>JAJHZJ010000176.1:1158811-2358811 GCA_023548195.1 Bettongia penicillata ogilbyi | reverse complement strand
AACATGCAAAGACTTGCATGAAACAATGAAGAGCGAAATGAACAGGACCAAGAGAACACTGTATACAGTAACAGCAATACTGTTTTAAGAACAACTTTGAGCCATCAAGCCATTCTATTATAAACACCCAAATTACCTATAAAGGTCCTATGAAGGAAGATGATATCTGTATCCAGACAAAGAACTGTTTTATATATATATATATATATATATATATATATATATATATATATATATATATATATATATATATATATATATATACACACACACACACACACACATACATATGTATATAGATATACATATATAGATATAGATATGCTTGTGTGTAACAGTAGCCATCTCTAGAGTGGGGGAAGGGGAAAAAAGTAAGCTAGATAATAACTGTTGTCTATTTAAAAGGAATGGCAGGTTGTATATAATAGATCTACAGTTTTGGGTGCAATCCTCTTTTTTTTTCCATTCTACTTCATTGTGGAATGCTTATTTTATTCCTCTAGTTCAGAATTTTTTTAAAAGATGTGTACTATATCTATATAAAATAAAATTTATATATAAAATTTTTATGAGAATAATCTATACATATATCAAGGACATCCTTGTTGAGGGTATTTTTAGGGAACAGACAATTTTTCACAAGTGATGTTCCATGAAATATACATCTTTGAATGTGCCCAATAAAGGAATTTTAAAATCTGTGAATATTTCTTACAGTGGTTTTCTTTTTCTTTTGAGGGAATGTGAGAGGGAGAGAAAACAAATTCTTATTAATGGAAAATTAAATAAAAATTTTTAGACAGTGATGTTCCATAGGAGATGAAATCTTTAAAATCATAGTATTTACTGAAATATAGAAAGAATGCAGAATAACTTGTGTTCATTAATTCTTGATCACAAAAAGCTTTTAATTCAGTACAACAGAATAAAGTGGTGGCCTTGTTCCATGTCTCTATGATCATTAATATGAGAAAATACATAAAGCAGGCAAGACATGCTCACCAAGCGTATCTGCTACTGTTTTAGAGGTGAGTTCAGAGTTCAGTGATGAAATGCTATCAGGACAGAACAGAGAAGACAAATTTGTGGTACCTGAGGGAAGGCGAGTAACGTATAAGGAGGATGGAAACATAGTTTGGGGACATGTTGTGAAGGGCATTAAAAGTCAAATAAAGGAATTTATGCATTTATAAAAATATTTTAGGGAGATAGCTTTGATTGCTTCCTCTGAGAATTGTTCATATTCTTGAACCATTTATCAATTGGGAAATGGCTAGGAGCTTATTTTTTTTTCAAAGGGAAAGACAACACTTATAGGGAAATGGTTGTCAAGGAAGGCAGTGTTCTACTGGGAAGTCATAGGAATAGTGAGTTGAGTCATGGAATAATTGGTTGATACATCCTTTCCAGGAATTGATGGTGTTGCTTTGATTATTGTCCTCGAGGTAGAGGTGGGATGAGAACTTTCAGCAGTTTAGGGGAAAGAAAGCTAGAGTACAGGGTGGAAGACTGAGGGTAGAGCAAGGTAGTACAGCTTGAAGACAGGTAATTAGGGAATATATACTCTATGGACTTAAGCTGATTAGAAGTTTTCTGATTAAAAATACAATATAAAAAACCCTCACAATCACAATAATGTCACTGGCTGAACTTAACAAAACAATATGCCTACCTCTTGAAAGTATGAGGATGATAGTCATTTGAGTCAATCAACTAATCAATTTCCTCACTTAAAGTAACCAAGTTACTTTACCCCTGACACTTTTATCAGGTGAGAACATCTCTATGAAGTGAACCAGTTAAAGGGGGGCAAACTAATACATCTTTGTCATGCTTGGTGGATCTTTTACAAGATCACAAGTCAATTCAAAACCTAGTGACTGGACAGCTCAGAGGAAAAAGTTGTTCCAGCCAATCCCCTGAGAGGAAATTCCTTGGGAGGGGTGGGGCAGAGGAGAATAGGCTTAGTCTTTTTCCCTTTTCACCCATGTTGTCCAGAGAAGGACATGGTGAACTTTCAAAGGTGAGAGGATTGTACTTATGAGCATCCTAACAGCACTCTTGGGATAGCAGTGTTTGTAACGGCAGTGTTTGATCAGAAGCTGAGGGTACATAACATACTGAGGAAGGGCAGCTTTATCTACAAGGAACCTAGCAGAAATCTACAACATGCTTAAAGGGAACTTCTTAAGGGTTCCATGAAGGGGAGGAAAGGACTTCCTAGAGCTTCCATACATGCTCTAAGCTTAATCTTGCTTTCTCCTAAATTCTGTATATACTCATAAGAGGATGTGTTCCTGCTTTGGAGACGTGTTTTGTATCAAGTGTCCTTACAACACCATCTTAGTAAATACTTTTTTTTTTCTGTTTTAAATTTAAATTTTATTTTTAATTATAAATTCTCATCCTCCCTCTACTCATTAGAAGGCAAGAAATACAATACCCATTTCATATATGAAGTTATGCAAGATGTATTTCTTCTTTAGCCATTTTCCCTTCCCCACCCCTTGTCCTAGCCCCCAAAAGCAAGGAAAAAATATATCTCAATCTGCACTCTGAGTCTGTCGGATCTCTATGTAGATTAGTATTTTATGTCATGACTCCTTTGGAGCTGTGGTAGATCAGAGAACTAAGACTTTACAATTGATTATCTTTATGACATTACGGTTAATGTGTATTGTTCTCATTCTGTTCCTCTCACTTTGCATCAGTTCCTATAAGACTTACCAGGTTTTTCTGACGCTACCCCCTTAATTAGTATGTGAACATTTTTAAAAGCTAATTTAGTCTGACTAATGAATTGAGATTGATGGATAATCAGTGGAGGAAGCACACTACTGGGGTCTTGTAAGGCTATAGCATTAGAAAACTAACCCCTAAGAGAGATTTGTAGGGAGGAAGGAGAAGAGAGCCCAGGACAGAGCCTTGGGGAATTCTCACATTTAGGGGTATGTGATATAGATCATGAGCTATAATCTACATTTTGTAGATTTATTACTATATTTGTTCTTTTACATTCTAGGTAAAGGGAGGAGAGCTTCATCACCTGCACTTATAAAGTCCAGAGAGTTCCTTACAGTCAAGCATTCTGGCATCTGAAAGGTACCTCAGTGTCATGGTATTCCAGACAGCATTTTTCAGCCAGCCCCACATCAAAGCACTCAAGACTGACAAGTGCCCTTTATAACCTTAGCACAGTAGTATCTGGCCAAGGACTTATTTGGCAGTGACGTTACCTTTAGATGCAATCTTAGTAGAATCTGAGATTGATTGAGCCTATTTTCCACAGAGAACAAGGTAATATGGTAGAGAGTATGGTTCCAAGGTATTGGGGAAAGTTTGCACTTTATTCTTGCTATGTCCTTGAAGTTAATATTTCCTTGTAAAAGCTATTTGATATTAAGTCAGGAAGCCTAGCTTCCTCTTCAGCAGCAATGGCTACTAACTAATTGCTACCAAGTTGGGCACAAGAGCCATGGGAAAGGCATTACCTCCAAGGTCACCCTTCTTGCTTCTAGCATAACCCTTACTATCACCCCTACTAATCACCAACCAGCTGCCACACACAGGGTGGGCAAATCAGTCTAGCTGAAGTTGTTCAGTACCCTGAGAGAAAGACAGCAGGCAGCATATACCAAAAGCATTTAACTTGGACCACCATCTTCCTTCAGAGTCTATTGGAGACAGGTCAGAACCTGAATCCAAGAGCCTTGGGAATAGTTGCAGTAGCAGGAAGGCAGCAAAGGGGATGGGCTGTAGGTGCTGGGGGAAGGCAGGGGAGGCAGTTATACTATTTATCAAGGAATATGTGAGTATTCAACACCCACCCACCCCACCCCTAGTCCAGGCAAGGGGCACAAATCTTCTCAAACAGCTTGAACTGTAAAAAAAACAAAATTTACCTTGACATATTGGTAATATAAAGAACCTTTATTCTGAAACTCCATTTCAATAGTTATTTTTAGAGAAACTGTTTTCCACAATAGCCAAACAGATTGATTCCAGGAACATTTGCCCTGCAATTTGCTGAAGGCGTGATTATTAGAGTCTCAGGATGAAACTCTTTGAAACAGAAAATCCTCTTACTTGAACACTATTACTTGCTTCTATATCTCAGATTGTTGGTATTTAAAAACACCCTTGGACTGATCCCAGCACAGGGTAGATGGGATAGAATTGGCCCTGCAATGAGTCTTAATGGGGAGCTTTGATTAGGGAGCAAGAGGAGGTAAGAGTGTTATTAATGCATATTTCCTCCAAATTAAATAGAGGGATAGGTTTTCCCCCTAAAGCAGACTCCTGCTCTTCTTCTAAGGATGATGCTTTTCTCAAACGGAGTTAATGTGCTTTTTGGTGATTATCACTGAAGCCCTTCCTTCTCAATTTAAAAAGGAATTAAATGAGTTGCTGAGTTTAAATTTTTAATGAACTCTTTAGAATGATCTCATGTAGGAGTCCATAGTTTATTTAAAATTCTAATACTCTGATAATACATTTAAAAGCACTTTTTATCCATTTATTTTAAATATAGCATTGTACCAAGTCTACTTTTAGGGGATCACAGATTTAACCTCGGAAAGGACCTTACAGATCACCCCTCCTCATCTTACAGATGAGGAAAATATTTCAAAAAGTTGAAAAGGTCGACTCCAGGACATACAGCTAGCATGCGTCAAATAGTAAACTGCTCTTAGGAAAATATTCAATGTTCACCATATATTCATATTCCGTAATACCTTGGATTTTCTTTGTGGACAGACTAATGGCCCAGATCACAATCTGCATATTTTTAAGGTCTGTTCTTTCATATGGCACTGTGGGGCTCTTAGGGAATCCATTGACTTTCTGTTCGTTTTATAGGTATCAACCTTAGATCTTAAACATAATCACTGATTACCTTCTATTTAAAGTGTTGTGTTTTTACTGCAAAGCATTTATGTAAATTTCATTTAAAAAGGAAAATTATTCCTACATTTTGTTTAACTCCTTAATTCTGTGACAGTCTAATGAATATTGACATAATAAAACTTTTGGACCTATTTTATTTTTTGGAGTTTATTTTATTATTTTATATTATATTATTATGTATTACATATTATTATTATACATATAATATATATTTTAATTTAATATAATATCATATGTTATTATATATTTATATTATTATTTTATTTGGAACTATTTTACATTCAAATTAGGCTCTAGGATGCATATGTAAATATTTTCCATGGCACACAAATAGTATAGTTAGTATACTATAAATAGTATATCTATGGCATAGTGGATAACATATTGGAGTCAAGAAGACTGTGTTCAAATTCTGTCCCTGGCACTTTGTAGCCATGTGACCACAGACAAGTCACTTGATTCCTTAGTCTCCTCATCTAGAAAATATGGGAAATTATATTTCTGGTAACTATTCAGAGGGTTATTGTAAGGTTCAAATGAGACAATGTACATAAGGTCCTTTGCAAACTTGGGAACAATATATAAACATCTATGGTTGTTATTATCATCTAGATTTGAAGGTTGCAAGTTGAATTTTTTGTGATCCATTATATTTCCTCCAAAAAGTTTAAACTTTGTAGTATGCAATAATTCTGATCAGCCAACAGTATTTATTGAGTTGTCACTTTCCTAGGTACCATCTGTCAACTATCAACCCTGTTTGGTTTTCTTCTTGGATAGGGAAGAAGAATGAGTGTCAGAATTAAATTGTTTGAAAGACCAGACATGTCATGTGAAGGACAATGTATTTTCTCTAACCCTTTTTTTCTCTTTAATTAATGATTTTATATATGTGTGTGTGTGTGTGTGTGTGTGTGTGTGTGTGTGTGTAATTTTTTTCCAGGCTCCTTGAATTCCTTTTTCTGAATAGAGTTTAAGGTTTATTTGTTTGCTTTTATTTTAGATGAGTTTGAGCTCATAATTTGTATGTGAGGACTAGAGGATAGAAAACTGGTTTTGGAATCAAGGAGAACTAGGTTTGGGACTTACTGACTGTGTGACCCTGGGCAAGTCACTTAACCTTTCACTGCTCCCAGCAGCCATCTAAGAACATAAATTGTAGAGCACAGACCTGTATAAGGAATGAAATTCCTACATTAATGAAATCACAGGTCTGCTGAAAAAGCAAAAATAGCTCCAGATCCTACCAGTGACACTAACAAGATATTTTTAATAAGAGGCCTCTGTATTTTCACTGGAGAGAGGTAAAACCAAATAAAGAAAGGAGCACTTAATGGGTTTAATCATATGTCTCTTTCTGTTGCTCATACCTAACAAAAATTCAGTGGACTGGATTTCTTTCCTTCCAGGTCATATGCCACCTGTCACTTAACTGTGAGAGGACAATATTTTGTCCTTGCCCAATTTTGTCTTTGTCTAAATGCTCTGTTCAAGGTGAAATGTGAAATGATTAGTTGACATAAACTATAGAGATGAACTTTTCTGAAATCCACGATGCTAATCCCAATCCAGAGATACTGAGGTTATAAAATTATCATCACAGATTTTAGAGGGTTGAAACTGCTTATTTTATGTCAGGCACAATCATTTTTTAAAAAGAAACATATAACAGAGGGTGATGGGAGGCAAAGATGAAAATCTTTACCCAATCAATTTTTATTATTCACTAAGCAGGGGCTCTTAATCTGGGGTCTGTGAATTTGATTTTTAAAAAATTAACAATTATGTATTTCAGTAAAATTGGTTACTTTTGCAATCCTTTGTATCTTATTTTATATGCATTTCAAAATATTATTCTAGGAAGGGGCCCCAGGGTTTCACCAGACTGCCATCGGATCTATATACTTAAGCAAAAAGATTAAGAATCCTAGCACCAAGGCATCTGGAGCAAGTACTAGAGTCAGGTTTATTAGACCCTGAAAATATATGTGAAAAAATTGAATATTTCCTTTTTATTGCATTTTTATTTTATTATACTATGTTTTGTTTTATTTCATTTGGAATTTTAGGCCATCATAATAAGTACTCCCTAAGTGTTTTTAGATATAGCTATCTAGCATTTATATAGGTCTTCAAGGTTTGCACAGCACTTTATATATATCATATGATCCATACAACTACACTATGAGGTAATGTTATTATACCATTTTACAGATTAGGAAACTGAAAGAGGTAAGTGACTTGCCCAGAGTCACCCAACTGATGAGTGCCTGAGGTAGAGTTGAACTTAGGCCAAATTCATCATTCTATCCCCTAGATCACCCAAATGCTTATTGAATTTAATGAATTCAGAGGAGTAGAAGTTTGAACAAAGACTGATCATCAGGCCCTGCTATTGCCTCGTTTAGAATCTGGCTGGGTTTGCTAATCTATTGCTCATCTATTTTTGGAGGGGGTGAGGCTTTCCCCTTCCCCCAAAAGGGCATAATGAGAACACATTCCCCAAGCTCATAGCAAATCTGTCTCGCATCACAATTGCCTGTGTAAGGTTGGCAAAAGCAACGACCTAGTGACTGTATGACAGTGTGGTGAATCTAAATGTTTTGGATTAAGAAACAAAAGAATTCAAGAAGATTTAGGAGCTGACTTCAAGGATGGTGGAGTCAGTCAACAGCTGGAAGTTCAGAAAGATATATGCAGAACCAGCTCTCTATTTATCTGTGTAAAAGATTAGTTAGTTCTAAAGACTTCTGTTACTTTTCCCTTTGCTATTTAAACACCTGCAAATGCAAATTTTCCTGTAAATGAAACCTATAAAAAATTCTTGAGACACCTAAAGGATGATTGAGTGTTTATTCAAAAGAAGGGGAAATTAAAATAGAAATATGAGGAAGTAGAATCGAGAACTGGAGAAGTGGTTATAACTGATAGAAACAACCACAATGGAGTAGGAAGGAAAAGGAAGGGATTCATCTCTATAGAACCCCCTGGGTACTAAGTGCTTTATAAAAGTAATCTCAGTTGATCCTCGAAACAACACTATAAGGTAGGTGCATGACGTGGAATTGTTTCACCCAAGGAAAAAGTAGTTGTAGTTATGTGTTCCTTTATGTGTATGTATATGTGTGTGTGTGTGTGTGTGTGTGTGTGTGTGTGAGAGAGAGAGAGAGAGAGACAGAGACAGAGACAGAGAGAGACAGAGAGACAGAGAGAGAGAGAGAGAGACAGAGATAGAGACAGAGACAGAGAGGATTGGATAACACTGAAGATAGTCTGAACCCACACTGCTGTTGCTTGTGCTTTGTTCTCAAAGAAGACCATGGTATCAGGAAGGTGATGCCATGACTTACAAGTAAATTGGATCTAAGTGAGGCAGAGCTGTGCAGTCACCAGCCTCACTTTCTCCTCTGGAGCCATCTGAGTCCAGATATAAATCAGGATGACTAGAGGTGGCCCCCCTGAGCTCAGGTGAAATCACACTGGGAGAGGAGATTATTCTGTCACAGAACCTGGGACCTCTAGAAACCGGAGGTGGGGGACGGAGAAGAGCTGTTCTGCAAGAGATCCATCTCCATGGAGATGGGATTCTATCCCATACAGAGCAGGTTTGTGGAGAACCGAGAGATGGAAGGCACAGGGACAGTGGAAGAAATATGTAGAGGAAGAATCACCTCTCCCCCAGCCCTAGGGAAAAATGGTTCCCCCTGAGGAAGAATTAAGCACTAATTATGGTTCCAGTGATAATAAGTAAATAGAACTCCGGGGCTCAGCAGAAGAGAAACGAGGAGTCAGTCATGAACCAAATACAGCAGATCCCCTCCCTGTGGAAACAGAGCAAAATCCAGCTGAATCCATGGGTGTAGCCCTCCACGGTAATTTGGTTGGTGAAGCAAATTATTTCTACTTTTGATGATGCAGCTCATCTCTATTTCCCTTCTAACTGGCCAATCATTACTTTGCAAACTCTAGGCAGCTTTAGAGGGAATTTCCACTGTGGGTGATGATGGATTTTGTGTCATTTGCAATTCTGTCCACTAATTCCAACTTTGAGTGTCAGATGCTTGAGAAAAGAATTTGGGAGTTCTAATCATCATCTTTTTCCTTTTTATATTGCTTACATGTGACCACATTGACTGGAGTTAAAATTTGTTTTTTCATTTCATTCTAAAATCATCTGGATTGTGAACTTTAAAGAACCATGTTTTCAAGTCTCTAGGAGGTCAGATTGCTATGAATCACAAGGCATTTATATTATTATATCTCTTTTTCAAGAATGAACATGTTCTTAAGTAGGCAACCAGTTGTGTATAGACATTAATGCACAAAGTTTAGACAATTATCAAGTTGAACTAGAGGTCCTAATGTAAAAAGACAAATTGGATCCCACAGGTATCACTGAGAGTTGGTAGAATGAAATATGGCTTTGGGCGGGTGTCCTTTATTCAAAGGCAACAGTTTTTAAAGAGGGCTGGTATGGAATTATATATCAGAAAGAGGCACTGATGAGAAAATTAGTGTGATAAAGAAAATGTTGTGGGAAACAGTTGGAGGGAAAAAATGTGATTTTTCCCCCATTGGAGTATAGTTACAGACTATCTAGACAGGAATGGGAGGAAGATAAATTCAGATGGCAGAACAGGAACAGATAACAGACAAGAACAGAGGCATTATGGTCATTATGGGAAAGTTTAATTATCCAGACATCTGTTAGAATTTTCTCTCTATGTCTCTTTCTGTCTCTGTCTTTGTCCCTTGATTTGTCTTAAGGATATTTCCATCTTTGGAAAGTGAGAGGAAACATTAAGTAGAAGTTCTATGCTGCATCTGATCCTCATTCACAGATAGGAACTGGTTGACTTGGATAGAAAACATAAAATCTTGGAGAGATGTGGCTACTCCCAATTATATCTCAGAGGAAGGAAAGGTGGGAATCTCGAGACTGAAATTATATTGAGGAAGTGAGACCAAGATGAATCGGAGAGACCGAAGAATGAAGCTCTGAAAACATAAAGAGAAACAACAGTTCTGTTGAGAAAAAGAGGTGGATATGGAGGCACCTACTGACTTAGATTTTTAAAAGACATAAAAAAGGCAAAAAAATGAGATCAAGCAAAAGAAGCTAAATATGGAGATGTAGTTCAGTAATTGTGGCAAGACCATTCCTGTCATTCAGGCCAGGGTCAATCCCACAACTGAACACCAACCCAACTTCCAAAGTTGGAATTGTGGGATCTACTCTCTTTCTCTCTTTTTTTAACATGAAACGATAGCAAATCTATTATACGCTACTTGTTATTTCTTTTAACTATATAATAAAATTATCTTATAACTTTCCTTTTTTTCTTCTCCCCCCAGATGGAATTATTAGGCACAAATATGTATGTATTATATGTGTGTATGTCTATATGTATGTATAGGTGTATTTATGTAAAATCATTCTATACACACTTCTCTTTGTAAGTTCTTTCTCTGGATGCAGATAGAGTCTTCCTTCATATGTCCTTTGTAGCCAATTTAGGTACTTATAATAGTCAAAATGACTTTTTTTTCAGTCTTTCTTAAAATAATATTGCTGTTAGCATATACAGCGTTCTCTTGGTTTTTGCTCTCTTCGCTCATCGTCATTTCGTGCAGATTTTCCCATGCTTTTCTAAAATGATCAAACTCCTCATTTCTTTATAGCACAGCAGTATTCCATCACTATCATAGACCACAGCTTCTTCAGTCACTCCTTCCTTTTTCCAAGAACTCAGTGCATAGCTCAGTCTCTTCCCCTTCATCTCCTTCCGTCAGCCTTGATGTTCCTCAAGTACCCAAGTTTCTCAATTTCTCCATTTACTCAACATGAAAGACCAATTCCTCCCCTCCACCTTAGCTACACATGGGTCTTATTCTGGGTGTTCCCATCACCCAAGATTGTTACATTCCATGTTCAAAAGCTATGCATTTCCTTTATCCACTTATAATCAGTTATCTTTCTACCTCTGTCTATGCCTCAATCTTCCTAAACCTACTCTTCATCCTCAATCCCTCCATCCCTCAATACTATCCCAGGCTATCTTTCCAGTCCTGATTATATTGTGTTCTTTTCCCAACTGCAACTCCTTGGGGAACTAGTTCAACTCTACGCTATCCCTTTCTCCTAAATATCTTTGTCCTACTGCCTTGCCAAACCCTATGCCTGGATTGTTCCCAGCATCTGCCTACATCACTTTTTATTAAATGCTGCTGAAGGAAGTTAGAGAAAAATCATAAAACTATGTTGATTGGGTCCACTACAGATTATACCATGTATATCAACTGGGCCCTCTCTAGTGCAAGGCAATCTTATTACTTCTCCCTGATCAATTACCTATCCTACTCACCAAGGCTACTTTTCAAAGTATTTTTTTATTTCTCAGGCCTCCTTTGTCACTCCTTTTTTTCATCATCTCTGTTGAGAACTTCGTCTCATACTTAAGTGAAAAAATGGAGACCATTGACTACAAGATCACTCAGTCTCCCATAATGAGGCATCCCTTCTTGCCAAAGTCAACCCTTGTAGATTCCTTTAATTCTTTCATCCCCTCCCACATTACCCAGAAGATTGCCTTTTCCATCATTCCCATTCTCTCTTTAATTCTCAATCTCTTATCTCCTAGCTCCTTCCCTAGTGCCTGCAATCAACCCAAGAATCCCTCATCCAAAAAAAAAAAAAAAACCCAACCTTGTTAGATGATGCTACCATAGCTACCAGGTACCATTCAATGGTTTTTCTTCCCTTCTTGCCAAACCCCTTTAAAAAATCCATAATTAGTGTTTCCTCTTCTTTCATGATCTTTTAATTCTCCTTAATCTGGCTGTCTACTTCATTATTCAATTGAGATTGCTCTCTCCAAAGTTGTCAATGAGTCCTTAAATCTCTGAAAGCTCCTCTAACCTCATACTTTTGGTGGAAGGCTCATTCTTGGTCTGATTAACAGATTACCCTTAAGCTTAACAAGGGTAACATCTGTACTTGAACATGTAGGAGAATGTCCTCATGTCTCTTCCAGGAGATCATCCCCCACAATCGCCTCTCACTTTCTAGTTGTCATTTCTCCCTTTATGTTGGCTCACTCTCTGCTGCTTCTCAATATGCCCAAGTCTTCCTCATCCTTAAAAACATCTCTCTTGACTAGCTGGGCGGATCTAGGTGGGGGTGGACAGGAAGCTCAGAAGTCAAGTAACTGGCTGGGAAAATGCCTAGAAAAGGGAAGAAAAATAAGACTATAGAGAGTTTTTTCCAACAAATGCAAATGATCCCGACCTTCGGATCTGATGAGGAGGAGGATGTATTCTTGCCATTAGGGAAAGACGTGGGGGGCGGGGCCTCAGTACCCCAGACACCCCAGGGGGATGTCGAGTGGGCTCAGGCCTTGGAAGAGCTCAAAAAGGATTTTGAAAAGCAAGTTAGACAGGTGGAGGAAAGACTGGGAAGAGAAATGAGAGAGATGCAAGAAAAGTATGAAAAATGGGTCAATACCTTGGTTAAGGAGACCCAAAAAAATGCTGAAGAAAATAACACCTTGAAGAATAGGCTCACTCAATTGGCAAAAGAGGTTCAAAAAGCCAATGAGGAGAAGAATGCTTTCAAAAGCAGAATTAGCCAAATGGAAAAAGAGGTTCAAAAGCTCACTGAAGAAAATAGTTCTCTCAAAATTAGAATGGAACAGATGGAGTCTAATGACTTTACGAGAAACCAAGAAATCACCAAACAAAACCAAAAGAATGAAAAAATGGAAGAGAATGTGAAATATCTCATGGGAAAAACAACTGACCTGGAAAATAGATCCAGGAGAGACAATTTAAAAATTATGGGACTACCTGAAAGTCATGATCAAAAAAAGAGCCTAGACATCATCTTCCATGAAATTATCAAGGAAAACTGCCCTGACATTCTAGAACCAGAGGGCAAAATAAGTATTGAAAGAATCCATTGATCACTGCCTGAAAGAGATCCAAAAAGAGAAACTCCTAGGAACATTGTGGCCAAATTCCAGAACTCCCAGCTCAAGGAGAAAATCTTGTAAGCAGCTAGAAAGAAACAATTCCAGTACTGTGGAAATACAATCAGGATAACTCAAGATCTAGCAGCGTCTACATTAAGGGATCGAAGGGCGTGGAATAGGATATTCCAGAAGTCAAAGGAACTAGGACTTAAACCAAGAATCACCTACCCAGCTAAACTGAGTATAATACTTCAGGGGAAAATATGGTCTTTCAATGAAACAGAGGACTTTCAATCATTCTTGATGAAAAGACCAGAGCTGAAAAGAAAATTTGACTTCCAAACACAAGAATGAGAAGAAGCATGAAAAAGTAAACAGCAAAGAGAAGTCTTAAGGGACTTACCAGAAGTGAACTGTTTGCATTCCTACATGGAAAGACAATATTTGTAACTCTTAAAACCTTTCAGTATCTGGGTAGTTGGTGGGAACACACACACACATGTACACGCATGCACGCACACACACATACACACATGCACACACACACAGAGACAGAGAGCACAGAGTGAATTGAATAGGATGGGACCATAGCTGAAAAGAAATTAAGGTAAATGGTGAGAGAGAAATGTAGTGGGAGGAAAGAGGGTGAAATGGAATGGGGTAATTATATGTCATTTAAGAGGCAAGTAGGAGACTTTTTAGTGGAGGGAAAAAGAGGAGAGCTGAGAAAAAAAAAACATGAAGTTTACCCTCATCACATTTGACTAAAGGAAGGAATAAAATGCACACTCATTTTGGTATGAAAACCTATCTTACAGTATAGGAAAGTGGGGGAGAAGGAGATAAGCAAGGGGCGGGGGGATGATGGAAGGGAGGGCAAAGGGAGGAGGGAGCAATTTGAAGTCAACACTTGGGGAGGGACAGGATCAAAAGACAGAAGAGAAACAATGAGGGGCAGGGTACGATGGAGGGTAATTCAGTTAGTCTTACACAACACGACTATCAGGGAAGTCATTTGCAAAATTACACAGATATGGCCTATATTGAATTGCCTGCCGTCCCAAAGGGAATAGGTGGGGAGGGAGGGATGGGGAGAATTTGGAACTCAAAGTTTTAGGAACAACTGTATAGTATTGCTGTTGCTACTAGAAAAGAAGACATACAGTTAATGAGGAATAGAAAGTCATCTGGCCCTACAGGAGAAAAGAGAAGATGGAGACAAGAGAAGGGAGGGAGGACAGAAGAGACGGCAGAATGGAGATAGGGAAAATTAGATGCTTGGGGTATTGGGGTGGGGGGAGGGGATAAAAGGGGAGAAAATTTGGAACCCAAAATTTTGTGAAAATGAATGTAAAAAGTTAAATAAATAAATAAATTTTAAAAAAAAAATCTCTCTTGACTCTCTTATTCTCTCAAGCTGTGGGCCAATATCTCCCCTCATTCCACCCCTTTCTACAGTTAAATTTCTAGAAAAATCTGTCTATGTTTGCTATTTCCACTTCCCTTTCTTATTTACTTCTCAGTCCATTGCAATCTGGCTTCCAAATTTAGCACTCAACTAAAATTTGCTGTTCTAAAGTTATTGGTGATTTCATAATTCCCAAATCCCACAGACTTTTTTGAGTTGTCGGACTTCTTAGTCAAGGCAAGATCTGACACTGCTAACCACCATCTCCTCTATTTTTCATGACACTGCTCTCTCTTGGTTTTTCTCCAGCCTGGTCTAGGTGGCTTCTGAGGTCCCTTCTGGCTTTAGATTTATGATCCTATGAATATGGAAAGACTATGATCTATATTGATATATGTAAAAGTCCAACAACGAAATCATGCATCCCTTATAACATATTGCAAACAAATATTATTTGAAACATGCATTTGTACATGCTTAAAGAGTTATTAAACTACCTAAACCCTTTGACCCAGCAATACCACTATTATTTCCAAAGATGATTAGGGAAAAAGGAAAAGAACCTGTATATACTAAAATATTTATAGCAGCTGTCTTTTTGGTGGCAAAGAACTGGAAATTTCAGGGATGCCTATTATTTGGGCAATGCCTAAACAAGTCATGGTATATGACTGTGATGGAATACCATTGGGTTATAAGAATTGATGAGCTCAAGGATTTTAGAAAAATGTGAAAATACTTGCCCAAAATGATGGAGTAAAACGAGCAGAACAAGAGAACATTATATACAGTAATAGCAATATTCTTTTAAGAATGACTTTGAACAAACAAGCTATTTTGTCTATTATAAATACCAAATTAACTCTAAAGGACATATGAAGAAAAGCACAATCTGTATCCAGAGAAAGAACTGATAAATATGTATAGAGTAATTTAGCCATCTCTAGGCCAGGGAAAGGAGAGGAAGAAAAAAGAAAATAATTTACAAGGTAATTTTGTTGTATATTTGAAAGGAATAGTAAGTTGTGCATGGTAGATTTATAGTTTCATATACAATTGTCTTTTTATTTTACTATGTTATGGAAATTTTTTTGTTCCATAAATTAAAGATAAAATAAAAAAACATGCATTAGTGATATCAAATACTCAGTTAAGGTTATAATGACAAATTTGAACTATAATTTGTGGCTCATGTTTAAAGAAGGGAAGGATTTGCTTCCCTCCCTCCAGGTCAGTTGATATAGTCACAGGATATAATCACAGATTATATTATATAAAAAGTGTTAATGCAGTGACAAAATATTATTATTTTTCTAGAGTTTTATCTACCATCTTTTTGGTTGTTGGCGAGCCATTTCAGTTGTGTCCAACTATTCATGACTCCATTTATTCCTTCTCCAGCTCATTTTACAGATGAGGAAACTGAGGCAAACAGGGATAAGTGATTTGTCCAGAAGCACACAGCTAGTACATGTCTGAGGCTGGATTTGAACTCAAGTTTTCCTGACTTCATTCCCAGGACTAAAACATCTAGTTGCTCTAAGTTATCTTAAACAACTTCACATTATAGCCATGATTACCTTTATGTTGATAAAAATGTAAACTTTTATTTTCCTTCATGGCATGTCCTAAGTAAAAAGAAGATTGCAGTCCAGCTTGAATGAATAAATGCAAAAATATTTATTAAGTGCTATGTGCCAAGCACTAAGCTAAAGTGCCAAGGATGCAAACCAAAAAGCAAAACTGTCCTCATTTCAAGGATCTCACCTTCTAATTCAGGGAGGTAGCATAGTAAATACGATATTGGTAGCTGTTCGATGTAAATTATTTTCTGCTCCGCTTTATATTATCAACAGACCCTGCAAAGGACAGATGCATAGGGAATCAGGTGCTTTTCAGTATGATACATATATACAGGCAGGCTACATGATATGACTTATTTTTGCTTATTTTGTAACATGTGAAGTAGTGTCCATGTCAAAAGATGGTCATGCAAATTAAGTGCGACCTCTAAAGTCATTCTATTTGGGATTGGATGGATATTTCCCTATCACAATAGTGACACACCCTCCTCACCGACTTGGAGTCTAAATTCTAACCTCAAAATTCAGGATTGTTTCTCTACCCTCTCCAACCTCCCACCCCCTACTCTACAATTATCATTCAGAAGTTTTTGAAAGAGTTGTTTAGTTTGTTTTTTTAAAGAAAAGTCCTATCAAGTACAAGTGTTAGAAATGGAACCAATTTTTTTTTCTTTTTTTCCCCATGGTGTGTTGAAGAAAGAGAAAATAAATGTTTGGGAACTGAAAAAAGTAAGAGATCATTGACTTTCAGGAGGAAAAAAAAGGAACTGAACCAAAGCACTGTATTTTCTAGAATTGTCCAATCTGGGAAAAGTTAGAATATCACAATAATATTCTATGGACTTACAGAATCTCAGAGTTGGAAGGAACCTGTGAGGTGACCTGATTCACCCCCTCCTTATCCTTCCTCACCTCACATGGCCAATCCATTGATAAATCGTGCTGTTTCTTTGCAGCAGCTGTGGCATCCGACCCTTCATCCGCATTCACACAGCTGCCAGTTTAGTTCAGGTTCTCATTATCTCTTTGCTATAGTATCGCAACAACCTCCTATCTTCTCGCCTCAGGAATTTCATCCCTCCTGTCAATTCTATTCATTCCAGACAGAGAAACAGAGATGGGGACAGACAGACAGAGACGAACACAGACAGAGAGGCAGACAGAGAGAGGGAGGAAAGCAGAAAGAGAAACAGACAGAGAGAAAGAGAGAGACAGACAAAGAAAGAAAAACAGAGGCAGAGAAGGAGAGACAGACACGAAGACACCGGTACAGTGAGAGAGAAAGAAAGAGAGAATTTTTATGCCAAAGAAAACTAGTTTTGACTTGACTCCAAAACATCTCATATATTAATCACAGAGGCAATTCAAAGGCAGGAAATCAGGAAAAGTTTTCCAAAAATGTAACAGTAACAAAACTGCCCCACCTGGAGAGACAAATGATAGAAGTTGATACAAATACCATGGGTCAAGGACATATATGTTAAGAACAGATCCAGCAGAGGCTAAACTGTATTCTGTTACAACCATGAGTGGATGTGCCTGTTGGGGGCATTCAAAAACCAATAGAAACTTAATTTGGCAGAAGCTGATCTGATGTTGGAAAAGGGCAATGGAACAAAGGCAGTCCCAAACCTAAATATTAAACACCCCCAATACTAAGCCATATATTTGTTTGTGTATAATCTTCCTTGGATCCTTTCCCTGTGGCCTCATAGGATTTCAATCAACTGTGACAATAAAGACTGAAAATGGAATGTTTCATCCCATGCAAAATAATGGATTCCAAGTAACAACTAAATTCCAGTTTCTTTATAAGAACTTTAAAATGATATCTCAAAAGCCTATTCAGGGGCTAAGCTTCTATGGGCTGGCTAAGAAAGATTCTACATATATAAAGTATATCAGTGCAAGCTTAGAATTCCTGGGGGAAGTCATGGGTACCAAAAAGGGGAAAAAAAACCCTGGTAGGTCGACATACAGGGTAGGTTTGGTTTTTCAGTATTAACTCAGACCAACTGCAATCTATTTGAGGCAGTGGCAAAATATTGCAGGCAGTGAGTTGGAACTCAGTGCCTGACAATCCAAGCACCTTATGCCAGACCATAGGATGCAGTGAGACGAGAAAGCAGTCATCTCAGGGCTGGATTCAGAGATGCTCTTTCCTTCTTTCTTTTCACTTTCTTTTGGGGATCTCATTAGTTAACCCCAGTTACCATCTCCTAAGCACACAACTCACAGATGTCTGTGTCCAGCCAAAGGCTCTTCTACTCCCTTATCACTAAATGCTTACGGACATTTTCCCCCGAGTGTCCCATAATCATATTTCATATAATAATCATATTTAATACAACAGGTCTGAAGAACAACTCACTGTCTTTCCCCAAGCCCCACTCCCTTGTTTCTGACGAAGGTGCCACTAACTTTGCTGTCCCACAAGTTAGCAACCTTAGCTTCAACCTCAACACCTCATTCCTCTCACCCCTCATATCTAATAAGTTGCCAAGTCATCTTGATATTCTTGAATCTTATCTCCATTCGAACCAACCCCACCCTAGTTCAGGCCCTTATTTCTCATCTGAAATATTGCAAAAGCCTCATAGTTGATCTCTTTGCAAGCTTCTCCCCTTTCCAATTTCTCTTCCACAGAGCTACCAGGGATTTTCCTAAAGCATAGGTTGACCAAATCACTCCCCTGAGCAGTAAACTCCAACATCTTCCTGTTATCTGTAGGACAAAATGTAAACTTCTCTACCATTTAATGCTCTTAATCTGGTTCCAACCTACATTTCAGACTTAGTATATATTACTCTCCCTCACCATTCTCCAATTTAGACAAACTGGTCTTTTCAATGTTCTTCATACATGATAGCTCTGGAGGAGAAGCGAGGCTGGTGACCTGCCCAGCCCTCGCTCACTCAAAACAAAGTCAAGTGCAAGTCATGTCATCATTTCTCTGACGGCATGGTCTTCTTTGGTAACGAAGGACGGACACAATCCAACAACCATGTCCCATATTTATGTCTTTGTATTGAGTATCCTGCATGTTAGAAATGTTTTCCCTCCTCTTCTCTGCCACTGAAAATCTCTGGTTTCCTTCAAATTCTAGTTCAAAGGCTACCTCCCACATAAAGCCTTCCATGAAGGCTGCTAGTGCCTTCCTCATCAAATTATCTTGCCTTTATTTTTCATATATCATATATTTTTCATTTATATTGATTGTGGTATCAAGCTCATATGGAAACAGATCCTTGTTGGTCAATATTGATAGAGAAAACAACCAATTAACATTATCTACACTGTACTGAGGAATGGCATTTCCTGGAGCATGAGTTTGACCCCTCTTGTGTATGTGATACTGATATCAATAGAATGGTTAATTTTATTTTTGTAATATTTCCTAGCAGAGTGACTGGTACATAGTAGATGATTAATAATTGTTGACTGAGTGATTGACTGGTCATTTCCAGTGTCTATGAAATGGAAAGATCATTTGAGGATGAAATTCAACATGAAGGCACTACATGCATGATTGTATGAGTGTGATATGTAGCATACCTGGGGAGGAAGGGAGAGAATCCATCTTGATTCACCATTTTTGCCAGGGTGGAAGATTTCCTTCTCTGAGACAGAAGCTCTGGAAGATCATCTAAAAGAGTTATTAGTCAGTGAAGTAATCCTGGAGTTCCATGGCCTACATTCTTCACATGTAGGACAAATATACAAGAGGGATGAGAAATTGTCACGTGGTCTAAGGGTAGAGTGCAGTGTGCAATGCTCCTGAGTATGGCCAGAACCAGATTAAAATTCAATTGGAAAATATTTAACAAAATGAATAAAAAACAATACAACATAAATAATGTTCATTTTGGAGCAGCTCAGTGGTACAGTGGATAGAGCATGGGACCTGAAGTCAGGATGACCTGAGTTCAAGGCTGGCCTCAGACACTTACTAGCTGTGTGACCCTGGGCAAGTCACTTAACTCTGATTTCATTTATATTTACAATTACTACATTAGAAGCATATTAGACATACATTAGAGGTATAGAGGCAGCTAGGTGGTGCATTGGAAAGAGTGCTAGACCTGAATTCAAGAAGGCTCCTTTTGGTGAGTTCAAATCCCAAGTGCTCTGAAGATGCAGTGACAGAAACGAAATGGTCCATGTTATTCCACTGAGGGGGAGAGAAGAAGAATATGTATACAGATATAGATAAAATACACACCAAGGATGCATGTTTTGAGAGAAGAGTACTTCACAATTTGGATAATCAGGATAAACTGTGTGCGTGCATGCATGCATGTGTGTGTGTGTGTGTGTGTGTGTGTGTGTGTGAGAGAGAGAGAGATAGGTGACTCAGGGTTCAGAAAGCAAGGCTGGCACCCCAAGGCATGTGATGATCTCCCCCTTCCCTTTGTCCTTTTGGAACCCTTGCCTCTATTCAGGGCTCAGTTCAAGTGCTCTTCCTTCAAACAAGTTTCTCCTTATTCCCCAGTTGTCCCCTATTCCAGTAACTTTGCATTTATTTTGCATGTACCTTATATGTACTTATTTATGCAATGTTATCTCAGACAATAAAATGCAAACTTTCTGAGGGTAGATGCTGTTTCACTTTTGTATAACTGGGGCATAGGACATTGTAGGTGCCTAATAAATACTTGTCCGAATGATTTGAAGTTCACATGCTGTGTCTATAATATTCCTCCGATCTACTTAATGTAGCAACCTTTCAAAAAAGGAAATTTTTCCATCTGGCATGATGTATATTTTATGAACCTATGCTGGTTCTTAGTAATCACTTGACCTTATGTGTTCACACATTATCCTTTAACAAGGCTCTTGCCAGAAACCAATCATGTCATCTTCTATTTAAAAAAAAAAATGAAAATGTTCCTAATGGTATCATAGTGGTTTAATTCAAGTAATCACTGGGCCATTTGGGTCATTTTTAGGACATTATAACACCACAATCATCCTCTGAGGGGGATGGCCTCCTAACAGCCCTGAGGCATTAATGTGATTTCCTTATTGCCAGAGGGACTCTTCAGCTTTGTCCAAAATCTGTCTTTATATCTATTTGTCTTGTTTTGCAGTGCAACATTTATTGGAACCAAAATTCCTTTCATGTTCTAAAAGGAAATAGGTTTATTGTAGTCCAAAGGGAGCTCAGTTGAAAATTAAATGTCATATTTCTAGTTGTAGACAATGCCTTTTACTTTCCCAGCATGTGTGTTCAATATTATATTCAGATTTTGCCAGGGAATCCTCTCTCTAGAGATACTATATAATCACTTTTAATTGAAACATTTTTTTCCTGATGTCCAATCTTTAATTTATTTGGAAAACTGGATCATGAGGCTTCAGGCCAAGGTATGTACCCATAAATTCAAACCCTGATTCAATCTGGCTAAATGAATTTTTAAAATGCAGAACAGACATTTATCAAGTCCAGGAATCTTCTGGTAAAATATCTCAGCTATCACTTTGAGACAAACACCACTTGTTTCTACCTCATGCAAGAATTTCCCATAAATCTGCATTGATCATAATACTTGGTGCTCCTGAGAAACAATCGTTTTTCTTTTTCTTCTCTTTTTTCTTTCTTTCTAATAACAAACCTCTACATGCACCCGTAATTCCACCCTTTCCCATTTTCTACAGCAGATTGCCCCCACAGTCCTTCTTAGGCTAATCTTTAGTCTTTTCCTTACAACAATAATAGTAGTTAATATTAATATAGTCCTTATAATGTTCCAAGGACTGTGCTAAGTATTTTACAATTATATCACATCTGATTTTCACAACACTCCTGGGAGGTAGATGCTATTATTATCCTTGTTTTACAGATAAGGAAACTGAGGTTAAGTGACTTAATCAGGGTCACACAGCTAAGTGTCTGGGGTCCAGTGGCTGAGCACTCTTATCTATTACACCACCTACCTGCCCTATATTCCTTCCCAGTTGCCTACAAATATGCCCAAGTCTCCCTCATCCTAGGGAGGAAAAGCTCTCCCCAAACGCTATCTCATTAGGTCCTAAATCTCTCCTCCTTTCACAGTTGATTCTTAAGAAAAGATGTCTCTTTTCTAGTTCATCTCTGTCTCTTGTAAACTGGCTTCTGTCCTCATTACCCAACTTTGACTGTTTTCTCCAAAGTTAGCAGTGATCTCTCAATGGTCAGATCTCATGGGCTCTTCTCAATCCTCAGATCTCTCCACATCCTTTGATGCTGTCGTCTATGTTCTCACTCTGTTCTCTCTCTCCTCTCCACATTTTTGTGACACTCATTCTTCACTCTCTTATCCATCATTTTATGTCTCCTTTGCTGGCTCGCCATCCATATCATGCCTCCTGATTTTCTGTTTCCCAAGACTCTGCATGGGTTTTCTCTTTCATTCTTTCTCTACACTGATTCAATGACCAGGAGTGTCTATTTTTATAAAAGCAGCTCTAGTCTCTTGAGCTCCATCTACTTCCAGAATATTTCCAATTAACTATGTGTAGGCATCTCAATGTCAACAAATCTAATACTGAGCTCACTTCTTTTTCTCCAACCCAGCTTTTCTCTCAGACTTCCTTCTTTCTACTGAGAGTACCTCCATCGTTCCAGTCACCAACGTTTACAATACTGGCATCATCCTCAACTTTTTACTCTCTAATCAGTGCCTTCCCTGTCATATTCATCCCTTTTTCTAGACTCACGTAGCAATCACCTTAGTTCAGTCAGGTTCTCTTCTCTGATAGGCTGGATTATTGCTCTAACCTTCTCTTGGTCTCCCTCTCTCAAGTCTCTGTACTCCAATCCATCTTCCAGTCAGATGCTAAATTTGTTTTCCATAGGCAGGTCTTGTCATGTCGCTGTGCTACTCAAAATATTCCAATAGCTCATCTTACCTCCAGGTTCTATTATAAACCAGCTGTTTGGCTTTGAAAGCCTTTAATGACTTGACCTCTTCCTACCTTTCTGCCTTTCTCATACTTCCCTCTCATTTCTGCATTCTTTAGTACAACCAGATTGGCCTTCTTTACTGTTATTCACACAGGACAGTCCACTTCCCATCTCTATACTTTTGCTCTGGTGGTCCCACTCAACTAGAATGCCCTCCCTGCTCACTTCCCCCTCTCAGAATCCCCCTTTCTTCAAAATTAATCCAGTGCTACCCTCTCCAAGAAGTATTTCTTTATCCTTGCTGCTACTGGTTCCTTCCCCCATCAAATTACCTTGTATTTATTTTATATGGGCTTTGTGTATACTTATTTATGTAATACTATCTTCCCTGATAGAATAAAAAAACTCCTTGAGGATCAAACTGCTTTCACTTTTGTCATTGTATCCCTAGTGCTTAGTAAAGGGTTTATTAGGTGCTTACTAAATGCTTGTTACCTGGATTTTGCTTGATTGCTAGATTGACTGGATTTTCTTTATTACAGTTTTTCTGCTGATAGCAACTGAAATCTGTAGAGGTGGAAATTTTACTTAAAATAAGTGAAAATTTAAGCTAATTCTGATGACATTGATTTAATTATCATTCTCTGACATTTCAAATCTCAGTAGCAAGAGTATATTTAGTATTACCCACTAAGGAAAATGCTTCACTGGGCATATTGTGGAGTGGGGACCATCTCCAGTGGTTCTTATGTGTATCTGGCCACTGGATCGAGATGACTCTGGAAGAATGAGTGAGGCTGGTAACCTTGCAAAGTCTTCCCTCACTACCAATTCACATGCAGATTGTGGCATCATCTTCCTGATGTTGCAGTCCTCTTCAAGAATGAAGGACAAAAAATATTATTCACTATCCATATTACATACTTATCTAGACAATACCTCACACATTTGTGAAACACCTACTGTGTACAAAGGTGTACTGCCTAGTTCCACCAAGAGTACATGATGTTTGAAATAAAGTCACTGGTTTTCATCAGCTATTTCAAGTAATCATTCACTACCCTGTGATCATGGAGACCCTTTTCAACTGACTCTCAAGAGACAACTCATCTAATAATCATCCTTTTAAGAACAATGTTACTTTCCAGGAAGAAATTATATTCATGTTGTACCTGGGAGTTCTTTAGTATAGAGAGCTTCATGTGAGAACACTCTCTCCTCTAGCGTCAAGCAGCAAGTTCTGTGACTTAGAGTCTTAGAGTGAGAGAAGTTGAAATTATTGTCTCAGACTCATAGAGTCAGTACATTGCAGAGGTGGAATTTGAACCCAAAATCCTTGACTCTACCCACTATCCATCCACTAAAGTGAATCATTGCCTTTCTGGTAAGAAATGTTCCTCCAGATAAATTTCATTATCATTTTTCCTGGCTCTCTGAAGTAATCATTTTGTAGCATGATACTGAGTAGGTAATATTAATTTAGTATTGACATTTTTATTATATTGTCATTGCTTACATGAGTAATTAATATTCCTCTAATTATTCAGGTCTCTGTGAAGGCTGTTTTGTAGTTGTATTCCTATAGTTGCTGTATGTGTTTTGGCAGATACACTCCCAAATATTTTATCATTTTTATGCTTATTTTAAATGGATTCTGTCTTTCTTACCTCTTCCTTCTGGGTTTGTTGGTAATATATAGAAATGTTGATGATTTTTGTGGATTTATTTTTGTATACTCTAATTTTGCTCATTAATTCTTTCAATTAATTTTTAGCTGCTTCTTCAGGGTTCTGTAAACAAATCATCATCTCACCTGCAAAAAGTAATACTTTTCTTTCCTCTTTGCCCATGTTTATTCACAGTTTCTTTTTCTCATTTTGCTGTGACAGCAAGTATTTCTAGGACTATAGTGGTCATACTGGACATCCCTGTTTTATCCCTGATCTTATTGAAAAGACTTCTAGCCTTTTTCAATTACAAATAATATTGGATTTTGGTTTTACATATATATTTTTTGTCATATTCAGGAAAAATCTATCTATTCTGTTTCCCTAAAGCCTCTGACAGTAATACCCAGAAAGGTACAGTTTCAAATGTTGTCTGAAACAATAAATGCCTTGTCCTGTCTCTTCATGTGACCTTGATTAAGATACTCTTCCAAGTACAATTTCTTCATTTATAAAATGAGGAAACAATGCTTCTACTACCTACCTCACTCACATAGTTGTTATGAGTATCAAAAGAATAATATGGGTGAAATAATTTATAATCATATTATCTTCATTCAGTATTAAGGAAGGCCAGGAGCTTTGGGGAGCCTATTGTGAGCTAGGCTTTTTAAGACTTATTTCCTAGACAATAACTCTCATCTTTCTGGGTCCACACCCACTTCCTTCATTAAGTGCCATTTTCAGAAACAGAATACTGGCCTGGGGGACCAGGCAGTTATATAGCTTAGTATTTCTTATATGCAGTTTAACTTTTCCCAGAAAATGACTGATCCTTTTAAACACTTTCAGAATGTTTTTGTCCTATCATTTTCCACAAAGTCAGCTCCTAAAAAAAACAAACAGTTTCTTCCTTGAGGCAAAAGAAAGGATTTATGGTGAATGAGGCACTTATAAAACCTTTCTTTCTTTCTCAGGTAAAAGAGCCAGTTAGTTCAAATGGACCTTTAAAGGACAAATTACTTACCAGCCCAGGACCTACTCTTCCTCAAAAATATGCGTTAAAAATTGATGATGAGGAATTACATTGTGAAAATTTTTCTGGGATAAAGAATTTCAAGTGTCCTGTCTTTATTCAGCGTGTTCCTGGCAGAGACTATTGTAATTCTGGGTATCACAAGAGACTTCTTTTCTATTCTCATTACATAAAAGGTAAAGAATTTGAAGCAATTTGTAAAAGCTTGATTAAACTGGATATGACTCAAAAAACAGGAAATGATGTTAATTCCAAGGTTCACTCAAACACACACCCAGAGGATGTTAAACAATCATTCTCTTGATATCGGTTGGCCACAAATGATGAATTGTGTTGTTCCTTTTTGTTTCTACAGTGACCATGGAGGTAAGGAGGGTGGTAGGAATCACAGTTTTTAGACCATGAATCAATATTAATTTATCTGTTGATACCCTAAATAAATGTAAGCACTCTGCCCTGTGCCTCAGTTCACATAATACGGGTAGTGAACCACAACATGAATCATATTCTCACCTTGAAAGAAAGCAAAAAGCAAAGAAATAAGTCAAATGGAAAGAGAGTTCCCAAGTATTAGAGAGAAAACTAAACAAAGGAGTCAGTGAATTTGGTTTCACTATGTGCCCCCAAAAAGCAAGAAATATCATGTTGTAGAATATATAGCTAAGGTTGGTTGGTGGTTGTTGTCCTCCATTTTCAAAGAGGACCAAAATGACATCACCATTGTAAAGTGAAATTTCAGTGTGTTCGACTGCGGCTGATCAGACCAATATGAGCTTGGAATGCTCTACCACAGGTTGGGCACAGATGGTCCGTGTGAATATTTGGGATGGATATCCCAGATTTACGCATCCTGCATTTCCTTTGTGCTGTCTCAATTCTGCTTTGCTCAAAGAGCACAGCACCCTTTCTGATGTGGGTACTGTGCCCATGTCTCCCATGTTGCTCAGTCAAATTCAAAGTTCTTGAGAGTGTCCTTATATCGATTCTTCTGGCCACCATGTGATCGCCTGCCCTATGGGAGTTCTCCATAAAATAGTCTTCTTTGGCAAGCATACATTTTGCATTCGAACATGACCTGCCCATTGGAGTTGCGCTCTCTGAAGCATAGTTTGAATACTTAGCAGTTTGGCTAGAGCAAAGATCTTCAGTGACTTATCCTGCCAGGTGATCTTCAGAATCTTTCTAAGACAGTTCAAATAGAAGTGACTGAATTTCCTGGCATGGTGCTAGTAGACTGTCCATGTTTCACAAGTATATAACAATGAGGTCAACACAACAGCTCTGTACACCTTCAGTTTGGTAGTCAGTCTAATACCTCTTTTCTCCCAAACTTTTCTTCGGAGTCTCCCAAACACTGAGCCAGCTCTGGCAATGCATGTGTCTACTTCATTGTCAATGTGTACATCCCTTGAAAATACACTCCCAAAGTAAGTGAACTTATCCACAGCATTCAAAACTTCTCCATTTGTTATAACTGATGGTTCCATGTATGGATGGTGTGGTGGTGGCTGATGGAGCACCTCTGGTTTTTTGGTGTTAATTATTAGGCCAAAATTAGCACAGGCAGCAGAGAATTGATCCATACTTTGTTGCATCTCAGCTTCAGAGGCTGCATTGAGTGTACAATCATCTGCAAACAGAAATGCACCTCCTGCACCAGCACTCCCTCCACTTTGGGTCTTGGCTTGTAGCCTTTTCAAACTGAAGAACTTACCATCAGTACAGTAGTTGACCTCGATGCCTTGCTCATCCTCATTGAAAGCATTTGTCAACATGGCTGAAAACATCATGCTAAAAGGCATGGGAGCAAGCACACAGCCCTGTTTCACTCTAGCTATCCATCCTAGTAGACTCCTGAATAGTATACATAAGCAAAGAGTTTCTGCCCTCAAGTTTCTTATATTCTATTGGAGGGAAGGTATTTTCTTCTTCCTGGTACCAACTACCCATCTTGCTCTGAGGCAAAGTGATAAGTGGGTTCAGAGATGAAAAGACTGGCATCCCAAAATACTGCAGGGGCTCTGCAATGGTGAGCTAGGAAAGTGGTGCTACGGAAATCCAAAGAACAACCAAAAACAAGGGGAGAAGAGTTCCTGATTTCACTCAGTTAGCAAGTCATTTGTATAGGGGACAAACGTACTACAAGCATCCAAGCAGACAGAATGTTCTCCCAATACCATTTACCTATTAAAATTTGTAGCTACTTAAGAAGAAAAATTTATAAGGTACCCAGGGAAACTTTAGGGTTTCTGCGTTTCAGAATTACAAACAGAATTACAAATGTTTATAGCATTTACTGCCAAACCTTTTTTAAATTGTCTAAAGTTCTCTCAGGAATGTGAATGCTACGAATAAGAGGGTTGTTTGGTTTGTTTTGGGGTTTGGGATGTGTTGTTGCTATTGTTTCTATATAACCAGAGATGTAATTACAGGCCTAGTACATGGAAGTATTCAGAAATGTTCCTGCCGGTGCTTCAGAAAAACAGAGAAGTACGCAGACTTTTCTTTTTTAAAATAGATCTCTAGTGATTGACTTAAGGACAAGAAAAATGTTCATTCTGGGCTTTTCATTCCTAGTGCCTTTGTGTTGAAGATTTATTTCCTCATAGTCCCCTACAACCCAAGGAAAGAAAAAGTAAGTGTAAGTTGCAGTCCTGAAATACAGAAAATTCCATTTGTTTATGCTCTGGACTCTCCTTCAGACCTGGGGTCTTCTCACCCTAGAACATCCTTCTAATCTCTCTAGTTCCTTTCTCCCATTAGTGAGTTTTTCCTTGGGCCTCTATCTTGGGGAGAGATTTGGGTCTGCCATTTTTCATTCTCCCTTGAAGCTCCTGTGTTGCTGTCTCTGTCTCTGTTTCTGTCTCTCCAGACCTTTCCACCTCCCTAATTCCTCCTCCCCACCCTACCTACTTTTCAGCTTCCCTTTGCATGTTGTCTTTCATTAAATGTAAGCTCCATGTGGACTGGACCTGTCCTTCTCTTTGCTTGTTTTTACATCCCTAGCACCGGACCTGAAAATACTTAATAAATGCTTGTTGCTTTTTGACTATCTGTTTTTGCCTGCTTATATTCATATTTTTCAAATCTACATCTTCATGACTTTTTTTTATTGCTGTACCTAAACTGTTATTTCAATTTTAGAATCAAGTTCACCTTTACTACTTTCTTCCTAAATTATTTTAAGTTATTTTTTATAACATTTCTATAAAGTTATACTTCTTTCAGACTTTAAGTGGTCTAATTTGTGGGTTGTAAAAATGGGAGCCAAAAAGCCCTTTTGGATTTCTAGTGGTTTTATTTCATATGGAAAAGACTAGGAATTCTGTTGAGAAACAGTCATCCTGTCCCTTAAATCTTTTGTACTTTTTCTCAACCCCTTCTTTTACTGGCTTAAACCAGAGAGATGTAGAGTTTAAAAAGCAACAGTTGTAAGACTCCAAACTCCAGAGCCATCTTAGAATGACTAGGCAAATAAAACTTATCTTCTTGGGACATGGGCCCTGGAGTGCTCTCCCCATGAACTTTCCCCTGAACTCTTCTTGAATTTTCCCACGTGATCAAGTCTCTGCTGTTTGCCTGAGGCATCAACCTGTTCCAGTAATCCTCTCAACTGACCTTCCATTGTGGCCCAGACTCCAATCTCCCAATTCTCTCACCTAGCTCAGCGCTTCATTGTCTGTTACCTCTGAATCACCCTTGCAACTTCCCACCCTTGATTTCATCTAGACCCCATTGGCCATATGGTTCAGGTCCCTGGTGTTCACCTGTTAGGGGACCCAGTTCTTCTGTTACCTCCCAGTCACCCCAAACTACTTGACCCTTCCTAGATCCTTCCCACAGTCTTTCTGTATGTAAGGTCCATATTGCCTCCATTGAGGTGCTCAGATTCCCTAAGTCTAGTTCAGATTCAGTCTAGTCAATATTGAAGATTTTTAGAATCACCCCCACCCTGACCAGTGTCTTAATAAGCCTTGTCTTTGGCTGAAAGAAGACTTGGGTTGAATTCATTCGAGGCAGGACCCATATGTCACTATTTTGAGGTTCTAGCACCCCTAAACCTCAACAATCTGGCTTATAGAAATCAGCATTTGTAGTCACCATCAATGAGAATAAGGTTTCTGACCAAAGAGAATCAGCCCTATGCCAGGGAGAATGGTTATATAAAAAAGCTAAGTCAGACAGCATTAGCTTTCTGGGATGACAATCCTCTTTGCTCCAAAGAACTTGGTCCTTAAGACTAAGAATCTCTTGCTTGATAGATCTCAGAGATATGACTCAAAGTGTAGAATCAGAGAAACTTGTGAAGATCTCATGCTAAGACTGACTGCTTTTTCTTTTTTTAATTTATGAAATAAAACAAGCATTTCCAAAGCCCAGAACTACACAAACAAAATTACATTAAAAAAACTTTTTATACAAATAAAATCAAATATAAATAACTGGAGGAATATTAATTTTTCATGGGCAGGTAGAGTCAATATAATAAAAATGACAATTTACCTAAACTAATTTATATCTTCAATGGCATCCCAATTAAATTACAAAGAAAAAAAGATTATTCTACTGAATTAGAAAAAAATAATACAATTCATTTGGAAGAGCAAATGTCAAGAGTATCAAAAGAACTAATAAAAAATGTAAAGGAAGGAGGTTTAACAGTACCAGACCTTAAACTACATTAGAAGTCAATAATTACCAAAATTACTGACTAAGAAATAAAAAGGTTGACCAATGGAACAGAGTAGACTTACAATTCACAGAACATTAAACATAATAACCTTGTATTTGTCAAATGTAAAGACTTAAGATTTTAGGATAAAAATTCATTATTTGGTAAAAAAAAAAATTGCTGTGAAAACTGCAAGGAAATTTGGCAGAAACTGGGTATAGACCAATATCTCATACCATTTACCAAAATAAGGTCAAAATGGATACATGACCTAAACATAAAGAGAGATATTACAAGAAAATGTGATGAATGTGGAACATATGGATAGGTGAATAATTGATAAATAAAAGATAGAGAGCAAAGTTAGGTGTAAAATGGATAATTTCTATTACATTAAATTATAAAGATTGTATACAAACAAAACAAATGCAGCCGAGATCAGAAAGAAAGGAGAAAATTGGGGGAAAAATTTATAAACAATTTCTCAGATAAAGGTCTACTATCTCAAATATATAAAGAACTTTGTCAAATCTATAAGAATTAAGTTAGTCCCCAATTGATAAGTAGTCAAAGGATATGAACAGGCAGTTTTCCAGTGACTACTTTTTCTAAATCAGCATAAGAACTCTCACCAAAATAGGAGACATGAAGAAGACAGTCAAGCAGTGACTAGTAGAGGTTATGAGAGCAGAGGAAACAAGATCATCCAAAGAAGTGACATCTGGAGCATCAGAAGCATGAGTTTATCCCTTTTTGCATGTGCCTTTGCTACACATGTTCCCTACATATGTGCCTCTGTATTTGTGTCCTCTAAGTATACCCAATTCTCTCCTCTGATGAGAAGTATATTTGTGGGACAGCATACTCTAAATTAATGGAAAAGATATTTCATAGCTATTTTCTTGATAACTTTTATCATTAAATGCTTTTGCTTTGAGTTTATTGTATCTTCTCACTGATTCTTAATGTAAACATATTGGTTGAGTGGGACTTCTAAGTGATAGTTTTAGAAGTAGGCACCCTCTGAGTACCTCTGGGAGCCTCCTTGAGCTCCCCTTGAATCTTCCCACTTAATCTGGCCTTTCTTACTCAAATCTAATCTTTCCATTTGTTCCGGAAGTGATTTGTATTAATTCCCATACTGCCCCTATCAAGATCTCTGGATTGCCCCACCTGCTTCCCACCCAAACGCTCCATTGTCTGATATCCCCTGATAGCCTCCAGCTGTTTCCAGCCTTTGGCCCTCCTTGGACTTCTCCTCAAGACCCTCCCTAAACCCCCTCCTCCAATCACCCTGGATTACCAGACACCCCTCCCTGCCAGATCCCTCCTATAGTGTTTTCTGTATTTAGTTCCATCTCGCCTCTGTGAAGGCACTCAGATTCAATCCAGCTCAGACTCTGTGCAACTGGGATTCTACCTGGCCCGCTTGTGAATACCAGCGTCACAAATGCTTAGGCTCCCTAAGAGCCAACCCAATTTGTCGAATCTTTACAAAACTTTGTTTTCTTTGGCTTTAAGAAGGCTTGAGTCGAATTCATTCGAGCACGACCCGGACTGTCGGTATTTTGGGGTCCCCATCACACCTAAACCTCGTCAGAACCAAGGTGTCAGAGTCCAAATTTAATTTTCACTTTATAGTAGTTCCTTGGGCATTGGTCTTTGAAGAGACATTCATATCTGTTCCCTCTCCTGGGATAGCAAGGACAATTTGCAGTTAGTCATAGATAGGACTACACCTTTTATGAATAAAAAAAGGCTCCCTAAGCCTTAGGAACTCAAGGTTAAGAAGGAACAACATGACTGCCGCTGAAGTAGAACATAAAGAAATATGTGTTCTTATTCCAGTACAAATGGTGTTATAGCTAAAATCTTACTTCCAAGTAAAAGACAGACAAATACGGAATATGATAGACAGAAGTTCATAAAATATTTGGCAAGGAACTGGTTTACTTTAATAATTTCTAGTGCCATAAGCCTCAGGGCAAGAAGAGATTACAGGTTTGCTTCTCTCTCACTTTGAGCTAGGCTAGCTTAACAGAAAAAAATGAAGATATCTTCACAATTGACAAAAACGGGATGACGATTCTTATGCACCCAAAGAGTCTTGGGGAAGAGGGAAGTATACTTCTCTCCAAATCTCTCCAGAGTGGGGAGTTTGTATTCATATTGCTAAATAGAGATGAATTAAGCAAACAACTCTACAATTGAAATCTTCAGTATAGAAAGAGGCAATGCAGCCTTCTTTTACAGAAAGTTAAGAAAATACAAGTATACATTTCTGTTTATTGAGAAGTATTTTTGTTTTATTTTTAATGAGAATAATCTGGGGACTTCAAAATAATGCAAGTCACCCATTTAGGTAGGGTTTGGAATTTTTCTTTCTAAGTAGTTTTTCATTCAATTAGGAGGGAGAAAATAACTAAGAGTTTAATGTGTGAAAAGAAAAGGTTTTGACTACTGGCTCATTTACCCAATTGTTTCGATAGCTAACTGGAGAAAATAGAACATAGGGGAAAAATTTTAGCTCTAGCATATGCTTTTCTCTACTGCTTTTGAGAAAAGGGATGTTTGTAATCTGGAAGGACTTTCTTTGAAATCTCTTCCAGAAGAAAATTACTAACAGAACCTATCCTGGATACTTTTTCATTTCTCTTCTTAGGATCCCTGTTCAATATTCTGGTACCCAAGAAAACAGCTAAATGTCGATCTACCATTGAGAAGGTCTAGAAAGCAAAAGGTAGGGGTTATTTGGAGAGAATATAGGAAGAGTTCTAGCTTGCTGCCAGAAGATAGCACAGGAAGAAAGAATATTGAAAGGAGCTTTTCTTTGCTTTTATCATCCTAAGCATCTCTGATTCTGGTTTTGGGACTTAATGGTCTTTTCAAAGATCCAAATCTTTTTGCAGGATTTTGAACTCAAAGCTAGACAGCATAATTTGGAAAGGGTTTGTAAAATTTATTTTTGGTGCTAGAACAAGCAATTTCCAAAATTGGGACTCAACTGGAAAAAAATTCATATTATAAATGATTCTTCAGTGATTCCTATGATTGTTTAAAATAATACAGTCTAATAAGCTATTCCAAAACACCAAAATATTTTTTAAAATATGTATTGTCTTGAGGACACATAGTTGGATGGCTGATCCTTTGAGTTAGTACTTCAGTAGATATATGTTGGTTGGAACAGACACTACAGATGGAAAATGAATTGAGCTCAGGACTGAAGAGTGGAATAGAATGGGTTGAATTGCATTTGGCAGACTGCACTATCCTTTAAAACTCACAAGCTGCTTCTTGGTGTAAAGATCCATATTTTAAGCACAATGTGTTCTCAGTGGAGCTATAGGCTGCAAATTTTGGAATAATAAAATCTCCATGCAATTCAAGTTGTGGGTGATCCAAAAGTCAATAGAAAGACATATGCTGGATACAAGTAAGCTACAGCACAGTTCCAGTAATGGTGTACAAGAAGAAGTGGGATACTCCAACGTGTCATTGATGTGAGTACGATACAGACAGTAACATCTCCATGCCCACCTATCCTGTGAGACTGTCATTCATGTTCTTCCACAAACATGGTCCAACATACTACAGGCTTTTCTCACATTCTCTTTGCATCACAAAGCTAGCAGTGTTTCACATAAGCTGTCCACCAGCTATCCCTCAATACGATGCTATGAGAGATCCCTTGACAATTCATGAGACAAAAAAGTGTGACATTATCGAGGAGATAAAAGATCAGAAAAGAAGGTTGACTAGTTATGTAGCGATGAGAGAAAAGAGATGTACAACCCAAATGTTCCTTGAAATGTAAAAAAATGTAGAAAGGAGGGCTTTTAATATACTGAGCAGATTCTTTGTGGAGCTTGTATAGAACACAGATAAAGATCCTACAAGATGAGAAGGCAGAAATGGGTTGCAATCCTCAGTATTAGAGGAAATATATGCATTGATAAAACCATTATCAGAATTCACACTAAGAAGCTGAATAGAAATGAACTCTAGAGGATTCCATGATATCCGTTTTATGGATAGAGTGCAAAAAGGCGAGGGAGTGGTTCAGATGAATAACAGAGTCACCCAGGCATAGTTAACAAAATGTTATTGCTACTCACAAGGGTAGGGGAAAAACAGATGCTAACAGAAAACAATATAGGAGTGGATCCTCCATTGGCAGGTAGCACTTAGTATAGTGACTCAGGTATTCAGTAGGATGCAGCCTCCAATCAAAGGCCTGTAGCTACTCAAGACCCAAACTTGTATACAGTTTTGAGAAAAAGAATTGCTTTAGCACTAACAGGAGCCTGGTCAGTCACAAATGAGGCAAGATAGGGAGTAGTCTGGATCACTGAAATGAGGGTATTCTCTGAATTGCTTAATGAGGACTGAGGGACAGCAAGTCAGGAGGCTTAACTCTAACAGTTCCACAAAATAAAAGTGTCTGGGGCAAGAAGAAGAATGGATCTCCCAGGTCAATTAAACCTTAGCATACACGCAGACTTGCGGGCTGGAGTCAAATCAGTCAAACAAGGTTTCTCTGGCTCACAATGAAACAGTGCAAGAGTTGTATAGTTGTCCAAAAGTAGGATAGGCTGCCTTGGGAAACAGGGGGATCTCCCCCTTGCAAGTCTTCAAGAAGTAGCTTGCTGAATGACCAGTTGTCAGTCATATTATAGACAGGATTCTTTTTTGGATATGAATTGAATTCTATGGCCACAGAATTCTTAAAGTCTTTTATTTTGTGAAACTGTTACTTAGAATTAATAACGAAAAAAATCAACATGTAAATACTTGAGGAAAACAGTGAAATAACCAGCATGTCTTTATGAAAAACATTTTGTATGGTATATGAGAAATGATAGACCAGGTAAACTGAATGAAGCAGCAAATATCATTTAACTTCATTTTAGCAATGCTCTTGATTCTGTACTGTGTAGAATAGTCATTGAAATTCAATACTTCAATGGACACATGAACTTATTAGTAAGAGTGCAGATAGCAAGTTACCCATACCCTTTCATCCTCATTCTCCTCCATGTCCTCCAATGGATCTACCCTACATAATGAAGACTTTTCTGGGTCTTTTAATGTCACGGGGGAACTCTAATTCAGGCTATCTGTTACTCTTCATAATACTCTCACCATATCACTATCTCACCTCCTTCACCAGTTCCTGATAAGATCATCTACTTCTGCACATGACTCAACAGTCTCTTTTACATCTGTTGACAGCATATCTAGTGTCCTGAGAAGTGGAGGAATAGTTCTGGAAATAACCTCATTTTTTCTTGTATATTTGTATAGGGCCCTTTGAGGATACATGATAGAGGATTTCCTCTCCCCATGTATACTTCAGAGCAGATAAAAATATCTTGTGACTGTTTCCTTAGCTGTAAGAACTTATTTAATTGAATGCTGAGCAAGAATTCCATTGACATCCTAAAGATGTAATCCCTTCCCTTCAGATCCCCCTTCTGGCCAAGTCTCATCCCCTCTTGAATGGTGATAAAGAGCCTCTACTGAGGAAGCTATTTCATTGGCCCATGGAGGCTTATAGGAAGGACTACACACATATCATGGGATTTTCTCTGCAAAATAATCCATAATTTACCCTCCAAGAGGGGCCACAGACCCTGGTATTTAGGGGAGTAAAAGGTAATATCTGAATATAAGTGGCAAAATAAAACAAGGTAGAGGCATCTCATTATGTTCACATATCAAATCAGGCAGTTTGTCATACTTGTCCCTCAAAAGTTAGGTAAGAGAGCTATCAAGAAGAAAGGGAGTAGTATCTGCTTTCTGAAAGTGTGGAAGCCAAACAGAACTTTGCTGTGCCCTACAAAGAATGTGCTGACTTTGCATTTCTGACAGTGCTGTACAACAGCTATATATGCATAAAATGAAAGTTGGTTCATTTTCTAAAAGAGAAAATGAAGGGGCTGGGAGAATAGGTTTCTACTCTTTAGATCCCATTTGTGACCCAAAGTTTAGGAAGCACTAGGTGGGATCAGGAATGGAAAAAGTTTAGGAAGCTGTGCTCTAAGATACTTAAGAGAATAAAGTGTTTCTTAAAAGAATGGGAGAGGGGCTTCAAGGAGAAAACAAAGCACAAAAGGATCTAAGGAGGCCACAGGAAATTCTCATCTTGTATCTGGAGGCTATAATTGGGAAGAATGTGACAGATACAAGAGAAAGGAGAAAAGAAGCAACGAACGTGTCTTCCTATATCAGGGAAGCAGATCAACTTTGCCAGAAGGCAGCTTATTGTGCCTCCAAGATTGATGATTAAAATTTACAGGTGGCACCAGGTGATGGATTATCCATTACCAATCAAAGGTAGAAGAGAAGACAAATGGAATGGGTGACTCTCTGTTGATCTGATATAAACAAGAGAAAGGTCTTCTGTCTTCCTGGGATACATATGGGGAAAAAGGCAGATGCTCTGAACAGTCATCAAACCCATGGACCACCAAGCAACTTCTTGCAACTGAGGGAAATAATTACTTCTTTCATATGTTAATAACTGATTATTTAATGAGAACCAAGGTTTTCCCCCTTTTCTACTTTCTCTTCCAGGAATCAACCAGTGTGGAGAATTTTGGCAGTCTTACCCAACCAAGACGGTAATCAGAGACAGTAAAAAAATTCTAAGTTTAGGCAAAAGATTGAATTCCTGCTCATTGTGTTTACTCAGGTTTGGGAAAATATAGATTCTCCCTTTTGTCAGATGGGCAATACGGAAATAGAGAAATCTCTTTGGCTAAGATTTGGGTGCTCAGGTTCATGTCAAGACTCATGGGAATAAGCCCCTCCCCTCTCTTTATAATATTCATTCTTTCATTACTTTTTAACCGGAATTGATTGTTACCCTTAGGAACAGCCACCCTTCTACAGGCATATAAACATTGAGTGGGTTCCATGAGGAAGTCTTTGGCATTTGAGAGTGTCCCTGACCCTTTTATTAAGAAAATGCTAGCATTATTCATAAAATTGTTACTGAGAAACCATGTCTCTTTTTAAATGTCACACAACTCATATAGGAAACAAAAAATAACAGCTAAGAGCACCAAGTAAAGCATTTCTAAAGATTATAAGTTCTGAATAAAGACTTCTTGAAGAAAGACTCTTGGAGTTAAAGGGAAACTCAGAAACCATTGAATCCTACCCTTATATGAATAAGAAATTCCGTTAGTATATTTAAAAGAGATTACCCACTCTTTTATTGAAAACCCCCAGGAAAGATGAACACAAAAGGCACCCAATGAAACAATTCATTCGATTTTTGGATGTTTCTAGTTTGGGAATCTTTTCATACATCTAACCGAATGAAATTTCCCTCTCTGAAACATCAACCTAGTTTTGTCCTCTAGACCAAACAGAGAACAAATTGAATTCCTTGTCCATTTAGCAACCATTCAAATATTTGAGGATCATGTTCCCACTAAATATTCTCTTATCTAGAATAAACATCCCCAGTCACTTCAAATGATCCTTGTATGACTTGCTAAGACCCTTCACAATCATGGTGTCCCTTCTCTGAGTGCTCTCTAGCTTAGGTGATCCTCAGATAGCATAAAGTAACTGGTGTCTAAATGGCAGAAAGAATATTTTACACACTCCATTCTCTTCCCTTTTTTAAATTAGAATGTGATTTATCTTTCCCTAATGCTACACTCTCATCCATAATTTTTCAAACACTACTGACTATGATCACATCTACCAATTCTTTCCACACATAAGAATCAAGTTGATATCAGTCTGATGACTTGAACTTACCGAGGACTCTCTTCCTCTTTTACTCTCTCCCACCTATCTTGCTTATCAGTCATTTTTATATTAATCATTTTTTGCTCTTTTCTTTCAAAGTTCATTCTCCTTGACAGAAAAAACAGAAATGAAATCTGAGTTGAATATCTTTCCCTTCTTTCCATTAAAATATTTGTGCTATCTCCACTGGGCTTATCCCTTCTTCGACGCTCTTCATTAATCCCAATAAAGCTCAAAATATTCTTTTTATTTATTGTCCTTTACTTGTTGGTCATTTGTGTCCAAACTCTTCATGACCCCGTGGATCACAGAGTGCCAGGTCTTCGTGTTTTCCTCTGTCTCCTGAAATCCGTCAATCTCACGCTCATTGCTTCCATGATACTATGTATCCATCTTCATCTCTGCAATTCCTTTCTCCTTTCGCTTTCAATCTTTTCCAACACCAGGGTTTTTTTCTTGCTTGTTTATATTTTTCCAATGAGTCTGCCTTCTCATTAAATGGCTGAAGTATTTAAGCTTCAGCTTTAATATTCGTCCTTCCAATGAACAATCTGAATTAATTTCTTTAACTATTGACTGGTTTGGTCTCCTTGCTTTTCAAGGGACTCTAAAGTGTTCTCCAGCACCATAACTTGAAAGCATTGATTTTGCAGTACTCAGCTTTTCTTACAACCCAACTCTCACAGGCATACATTGTTACTGGAAAAAACATAACTGACGACACAGACCTTTGTTAGCAAGCTGATTTTTAGTATGCTGTCCAGATTTGCCATAGCTTTCCTTCCAAAAAGCAAGTGTTGAGACGGAGTCAAGATGGCGGAGTAAAGATAGGTACTTGCATGAGCTCTCCTCCAAAACCCTCCAATCTTTAGAAAATGACTCTCAACAAATTCTAGAGTAGCAGAACCTATAAAAGGACAGAGTGAAACAAATTTCCTGCCCAAGACAACTTAGAAAGTCAACAGAAAAGATCTGTTGCATGACTAAGAGAATACAGTCCAGCACAGACCAGGCTCCAGAGAGCCAGAACAGAGCTTGGGGCAGTTTTTGTTTGTTTTACTGGCAGTTGTGGCAGTTTCCAGACCTCTTGGCCTCCCGACACTCGGGATAGTTTAGAAGTAGGAAGGGTCTGTTGCACAGAGTAGGAGGGGAGCACAGTCCAGTGCAAGTTGCACCAGTACAGCACAGCCCCAGCAGGCTGGAAGCAGCCCTCCCCCCCGGAAGCAGAACTCCACTTTAACAAAGAGCAAATGTCAGTTTCATGGCTGCACTCACCAATCTGCAGTTATCTTGAGCTCAAGGCTGCAGAATCTGAAACTACTTCCATTTCTTCTCCCTCTATTTGCCAGGAAGTGATGGGACCACTTGCTATAATGCTAGTCCTTTTTTGAATCACTTAATTCTGAAGTTTAATACTCCTGACGTTATTCTCACAAGACTCTGTCATGGTTTTTTCTATCGATCCTACTACTTGACGTTGCATTTGTAATCTGTACTCTCTTACAGATCTAAAACGGAAATCTTAAAAGTCATCTAATTCAATTTCCTCATTTTACAGATAAGGAAACTGAGACCAAAATACATTAAGTGATTTTCCCAAAGTCATGTAAATAGTAAGTGTCCAAGCCAGGTTTGAATTCAGGGTCTGTGACTCAAGTTCCAAGCTTTTTTCAACTGTACCATGCTCCTTTTCGAAGGATCCGTGGTATCATTAATGTGGGTAATGCAGATTGCAACCTCATCTATACCTTTTCCTCTTGTTGAGTTGTCATTTATGATGGGTCTTCCCATTATTTCTAGGAGTCTCTGCTATATTCTCTTGATGCTGTGTGGACATGAATGAAGGACAAAGCTACCTGCCATTTTCCCCTAATTTTATTCTGCATGACGATACCTTTTCATTTCCAGTTTTTTCCTGAACAAAATCCATTACACCACTTCTCATTTATAATTTCTTTTTTACATCTTTTTCATATCCACTATATATATGCCTGTCCATTGCCCTCTGAGTGATATCTCACTTCATATTTTTGAAGGCTGAAGGACTGTATGACTCAAAGTCGTACAACATCTGGAAGAGCTGAAAAAATTAAAGTACAAAAAGATGAACAGTTAGATGATACAGTAGAGGGAGCACTGAACCTGGAGTCGAGAACTATATTCAACTCTAGCCTCAAACACTTACTAGTTGTATGGCCTTAGGCAAGTCACTTACCTCTATTTGCCTCAGTTTCCTCATATATGAAATGGGTATAATAACAGCACCTACATCCTAGGGTTATGGTAAGGATCAATCAAAATGATATCTGTAAGAGCTTAGAACAATGCCTGGCACACAGTGCACACCATATAAATGTTAGCTATTATCATCATCGGGTCAAAGTCACAGGATCCGCAGGATTGTGTATGGTTATTTATAATTATATTATATTTATAATTATCCCACCCCAACAACCTTGAAACAAGAGGAAGTATGCGTTATCAATAGTACTGGAAGCTGCTAAAACAACCCACAAAAAATATGCTATTCATTCTCATTCCAACCAGGCGATGTTTTTACAGCTCTCTAATAGACTCCAAATTCCCTACAACTAACTGCTCCAAACCTTTTCTTCGTACTTTAATCTTACCCAGGAGTGGGCTGGAGCCAGCTCCAAATGTCTTGTAAGAACAAATTATTAAATTTTTTTAAAATATGAATTATTTAATATATATAATATATTATAAATATATTATTAAAAATATATATAAATATAATATATATTTAATTAAAAAATATATGAATTTGCACCCTCAATTCCACCAACAGGGGTTTATTTTATTTTATTGATTATAGACTTAAGAAATTGTTAATAGATGCAGATTAAATTTAAAAATGTGTTGTTACAGCCAGAGAAAGAACTATGGCGTCTGAATGCAGAGTAAAACATACTGTTTTCTTTTCTTTTCTTTTCATGGTTTTTCTTTCATTCTGATCATCTTTCACAACATAACTAAGGTGGAAATATATTTAATATGATTGTACACGTACAACCTATATCAGATTGCTTGCCATCTTGGGTAGGAGAGGAAAGGAAGGAGAAAGAAAAAATTGGAACTCAAAATCTTATAAAAGTGAATGTTGAAAACTAAAAAAAGAAGTGTGTTGTTAAACATTTTCCAACACACCCCTGACCCTACTACAACACCACTTCTCTACTTCCACAAGCAAAGAACTTGGCCACATACTTTACTGAAAAATAATGGAGGCCATTCACAGTGAGCTCCCTCATCTTTTTATACTCTATATCTAAACCCTTTTTCATTGTGGTCTACTCTGTCCTCTTTTATTCCAGTCACTCCCTCTCTACTATTTTTGCTTGCTGTCTTCAAACATGTGGGTGCTTCTCCCATTCTTAAATAATTGTCACTTAACCTTATCATTCCCTTAAGTTTTCAACGTATATTTCCCTTTCCCAGACAAATTTGCCGATATATATATATAGCCTCAGCTTCCTTTCCTCTCACTTCTAAACTTTGCCCTCTAGCTTCCAACTTCATCCATCAACTGAATCTTCTCTTTCCAAAGTTATCAATGATCTCATAATTGCCGCCTGGAATGGCCTTTTCTCAGTCTTGACTGGTGATGACTTAATTAGCCTTCACTATCTGTCTCCTGATAACCAGCCCAGATCATGCCTTATGCATTTGACCATCCATCCTGGTAATCTTGTATCCCTCCTCCCTCTGGACTCTCCTACCCAACCGTCCTCCCTGCATTCAGCCTTCTACCTACTTTCCACATCGTATTCTGGGTGTAGTATTCAAATCAATGGTTACCATCCTGTCATTTTTTTGTGGAAAGGGCAGATCATCAACTCAACATCTTTGTGACTCCCCTTCCATGCCCACCATTCCTATATATATGCTATATGTCCTAGAATTTCTGTGTTTATATTCCTTGTGCTGTCTTTGGCATATTAATATATGCTTTTCTAATTCACTCATTCATTCATTGCAATAGCCTTTTATTGGCTGACCCACCTCATCTTCCCTTTTCCAATTCATCCATAGTGATATTTCTAAAGCACAGGAATTCCTACCATGTCATTCCCCTACTCCAAGAGTTCCAGAGCCTCCTGATTGCCTGTAGGACACGTACAAGCTCCCTGTTTGACTTCTGAGGCTGCTCCAGGCTTATTTCCCCTTAATTTCCTTCACCTACTCCACTTTCCAGCTAAACTGATCTACTTGCTTCTTTGTACATGTGATTCTATCTATTATATCTGTGCCTTTGCCCACACTGCCTTACACAACTAGAATGCCCCCACTCTTCACCACCACCTTTTAAAATCACTATTATCTTCAGAGCTTAGCTCAGTTGTCTCATTCAATGTGGCACCTTACTACCCCCACCCCCAAATAAAAAAGAACTGCTTTTGTTTTTTATTGTATTTTATTCTGGTGATTATGATGCCCTATAGAAATTTAAGCAGCCTATTTAACCTCACTTAGTAGATCAGGAGGGCTCACCACAAGTAGAACAAGATGAAAAGGAGCCTGGAACAGGACCAAATCATTAGTCTCTTTCTGCACCTTACTATCACATCATTTTCCTTTTTACAGAGTGCCATCTTCTGGTAGCATATTAGGCTAAAAATGTCTCAAAATCATAATTAACACATCATAGAAAGTGAATTGTGCTGCAACATTTTTTAAATACAGACACTGAAAAATAACTAACAATGTGCAACAGGAGAGAATTTTTGTCTTAATTTGCATTGTGTATAAATGTAAACATAGTGGTACTGAGATTTCTTTTTTTGTGCCATATGCTATGGGAATTAGAGTGTTCTAAAGGGATCTAAACTTGATGGATCGTCATAGTTGTGTTTACCTTTAAAATTCAGAATATGAAATTATATGCAAACAGTGTAAGAAAATAAAAAGTAAGCTTTCCATAATATCTCAAAAAGTTGTAAAGAAGTGCCTGTTTTTTATTCCTGTAATGACATAGAGAACTCTACTGTGTTGGATTGCCATCTGGAAATCATTAGGCAAAATTCTAGGTGAAAATAATTTTCCATTTTAAACTATATTTTAAAATAAAAAGTTTATTAAAATACAATGTTAATAATAGGATGCTAAATTTGTTCCGTATATTTCAGAAAACCTAGAAAAAAGTGATCTCATTAATTTTAGAGGATTTACAGTAGTGTAGATTGCTTATCTTTAAATGCCTGCCAACATATATGTGTGTATGTGTGTGTCTTGTAAAGTCACACCTGAAATTACAGTTTCATGAAATATTAATTTAAACATATTTCAACTCACTAAATGTCAGAAATGTACATACACATGCACGTTTTAAGTGTTGACATTTAAAAATTCGTAATTTTCATTTCTGTATCTATGTTGTCTAATAATATTTATATGTGTGTTTACATACATTTATATATGTACATATGTACATGTACATCACATATATGTATCACTAGATATTGCTAGAGGAGAGAAGAGCCTCTGTGTTTGTTCTTCATTGCCGAAGAAGTTCATGCCATCAGAGAAATGACATGACTTGCACTTGACTTTGTTTTGAGTGAAGGAGGGCTGTGCAGGTCACCAGCCTCACTTCTTCTCTAGAGTCATCTGAATCCAGTAACCAGATATTCATCAGCCTCACTTCTTCTCTAGAGTCATCTGAATCCAGTAACCAGATATTCATCAGGGCGACTGGAGATGACCCAGGACAAGGCAATTGGGGTTAAGTGACTTGCCCAAGGTGACACAGCTAGTGAGCGTCAAGTGTCTGAGGTGAGATTTGAACTCAGGTCCTCCTGACTCCTGCACTGGTGCTCTATCCACTGCACCACCTAGCTGCCCCAGAGAGGGGAAGAAGGGAAAGGGTAAAGGGGAGGAGAGAAAGAGGATCAGAAAGAAATGGTCCTCTTTTCTTAAGGTATCTCTCCATGTGTATAGCTCTTTAATTATGTAACATTTTCTTAGAGAGAGGTTTGTGAGTAGCGCCCCTTTCCTATTATTCCCCAAGCTGCGAAGCTTCATGTTCTACCCTACATATAGACATGCCTATTTTATTTGGGTTTATTAAGCTCAGGATAAAAATAACCATAGTGGGGAAGGAAAATCAAGGTCCAGTGAAGCCCCATCTCAGCAGCAAGGTCCGGGCCTCATTAAATGTACGCCACTCATGTCACTTCTCACGTAGTGACTTGGTATTGCACTCTGTGATTTGCCTTCCTCTCCTGCTGGATTAGAAACGTCTCGAGGGTAAGACCTCTGCCTTGCCCAGAGAATCCCAGCATCAGACCATCAACGCTCACGAGGTCTTTGTTTGACCATCTCTGACCTAGGGGAATCCACTGCCCTCCAAGGCAGCCCATTCTACTTTGGGATGGCTCATTGTAACCACTGTTGTGTGTGCTTGGGGAAACAGTACTATAGTTACCAGAACTGTATCTACGCACATCTGGCTCTTTGCCTCTGCTGGTCCAGAGCTGAAGCAGTGTAGTGTAGAATATGACCACCAGATGGCACTATGACTACTTAAGACTAGTCTGTTCTCTTGCTGATGCTATCCAAAGTTCATTGGTGACTAAGGGGAGTGACGCACCTACCCCGCTCCCACCCCTCCCCACAATGTGGAATGTGCCCATAAATTAGCAAAAATACAACTTCCCTCTTATCTCTAATCTTTAAGTTCCCATCCCATGCCATGAGTCAAAGAGGAGGAAGTAGTATGGGAATCCACTGGTACCTGGACAGGACCTTCCTGCTTAGACAGAGCTTTCCACCCTTTATTTCCTCCCCACCGCCACTCGCAATATTTAGTTATTCTTATGAAGAGTTCATCCCTCCTCTCCATTCAGCAGCCCCCAGTTCAACGGATTCAATATTTCACTCTTAATGGTCATACAATTTATTGAAAGCATCAAATCTCATATGAACAGCAAGTTACCCAATCAGTTTTAGCTCTTATCTACCCTTTCCCTTCACTGCTCCTCTCAATCAGCAAAAGTTGGAAGCAGAAAGGTTGGAGCAAGTTTTAGAATTCACAGAGATTTCTTTTATTATTTAATTTTAAATTTATGGAATAAAACAAGCATTTCCATAACAGTATAATTTTTTAAAAAGATGATTTCACATGACATTGCAAAGTACTATGTGCAATTTGCTCTTCCTTTTAATTATGTAACAGTTATGTAAATGTATCGTGATTTCTTCAGCAGATGATCTGAATGAATCTAGATCAGACAGGTAAGTGATTCAGAAAGATCTGCATTGGAATCTGGTCGCAGATACTTACTAACCGTACTACTACTGCTCTCAGGCTCAACTTCCTCAACTCCGAAATGGGATTAATAGCATCTACCTCACTGGATTGTGTTAGGCTTAAATGAAATAACATTTGTAGGGCATTTTTCTCTATAAATATGCTAGCTATTATTTATGCAACATAGGGCGAGGAAGCCAAACCAATAGTTCAAGCTCAAATCTTCTGAACCAATCAAACACTAAGGTCAAGACACCTACCTCCTTAAAGGGAAAACAATTTACATAAAAGGTTCCACTTTCATCATACAATATACAGCTAATAGAAACAATGTCAATATATAGCAACAATATGCAGTTACTAGAAACAATATCAATAGATCCACATGATAGGTTCATAATCATTAGCATATATACAAATAAGTAAAACAATGCATAACTAAGAGACTGCACTAATCCACTCGAAAACAAATATGAACCATAAAATAATTTAAAAATTCAAAATGAAGCAATCGTTGAGATATTCAGCAACATCTATATACATGTACTCATGTTATACCCAAAATACACATTACATGCTTAAACATTAGCATTAGAAGTACCTTCCTTTGAGCAAATAAGTAATTTTGACTATTATAAACACCCATATTAACTACTAAGGATGTATGAAATTGCTTTCTGCAGCCAGAGAAAGAACTGATAAATAGATGTATAGAATAATTTATATACAAATGTTATATTTTATATATTTATATATACATTTATATGTGTATATAATGTATGTATATATACATATATGTATATAAATTTGTGTCTAGTAGTAACCATCTCTAGGGCAGCAGGTAGGGAAGAAAAAAAGGAAAAAAAAGAAATTTGCACGGTAACTTTATTATATATTTAAAAGGAAGAGTAAGTTGTACATAATGCATTTGCAGTTTCATGTGCAAATATCTTTTTTTATTATACTATGTTATGAAAATGCTTGTTTTATTCCATAAATTAAAAATAAAATAAAAAATTTTAAAGTTCCTTCCAAGGAGGGATTGTTTTAATCATAATATTTGTATCCGCAGTGCCTGGCATGTAGTTGATACTTAATAATTGCATATATATGTATATATATGTATATGTATATATATATACACACACACACACATAAATACAATAATTGATCAATTGTCCTGTGGCTGCATGTTTAACTTCTCCTGATTCTACAGCAACATCAAGTTGCAGTCTCAGGTCATAGGTTGAATGGTTTATCATTTTTGTTACCTGCTGTCATAGTGGTATGCTGGTAAATATTTAACAACCAGGTTCCTAAGGAAAACGAATGTATGAAGACATACTTTTACATTTAATCTGCACTATTAACATTTTCCCCACCACTTTTTTAACTCTAAACAATTAACGAAACAATAACTCAAACCTTGCTTTGTAATGTTTGCCATTTTCTGAGGTACAAATGCTCATCCTGGAAATTTAACAATTGACTCTTTAAAACTGACATATCTTGGTTCCAGCACACCCCTGTCTGCTGAGCTTTCTGCATTTAGACTTGAAGTGGTTGGTGGAATAACCCACGGTCAGTGTCCTCCAACCTATATGTCAGAATTTCCAAACCTCAACTTTTCAATCATGGAGCTATCAACATTTCCAAGTGTTGAGGGTCATCTCTGTACCTTGAAGCTCTAAGTAGGAAAGGAACTCCCTTTGGGTTCAGTCTTCCCCTCTTGACTAAACCAATCTGAGGTATAATACCTCAATCTAAGGTATTATGGAATCCATGGTCATTTTTCACTTAAAATATCTCTCTGGCTTAGAGAAGATTTCTAACTCTCTTGCAATCTCTTGACCTCAGTGTCTACTTCGATTTAGAAATTTAGATTAGAAATGAATGATTTTCTGCAGCTTATCAACAATCTTACTGCATTTCCTGTGGACTATAGGGCGTTAGGGTGAATAGTTTTTACAGGGACACCACCCTCTGAAGTGATTGTGAAAACTCACAAGGTGCTCAATTTCTCAGGTACTTGGAGTGAAGCGGCTTCCATCAATCAACTACTTCATGTGCTCCTTGAGCACCAAGTTTTCTCAGCACAACTGACACTGTATTGAAGTTTTAACAAAGGATTCAGATATCATGCTGTGGTTTGTTTGTCAGAGCTCCTATGAGCAGCAGTCATGGCTGTCCGGTAGACTGCTTTTGCTCAGTCTTTCAGCCAAGATATGTACTGGTTGAATTTGCATCTTTAGCTTCCTTCTGAGATTTCAAGGCATAAGCCAGCAGGTAGACAAATATCAACATCAAATATGGCGCAAAATTTGTGCCATCATTCACGTTGGTGTTGTAATCATGCATTAGAAATGCCACTTGTTAACTCCATTGATGTTTCTACCCAAGTCTGAACTTGTTTTACAATGTTGAAATGCTCAGAATGTAAGTCTCCGAAAGTATAGCATTAGACCTTGCAACCTGTTAAAGTTAACATTTCCTCTTGCACTTTCCTCTTAACTACTTTTGTTGGGGTGGTTCCTGGCAGAAATCCATGTATAGAAAAATACTTCTCCCCATTACTGTATAAAGTCTTCTCCCTCCTCCCCTTTTTATAGGATCTTTTCTGGGAGATAACTAGTGTGATGCTTTGTAGTGTGGCTTGTAGACCTGTACACAGTATTTAATACAGAGTAGCATAGCATAGCAGAGAAAGAAAAAAAAGAGGAGGAAGAAAGGAAAGAAGGAAGGAAGGAAGGAAGGAAGGAAGGAAGGAAGGAAGGAAGGAAGGAAGGAAGGAAGGAAGGAAGGAAGGAAGGAAGGAAAGGAGGAAGAAAAAAGGAGGAAGGAAGGAAAAAAGGGAGGAAAGAGGATAGGAGGAGTAAGAAAGTAAAGGAAGGAGAAAGAAAGGAGAAAGAAGAAGAAGAAAGAAAGAGAGAAAAGAGAGAAAAAAGAGAGAGGGAGGGAGGAAGAAAATATTCACACTGGGCCACCACCCTCTATGTTAACCTACAGGAAAGACTCATCTGGTTATGATTGGTATGGCATAATAATTCCTACCTACCCCCACTCAAATCTTGTAACTCGCTTTATTGGAATTTATTTGTTACAACATCAATATTATTCACAAAGTCAAAATCAACCTTTCAGAAACCAGATGTGTCTAAATTTGAGTTCTTGTCAATAAGTCTCTTAAAAAAGTCAAACTTAATTTTTGCTTTGAATTTTTTAAATGTATCAAAGCACTGTAAAAGAGATTTAAAGCTCATAGAAGAGTAGTTTCCTCACACCAAAACTCTCTCTACAAAACTTCTCTCATCTTGAAAGAAATATCTAATGGGGTCTAAAAATAGACCTTAGTAGACGTAGCCTGACTAAGTTTCAGAATGCACCTGGTTGGAATTGTTGATTTTTAACAGTGGAGAATAAATTAATCGATAATTTCAGAAATCCTGCCAGGACTCCAAAGTTCTAGGCCTTTTCCAACACTGGCACTTTGCTGTTTCCTCATTTTATATTAAGTGAATATTAAATCATAATATATCTGATTTTGCTCTATGTTGTACTTAGCACCTGCTCATTCTCTATACAGAGAAACTTTCAGAGATATCACAGCTATAGAATTTATATATTAATAAGAATTCCATAAACTAGGAGACGGATTATTGTAAAAAAGAAAAGGGGATTGGGAAAGGTATTAGAAAACCTAAGGTGACGACATCCTGTATTGCTCAAGGTCATCAGGTAAGTATATGACATTAAGCAAGGGATCATAGAATATTAGAACTGGAAGCACCCTAAGAAGGAAACTTCTAGTGAACTGACCTCACCACCCACTCCTAATTTTACTGAAAAGAAAATAGAGGCTTGGAAAACTGAAATAATTGGCCCAAGGTCACCCAAAAAGTAAGTGGTAAATCAAACTTAAACCTAGCTCTTCAACTCTCACGGGTTGAGAACAACAAAACGTTATTTGAGAAATAGTATTTTATTTGGTCCCTATAACAACCCTGTAAGTCAGAGCAGGTATTCTCCAGGTAAAGAAACTACTGCATTTCACCATATGATTGTGTCAGATTTTCTACTAAATTTTTTTTTCTCAAAAAAATGGATTGTGACCATTATATGAAGATTTTTAAAAATTGTGCCAGTATTACTTAAAAATCATTTATTACTAAATTGTCTTTTGTGCAAGATTAGGATACACTGAATACTCATGAATATACATTAAAATTAAACATGCTCATCAGCTTGTGGGAACTTGCCTGTTTTGGGAACTCTAAATGTGTGTCCAGAAAGGTTTGTGTTTTTTAGCTTGTCTTTTAGATTCCACACGTCTCACACCAACTTTTCACTTACTGAAAACTCTTTCCACAGCTGTTTCAGCAAGCACAATCACTTTCTGGTTGAAGCCACAGAATAGTTTTTATGTTTACGCATAATCAGAAAGAAATGTTTCACACGCTGATGTATCACTGGAAGAGGAACTGTATGGTTTAGTTAGTGCAGGAAGATGCTAATCTTACCATATCACATGATTTACTCAGGGCAACTTTGCTGCTTGCCTTGCACCTAAGCATCTCCATTGGGTGCTGTTAGTATTACAGCGCTCTAAACAAACCACACGAGCCGTCTGTCACAAATATACTGATAAGCCATGTGTGCTGAGAATTCTAGGCCCCTGGCTGGCGATGCATGAGAGATAAATGTGTATCCATTGTGTTCGTCCTTTGTTTTCAAAGAGAACCATGCCATCAGTGAAATGATGACATGACTTTCACTGGACTTTGTTTTGAGTGAGGGAGGGATGTGCAAGGTCACCAGCCTCACTCTCTCCTCCTGAGCCATCTGGATCCAGTGACCAGATATTCATTAGGATGACTGGAGATGGCCCAGAATGCAATGGGAGAACTTGGTCATTTAGACTAAGTCCTTTTCAGGTACTCACTTAAAGTGAGGTAATGCTCATTCAGTGAATAGGCCTCTTTAAAAGTAGTCATGGGGTTGACCCTTTAATAGAAAAGAAAGAAAAAGTAGACAAAACACACTGGGAGGGGCAGGACCAAGTGAGATAGCATCCAAATTCTTAGAGAACAAGCTAGGGGAGTTACTGGAAGAAATAGAAAGCAAAACTGTACTAGTAGTAGTACATTAAACTAAAACGATTTTGCACAAAAAATTCAATGCAGTCAAGATTAGAAGGAAAGCAGAAAACCTAAGGAAAATTTGTACAGTCAGTTTATTTGATAAACACTCATTTCTCAAATATATAATCTGAGTTAAATCTATAAGAATATGAGGCATTCCCCATTTGATAAATAATCAAAGGATGTGAACAGGCAGTTTATAGAAGAAGCAATCAAAGCTTAGTCACATAAAAAATGCTCTATATCACTATTGATTAGAGAAGTATAAATTGAGACAGCTCTCAGATATACCTCTCACCTATCAGACTGGCTAATATAACAGAAAAGGGAAATGATAAATGTTAGAAGGGATATGGAGAAATACATGCCATTGGTGAATACATTGTTGCTCTGTTTACCCTTTAAGCAGGATGAGGAGCACAGTTACAGCATGCAAAGATTATGCAATGAAAGATTATAAACTAGTTTTTGAACTGAAAAAAAAGAGTATGACAATTATGCAGTGAAATACGTTAAACTTAGGAGGAGAGAGATAAGTGTTGCCTATGATCAGATAATAACTGGTAAAGCCAGGACAAGAACATTGATCATGTCAAGTAATCAGTCAGCAAGGATTTATTAAGCAAGTACAGGCACAGTGGTAAAAGCTAATAATACTAATAAAAATTAAAAATGGACCCTACTCTCAAGGAGTTTACATTTTAATGAAAACAACAACAACCTGGAAGTAACCAGGAACACACAGGATAGGTGAAGAGTAGACAGGAGGTCATCTTGGAGAGGAAAGCTCTAGCAGGTAGGGAATTCTGGTCTCTGTTCTTGGTGCAATAGCTTATGCTTTCTCCTTCATTCTGACCTGAATAAGTTGCTGTAGTCTGATAGGATTTTGTTTATAATTTTTGAGTCAATATTCATGATGCTGACCTATAGTTTTCTTTCTCTGTTTTATCTTTCCTTGGTTTAGGTATTAAGACTTTAGTTGTCTCATAAAAGGATTATGGTAGGATTCTTTCTCAGTTTTTGAGAATAATTTTTAAAGTATGAGTATTAACTGTTCCTTAAAAGTTTGATAGAATTCTCCTGTGAATACGTTAGGATCAGGAGTTTGGTTTTTTTCCTTCGTGGTTTCTTTCCACTTAGGTCTATTTTTTTTGATAATACTGGGTTATATGAGATTTCTATTCAGTCTTCTAATAGCTTAGGGTATTTTATATTTTTGAAGGTATTCCTCTATTTCTTTTGTGTTCTCAGTTTTGTTTGCATATTGGCATAACATGTTCAGATTGTCCTTTTCATTTCTTCTAGTTTTCCTGTTATCTCGTCTTGCTTATTTGTTATTTCATTGTTTTGATTTTCTGTTTTCTTCTTTTTTTTATCAGATTAACTAAGGGTTTATCAATTTTATTTGTCTTTTCAAAAAAAAAGCTTTTCATTTATCACTTCTACATATTTTGCTTCCAATTTATCCATTTCCTCTCTAATATTTAACATGTCCTCTTTTGCATTTATTTTAGGTTTATTTGTTGACTAATTTTTAAAAATGCATGATCAGTTCATTAATTCTTTCTTTTTCTATTTTATTAATGAATATTTGTAAGGATATGATTTTCCCTCTGAGGACTATAGTAGCTACATCCCAGAAATTTTATGTTGTTTCATTACTGTTATTTTCTTTTACATAGTTATTAGTTATTTCTATGACCTGTTTTTTGGTCTACTCACCATTTAAGATTTCATTTTTCAGCGTCCACTTGGATCTGCATATTTTGATTGTGGTTACTGAACTAATTTCTACTTTTATTATGTTATGTCTATAAAGGACGTATTAGCTATTTCTTCATTTTTACATTTGTTTGCAATATGTCTGTGTCCTAGTACCGAGTTATTTTTATTCTTTTTTTGCTAAAGTTCCTTGTGGTGCAGAGAATTATGTATATTATTTTGTTGTCCTATTTAGAAGATGGCATAAGTCTTTTAATACCAGTTTCTCCAGCAATTTGTTCAGTTCCACATTTTCCCTTATGTTTATCTTTCTGTTAGAATTATCCAAAACTGATAGAGGTATATTGAAATATCCTGTCTATTGTATTACTGTCTATGTCTTCTCAAAGCTCAGATAATGTTTACTTTTTGAATTTGGATGTTAAGGCACTCAGAGCACTGTTTGTTACTGCTGTTAGTTAATACTGTCCATAGTTACTTTCAGCATAATATAGTTTCTTTCTTTATGCCTTTTTATTTTTTATGTTGTTTTTATGTTAGCATGGTTGTAACTCCTGCTTTTTTTGGATTCACTTGATGAATAATAAACTTCTTTCCCCATCCTCTCAGTTTTATTTTGTGTATGTCTTTGATTTTTTTTAATATGTCTCACGTAAGACACATTGTAGTGTTTTGTTTTCTTATTTAGTCTGTCATTTTTTAGTTTTATTGTATTGTTTAATGAGTCACAGGGATGGGGCACCTGTGGCCTGAAGCCTGCATGTGACCTTCTAGGTCCCTGGGCGTGGCCTTTTGACTGTTATAAAGGGGAGCTGTTCTGTGAAGTTTGGATTCAGTCAAAGGGCCACACTTGAGGACCTAGTGGGCTACATGTGGCCTCAAGGCTGCAGATTCCCCATCCCTGGATCCACTTATATTTAAAATTCTAAGAGTTTGGTTCATGTTTTTCTCCACCTGTCTCTAATGTGGGTTTTCTTTTTTTCAAGCTTTAATGCCCTCCTCCTTCTGCTATAAACACAGTGTTTTGGTCCTTCAGTTATTTTATTCTTTTTTTTAATTTCTTTTTTTCCCTCTTGACTATTTTGTTGATTATTTCCTTTTTCTCTCCTTTTATCTGGTTATATAGTTCTCTTTTCTCCATTCTCCTCTCAGTTAATTAAACAGGTTCCCCCTTCTTCTTGTCCTCTTCAACAAAACAAATCATTAGTAATTTATCTTCTCCTTCTCCTCCTTCTTCTCCTTCTTCCTTCTTTGTCTTCTCAAGAAGATGTCCAGAAATAACATGATATGTCTGGGTGGGATCTAGTTATGGCAGATTTCTGATATTAGCTGATTGGTTAGACAACCTTCCTTTTTTGCAGTATAATTTTCAAATATCATGGAAATGGCAAAATTATGAATCTGAGTACAATGATTATATGCATATGTATATATGTATGTATATATATCTATACATCATATCTTGGTTTTTCAATTTTATGAAGTTCATAGAACCATAGGGTGTTAGATTTGAGAGGTAATTACAGATTGTTTAGTCCATCATCTTCATGATTTGATCAAAGTCATGTAGATGACATTTTCAAAAAAAATTATAAGAAAAAACATCAAAAGTCTCTGTCTATAGATACTTGTAGCTCACAGAATTGTCAGTTGTTATATAAGATTATGTATGCCTAACATCTTCAATTTGTTTTGCAAAAACATGTTAGGAGAAATTGATAGAAGGAATAATTGCTTCCAGCAAAAATGAATAAAAAGGCAGTCAGCCAGATAGCACTATGTGGTTATGCTGGGCTTTGGTCATGAATTATGGATAATGTTATTGAAATTGATCTTGGTTTGAGAACTTTTACCTCTGTGTTTTGAAAAGAGGTCTCTCCATTCTCCCACAAAGGACAGACCAATGTTTTCTATGTGTTATCTCCTTTCTCTAACCAGTGTTTTCATTATTTGAAAAAACTTAAACTTCTTTAAGGAGAATCCTAAATTAATGATGTCTGTTCTTTCCTTTGCCTTCCTTCCAAAGGTTCAGCTTTGATTACTTCCAGTTCTCTTGCTTCATAATCATCAAAAAGCAATTATTATGTTGTTGACCATATCCTGACTTTTGCAACGGAATGTGCTTTGTCAAATTCCTTTGTCATTCTCTTGGAATCCTGTGAGTATGCAGGTGTGCTCTAGGAAATATGCCTTGAAATTTTGTTTTTCATTTCTCAGAAACTGTGTTGGATTTGTCTCCTGGGCAGGTTTTTTACTTTCCCTATTGTCTATTTGTTTTGGTTTTTTTTTTTACTAGAAGGGTCACAAATCATGGAACACCATGACCTCAGAAGAATCTAAATCAAAGGAATTTGCATGGCCCAAGTTTCTCCCTGTCATAAATAGTCATTATTTTTCTCATCTCAATACTAACCATTCCCTAACCTTACTTAGCTTCTGAGTTCAGATGAGATTGGGTTCAGGATTGTATGAGTGGCGACAAAAGTTCATTATGTCCAAACTCAAGTTGTCCTGGCTATGGATCACTTGAAGGTGACGCAGTTGGAACTAGAGAGATATGTTGAGTTGAAACATGTTACAGCATATTATCAAAAATTATGTGCAAGAGTAAGCATTTAAAAGTTATTATCAAGGACAAGAAAAGAAAGTAAACTGGTCATATCATAAGAATGAGGGGATAGGAAAAATCAAACAAGACATTTATTAAGCATTCGCTATGCGCTATGGAAGAATATAGCCCTAATGTCTCAGTTGTGTATTAAATAGTAAGAAATGATATTTTGACAGAATTATAACCTGAAGTCCTTGATCTGAATGGACAACTAATCAGTCTTTCTTGAGTAGATAACTTAATTAGTCCCAAGGAGATCGTGTCCCATTCTAATTTCACCTAAAGACCTAATCAGACTTTCATGAATGGAACCCTCAGTCAGGTTCAGCAAGGGATCCTGAGGATCTAAGATAATTTTTTCAGATATAAAACTTATTTTCTGTTTTCAGCATTCACTTCCACAAGATTTTGAATTCCAAATTTTCTCCTCCTGCGACCCCAGGACAGCATGTACCCCAACCATCCCTTTCTACAATCTGCCCTCCCTTTTATCTCCCTCTTCTCTCATCCTCCTCCCCTCTATTTTCTGGTAGGACAAGATCAATTTCTATACCTCATTGCCTGTACAACTTCCTTAGGATCTAAGATTATTAATAAGAGTTTGTCATGTCTGTGGTGACTAAATTGAGAGAGTATGGTTTAGACAAATGGACGATGTGCTGGTATTCACAAAATATGAAAAAAATCTAGAACAGGAATTCTTAACTTGGAGCTTGTGAATTTGTTTTTTCTTAATATTTGATAAATACATTTGGTTTCTTTTCTAATCCTACGTATTTTATTTTATGTATTTAAAAACATTATGCTGAGAAGGAGACTGGACTTACCAGACTGTCAAAGGAGTCTGCTACACACACAAAAAGGTGAAGAACCCTTGTTCTAGAGAAGGCCTGCACAGTCTGTGGCCCACCAGTGGCTTAAGGCCCATAGACCTGCCAAAGGATTTCAGGCAGCCAGCAAAAAATGTAGAGCATGTTTTCCTTTTCATTTTTTACAGGCCACCTAAAATTCTTTGATGGATCGCAGCTTGTACAGAAAGGCTTCCAGAGATCTGGGTAAGACATGGTTAAGAATCTTACGAAACAAGAAATCACGCTAGATTAGCATCTTGTACTAGTGGAATGGGTGCCCATGGTGTTGAGATCCAAGATCCAATGAAGATTTAAAATCTATCCCAGACAGTTAATTAAGATGATTGTGAAAGTGATTCATTCTGTAAATTTAGTTAGATTTTTAAAGCTTAAACATTATTTGGCTAGACTATCTTTGTATTGTGTTTCTGGTTAATCAAGAAACGATAGTCTTTGAGCCTTGCCAAAAGAATCGAAGAATATTGGATAGTGGACGATAGCAGACTAATGAGGAAGAGCACAGGCTCCCTTCAAAACTTCCATAGCCTCAGGGAGTTCACCTGCAGTCTTTTTTAATCACCTCAGAACGCTCAAGAAATCTATAGTTTCCCATCTCTACCAAGGGAAGCACCGATGGGAAGTTTTCCTATTTTTACTAGTTTATTTGGAGGATTGCTGTAAGGATGGAGATGATAACTGAACTCATGGTTGCCAATGAGATCATTGGAGAGAACAGAGAAGGGAACACTAAGGACCATCTCTCTACTGGAGGGAGGACGTAGACAATTTCAGCAGAAAAGAATGAGAAATGTACTCAGAAGAAAGAGGAGGAAAAGAAAGCAATGTGATGAAAACTCAGAGTGGTGAACAGTGTTATTTGCCGCAAAGAGGACAAAAAATTTATTACAGCAGAGTTCAGAGGAATTGAACACTTTGGCCAAAGCAGGCTCCCACTCTTTTTTCAGGAGGAGGGAGCACTGAATGCAGAAGTGAGATGAGCTATCCACCGTTAGCTCAAGAAAGATCCTCCCACCAGGAGACAGGTTGGTCCATTCTCCATTAGGTCACCATCTTCTCTACATGCCTATTACATAACCACCCTTGGTGTGATCCCCCTCCCAAACATGCTTTAACATGGGTCCCATGATCAGAAAAATGGAGAGATATTTTATGTGGGGTGTGTCTGCTTATATACATCAGGCTCATTAAGCAAGCGCAATGGAGAAAAACTTTTTCTAGGTTATTCTAGGCCAGTTTCAGGTTTGGACCTTCTTATCAAATGTTTTGTGACTTTCTGAAGGCCATTGTCTGTCTCCTGATAGGCTGAGATCACCTGCAGTCTACTGACTTTCTTGTTATCTGACTTACTTGTTTTCAGTTTTCTACAATCACTTCCATAAGTCTTAGATTTTCTCCCCCTTCCTTCCCCCCTCCCTCCCTGAGATAACATGCAATCTTATGTGGGTTCTACACGAAGGTTCTTATTAAATACATTTTCACCTTAGTCATGTTACATAGAAGAATTAAAATGAATGGGAGAAACCATGAAAAAAAAAAACACAAGAGAAAATACTCTGCTTCATTCTGCGATCCAGTTCCATAGTTCTGTCTCTGGATGTGGAAGGTGTTTTGCCTCAAAAGTCCATTGGGAATTTTTTAGGTCCTTGCATTTTTGTGAGGAGCTAAGTTTACTAGAAAAATTCCTCGCACACTGTGGTTGTTGCTGTATACAAAACTCTCCTGGTTCTGCTCATTTTACTCAGCATCAGATCATGTAAGTCCTTCCAGGCCTCTCTGAAGTCTTCCTGTGCCTCATTTCTTACAGCACAATAGTATTCCATTACATTCATATACCACAACTTGTTCAGCCATTCCCCAGTTGATGGGCATCCCCTCAGTTTCCAGTTCTTGGCCACCATATCTGACTTATTCTCAATGACTTCTGTGGAAACTTAACTTTTTGCTGTCTCTCACATTGCTGAAGGAAAAGTCTCTGGGAAGACATGAGAGGCACTGACAGTCTCCATCTTGTCCCTGTTCCCAATATGCTACATTAGAGACTTCTGGGAAGTTTCCCTTGGGCAAGATTTAGGACTTTATTGATTGAAGTAACTGAGTTGTCTCGATCCCAGTGGGAAAGTTCATTCATTCTGTATTATCTGGTGTCTATTCTGATTTCTGTTTGCTACCAAATTGGATAGATTGATTTCTTTGATAATTCCTATGTGAGCTCATTGTATCACTGGTATTTGGTAGAAAAGCCTTGGACATAAAGCTTGGAGTCCTGTTTTCCCCATTAATGAAAATAACAATCATAAGTTACCTTGAACCTGAAAATCATATCCCTAGACTAAGGGAGCAAACTAATATTGTTCTAGGCCAATCTAGCTCCTTTCTCTGAGAAAGACAAAGTAACCAAGCTTCTGGTCCCAACTTCCTGCTCCTCTTCTTGGCAAGAATTAAAATCTTCTTGGGAAAAGGGTGAAAGAAGAAACTGGAGATATCTATTTTTTTTAGAGATATCTCTTTTGCTTCCTTTCAAGCCACCCAATGACACCCCATGCAACATATGCAAAGACAGCCCTGGTCCCATAGAACAGGGGAAATATTTGCAGGTGGCTTGAAAGGGGAGAGCAGATCCAGAAATGAAAATTAGAAAAGAAGACAAGATAGTCCAAGGGAGGTAATTACTTTCCTCCCTCTGTTTCCGTGATGCTGTTCTCTCCTGGTTATTCTCATAAATTGTGTAAACTTGTGATAACCTCCTCTGTTGCATCATCATCCATACCCTACCCCCTTTGCACTGATGTGTCTCATGACTGTCCAGGGCTCCCTTCTCTCTTTCTCCACACTCTCTTGATGGTACTACCATGGCTTCAAATATCACCTCTATGAAAATTCCCAGATCTATATAAACAATTCTTGAGCTATTGACCCATATCAACTACTGTACTACCGTACATCTCTATCTGTGTGGTCTATAGGCATCTCAAATTCAACACGTACAAAATGGAACTCTTCTTTCCCCCTTAAACCTGTCTCTCCTCTAAACTCCCCTATTTCTCTATACATCACCATCCTTCTAGTCCCACAAATTCATGACCCAAGAATCATCTCTTTGCCCACATAATCAATCTCTTGCCAAGCCCATCAATTCTACCACTCCAAAATATTTCACATTCATTTCTCTTCTCTCCACTCACAAAGACATCATGCTAAGTTAGGTCCTCATTACCTCTCATCTGGTCAATAGCATTAGCCTTCAATCTGTCTCCCTACTTGGATCCTGACCTTCCATGTAGCTACCAAGGATACTCTTATCCTTTTTAAAAAACTTTATACACTTAAAAAATTTACTGATGCCTTTTGCTTTCACATCAGTCATGACTGGAATTACTTACATTCCTAGCATCCCAAATAGAACCCTCCATTTCAACAAGTCATAGAAAATTAGCTGACAATGTGTTCACGTTGCCATAGTCCCCCCACTTCACCTCAGTGAGGAGTTGTTTCATTATTCAAGGTTTATCATGGTTTTTCAATTATTCAGTTTAACTTCCTTTCATCAATATTTTCATTTACATGGTTGTAGTCATTTATATTAATATTTTCCTTCACTCTGTACTCCAAACTGATCTTAAAGCACAATGTCTGATGACATCAACCCTTTCCTCCAATGGCTTCAGGGGTTGCCAATTACCCCTAAGCCAAAACACAAACACTTCAGCTTTACAATGAAAGCCCTTCATGGTATGGTTCTGTAAATTTCATGTAACTGTCCCTCACTTATTCTTGCACTCCCATCCAAACTGGCCTGCAGTATACTTGTGTACAACATTCCGTCTCTCACCATCACTTCACCCAGGCTGGTCACCCTCCCCATGTCTCCCTCACTTTTTCCTCTTTAAATGCCTCATTTCCTTCAAGTCTCAGCTCAAGGGACAACCCCTACATGAGACTTTGCCTGATCACCCCCTTCAGTCTGTGCCCCCAAATTACTTTGTATGTGCACATATATGCATACACATATACATGTTTATATACATATATGTATATATATTTATATCTATACGTGTGTGTAATTATCACCCTCAAGGAGGTCAGCATATCTTGTTATTATTTTACTTTTTATCTTTGCTTACCAATACTGAGTATAGGGCCCTGTGGACATGCAGATATTCAATAAAGGATTATTGTATGATTGAATCATTTTGTTGGCTTATATTAAGGATGTAGCTAACTAAAACTCTCTAGATCTTCCCCACAATAAAATGGTACAAAACCTCATCTAGTCCCCATTCTGATCATGTTTCCAATCATATTTCCAAGTAGCCACCATCTAGGAAATATTTAAATATAAATACTTAAACAGGAATTATGTAAGCATGTCTACACTGTATAAGAGGAAAGGTTTTTCAGTAGATAGAACATAGGAGTTGGATCTAGGGACCAGTATTTGACTCCTCAGTTGCTGTGTGAACATCTCAGTCTAGTTATCTGCAAAACAACATTTTAATTTTATTTTATTTAGATTTTAAAGACCAAATGAGATCCTTTTCCTTACCTACCACCTTGTCACCCCCAGCAGGGACCATTCCCTGTGAGTTCTAAAGCTTTCTTCTCTGGAACTTCCTAATTGGTGACTGTCTCTCCTGATCCACTATTTCAGCAAAGTTCTGTCTTTTCTTTACTACCCTCTCTACTATTTCTTCTCTACCCCATCCCTTACTCTGGAACCATGGTCAGATCAACTTTCCCATTCTTCTCAAATGGGTTGTGACTCCCCTGTGGCCCTATTCCCCTCTCTGAAACATTCAGGTCCAAAATGCCACTCTTTGGCCACCCTTCCCTATGGGTGCCGTCTCCCCTATTAAAATGTAAGATTTTCATATTTGCATTCTCAGCACTTAGCACTGTGCTTGGTACATAGTAAGCATATAATAAATGCTTTTAAAAATTCATTCCTAATGTTAATAAAGCAATTTGTAAAAACCTAAGGGTCCCATCCATTTTTTATCAAGGACTGTCATTTCATTGGAATAGGAATTTTCCAGTAAGGAAATTCCCTCTACCAATGCACGTTGGCATTTGTTCTGCAATTTGTAGGCATCAAGGTACCTAGGAGCCTGAAAGGCTGAGTGACTTGTCCAGTACGTGCCTGAGGCAATACTTAAACCCAGGCCTTCCTGATTCTGCGTCCTGCTTTCTATCCATTACAGCATGTTACCTCCTTTATGCTTGAATTACTCAAAATGTAAAGGAAACCAATCATAAAGGGCATCATTTTATTCATTAAACAAATTAAAGAAACAAAAACTTAAATTTGTTTTTTTAATTAACAACTAAACTTTCATTTTAAATATAAACATTAAGCTTGAGACACAAAATACAAATTTTTCAAGATATTGGGATGTGCCTGGTATACTGGGCACACCTTGTGTGCATGCCTGTGCTGACTACTTTCTGGATGTGGTCAGTCATTCTAAGAATACGGGGCAGAGCTCAACATCAAAAGCGATCCTGCCATACAGACGTAGTTTGACTTGTATTCTGCCAGCTTACTGTACATGGCCCTTGAATCTGCTCCAAATACTTCTCTTCTGTTCTTGACCACTACCAACGGCATAAGGAATTTAAAATCATTTGATCTGAAGCCCCACCAAGCCAAAAATTTATTACACCACAAGCATATGACAATGTTTCCACCACCCTAGATGGTATCAGGATGACAATAAGTCCTGTGGCTGAGAGGGTATGAGGAGTGGAAGTGTCCTTTTAAAGACCTAGAAGAGGAATGAAAGACATCAACAACAGCTTATATCCGTCTTTCATCTTCTGTCAAGGCAGGCAATGCTAGCTATGACATTATGACAATGAGAGAACAGGTGTGAAGTATAGAGACACTAGCATCTCTCCTCCTCCATGGCAACACCCATAGCCTAATACCCAGATCTTTTTAATATGATCAACATCTGTAGCACCCATAGCATTATACTTTTCTTGAAGAATCCTTTTTTAAAAATTAATTAATTTATTTTTTTCAGTTTTTTACATTTTCATATGTTTTAGATTTTTCTCCCTCCTTCCCTGAGACAGCATGCAGTCTTACATAGGTTCTACACATACATTCTTATTAAACACATTTTCACCTTAGTCATGTTCATAGAAGAATTAAAATGAATGGGAGAAACCATGAAAACAAAACAAAACAAAATATAACACAAGAGAAAATAGTTTGCTTCATTCTGTGATCCAGTTCCATAGTTCTTTCTCTGGATGTGGAAGGCATTTTGCCTCGAGTCCATTGGGAATTTTTTAGGTCCTTGCATTGCTGTGAAGTGCTAAGTCTACCAGAAAAATTCCTCACACACTGTGGTTGTTGCTATGCACAAAGTTCTCCTAGTTTTGCTCCTTTCACCCAGCATCAGTTCATATAAGTCTTTCCAGGCTTCTCTGAAGTCTTCCTGTTCATCATTTCTGATAGCACAATAGTATTCCATTACATTCACATACCACAATTTGTTCAGCCATTCCCCAGTTGATGGATATCTCCTAGATTTCCAGTTCTGAAGTCAAGAATCCTTAAGAGATGGCCAAGTAGTGACTAGAAACCCAGTTCCAGGCCAAGTAAGGCAAAATCTCACTTTTCAAAGGGCAAGGATCCATTCTCTAGCCTTGGACACCATGCCTCAGCTGCCTTCTCCATCCACCCCAGAGGGTGCCTTTTCACACTACTGGCTTCTCCTCCAATCTCTGTTTTGAGGAAGAACCCAGGCCAGGCATCCTTCATTCGTTGGACTTCACCACCATGCCCCCAAACAGATACCTCCCATCCCCAATCTCCGCTTTTCTGCATTTATTAAGCATTATTTTTAAGCATTATTAAGCATTTGCAATGTACTGGTCACTAGGCTAAACAATGAGGATATAGATAAAGGGAAAAGAAAGTCTCCCATTTAAAAGAGCTAATAGCCTAATGGAGGAGACAACATGCAAAGTGATCATGTACAAACAAGGGGTGTGTGTGTGTGTGTGTATGTGTGTGTGTGTGTGTGTGTGTGTGTGAGATAAATTGGAGATAATCTCAGGAGACACTAGCATTAATGGGGGCATCAGGAAAGACTTCTCATAGACAATGGAAGCCAGGGAATACAGGAGGTAGAGATGAAAAGGAAGAGTATTCCAGGTATGGGGAGTAGCCAGTGAAAACACAAAATTGGGAGATAGAATATCAAGAAACGACAAGGAGGCCAATGTTACCAGATCAGAGAGTATATTGGGGGAAGTATGGTGTAACAACACCAGAAGGATAGGAGGGGGCCAGATTTTAAAGGGCTTTGAATGCCAATCACTGGACTTTATGTTTGATCCAGGAGGTGATAGTGAGCCGCTGGAGTTAATGAATGGCATGATAAGACCTGATCTTCAGGAGGATCAATTTTACAGCTAAGTGGCAGATGTCCTAGAGTGGGGAAGACCATGAGGCAGAGAACCCAACCAGCGGGCATTTAAGGAGGTCACCAAGGCCAGGCCGGCTGCAATCAGAAGGACTTCCTTCACCCTGCCCAGAAGCGGTGTACCTTTGTCTCTCCCCTACCCCCATCCTGCTTTCCAGCTTCCTTTTATTTTGTCTTCCCCCATTAGAATATAAGTTCCTAGAATGCTTTCTTCTACTTGTATCCCCAGAAACTAAACTGTACTTGGAACATGGCAAACATTTTTTAAAAAAAAAAATGTAATATTTTCCCCTAATTACATGTTAAAGCAATTTTTAACATTTTTTAAAATTTAAGTTCTAATTCTATCCCTCCCCACCCCACTTCTTGAGACAGTAAGCAGCCCAATATAATTTATACAACAAATGGGGAATACTTGAGAGATGCTACTCGACTAATCAGTAAATTAAACACAAGACAGTTTCCTACAGGAATTTTTATAATGTCAAACAAAGCCAGTCGTTTCATGTCTGTAGGTCATTGATTATGCTTCTTATTGGAGCACTCACGAAAGATGCACCAAAGGGGTTCATCTGACTCCTGAACTGATTGAAAATGGTTTTCTAAGAGCAGTGAGGAGGTATGGCCTCATGGAGGCAGTGGCAGGATTTCTCTGAAGTGCCTTTTAATCTCTTCCCTCTCTTCAGGGACAATCGCCATATGGCTACCAGCCTGACTGATTGCTACATCTCTTAGGTAGCATGAAGACATAGCTCTTTGAATGAACCATTAACCATTTTGGTAGAACCAGCTCTATATGAGGTCCAGTCAAACTATGAAAAGGTCCCTGATGAGTGGTCAGCAAAAGGCCACATCATCCTGATGTGATGGATCTCTTCAAGAACAAAGGACAAACACAACTTACAATCAGCATTGCCCTCTCCTGTTCACAGTACATTCATCTAGTTTGTGAAGAAAATGCCCATTTGCTGTATGGTGGTCATTTGTGCAGTTGGCTAACAGCTTCTATAGAAAAGAAACACATGTTTGCAAGGACAAGCTGAAAAGGAAAAAAAGACATAATGGGGGGAAAGAATATTTGCTGATAGTTTGGGGAAAAGATAGAGAATTGATAATATACATATATTTTGCAGTTTGAAAAGATATAGAAAATTGCATAGAAAAAGAGTTTGAATTGGTTTCCAATTTTGTGATGGTGATGTTGAGGCTTTTTTGGGAAAATATTATAGATTGGAAAGGGCAGTTTTGTGTCAACCAATCAATAAGCATTTGGTAAATGCTTACTAGTTTACTGTAGAGAGACAATAAGTGACTCAATGGTTAGAGCACTGGATGTGGGAGTCAGAAAGACTTGAGTTCAAACCCACCCTCAGACATTTACTAGTTGTATGACCCTGGGCAAGTCACTTAATCTCTCTTTGCCTTAATTCACAGGAGAAGGAAATGGCAAACCACTCTAGCATTCTTGCCAAGGAATCCCAATGGACAGTGTTGGAGTGCTATGGTCTGTAAGGTCACAAAGATTTGTGCACGACTGAAAAACAACAAGCTTGCTATATACCAGGCACTGTGCTAAGATTTTTTCTTAATAATAGCTAGCATGTATATAATGCCTATTATGTGCCAGGCACTGTGCTAATAGTTTTTTTTTTTTTTACAAATATCCCATTTAGTCCTAAAGCAACCTTTGGTGGTAAATGCTATTATTAATACGCATGTTGCAGTTGAGGAAACAGAGGTAACAGAAGTGAAGTGACTTGCCCAAAGTCACATAGCTAGTAAATGGATGAGGCTGGATTTTAACTCAGGTCTCCCTTACTCCACAACCTTTGTGTGGGTTCAGAGAGGTTTCTCTCTTTGTATCAGAAGAGACTATCTCTATCACCTTCCTTCTTCTCCCTCCCCTTTTCCCTTCCTTTTCTGAAGCCAGAAGACTCAAACCTCCTTTACTGTCCTTGCCTTCCTAGTAGTTTCAATATACTCTAGAAAAAAGAGTCCAAGTAGAACCCCTGGGGAAAAGTAGCTTTAATACTGTACCCTATCTTCCAAGAGATACTTTCCCTGAAATCTGTAGCCTCTTGTCTCTTCCCAAATATTTTATCTGTGTATATAAATAGTGTCTTCCCTCTCCTGAACCTTAGTCCTTCTGTGCATTATTCTTTGCCTGACTTTAGTGTATATATCTGTTACTGAGAGAAGTTGTTGAAATAAATTTCCTCAGGTAAAGTAGTTATCTAATTGAGTCAGTTCTTGTTTTTATGATCAATGAATTGCATCGTTGTCTTCCAACATATTTCCCTCAGATAGTCAAAATATATTTTAATTATGTATGCTAACTAAATTTAAACTTTTGTTTTCAAAGGGATGGTATGAGTTGTTGGATACAATCTGCCAAGCTGTTATGGCTAATGTTAAAAGGTTCTAAGTTCATGAGACTGTTGGAATGTTCAAGAAGCCAATGAATGTGTGAAAAGTCTCCCAATAAGGATTCTTGCTAACAATCTCTTGCCTCACCAACTCACTTGTAAGCTGATTATGAGGAGGGTCTTATATTTCTTTTGTGAGACTAGCACATAGTAAAGTACTGTGGAACCTTGGGAAAGAAGCGAAATGTAACAGACCTGGCATGTAGACCACGGAGCAAGAGAATTACTGATACAGTACTACATTGAACAATGACCAAGAAACCCAAAGAGAAACATTAGTAATTTTATTCATAAAGTCCAGAACTGCACAAAAAGGCAATCAAAAATGGTAGACACTGAAGAGGGTGTTGTCAGAGAAATCAGACACAGACAAGCAGAACAAATGCTTGTGGTAGCACCCTGAACAGGAAATCTAACAACGTAACCCTGACTGGAGAAGCCTAAAGGAAAACGGAGTACAGTCAGTTCCCTAACTCAGTCTCCATTTGGCACCCTGATCTGGGAAATTCCAGACTCTAAGAAGATAGAAGACCTGATCAAGGAAGCCTTAGGTGGTGGAGGAGAAGGAAGAGGGGAGGCAAACAGAAGAACATCAGTTCCCTTACAGCCAACTTTTTGAGTGCAGACACATCAAGGAAAGTGAAAATCAACTGGAAGAACATAGAAAAAGAAAGGTCAGCACTACTGCCTGAGAAACCCATTTAGGAGTGTGGAAGGGGGAAGGGTCTGGCTCTGATGCAAAGTTCCAAATCAAGATCATGGCTAAAAATATGAGTAAACAGAAAAAGACAACAAACACAGTGAAGGAATAGTGTGGGTCAAGAATCATCCAAGAGAAAAACCAGAAGAAAAGAGTAACTACAGGCAGAGCTTCAGTTTATTAAAAAATGACAAAAATGACTTGGACACATGGATGATAAGAATGCTTAGAAGAAATGAAGCAGCCTTAAAAACTCAAATTATGAGTGTAATGAGAGCTATGGAAGAAAAAAAGCTAGAAATATAGCTTCGGCAGAAAGTGGTAAACCTTACTCAAGAAATAAAGTTGCTGAAAATTAGAATGGACCAAACTCAAATCAATATCTCTAGGCAAAAATAAGAAATTTTAGAACAAAATCAAGAGGTTTTTTTTTAAGTAGCTTAGAGACACAGCAGATAAAATGTCAGTCCTGGGATCAGGAAGATCCAGTGTCTCATCCTGGGCCAGTCACTCACCGTTTCTCTGACTCAGTTTCCTCACTGATTAAAATAAAGTACCTTTTAGCTATTTTTAGTACTCCAGTTTATAAAGTGGACACATTCATAAAATTGTACCACAGTTTCCTCATTTGTAAAATGAAATACTTTACTGAAAAGCCTCTAAGGCACCTTCAAGATCCAAATTTTCTATGATAGACTTGTATGAGCAAAATAAACAGAATCAAATATATATACATGTATGTTTATGTATATGTTTGTGATTATATATTATCTGTATGCATATGTGTACACATATACATATATGTGCATGTGTATACATATCCCGAGTGTGTGTATTTATGTATACATGTCCCTATTATGTGCACATATGTATACACACAAACACACATATATGTACACATATGCCTAATGTTGTTCAATTGTTTACAACTCTTCATGATCCCAATTGGGATTTTCTTGGCAAAGATACTGGAGTGGTTTGCCATTTCCTTCTCCAGTTCATTTTACAGATGAGGAAGCTGAGGGAAACAGGGTTAATTGACTTGTCTAAGGTCACACACCTAATAAGGGTCTTCAGTTGGATATGGACTCACAAAGATGAGCTTTCTTGAGTTCAGGCCTGGCATTCTTTCTGCTGCACCACCTAGCTGCCCCTAGGTCTAATGTACTCATAAATAAAAATGAAGATGAAAAGATATATAAAAGAAAGCCAGATTCTGAAGAGCTAGAAAACTTGTCCTGGAGAACAGAAAATGAAACTTACCTACTTCCCTTCAGCAAGGCACAGGAATAGTAGAACAGAATGTTCTGTGTTTTATCAGATGCTTCAGCTACACTCTGCTTTGTTGTAAAATTTGGTTTAATTTTTTTAAAAAGGAGGAGGAAGGGGGAAATAGGGTATTTTCACAAATGATTTTGAGAAGAAAATAGAAAGTTAAAAATTTAAAAAAAAAAAACCAGAGGAGTAGGGGTGGAGCCAAGATGGTGGAGTAGAAAGACACACTTACTCTAGCTCTTCCCCTACAGCCCATAAGATACCTGTAAATAAAGACTCTCAACAAATTCTAGAGCAGCAGAAGCCATAGAACAACAGAGTGGAGGAGATTTCCAGTCCAGGCTGACCTGAAAGACCATCAGAAACGTCTGTCACACTGGATGCAGAGCAGAGCCTAGCCTAGCCTTGGCCAGGCAGCGGGGCTCTGGGAGGAGGACAAGAGCAAGCCTTAGGGGCAGAATCCTCAGTCACAGTAGCAGCAGTTTGCAGATCCCTCAACCCACAGGTGCCAAAGGTCAGTGACAGGGCTTTTTCAGTTGGCCGAGAAGGGAGAAGGGCCTTCCCATAGCTCCGGCCTCAGGCAGTGGCCACAGAGGCTACATTGGGTGGGCAGCAGCAGCTTCCACAGCAGTGCCTACAGCAGCCCACATCCATTGTTGGATCATAAAACCCCTGGGGGCACTGAGCAGCTGATTCTTACCTCAGCCATGTGTAGAGGACCTGCCCCCACCTAATACTCCTGGGGGCTTTGAGCAGTTGATCTTTATCTCATGCTGAATGAGGGCCCTGCCCCTGAAGCTTATCTGAATCTCAGCCCCCAGTGCTAGCTTGGAGGAACTGGAGGTGAGGTGGTTGTAAACAGGAAGCTCTATTACTCAGATTCTGGGCACAAAAATTTCTGCTTGCTCCCAGACCAGTATACATCCTTGATTGTACCACCTTGTAGGAACTGAGATATTACAGGCTCCCAGAATATACTCTTGACAAAGGACCCAAAAGTCAAGTAACTGGTTGGGAAAATGCCCATAAAAGGGGGAAAAAATAAGACTATAGAAGGTTACTTTCTTGATCAACAGATATCTTCTCCCATCCTTTTGGATGAGGAAGAACAATGCTTACTATCAGGGAAAGACATAAAAGTCAAAGCTTCTGTATCCCAAACACCCAAAATAAATACTCAATGGGCTCAGGCCATGGAAGAGCTCAAAAATGACTTTGAAAATCAAGTAAGCAAGGTGGAGGAAAAATTGGAAAGAGAAATGGAGAGATGCAAGAAAATCATGAAAAGCGAGTCAACAATTTGCTAAAGGAGACCCAAAAAAATGCTGAAGAAAATAACACCTTGAAAAATAGGCCAACTCAATTGGCAAAAGAGGTTCAAAAAGCCAATGAGGGGAAGAATGATTTTAAAAAGCAGAATTAGCCAAATGGAAAAGGAAGCTCACTGAAGAAAATAATTCTTTAAAAATTAGAATAGAACAAATGGAGGCTAATGACTTTCTGAGAAACCAACAAATCACAAAACCAAACCAAAAGAATAAAAAATGGAAGATAATGCGAAATATCTCATTGGAGAAACAACTGACCTGGAAAATAGATCCAGGAGAGACAATTTAAAAATTATAGGACTACCTGAAAGCCATGACCAAAAAAATAGCCTAGACATTATCTTTCATGAAATTATCAAGCAAAACTGCCCTGACATTCTAGAACCAGGAGGCAAAAAAAATATTGAAAGAACCCACCAATCACCTCCTGAAAGAGATCCAAAAAGAGAAACTCCAAGGAACATTGTAGCCAAATTCCAGAGTTTCCAGGTCTAGGAGAAAATATTGCAAGTAACTAGAAAGAAACAATTTAAGTACTGTGGAAATACAATCAGGATAACACAAGATCTAGCAAATTCTACATTAAGGGAATGAAGGGTATGGGATATGATCTTCCAGAAGTCAAAAGAACTAGGACTAAAACCAAGAATCACCTACCCAGCAAAACTAAGTATAGTACTTCAAGGGAAAAAAATGGTCTTTCAATGAAATAGAGGACTTTGAAGCATTCTTGATGAAAAGAAAAGAGCTGAAAAGAAAATTTGACTTTCAAACACAAGAATCAAGAAAAGCATGAGAAGGTAAACAGCAAAGAGAAATCATAAGGGACTTACTAATGTTGAACTGTTTACATTCCTACATGGAAAGACAATATTTGTAACTCTTGAAACTTTTTTCAGTATCTGGGTAGTTGGTGGGATTACACACACACACACACACACACACGCACGCGCGCGCGCACGCAGAGACAGAACACAGGGTGAGTTGAATAGGATGGGATCATATCTAAAAAATAAAATTAAAGGGTGAGAGAGGAATATGTTGGAAGGAGAAAGGGAGAAATGGAATGGGGCAAATTATCTCTCATAAAAGAGGCAAGTAAAAGACTTTTCAGTGGAGGGAAAAAGGGGGAAGATGAGAGAGAAAACATGAAGCCTACTCTCATCACATTCAACTAAAGGAAGGAATAAAATACACACTCATTTTGGTATGAAAACCTATCTTACAATACAGGAAAGTGGGGGAGAAGGGGATAAGCAGGGTGGGGGGGATGATGGAAAGGAGGGCAGTGGGAGGAGGGAGTAATTAGAAGTCAACACTCTTGGGGAGGGACAAGGTCAAAAGAGAGAATAGAAGAAACGGGGGGCAGGATAGGATGGAGGGAAATATTACACAACATGACTATTATGGAAGTCATTTGCAAAACTACACAGATATGGCCTATATTGAATTGCTTGCCTTCCCAATGGGGATGGGTGGAGAGGGAGGGAGGAAGAGAAGTTGGAATTCAAAGTTTTGGGAACAACTGTTGAGTATTGTTCTTGCATACAACTAGGAATTAAGAAATACAAGTAATGGGGTATAGAAATTTATCTTGCCCTACAGGACAAAAGAGAAGATGGGGATAAGGGAAGGGAGGGATGTTAGAAGGAAGGGCAGATTGGTGACAGGGGTAATTAGAATGCTTGGCGTTTGGGGGTGGGGGAAGGGGAGAAATGGGGAGAAAATTTGAAACTCAAAATTTTTTGGAAATGAATGTTGAAAATTTAAATAAATAAATAAAACAGAGGAGATAGGGAAGGAGATATAGGGAGGAGATAGGGAGATATAGAATAGATAGGGAAGGAGAAGATTGGAGAGTAGGGAGGACTTAGGCTTATTAGTGTGAGGCAATGGGTGAGTGAGATACACTACCTTCACCACTGAGAGAAGGAAAGGGGGAAGGAATAAATATTTATTAGGCACTGTACTAAGTGCTTTACAAATATTATTTAATTCTCACAACAGCCCTGTGAGCTAGGGGCTGTTAATATCCCCATTTTACAGTTTAGGAAACTGAGGCAGAAGAGGTTAAATGACTTGCCAAGAGTCACACATCTAACAAGTGTCTATTGTGAGCTAATAACAGTCCCAGACATTCTCTACAGCATGGTTCTCCTCAGGAGCAATCTATCCCAGGAGGTGCCATGGGAGGAGGACGAGGAGGGATTTCTTTCCGGATATCAGTACACACAGGGCATAGCCCCAGCTACTCTGTGCTGTATCAGGCTCTGGATTTAGGAAGTAAATGTGATATATAATGAAGACTGCACATGCACTTGATGGGTGTTCTCAGTGACAGCTGAGGTGATGTAGCAGCTGCAGCACCCCCACACTGGCTCAAAGCCTGCCTCCAGTAAGCCAATAAAAAGGCAGAGTATCATTTTACCAACTCACAAGCAAAGGGAGTGTAGTTTATAGTTTTTGTCCATCAGGTGGTGAGTGATTCCAGTCACCCATCAAAATCTCTTAGATGCATATGCAAAATATACTCTGTAGATGCAGGCACAGGCAATCAGTTCCTCAAAGGCTTTGGCTTTAAAGGACCTGACAGAAAGAAACTCTCACTTACTTGCCTTAAATGAATCTAGAGGACTGTGTTATTAAATATGGCTCTGGATTAGTAAGATATAAAAATATCTTAGCTTTAGTCCCAAACTATCTCTGAGGTTTTTTTTTAATTCTTTTTTTCCAAATGAAGATCTACTTTCACTTCTCCCACCTTTCTCCTTCCCCACTCTCAACAATGAGAAAGCAAAAGACAAAAATCCCTATTATACATATAGTCAAGTGATTATACTTTGCACGTGGCTGTGTACATACATACATATATATATGTATGTGTTTGCATATGTGAATATATGTATATTTACACAAATATCTCATTTAATTCTGATTTTCCCATTTTACAGCTGAAAAATCTGAGGCAGAAAAGGTATGCTAGATGATAGATAGATGAATACATGGATGGATGGATAGGTGGATGGATAGACAGACAGACAGATAGATAGACAGACAGACATATCCCAAATATGTGTGCATTCCAAACTGAATTTTTAATCTATCATCTATCCAAAGATAATAACCTGTTTCATCGTAATTGTGATTGGTCATTGGGAAGATCAGAGTATCTAAGTCTTTCAAAGTCAATTATCTTTATGATATTGTTGTTACTATATAAATTATTCTCTTGCTTCAGCTTACTTCACTTTGTTTTAGTTCATACAAGTCCTTCCAGATATCTCTAAAACCAATCCCTTCATCATTTCTTATAGCACAACAGCATTCTATCACATTCACATAGTTAAGTCATTACCCAATAATGGGCACATCTTCAGTTTCTGATTCTTTGCCACCATGAAAAGAACCACTACAAATATTTTTTTTTGTACATTTTAAAGATATGGAACTAATGGTGGTATTGCTAGACCAAAGGATGTGCACAGTTTAATATCTTTCAGGATATAGTCACAAATTGTTTTCCAGAATGTCGAAACTAGGGCACAGTTCCAAGAGCCCATCAATGTACCAATGTTCCCACAACCTCTCCAATATTAGTCACTTTCCTTTTTTGTCGACGTTGCCGATCTAAGGAGTATGAGATAGAACCTCAGAGTTATTTCTCTTATTGTCAGTGTTTCAAGCATTTTCCATGTCTATTGGGAGCTTCTATTTCCTCCTTTGAAAGCTATTCATATCCTTTGTTTATCAGTTGGGGAATGACTCTTGTTCTTATAAATTTGAATTAATTCCTTTTATATCTTAGAAATGATACATTTATCAGAGAAGTTTGTTGCAAAGATTTTTTCAAGGAACTTTCCTAGTTTGTCTTCAACCCTATTTATTCACATTATGAAGACAATTATTTTTCTGTGACATAAACTTTGCAAAATTGCTAATGTAATAAGGGTTGGATTGGGTTTCCTTTAATGAGACATTTCTGGGAATGGACCCACAGGGATCATCCCATGAAACATTCATAGAGTTGAACTGACCTACTCAGGCTACTTTTCACATACTCAGAGCATACAGATTTGGCAATGATATAATAATTTCATGGTCCCCATGATGGCAGCAGGGATAAGCAAGCTACCTCAAAGAGGATTTGCCATTGAGACAGGAAGAGTGACCAACTCAGTAGAACTTTAAAAAGAATGACTTTGCCCTCTGATATTCTCATCAGTTAAACACGTGGGGACCATTTAAACCTCTCTGTTGTGATCTCTTCCTGTGATTGGGGAATCCCAACCACATTATCCATTTGTGACAACCTTCCACCCATGACAACAATCTTATGATATCCTCAATCTGGATCTCGAGTCCTTGACTGCTTTGCTCTTTATTTCCTCAAGTGATGCTGAGGTGGACATTTCCAACCTCAGAGGCAGCTTCATGAGTTCTAGGGGTTCAAAACTCTAGGGTTATTCAGTTAGAGCTGCATGCTCAGCAAATGGAGTCTTTGGCAACTAAGACTACTTGAAGATGATGGCCACCAGTGGAAGAATGGACTCAAGCTATGTGCAGGCTTGTCAGGAGATATGAAAAGACAAGGTGAAGGTGAAATGAATGTTTTGTTAGTCCTACTAAGTGTCTCATGTTTTAAGTAGCAACTGCCCAGGATAATTAATAGAAGTTATAGTTGATTGTATAATGTTTTACTATTTGTCAATGTGATCTTAGCATCTCTTTGTGTTTTAAGCATTTCTGCTATGTGGAGTAAATAAAATAGCAATCCTATACCTCTCCTAAAATGTATATTAATGCTTTTTTTTTTTTACTGCTTTGGGGGGGGGCAATTCTAAAAATGATCCATACCTCAGATTTAAATGATTTTCCTTGGGGCTCTCAGGTTGGGATGTAAAGAGTCAAAGACATCAAGAAATAACTTAGCCCTTATCCCTAGAGGCTAGTTTCCCTCAAGACTGAACCCAGTTTGATTAGGCACAAAGTTTAGGGGCCTTGGAGGTAGCATGTACTCTGTAGTCCCCTAGGCCGGCATCAATCTCTGTTATACTAAGACACTAACAAAGACCCTCTTTGGGGCCTTTTACCAATTTATCACCCAAACCTCCTATTGTCCCTCTAGATTGTAGGAAAAGGAATGGAAGGTGGGGTGAATTAGAGGCAATACTGTGGTCCAGAGCCCACTTCCATATCCTAGACTGGATCAATGAAAGCAACAAAACAGAAGAGTATATAGGAAGTTGAATCATTCTCCCAGCCTCTTCACTGGATGCTGAGTTTTGTTTTCATATTCCATGCAGTCTAAACTCAGTCTTTGAATGACTGTCCTATATCCTGATGGGATTTCGTCTCTCCCAGAGTCAACCATAGTAGCACGAAACATCAGATACCACCACCATTACACACTCCAATCCTTCTTTCCAACCTCATAAAGAAGTTCTCAGTTACAAGTGTAAATCAGAGGGGAAAAAGTCAGTCAAATAAATTTCTCCCTTGATGTCCATCATTAGGAACAATTAACTTGAACTCCAATCACATATATATTCATTCTCTCTCTGTCTCTCTCTGTCTGTCTGTCTCTCTCTCTCCTTCTCCCTCTCTATCTCTCACTATATATTATGTGCAACATATAAATATATATTTCTATTTCTCCATGTATACATATACTCATATAGATACATATACAGAGGGAAGAGAGAAGGAAGGAGGGGGGAGAAAGAGGAGAAGGAAGGAGCTTTCCTTTCAAGTTTAAATTGCTTGTGTGTGTGTGTGTGTGTGTGTGTGTGTGTGTGTGTGTGTGGTATGTGAGATAAATTTCTCCCTTGGGGTCCATTATTACAAACTACTATTTATTAATGTCCCTTGACATCTATTACTCATTAGCAAACAGTTACCTTGACCTCCAGGCTTAGTCTCTGTCCTTCTCTGTATGTGCACATATATGCAACATATACACAAATATGTGTATCTATGTGTGTATACATACATACAGATATATATGCATATATATATAATATAAGGTTGCATGTGTTGAGAGATTGAGAGTGCACAAACATGCTAGCACTCTTGGGATCATGCCAATTATTTCATTAGACTTTGATTGTAGAAGTCAAGGGGAAATTTTAACTATATAGGATAGAAAGAGTGGTAGAATGTGGGAGGTTAAAATAGCGTGCTAGTATGTTGAGAAGCCTGTTAATTCTCCAGTGGGGTTTAGAAATATACCACTCACTAAAGAATTTTTAAAAATCAGCTATAAACTCTCCCACCCAACCCAGAAATCCACAGGGGAAATCCTACAGAGATCATGGTTTAGCCTATTCCAGCAAGCTGAAAGCAGAGCCCGAACCAAGAGAACAGCTATTCAGTGTTACCGGCGAGTCTCAAGTGAGTCTAGAACCCCACTAGCAAGTTAAAGCCAACAGCCCAGGAACTCAGCTCAATCAAAAGCCCATGACAATAGGAGCCCAGCCTAAGATCAAAATGCAGAACTACAGTACATTCAAAAGGAAAATAGGGAGGGACAGGGACAAGGGAAGGGTAGAAAGGAGTGTAAGAAGGGAGGGCAGGTTTGGTGAGGAAATATAAGCAAAACAAACTCAAATGTTGGAGGAAAGAATGTAAGGAAAGATTAAAAGGAAAGGAAGGGTAAAAACTTGTGATCACAGGTGAGATAAGAAGAAAGAGAGATGTAATAGAGAGGAAACAGGCTGGTTTAGTTATGAGATCATATTGTCAAGCTAACTCCTCTCTTACCACCTTCATAAATTATTTATAAAGTGGGAAGTAGTAGCAAAGTTCAGAAAAGGTGCAGTCATAACTGTGAACAGGAACAAAATCAACATAGCCATAAAATCAAAGAAGGTAGTAGCAGACTCGATTAGAAAATTGAACCCATCATTAAGCTGTTTACAAGAAACACAAAGATTTACAAAGAGTTAATTAAGATGAAGGGCTAAAGCCAAATCTATTATGCTTCAACTGAACTGAAAAAAAAAAAGCAAAACAGGGGTAGCAATTTCTTTGTTTCCCTTTTATCTTTCTACTTCTCTCTTTTTTTGGCCATAACAACACATAAATTCTACTTATTAAAACGCAAGGAGAATTTGATCCAGAACAGTAAATGGGGCACCGGCATGATTATAACCATATCACCTCAAAGTAAATTTAAAAGTTGTAGGGTTTAAAAAAGAATTTTATAGAAATTTACTCTACAATACAATTTTTATGAATGTCCCAAATTTGTGTAAGAGTTTAAACTATGACCATGAGGATCCAGGGTAGTCTGTGCTGTAAGAATAGTGTTAGATGACTCCCATTTAAAGCTATGGTAAAATATTTGCGAGTCTACTTGCCAAAACAAACCCAGGGACTATATGAGCACAATTACAAAACACTTTTCACACAGATAGAGTCAGATCTAAGTAAGTGGAAAAACATCAGTTGCTCGTAGGTAGGCTGAGCTAATATAATAAAAATGACAATACTACCTAAATTAATTTACCTATTCATTGCCATACCAATCAAACTACCAGGTAATTATTTTCTAGAGCTAGAAAAAATAGTATCAAAATTCATCTGGAAGAACAAAAGGTCCAGAATATCAAGGGAAGTAATGAAAACAAACGCTAGAGAAGGTGGCCTAGCCATACCAGATCTTAAATTGTATTATAAAGCAGCAATCATCAAAACCACTTGGTGCTGGCTAACAAATAGAGGGGTAGATCAGTGGAACATGTTAGATACTCAAGATGCAGTAGTCAATGAATATAGCAATCTACTGTTTGATGAACTCAAGGACCCCAGCTTCTGGGATAAGAACTCACTGTTTGACAAAAATATCTGGGAAAACTGGATAATAGTATGGTGAAAACTGAACATAGATCAATGCTTGACACTGTACAAAAGAATAAAGTCCAAATGGATATATGATCTAAGTATAAAGACTGATTCTATAAACAAATTAAGGGAGCAAGGAATAGTGTAATTGTCAGATTTGTGGAGAATGAAGACTTTTTTGACCAGACAAAAGAGAGAACATTATGAAGTACAAAATGGATAATTTTGATTACATTAAATTGAAGAGTTTGCACAAACAAACCCAATGAAACCAAGATTAGGAGGGAAGCAGAAAATTGAGAAAGAATTTTTGCAACTAGTGTCTGTGATAAAGGCCTCACTTCTAAAATATAGAGACTTGAGTCAAATGTACAAGAATACAAGTCATTCCTCAATTGATAAATGGTCAAAGGATATGAACAGGGAGTTTTCAAAGGAAGAAATTAAAGCTATCTATAGTCATATGAAAAAATGTTCTAAATCACTATTGATTAGAGAGATGTAAATCAAAGCAACTCTGAGGTACCACATCACACCTATCAGATTGGCTAACATGACAAAACAGGAAGATGATAAATGTTGGAGAAGATGTGGGAGAGTTGGAAAGCTAAATTCATTGTTGATGGAGTTATGAGCTGATCCAACTATTCTAGAGAGCAATTTGGAACTATGCCCAAAGGGCTACAAAAATGACCCAACAATACCTCTTCTAGGACTGTGTCTCAAAGAGATCATAAAAATGGGAAAGGGTCCCACATGTACAAAAATATTTATATCAGCTCTCTCTGTGGTGGCCAAGAACTGGAAATCAAAGGGCTGCCCATCAATTGGGGAATGTCTGAACAAGTTGTGGTATTTGAATGTAATAGGGATACTATTGATGAACAGGAAGACTTCAGAGAAGCCTGGAAAGACTTATATGAACTGATGCTGAGTGAAAGGAGCAGAACCAGGAGAACATTGTATACAGCAACAACCACAGTGTGTGATGAATTTTTTCTGGTAGATGTAACCCTTCACAGCAATGCAAGGACCTAAAAAATTCCCAGTGGACTCTTGAAGCAAAATGCCTTCCACATCCAAAGAACTATGGAATTGGATCACAGAATGAAGCAGACTATTTTCTCTTGAGTTATGCTTTGTTTTATTTTGTTATCATGGTTTCTCCCATTCATTTTAATTCTTCTATGCAATGTGACCAAGGTGAAAATATAGTTAATAAGAATGTGTGTGTGTGTGTGTGTGTGTGTGTGTGTATATATATATATATATATATATATATATGTAAGATTGCATGCCCTCTCAGAAAGGGAGAGGGGAGTGAGGGACGGGGAAAAAAATATAAGATATGAAAATGATTGTAGAAAACTGAAAAGTAATTAACTAATTCATTAAAATAAAATAAAATAACTGTAGGCAATACAAAAAGAGAATAGTTTTAGGTGGACAAGATCTTGAATTCTTCTTTCTACTTCTCTTAGAGAGTCTGATTTTAACCTTTGGATACGACATGGGTAGAATTGTGGTTCACCATCCTCCACTCTTCTATCTCCAAGTGGGGTATTGGGCTAGAATTAGAGCTGATTCTCATTATTTGCAGATTTCATATTTGCCAATATGCCTCCTCAATGAAATTTATCTGTTACCTCAAAATCAATATTCAAAAAGTTTTCCCAGTCATTTGAAAAAATAAAGTCCCCTATATATTCCCAGCCAAGGTGGAACAAGGCAATGCTCCATCTTTTTATTTCAGGGCTCATGAAGTAAACAAGAGTCTTGTTCTTATGCTATGAGAAAAAAGTGCCACATTTTCCACATTTTTGTGCTTTTTTGTTGATGGCTGTTGTTCAAAATAGCCTGCAAGAATAGTGCAAAAGTGCTCTGTTGTGTTCCTAAGCACAAGCGGGCTCTTAGATGCCTTATGGAGAAAATATGTGTGTCAGAAAAGCTTTGTTCAGGCATTAGTTATAGTTCTGTTGGCTGTAAGTTGAAGGCTGATGATTTCAACAATACAGTACATCCAGACTAAGGAATAGGAAATTCACTGATCTGTACATGAGCTCATGCCAGAAAGTTAGAGCAAATGTTGTGAACAGAGGTCCACAGGAAGCTCACCCATTATTTCCTCTAGGAACAATGATTCAATATCAGCTAATTCAGTGTCCACACTGAATATCTATAAAGATATTCTAGAGTACATACATATGTATATGAACATATATGAGTTTATAGAGCATAATTACTGTAAATGATGAGATTCACTGTGTATCTATTATACGTCAGATATTTCCAATCTAAGTTTACAATGATTTTTAAGAGTTCATTATAAAAGCCACAATCCCTGGTAACTCCAAGCAGGAAGTAATTCCAGTAGCCTATGAGAGCTATAGTTAGCTTTCTCTAAGCCAGATTACTCTCTCTTACCAAGCATTTGTTACACAGAAAAAAAAAAGCATTGATGGTAAGTAAATATATTTCTCAAGCAAGCAGAGAAACAGAAATTAAGGGAAATTATACAGATTAGTATAGACACTAGAATACAAGAGAGTAAATGGGATCTTAGGCTCAGGAAAGAAGTGAAATCCCCACTTAATTGCAATCTTACCCACAAAGTCCATTCTTAGCAGTCTCTGGCATTGCAGGGACTTTGGCATCAGGGACCTGTTATAGAGCTGGTTTTCCCCACGTGGCCAAGAGGAGGTTTTCAAGCTGCCCTCTCAGTTCATGCCTTACCTCTTACCTTTTATGGACCTCAGTTTCCTCATCATAAAATGGGTCTATTGGAATAGATAACTTCTATAAATGATTCTGGAGGTGTCAAGGTTAGATGATCTCTCTAGTTCCAAACAGTTCTAGGATTCATTTAACAGTTGGTTAACTAACTCTGACTCCTAGGTATAGTTCATAAAGTCATGAGGGTAGAAAAGTCATCTTATTCTTTACTTCTTTTTTAGTTAAATATTTTATTTTTTCCTCAATCACAAGTAAAAACAATTTTAACATTCTTTTTATTCAGATTTTTAGTTCAAATTTTTAGTTCCCTCTCTCCCTTTTCCATCTCATCAAGAAGGCAAGCAATTTGACATAGGTTGTACATGTGTAGTCATGAAAAACACATTTCCATGTAAATGAAGGTTATTATCCTTCATCTTCGAAGAGGACCAAAATGGCATCACCATGATAAAGTGTGTCCGACTATGACTGATAAGACCAGTATGATCTCGGAATGCTCTACCACAGGTTGGGCACAGATAGTCCATGTGAATATTTGAGGTGGATATCCCAGACTTGTACATGCTGCATTTACTTTGTGCTGCTCAATTCTGCTTTGCTCAAAGAGCACAGCACCTTTTCTTATGTGGGCACACCATGCTATGCCAGTGTCTCCCATGTTGCATAGTCAAATCCAAAGTTCTTAAGAGAAACCTTGAGCATGTCCTTGTATCGCTTCTTCTGGCCACCATGTGATCACCTACCCCATGCAAACTCTCCATAAAATAGTCTTTTTCAGCAAGCATACATTTTGCATTCGAACAATGTGGCTAGCCCATTGGTGTTGCACTCTCTGAAGCATAGTTTGAATTCTTGGCAGCTCAGCTTGAGCAAGGACTTCAGTGTCTGGTACCTTATCCTGCCAGATGATCCTCAGAATCTTTCTAAGACAGTTCAAATGGAAGTGATTCAGTTTCTTGGAATGGAGCTGGTAGACTGTTTCATAAGCATATAACAATGAGGTCAGCACAATGGCTCTGTAGATCTTCAATTTGGTCGTCAGTCTAATACCTCTTCTCTCACAAACTTTTCTTCAGAGCCTCCCAAACACTGGGCTAGCTCTGGCAATGCATGCATCATCCTCATTGTCAATGTGTACATCCCTGGAAAGTACACTACCAAGGTAAGTGAACTTATCTAAGCATTCAAAACTCTGTTGTAACTGATGGTTCCACGTATGGATGGTATGGTGGGGGCTGATGGAGCATGTGTATTTTCTTGGTGTTAATTATTGACCAAAATTAGCACAGGCAGCAGAGAACCAATCCATACTTTGTTGCATCTCAGCTTCAGAGGCTGCATTGAGTGTACAATCATCTGCAAACAGAAAATCATGCACCAACACTCCTTCCACTTTGCTCTTGGCTTGGCTTGTAGCCTTTTCAAATTGAAGAACTTGCCATCAGTACTGTAGTTGACCTTGATGCCATGTTCATCCTCATTGAAAGCATTTGTCAACATGGCTGAAAATATCATGCTAAAAAGCATGGGAGCAAGCACACAGCCATGTTTCATTCCATTGGTGACTGGGAAGACAGGAGAGCTTTGTCCATTATCTAGAACCCAGACAAACATGCCATCATGAAATTGATGTACAATAGAACTTCTCTAGGCAATCAAGTTTTGACATAATTTTCCATAAGCCCTCATGACTAACAATGTCAAAGCCCTTGGTCAAGATCTACAAACATAGTCTACAGACCTCTGTTCTGCTCCAGGCATTTTTCCTGGAGTTGCCAGGTAGCAAACACCATATTGACTGTTATTGGCCCTTTCTGAAGCCACACTGGCTCTCAGGTATATGACCATCTTCCAGGTGAAGGATTAGCCTATTAAGAAAGACTCTAGCAAAGACTTTGCCAGCAATGACTAAAAGAGAGATCCCCCTGTGATTGTCACAGGACAATCTATTCCCTTTACCCATATAGAGATGGACAATGGAGGCATCCTTGAACTCCTGCGGGATAACCTCTTGCTATGTAACTTGGAAAATTTCAGTCAACTTTTGTATGAGCAACAGTTCCCCCTACCTGTAAATCTCAGCTGGAATAGAATCAGCACCAGGTGCTTTGTCACATGAAAGGAGTCTAATGGCCCTCAAAACCTCTTCTTCAGTTGGAAGTTCAACTAAGGAGAGACTGACTTCAACATAAATGATCAGAGGCCTCAGCATTGATTGATGATGGTCTGTTGAGAACACTATGGAAGTGTTCAGTCCATATCTCTAGGATCATATCCTTATCACTAATCAATGTGACTCCATCAGCACTGAGTAGTTGTGATACACCATAGGTTTTTAGTCCATAAAAAGCTTTCAGGGAATCATAAAAGCACTTTGGATTGTTACTATCGGCATAAAACTGAATTTCATCTGCCTTCTTACTGAGCCAGGAATCCCGCATCTCTCTTAAGCTTTGCTTGTACTTTGCTTTTGATAGAATTAAATGCTGCCTTCTTAGAGGTGGGTGAACTATCCTGCTGATAAATCCTGTGGAATTCTTGTTTTTCATTAGCAGCTTCTGAGTTTCCCCATCATTTTCATCAAACCAGTCTTGGTGTTTGCGAGTGTTCTGACCCAGGTGAGCAAATGTAGTGCTGTACACCAAATCTCTGAAAGCTGCCCACTCCTTTTCTGCTCCACTGTTGACAACTGTGTGTTGGCTCAACTTTCCCTCAAGTCAGTTGCAAACTGTTCACACTCAGAAAAGAGCTCTATGTTGACATTAATTCTTCTGGTAGTCATTTTGCCTTGGGGGGGGCGGCACTTTTGATGAATGTGAATATTTAGCTTGAAAAGGATAAGTCTATGATCAGTCCAGCACACTGCACCACGCATTGCCTTTGTCACTCTCACATCTTGTCTGTCTCTTCTCCTTACAATCACATAGTCTATTAGATGGCAATGTTTGCTGTGAGGGTGCATCCATGAAGTTTTATTGCATTTAGGTAAATGGAAGACAGTGTTGGTGATGAGAAGGTCATGCGATGCACAAATCTTCAGCAGTAAATGACCACTGTTGTTGCTGTTTCCAACTTCATTCTTCCCTAGGACTCCCTGCCAAGTCTGGTAGTCTGAGCCTACTCTAGCGTTAAAATCTCCCAGAATTATAAACTTGCCCTCTTTTGGCACATTGATGATAATGGTCTCTAGGTCTTCATAAAATTTTTCTTTTACTTCATCAGGGTTTGTCATGGTGGGAGCACAGGCACTGATGATGGTGGCATGATGTTTTCCTGCGAGTGTCAATCACATTTTCATGAGCCTGCCATTCATTCCTTTTGGCAGGCATACCAGCTTGCTGATTAGATTAGTTTTGATTGCAAAACCCATGCCAACTTCACGACATTCCCCTTCACTGCACCCACTCCAGAAAAAGGTGTACCCAGCTCCAACTTCAGTAAGCTGGCCTCCATTGGCCAACCTTATTTCACTCAGGGAAGCAATGTGGATGAGATGCCTGTTTTCTCTTGCAACAAAGCAGTTCTTCTTTCAGATCTATTGGATTTTGTGTTGTCTATTAGTATGCACATGTTCCATGTACTGATGGTGAGTGGAATCATCTATGCTGATGTTTTCATCCATTTTTTACTTTTTTTGTGTTTCAGCCGCATAGCGGGATTCCATGTAAATTCCATGTAAATAATACTGTGACAAAAAAAAAAAGACCTCATCTCTCAAATATACAGAAAACAACCCCAAGAAAAATAAAGGAAAAGCATCTTTGATCTGCATTCAGGCTCCACCAATTCTTTATCTGGAGATAGCACCTTTCATCATAAGTCCGTTAGGATTATTTTGGATCATTGTGTTGCCGAGAATAACTAAACTGTTTACAGTAGATCATCATACAGCATTGTGGTCATTATGTACAATGTTCTCCTGGTTCTGTTCATCTCACTTTGCATCAGTTCATGTAAAGCTTTCCAGATTTTTCTGAAATCATCCTGCTCATTGTTTCTTCTAATACAATAATGTTTAACTACAATCCTATGGCACAGCTTGTTCATCCCCAGTTGAGGGATAACCCCTCAATTTCCAATTCTTTGTCACCACAAAAAAAAAAAGCTGCTGTGAATATTTTTGTACCTTTAGGTTCTTTTCCTTTTCGTTTTTTATCTCCTCAGGATAAAGACCGCATATTAGTCCTGCTTAGTCAAAGGATATCCATAGTTTTATAGCCCTTTGGGTATAGTTCCAAATTGCTGTCCAGAAATGAATATTTGACTTCACCAACAATACATTAGTGTTTTAATTTTCCCTCCAACACTTGTCATTTTCCTTTTCTGTTACATTAGCCAACCAAACTTGCAATTTCTCTGAGGTGTGCCCACATTCTGATTATTCTTTTTATTTCTTCTGGTTTTGCCCTGATTTCACTTTGCTCATTTTCTATTTTTTTTCATTTTCTGCTCTCTTCTTTTTGATCATATTAGCTAAGGGTTTATCAATTTTATTAGTCCTCCCAAAGAACTAGTTTTTAGTTTTCTTGATCATTTCTTTGGGAGGTTTTGTTTCTAATTTGTTTCCCCTCTAATTTTTAATATCTCTTTTTATATATCTCATCTGTTTTAAGTTTCTTGAATTTCTAATTTGAATGCATATTCAGTTCATTAATCCTATTTTTTCTATTTAATTAATAGAAATTAATTCTCATAATAATTCATTAATTCTCACAATAATGTGAGAATATGATTTTCCCTCTAAAGACAGCTTTAGCTGCATCCCAGAAATTTTGATATGTTGTTTCATCATTATGACTTTCTTTTACATGATTTTTCATTGTTTCTATGACTTGTTTTTTAACCTACTCATTATTTAGGATTTCTTTGTTAAATCTCCATTTGAGTTTATAGCTTTCTTTGTGGTCCCTGAACCATTTATTATTCATTAGTCTTTAAACAATGTCTTGACTATTTCTGTCTTTTTAAATTTGCTTATATTATCTCTGGGCCCTATTACATGGTCAATTTTTGTAAAAGTTCTATGTGGTACAGAAAAATATGCATATTCTTTTGCTGTCCCATTAGAATATGCCAGTGGCCTTTTACCTCTAGTTTCTCCAGAAATGTGTTCAGTTTCATAATTTCTTTTCTGTTTACCTTTCTGTTAGACATCAAAAAATGACAAGGGAGATCGAAGTCTCCTGTCACTATTGTGTTGCTATATGTTTTCTTGAAGCTCAGATAGTTTCCTTTACGAATTTGGTTGAGAGACATTTGGAGAATGTTAATACTGATATTAATTCGTTGTCTATGGTTCCTTCCGACATAATATAGCTTCCTTGTTTATCCCTTTTTATTGTTTGAATGTTTGTTTTTGTTTTTTCCTCACTTCTAACACTACTAGATTCCTGCCTTCATCCCTGTCTCCTTGTGTACATGTATAATAAAGTCTTTTACCGTTCTTTCTGTTATCACTCTTGCTTTTGCTTTCCTTGCTTGTTGCATTTATTCACTCCTCCTGCATTTCTGTGTTGGGGGTATTTGAGAAGCAAATAATCTCTTCAGTTCTTGTTTTCTTTCTAAGAATGTTTCCAATTCTTCTTGATTATTAATATCTATATTTTGTCCTGTATGGTTAAATTCATATTTTCATAATTCATCTTGAACTCAAAGGTTCCTCAGAACATACTATTCCATTCTCTCCTACTGCTCCCTGACTAAAGGCTCTCTTCTAGACCTTCCTGTCTTCAACGTAATTACCAATAGTAACTGTTTCTGTTTCCCTCCCAGCCTGAAGTCTTTCTTTTCCTTGCCTCATTAAAGGGGTCATGCCCTGACTGCTTCTTAAAGAGGCCTATTCAATGAACGGGCATTTTCTCACCTTAAGGGAGTACCTGCATAGACCTTGACCTGAAGGGGCCAAGGTCTTCCAGTGTCATCTCCTTGGTCATCTCCAGTCATCCTGATGAAATCTGGTCACTGGATTCAGATGGCTCTGGAGGAAAAGTGAGGTTGGTGACCTGTACCGAAACAAAGTCAAGTACAAGTCATGTCATCATTTCTCTGATGGCACGGTCTTCTTCGGCAACGAAGGACGAATACAACAACAATATATTAGCCAATCTGATAGGTGTTTGGTTGTAGCTCAGAGTTGTTTTAATTTGCATTTTTAATCAACAGTGATTTAGAGCATTTTTATATGACTATAGATAGCTTTGATTACTTTGCCTGTTCATATCCTTTGACCATCTATCAACTAAGGAATGACTCATGTCTATAAATTTGACTCAGTTTTCTATTTATTTGAGAGATGATGTTGTTATCAAAGAAATTAGCTATTTGTATTTGTTCTATTCTGTCTCTCCTTTCGCCCCATCTGCCTTCAAAAATTTTTTGTCTAACTACTGCCTCCCCTGCTCTGTCTTCCCTTCTAGATGCCCTTCTAGAGCATCCTCACCTTCTATTATCCCTTTCCCCTCCTACTTTCCTGTGTAAGATAGATTTCTACCCAACTGAGTATGTATGTTATTCTCTCTTTGAGCCAATTCTGATGAGAATGAGGTTCACACACTGCCCTCCTCACTTCCCCCATATTCCTCTACCAAAATCCAGCCTTAGGTTACCCTGCTCTGTGTTTTGAATGGCAAAGGAGAAAGTCATGCAGCCATGTCTATAGGATCTATTACAAATTTAGTTATCTTATTTCAAAAATATGACTGCTAAGTAGCACTCCATTTATTTTATCATTATTGGTTCTCTGACATGACTTTTATAGCAACTCTTCTCTCCTCAAACCCCCTGTTATTTCCTACTCCTGCCTTACCAAGAAAATTCAGACCACCTGTTGTCTTCCTTTTCCCTATTCCACACCTCAAATCTCTCTACCTTTTCTAATCTCTTGTTTCTTCCTAAGAGCAACTCTTTTACTTACTTGGACTTTTGACCTATTCCCTATAAATGTCCTTTGGCACGTTCCACTTCTCTCTATCTAATCCTTATCCTTCTTTCTCCACTGCCAATGAACATGCCAGGATCTTTTTCCATTCTTAAAAAATCCTTCTTTGACCCTCAAGCTATTATCCTAGATCTTTTCTCCCTTTTAGAGTCAAACAACTAGAAAAACTCATCTACATTCATTGTTTCTACTTCCTCATCTAGCTGTCACTTTTCAGCCTCTTGCTATCTGGCTTCCAATTCCACCATTTGGCTGAAACTATTACCAAGATTATCGGTGATTCGGTGATCTCGTAATTATCCAATAAGATGGCCCTTTTAAGTTGCCATCCTTCTATTTCTGCAGCTTTTGACACTGTCCGCTACCCTTATGCCCCTTGATGTTATCTCTCTCCTTGGCATTGGTGACAATGATATCTTTTAATTTTTCTTTCACCTTTCTCACTGCTCTTTCTCAGTTGTCTGTGTGGGATCATCATCCGTCTCTGGTACACTAAGCATATTCTCTTTTTTCAAATCTATACGTCAGAGTAGGCCCAATTTCTCTCCAGAACTACAGTTCCATATTGCCAATTATCTATTGGATATCGCCAGTTGGATATCCCATTAGCAATTTAAGTCAACATGTAATTATTGAACACTCTTACACCAAACAATGGAGATATAAAGAAAGACCAAACTAGACCCTTCTCTCAAGGAGTTCACAGAAAAAAATACAAACAACCACATACAAACCAGATATATATATAGGAAATGGAGATAATATAAGGGGGAAGGTTACTAGCAGGAGAAATTATATCTGAGGCTTAAAGGAAGCCAGAGAAGTCTAGAAGTATACATAAGAAGGAGAAAGCTTTCCAACATGGGAGGGCAGTCAATGAAAATATACAACATTAGGAAGTGGAATGTCTTATTCAAGGAATAACAAGGAGGTCAATGTCAGTAGAACACAGATTCAGGGAAGATGGTAATCTATAGTTAAACTTGTTGACAAGGTCAAGGTTGTGAAGGGAAGAAAATGTATAGAGAGCAGGGTGATAGTCCAAGAGACTAGGGAGGGATGGAGTGATATTAGTTGCAATACAGAAGAAAGTCACATGGAGGGAGGTAAGGTGTAAAAAATTAAAAAAGGAAAGGAAAGAAGTGACCAGGTTATGAAGAGCTTTTAGATTCAAATAGCAGATTTTATAATTGATCCTGGAGGTGATAGAGAGACATTGGAGTTTGTTTAATGGAGAATAATATTGTCAGACTTGTGCTTTATGAATATTAGTTTGATAAGTGAGCAGGTGATAGACCGGAATTGAGAGATATTTGAGGCAGGGAAAGCAACCAACAGGTTACTGCAAGAGATACAGGCCTGGGGTGATGAAGCCTACACCAGAATGATGGCAGTGTCTGAGAGAGAAGGGAGCCTATGCAAGAAATGTTATGAAAGTAGAATCACCAGGACTTTGAGACTAATTGAATATAGGAACTGAGAGAATGAGGAATTGATGATGACACCTAGGTTGTGAGCAAGCTTGAATGGCTAGAAGGGTGATGGTACCCTTCATAAAGAAGTTAGGAAAAGGGGAGGGGTAGAGATAACAATATTGAGTTCAGTTTTGTGTTGTTGTGTTATATTAAACTGAATGTGTTGAGTTATATTAAACTGAATATGAGATTTCCAGTTCAGAATGTCCAATAGGCAATTGGACCTATGACACTGAAGATAAAAGAGAAGTTAGGGTTATATAAATAGATCTGAGAGTCATCTGCCTAAAGAGGACATTGAATCCATGAGAACTAATGAGATCACCAAGTGAAACAGTAAAGAGGGAAAAGAAAAGGAGCCAGGACAGTAGATTAGAGGACACTGAGAGTGAGAGTAACCTGGATAAAGATTCAGCAAATGAAGAGGAGGCAATTAGGACAGAATAAATAAAAAAAAAACCTAGGGAGAAGAAAGTGTCAGGAAGACAACCAATGACAATGAAGTAGAGACTGCATAGAAAACGAAAGAAAAAGATTAAGAAAAGGCTACAAGATCTTTGGTAACTTTGGAGAGAACAGTTTCAGTTTGAGAGAAATGATTATTTTTCTATTGTATGTAATAAATTCTTATTGAATCAGGATCAAGGTTTTTCCCTTTTTCTACTTTCTTATCCAGAAATCAAGCAGTGTGGGAAATCTTGGGCAAAGACCTACCCAGGCTAAGATCTAATTTCAAAGACAGTAAAAGAAACTTTAAGTTTAAATGAATGGGTGGATTCCGACTCATTGCGTTTACTCAGACAGGTCTGGGAAAATATGGAGGCTTTTAATGATATGCTTATTCACATGATAATATGAAAATTGATAAATCTCTTTGACCAAGACTTGTGTGATCCAAGTTACATACCGCCAAGACCCTCATTAGGAGTCCACATCTCATTATAATACTCATTTTCTCATTAATTGTTGATCAATTAGAGTTGGTTGCCATCCTCAGGAACATTTCCAAGGGCAAATGAATTGTGAGCCCTCCACTGTGAGGGTCTTTGGCAGTTGAGAGTGCCACTGACTCCTTTTATTGATAAAAATGCTAGTATTATTAATAAAATAACCAATTACCCAGAAACCATGCCTCTCAGGCTTTTTAAATGTCACAAATTGAATGATGAGGTTGTAAACAAGACAGAAGAAAATTAGTTGAAAATGGAATTAAATCTCTTTTGTCCTAAGCTCACCATTCCTTCCAAAATTCTTCATTTCTATTGAGAGAAACCACCACCAAATTAGAGTCATCTTTACAACTTTAGAGTTATCCTTGAATTTTCATTCTCCTTCACCTCCCCTTCCCCATATTTCATCAGTTACCAAATCTTATCATCTCCAACTTCATGACATTTCTTGTCCATTCCCTTCCTTTCATTCATGTAGACACACTATGTGTAGACCCTCATCACTTGGAAATTATGATTTTGTTATTGTCTCTTAATTAGTCTCTCTACTTCCAGCTTCTCCTTTCTCAAATCCATCTTCCACACAACTGCCAAAATAATATAAAGCTCAGATCTGATCCTACCATTGCTAAAAAAAAATCTTCTGGAGTTCCCCAATTGGTAAATGGCCAAAGGATATGAACAGAGAGTTTTCAGAGGAAGAAATTAAAGCTATCTATAGTCATATGAAAAATGTTCTAAATCACTATTGATTAGAGAGATGCAAATCAAAACAACTCTGAGGTACCACACCACACCTATCAGATTGGATAACATGACAAAATAGGATAATGATATATGTTGGAGAAGATGTGGGAGAGTTGGAATACTAATTCATTGCTGGTGGAGCTGCGAACTGATCTAATCATTCTGATTTATTTATTTATTTATTTATTTTACATTCATTTTCACAAATTTTTGGGTTCCAAATTTTCTCCCTTTTTCTCCCCTCCCCCCACCCCAATACCCCAAGCAATCTAATTTTCCCTATCTCCAATCTGTCCTCTCTTCTGTCATCCCTCCCTTCCCTTGTCTCTATCTTCTCTTTTCTCCTGTAGGGCCAGATGACTTTCTATTCCTCATTAACTGTATGTCTTCTTTCCTAGTTGCAACAGCAATACTAAACAATTGTTCCTAAAACTTTGAGTTTCAAATTCTCCCCATCCCTCCCTCCCCACCCATTCCCTTTGGTACGGCAGGCAATTCATTATAGGCCATATCTGTGTAGCTTTGCAAATGACCTTCCTGATAGTCGTGTTGTGTAAGACTAACTGAATTGCCATCCCTCCTCACCTGCCCCTCATTGTTTCTCTTTGATCCTGTCCCTCCCCAAGTGTTGACTTTCAATTACTCCCTCCTCCCTTTGCCCTCCCTTCCATCATCCCCCCCCAATATCTCCTTCTCCCCCGCTTTCTTATACTGTAAGATAGGTTTTCATACCAAAATGAGTGTGCATTTCACTCCTTCGTTTAGTCAAATGTGATGAGGGTAAACTTTTGTTTGTTTGTTTGTTTTTGTTTTTGTTTTTTTTTTCTTCAGCTCTCCTCTTTTTCCTTCCATTAAAAACATCTCCTACTTGCCTCTTAAATGACATATAGTTACCCCCTTCCATTTCTCCCTCTTTCCTCTCACTACATTTCTCTCTCATCATTTACCTTAATTCCTTTTAAGGTATGGTCCCATCCTATTCAGTTCAATCTGTGCTCTCTGTCTCTGCATGTGAATGCATGTGTGCATGTGTGTGCATGCGTGTACATGTGTATGTGTGGTCCCACCAACCACCCAGATACTGAAAAGTTTTAAGAGTTAGAAATATTGTCCTTCCATGTATGAATGCAAACAGTTCATTTCTGGTAAGTTCCTTAATACTTCTCCTTGCTATTTACTTTTGCATGCTTCCTCTCAGTCTTGTGTTTGAAAGTCAAATTTTCTTTTCAGCTCTGGTTTTTTCATCAAGAATGATTGAAAGTCCTCTGTTTCATTGAAAGACCATATTTTCCCTTGAAGTATTATACTCAGTTTAGCTGGGTAGGTGATTCTTGGTTTCAGTCCTAGTTCCTTTGCCTTCTGGAATATCCTATTCCACGCCCTTCGATCCCTTAATGTAGAAGCTGCTAGATCTTGGGTTATCCTGATTGTATTTCCACAGTACTGGAATTGTTTCTTTCTAGCTGCTTGCAAGATTTTTTCCTTGAGCTGGGAATTCTGGAATTTGGCCACAATGTTCCTAGGAGTTTCTCTTTTTGGATCTCTTTCAGGTGGTGATCGATGGATTCTTTCAATACTTATTTTGCCCTCTGGTTCTAGAATGTCAGGGCAGTTTTCCTTGATAATTTCATGCAAGACGATGTCTAGGCTCTTTTTTTGATCATGGCTTTCAGGTAGTCCCATAATTTTTAAGTTGTCTCTCCTTGATCTATTTTCCAGGTCAGTTGTTTTTCCCATGAGATATTTCACATTCTCTTCCATTTTATTGTTCTTTTGGTTTTGTTTGGTGATTTCTTGGTTTCTCATAAAATCATTAGACTCCATCTGTTCCATTCTAATTTTGAGAGAACTATTAAATTCAGTGAGCTTTTGAGCCTCTTTTTCCATTTGGCTCATTTTGCTTTTGAATGCATTCTTCTCCTCATTGGCTTTTTGAACCTCTTTTGCCAATTGAGTGAGCCTATTTTTCAAGGTGTTAATTTCCTCAGCATTTTTTTGGGTCTCCTTTACCAAGATATTGACCTTTTTTTCATACTCTTCTTGCATCTTTGTCATTTCTTTTCCCAGTCTTTCCTCCACCTGTCTAACTTGCTTTTCAAAATCCTTTTTAAGCTCTTCCAAGGCCTGAGCCCACCCAACACCCCCCTGGGGTGTCTGGGGTATTGAGGCCCCGCCCTCCACATCTTTCCCTGATGGGAAAAATACGTTCTCGTCCTCCCCATCAGATCCGAAGGTTGGGATCATTTGCATTTGTTGGAAAAAACTCTCTAAAGTCTTATTTTTCTTCCCCTTTCTAGGCATTTTCCCAGCCAGTTACTTGACTTCTGAGATTCCTTTCCACCCCCGCCTGGATCTAGTGCTTGGCCTCTGAGATTTAAATGGGCTTTCCTCCTGCTGGCTGTCAATCAGTGAGCTTTAGTTCAGGTGCTGGGGCGGGGCCAGGGCTGTCTCCGAGACTCTGATCCCTCGGAGGGGGGGGGGGGGCTTTATGCAGAGACTCTCAAGAATGGAGCGGGTGGGGGCGGGGTGGGGGGCCCGCCTCCCAATCTCAGCTCCCTTGGGGGTCCCGAGCAGAAGTCTTCAGCAACAGAGCGGGCTGGGGGCAGGGCCGTTTCCCAGGCTCAGCTCCGTCAGGTTTTATGCGGGAATCTTCCGTAATGAAGATCCCGCCTGCAGCTGGGGGATTCCTGAGTCCCGGGCCGCTGCCGCCTCAGCCGCCGCCCACGCCTCTGCCTCCGCCGCTTCCTGCCCCCGTCCCTGCCGCCGCCGCTTCCTCCCGAGGGGGCCCGAGTCACAGACACCCTGCTTCCCCTCTCCTTCAGCCCGGCCTCTCTCACTGACCTGCTTCTGTGGGCGGAGGGACTTTCCCGGCTGCTTCAGCTTCCGTCTCTGAAGCCTGCTCCGATCCGCTTCTCTGAGGCCTCGGCCAGGGCAGCGCTGGGGGTCGGGTTTACTCTCCGGGGCGCGCCGGACCCTGGGGACGGGTCTTGAGGGCTCCCTGGGACGGAAATCTCCTCCACTCTGCCTCTGCACACCTTGCACTCACCCAGAATCTATGGGGGACTCTTTCTACACCAATTCCATGGGCTTTGGTTTCGGAGCTCGTAAACGTGCGTCCTTCTACTCCGCCATCTTGGCTCCGCCCCTGATCTAATCATTCTGGAGAGCAATTTGGAACTATGCCCAAAGGGCTACAAATATGTGTATACCCTTTGACCAAGAAATACTGCTTCTAGGACTGTATCCCCAAGAGATCATATAAATGGGAAAGGGTCCCACATGTACAAAAATATTTACAGCAGCTCTCTTTGTGGTGGCCAAAAACTGGAAATCAAAGGGATGCCCATCAATTGGGGAATGGCTGAATAAATTGTGGTATATGAATGTAATGGAATACTATTGTGCTATAAGAAATGATGAACAGGAAGACTTCAGAGAGGCCTGGAAAGACTTATATGAACTGATGCTGAGTGAACGGAGCAGAACCAGGAGAACTTTGTACACAGCAACAATCACACTGTGCAAGGAGTTTTTCTGGTAGACTTAGTACTTCATTGCAATGCAAGGACTTAAATAATTCCCAATGATCTCTTAAAGCAAAATGCCTTCCACATCCCGGGAAAGAACTATGGAATTTGATTGCATAATGAAGCAGATCATTTTCTTTTGTATTATGTTTTGTTCTATGATTTCTCCCACTCATTTTAATTCTTCTATGCAACTTGACTAAGGTGAAAATACATTTAATAGGAATGTATGTGTAGAACCTATATAAGATTGTATATCATCTCAGGGAGAGAGTGGGGAGATAGGGGGAGAGAGGGGAAAAAATGTAAAATATATGGAAGTGATTGTAGAACACTGAAAACAAATAAAATAATTTTTAAAAAAAATCTTCTGTAGTTTGCTTTCACCTCTAGAATAAAATACACACTCCTCAAACTGTCTTTCAAAGCCCATCAGAGTCTGGTTCCAGCTTGCCATTCTAGACTTACTTCATGTTACTGCCCTTCATGGACTTTGTGTTCCAGCCAAACTGGCCTACTAGTATTCCCCTGTACTCAGCATTCCATCTCCTGCCTTTGCATTAGGGCACAAGCTGTTCCTCACAGCTGACATGTATTCCCTTGTCTCCAACTCTTAGAATCTGTAGCTCCATTCAAGACTCCAGTTAGATGCCAGCTCCTACACAAAATTTTTCTTGTTGGTGCTGTTTCTCTCCTCAATTTATCTTTATGTGTGTCGTATGCCTTGTAGAATATAAACTCTTTGAGGGCAGGAATTGTTTGCAACCCATTCATCTCAAGCCTCTGGTCAGAAGAGGAGCAGCCTCCATTTGACCACTTGCCTTCAGTGTCCCTGAAGGAAAACTACTAGGAATGGCTACTAAATGTCTTTATTTGACTATAATCTATTGGATTTCTCCCTCTGCTTTCCCTTACCATATGTTACTCTTTGCACACATAGTATCCTCCTATCTTTTGACCTATCCGTTCTCTCCCAAACCATCTTAACGGCACTTGCTACACTCTCCTTCTTTGCCCAGCTTGACCCCTTTGTCAAACTAATTCAAGTCTACACTGTCCTATTCTCTTAAGTCTCTGACCCCCTTATCATATCACAGATAGTAACCTACCAGGCATCAACCTTGGTTCATTCCTGCCATCCACCACCTTCACTCACACTCACTCACACTCACACACCACACACACACTCATACACCACACACACACAAAACCTGCTAAACCAAAGTAGAGAAAATCACACCACTGGGTCCACCTCAAATTTGTTACACAACCTCAGTTGAGCCCTCACTGCTGCTACGCAATCCTTCTTCACTTCCTTTATTAACTCACTATTTCACTCCCTACAACTCTTCCAAACATTTTGATTCTCCTGCCCTCTCAGCTGAGAACTTTGCCTCCTATTTTCATGAAAAAATTGAGACTATACATGGTGGGTTCCTTCATCTCCTGTCTTTCTTATCTCGTGTCACTCAGATAGATGCCCTTTGCCACTCTCTCCTCCTTCATCTGGCTCCCAGAAAGAGCAAATGCCTCTACCAACAAAATTCATCCCATTTTATTCCATTTTCTTCAACAGATAGATTGTCCCCTCTGTCAGTCCCACTCTGGTACTTGTCTCCAATCTGTCTGAATACTAGGTCCTTCCCTTGTACCCATCAACAGGACCATGTCCCCTGCCCCCATCCTCATTGCCTTTCCTAACCCTTTTTCATTTTAGTGCCTTCCCTCTTTTAATTATTTCCTATTTATCATGACAGCATTTTTGTCCATATTTGTTTGCTTTTGGGTTTCCCCCATTAGATTACAAACTTCTTGAGGGCAAAGACTGTCATTTGCCTCTCTCTGTATCTCCAGCACTTAGCATAGTACCTGACACAGGATGAGTGCTTCATAAGTTACTAACTGACTGACCTTAGTAGCTAGCATAGCTCCCTGCATTTATCAATTTATCAAAGACCTGTCATCTTGCTGGAACTGGAAATCCTAGGGCAAATGGTGACCACATCCCATTTATAATGTGTTGTCTTACAGAACGATATGGGGTTCAAGGAAGCTGAATTACTTGTCCATGGTAATATAACTCTAACTGAGAGAGGCAGGAATTGAACCCAGATCTTCCTAGCAACAACAACAAAAATGTCCTGGCATTTAAAGCCTTTCACCACCTAGCTACAACCTATCCTATTATAAATTAGTTACTCTTTCACTTTCTCTATAGATCTCCTTTGCAACGTTATTTTTTTTAAACACCTGTCAAGGCTAACACCTCTTGGAGTAGCCTGCTCTCAAAAATTTTTACTTGGCTCAGAGTAGGTCTCATCCAAACAACCTTATAAAGAAATAGTTCTCCTATAATACCATGGCTACAATAGAACCATTTTGATTTCTAGTTGGGCATTTTAGTCTATCCCTAATGTGGGGGGAACAATATTCTGACTTCTGGTCCCATACAAATTAGGCTAGTTTCTTTTCCTGAAAGCTTTTGAAACCAGAAGATTAAAAACTCAAAATATTGATGTCATTTGCTGGTCTCCTGAGTGAAAAATAACCCCAAGGAGCTCCAGGCATACTCTGATACTTGGCTGGCAGACCACCATTGACAACTCAGGTAGAAGGATCGTCACTCAACTGAATCAATTCACAGTCCTCGATGTTAAATGTCCTTCTATTGATAAAAGTAAGTGAAACTTATCCTTGTTTTGTTGACTATTGAATGACCTAAGAGTATTCATTTGGGAGCCTGGCCTAAACCAGGTCAGAACAAAACACATTGTGAAATATTCTGTCTCCCTAACTGCTTATGTCCTTTCTAGCTCCTGCCAGTAACAAAAAGTTTACAAGCTCTAACGGCTTTCTCATACGTAAGTTCTTGATGTAAACAATATGAGTTGATAGCCCTTTCCTTTGAATATATCAGATACAAATGTCATACTTCCTACATACATGTGCTACCCTCTTAGTCTCTGAAAATCTGTTTTCATATTGGCTATGGACTTGTCTTGTAACCCCAGTCTCCAAAACATGGTGGAATGTTTTTATGGTCTTGCATCAGTAGGCTTTGGGAAGTATCAACTACCTTCATATACCATGTGATGGATTAGTTATTATATGGCATATAAATTTCCTCCTGCCTCTCGCAGTCAGATCATTCTCCCAAAGGAGTTAAGCAGGAGTTTATGAGGAGCATGTCGCCTTTTCTTGACTTGTATCACTTCTCAGACCACTGTTCGCTGCTGCCTCATTTCAAATCATCCAAGTATAACTGTTGTGAGAATCATTGGTCCCATGTTACAATATTGACTACTCCTGATAGTACTCTCCAGGTGAGGACCTCAGACTTTCACCTGTCCTTTGTTATAATAGGGGCCCTCCCAACATATAAGGGATCATTTTTACTTCTTCCATGGTGATCAAAAAGTTTTCCAGTGACTGAGACTTATGGGATAGGGATCAGCATTGTGTTTTTCTTCCTAGCCAGTAAAACCATAGTGACACTATTATCACTTTCTGGTGACACATCTGATTTAGCAGTTGTGGGAATATTGTTTTCTAACTCTTCTTAGAATCAAGCTCTTTGTACACAACATAAGAACTTACTAGAAAGACTCTACCTTGAAGACAAGAACTCCAGTACTGAAACAAGTTGCAATAACAGTGATCCCTTAATGGCAAATTTAATAGATCATATCTCCCCCTACATAGTCAATTCCACTAATTCACCTCCAGAATCAAATAGAAAAATCTTCTGTTTGGCTTTCGAAACTCTTCATAACCTTGCTCCTTCCTCCCTTTCCACATGTTCTACCATCGACTCCTTTCTCTTCCTCAAACAAGATGTTTAATAGCCTGACTCTGTATGCTCTCCCTTCTCATCTCTGCCTCATGTATTCCCTGGTTTATTTTAAGTTTCAGTTAAAATCATACCTCCTTTAAGGTTCCTGTTCCCTCTTAACACTAGTGCCTTGTCTCTGAGATTACCTTCGATTTACATACATATGCATATATATATACATACATATGTATGTATATATATATATATATATCTTGCATGTATGTAGTTGTTTTGTGTTATTTCTTTCTTTCGAAAATGAATTCTTTGAAGGCCAGACTTGTTTTCACCTTTTTTCCAATCTCTACATCTTAGCATAGTGTCTAGCACGTAGCGGGTGAATGCTTGTCACCTCACAATTAAATCATTAGAATTCCACTGGACAGGTAAAGACTATATTGTCCTTACCTACTTTTGTTTTAGACCCTTGATAATGCTAAGCTCTGAAAACCACAAGCATCAACCACCAGGATCCCAAGGCATTCAGTACCCTTGCCATGATATATCGATCTTCCTTAGGGCTGTCACTCAAAGAAGGGTAATTTTTCCATTCAATCACTGTGTGTGAAACATAGGGACCAGATGAGTCCATGATGACATGGTAGACTAAAACATTCTTCAGGTTGTTACTGAGATCCTGCACAATTAAAAGGGGGGTTTTATGAGATAGACCTAGGAAAGTTCAAAATTGCTGAAGTGAATTGTGTCCATTGTACCGTGGGTAAACCTATATCCTACTCATACAGTGGGAACACTGTTCTTCACTGTGCTTATTCTAGCGGTTCTTACAGCCCTTAGTTATTGTAGAGTCTCCAAAGTCAAATTTCCTTCTTGAGCTGAAGGGTTCAGTTCTGTTTTGATCCAGTCTTCAACAAAGCCATCTATCATCCTGTAAACTTTTACCCAGGAGGTACAGATTATGAGGGTATCCAATAATGGATCAAGGTCACCACTTCCAAAAAATACTTTTCAAATATTTTAAACAGGTTAGAGCTGGTCTTAAACAATATTAAAACTGCATTCAGAATGCATGGTTCTTTCTTTGGATGTGGATGGCATTTTCCATCATGTGTCTTTTGGAATTGTTTAGAATTGATACTTTTGAATTGTAGTATTGGAGAAGACTTTTGGAGAGTCCCTTGGACAGCAAGGAGGGCAAATAAGTCAATACTTAAAGAAATTAATTCAGACTAGTCACTGGAAGGTCAAATACTGAAGCTAATGCTTAAACATTTGGCCACAATAAGAAGATGGAACTCAGTGGAAAAGACCCTGATTTGGGGCAAGATTGGGGGTAAAAGGAAAAGGCAGTGGCAGAGGATGAGATGGATACACAGTGTCATGGAAACAATGTACATAAACTTGGGCAGGCTTCAGGAAACTGCGCTTAGTATGAAATGGTCCATTGGGTCACAAAGAGTCGACATGACAACAACAACATATAAAGGAGGGGGAAGGAACTGAACTTGGGAGCATTCTTTGAGGAAGGGTTTTTCAGTCAAGTGGTTTTTCACATTTCGTCTTCCGCTTCCTCTTACAGTTCCCTAGCTAGACCATTTACCTTATTTAAAGCGTCATGTCATAGTACTCCACTAGGGTTTCTTAATCACCCCAGACTGTAATTCCTGTCACTTCTGTGTCTGTTTTCCTGATCACTTTCCAATATTCCATGTTCCTGGTCTGTCCCTAGTCACTTTCTTTCCCCTTCCATGTGCTATCAATCTCTGGACCTCAGAACCCTCCTCACTGCTTTCTCTGATAAAGGCTAAGTAAGATCCTATTCTACTAAGTCATTTATAAGGCTGGCCTTACACAATGGCACAATAAATAGTTTACTAGTTTCATATAACTTAAGGGACATAGAGAGGGTTCCCCTCAACACACACACACTCACACACACACGCACATACACACACATACACATACACACACATTTCCTTCGCTAGAAAGTTAAAGTGCCTGAAATTCAACCATTATCTAGTCATTCCTTCAGTGTAAATTATTTCCTCTCCAAGTAGCTGAATAGAATACAACTATACTTATCCCTTCCTTTCCCCATCATGGTTTTGATATATCATGAGTGGCCACAAGAAACTAAATGGAAATTTGAGGGGATTTTTTTGCGGAAGCTGCAGATGACATGCAAAGAAAGCAAACACAGAAAAAAATCAAAAACTCAGAAATGCATAAACTATATGTATAGCTTTGTACAATATCAACAAATTTTATGTCTTAATACAATAATAATTCAGCCTTCTTCTCTGGTACGATGGGAGGGCCAAAATTTTTTACACAGATTTTCCATATTATGGGGGCGCCACACCCCCTAGCCCCTACAATGTGGAAGGGGTAACTATTTTCTTCCCTTTCCCCCCTCAGTCAAGTTAACACATTAAGAAAGGTAACAGAAATTCATACCTTTGAGGTAAATTAATTTTTTCCCATCCCAATCCCTTTCCTTAATAATGAACAGTGGGCACTGATGGGAAAGAATTCTCATTAGAGGGAGAATAATAGTCTGAATAAGGTAAGGAGCCACAGTGGGTTCCCCAAATCAACACAGTTGTTGGAAAGGCAGAGAGAGATGGTTGAAGGAAGAGGAGGTGGGAGGATCCTTGAGACAGTTTTCTAGCTCTACATTTTTATCTAGATCGAGTGTGATCTTACCAGATTTCTTGATGGTTGGGGCTCTCTGATCAACCTACCTGCTACTAAATAAAAAAGGTTCAGTTTTCAGATTTTGACTTCAGGAACTTGTGATTTCATTGATGCAGAGAACTTTCTTTATCAGGGCAGATCAGCAATTGTTTTATAATTTACGGTCCTGGAGTGTTGCCAGAGGCATTCAGGTCAAGTGCACACAGGCAGTGTCTGTGTCTGAGTGTCTGAGGGAGGACTTAAATCCCATTCTTACTGATCCTAATGCAATCCAATTCAATCCAATAATAATTTATTAAGAGTCTACTATATGCCAAGCATTGTGCTAAATGCTGGGGGAAAGAAATGATAAAAATGCTTGTGGGCAACTCTTAATCCACTAGCCATATTGCCACAGTAAAGGGTCAGTATAAGGTTTTTGAAAATAACAAATCATTATTTCATAACTGGTCTTCATTATAATTTCTATATTAGAATTTGTAAAAGCTTCAAAATCCTAAATTCAGATCATCTTGCATTTAATTAAAAATTCTCTCTAGGGACTAATGATGAAGCATACTTTCTGCCTCCAGAGAAAGCTGATATTATTTAAATACAGACCAAAACATGCTATTTTTCTCTTTCTTTCATTCTTTTTCTTTCGAGTCCTCTTGTACAAAACAATTAATATGGAAATGTTTTACATGATCGCAAAAAAAAAAAAAAGGAAATGCTCATTGGGAATGAGAGCATCCATTAATTAATACATTTAATATTAATGGCTGTTAAGTTATGCTTTACTTAGGTTAAAGTTTTTTTTTAAATATTGATGAATCATTGATCCCTATGACAAAATATTTTCCAAAGACATAATACCAAATGCAAGACCTTTGCGTGCGTAGTTTGAGTGACCTTTTTTGATGCTCTGCTGTATATATGATAGGGATCCTCAGCTCATATGTCCTGGGAGTTCTGATGTCATGGATGGATGAAACATCTAACTCCATTAAAATAGTATCTGACACCATGTAACTGTGACAGGAGCCAAGATCCCTTAACTCGCATAACCTGAGAGGGGAATGCCATCCCTGAATTCTGAGAAGTAGTAAATGAAAACTTTTACATAAGTATTTTACTATACACTTAATTCCAGTGTCCATTGGGATTTACCATTTATTCTGTCATGTTTAATGAAGAATAAAATCCAGTTAAATTAGGTTTGTAACCACATCTATACAAGTGTTAATTATATGGAGCTATCAGATATAATAGGAAGAAAACAACCTGCACCACAGAAAACACATGGTCAAGAATCAGGATGTCGGGATTTAATTTCTAAACCAGCTAATCTTCATAGCGTGTTCTTGGGTAAATTAAAGGAATACACTTGCTGGTGCAGAGGCAACTAGGGGGCATAGAACTTGGAGCTTGGAGTCAAGACTTGGAATGTCTGAAAAACTATCTGTAAGTGGCAAGTCAATTAAATTTTTTCTGTCTCACTTTCCCCAATTATGAAATGGAGATAAAGCATCTTTAAAGTTGTTCTGAAAGTAAAAAAAAAAAGGAAATTTGTAAAACATGCAGAAGACAATCAAGAAATGCTTATCTTCTCATTTCCTTTCCCGCTTTCCTGCCACCTTGTACATTTAGGGTATAAGATGAAATTTACTTTACTCAATCATGCCTTTTCTTTTAAGGGTCATGAGATCATCATTTCACGTGGAGTTCACTTTGATTTCACTCCACTAGTCTATACTGGTATTGGCAGGTTAGGTTGGTTTCTAGGGGGTACTCCCTACCAGTGACTGCTCCTATCACTGTAGTTCATTCATGAGTTCACTTACCTTTAACAATCGGTTAAAAGCTCAATAAGCCTGTAGAAAAGTAATTTACTCAAATAGTAGAGCAAGAACAGCAATTACAAAGCATTCACCCCGCAAAAAAAACCCAGGGGTATATTCTCCCACAAAGACGCCCAAGGTTAAAAAAGGGATATATAAGAGAATACGAACTAAAACTACAATGGAATTGAGGCTTACTTGTAAGGAATACTTAGGGAAAAATCAACTCACAACTCTGCAGTCTTCAAATCATTTCTTTTTCCAGAGAGTCCTCCAAAGTCCACTTTGAGGCAGTGTGCCAGTGTTGATGATGACTAAAGTTACCCCATTTCTAAGCAGAGCTCTGTTGGATGGGTGGCTTAAATGAAGCTGAATCTTTGTTCGATAATTCAATTCACTCCTGGGCTACACTGGGAGGAGCAGGACATTGGACTTCTGAACTTTCACTGCTGAGATGGCCTGGGCAGACAGCTCCAGTATTGGGAATGACACCTGCTGAAGTGGGTCAGTAAGAAAGGTCTCTGGGCCACCACTAGACTGGGCCAACTGGGCTCTTCACAGGGCATGAAGATCTCTTCTGGATGAGCTGATTTCCAGGCTCCTTTAAGTTACTCCTTCACCACTAGCCTTTGGCTCAGCTAGGTGTTATCACACTCTTTTCAGATAGAAGACTAGTGATTTATGATTTCTCCCATTCATTTTAATTCTTCTATGCAACATGACTAAGGTGAAAACGTATTTAATAGAAATGTATGTGTAGAACCTATATAAAATTGTATGCCAACTCAGGGAGGGAGAGGGAAAAATCTAAGTTATATGGAAGTGATTGAAGAACACTGAAAACAAATAAAATAATAAAAAAAGAAATGTGGCCTTTATCACAGATATTAGGTGCAAAAATTCTTTCCCAGTTTTCTGCTTCCCTCCTAATCTTGGTTGCATTGGTTTTGGCTGTGCAAAAACTTTCATTGTTGGTGAAGCTGTGAGCTAATCCAGCCATTCTGGAGAGCAATTTGGAACTATGGCCAAACAGCTACAAACTATGCATACCCTTTGACCCAGTAATATCACTTCTAGGCTGTATCCCCAAGACATACTCAGCTGAAAGTGATTTCTCTGCTGATTTTCTCAGAGGCTTAGACCCTATCATATCCTGCATTGTATCACAGATAAATTTGGTATTAAAGTGTTAAGAGGGGAGAAAAAGCATTTGTAAATCACCTATTATGTGCCTGGAACTCTGCTAAGCAGTTTACAACTCATTCGAGCCTCCCAACAACATTGGAAATGCTCTTTTTAAGTTTCATTTTCCAGTTGAGGAAACTGAGGCAAACAGAATTAAAGACTTGCCCAGGGTCACATAGCTAGTAAGTATCTGAGGCTGAATTTGAACTCTACTTACTGTACCACCTAGCTGCCTCTAAGAAATAGCGTAATTCTCTCTGCTGCCCCTCCCTTCCCCATGTCATTCCAATAGATTTTTATTCCTGAAGGCAGGGCTGTGTTTATGATCCCAAGACCTTGTATATAATGCCTCAGACATTAATACTTAAAAAATAAACTGGATAACAGTGTGGTGGAAACTAGGCGTAGACCAATGCCTGACACCGTACAAAAGGGTACATGATCTAGGTATAAAGATTGATACTATAAACAAGTTAGTGGAGCAAGGAATAGCATATTTATCAGATTTATGGAGAAGGGAAGAATTTTTTGACTAAACAAGAGACAGAAAATATTTTGAGGTGCAAAATGGATAATTTTGATTACATTTAGTTGAAAAGTTTTTGCATAGCCAAAACCAATGCAACCAAGATTAGGAAGGAAGCAGAAAACTGGGAAAGAATTTTTGCACCTAATATCTGTGATAAAGGCCACATTTCTTTTTTTATTATTTTATTTGTTTTCAGTGTTCTTCAATCACTTCCATATAACAGATTTTTCCCTCTCCCTCCCTGAGTTGGCATACAATTTTATATAGGTTCTACACATACATTCCTATTAAATACATTTTCACCTTTGTCATGTTGCAAAGAAGAATTAAAATGAATGGGAGAAATCATAAAACAAAACATAATACAAAAGAAAATGATCTGCTTCATTCTGCAATCAAATTCCATAGTTCTTTCTCTGGATGTGGAAGGTATTTTGCCTTAAGAGACCATTGGGAATATTTTAAGTCCTTGCATTGCAATGAAGTTCTAAGTCTACCAGAAAAACTCCTTGTGCACTGTGGTTGTTGCTGTGTACAAAGTTCTCCTGGTTCTGCTCCTTTCACTCAGCATTTCCAGGCCCCTCTGAAGTCTTCCTGTTCATCATTTCTTATAGGGCAATATTATTCCATTACATTCATATACCACAATTTATTCAGTCATTCCCCAATTGATGGGCATCCCCTTGATTTCCAGTTCTTGGCCACCACAAAGAGAGCTGCTATAAATATTGTTGTACATGTGGGACCCTTTCCCATTTATATGATCTCTTGGGGATACAGTCCTAGAAGTGATATTGCTGGGTCAAAGGGTACGCATAGTTTGTAGCCCTTTGGGCATAGTTCCAAATTGCTGTCCAGAATGGCTGGATTAGCTCACAGCTTCACCAACAGTGAATTAGTGTTCCGAATCTTCCCCATCTTCTCCAACATTTATCATCTTCCTGTTTTGTCATGTTAGTCAATCTGATAGGTGTGATGTGGTACCTCAGAGTTGTTTTGATTTGCATCTCTCTAATCAATAGTGATTTAGAGCATTTTTTCATGTGACTATAGACAGTTTTGATTTCTTCCTCTGAAAACTGCCTGTTTTTATCCTCTGATCATTGATCAATTGGGGAATGACTTGTATTCTTGTACATTTGACTCAATTCTCAACATACTTTAGAAACAAGGTCTTTATCACAGATACTAGTTGCAAAAATTATTTCCCGGTTTTCTTCTTCCCTCCTAATCTTGGTTGCAGTGGGTTTGTTTGTGCAAAAAACTTTTCAATTAAATGTAATCAAAATTATCCATTTTGCACTTCATAATGTTTTTTTATCTCTTGTTTAGTCAAAACAAGTCTTCTCCATAAATATGATACATTATTTCTTCCTCCACTAATTTATTTGTAGTATCAGTCCCTATACCTAAATCATGTACCCATTTGGACTTTATTTTTGTGTAAGGTGTCAGGCATTGGTCTATGTCTAGTTTCTGCCATACTGTTATCCAGAATGGCTTCATTTCTAAAATATAGAGAGAACTGAGTCAAATTACAAGAATACAAGTCATTCTCCAATTGATCAATGGTCAAAGGATATAAACAGGCAGTTTTCAGAGGAAGAAATTAAAAATATCTATAGTCATATGAAAAAATTCTCTAAATCACTATTGATTAGAGAGATGCAAATCATCACATCACACCTATCAGACTGGTTAACATGACAAAACAGCAAGATGATAAATGTTGGAGAAGATGTGAGAGAATTGAAACACTAATTCATTGTTGGTGGAGCTATGAGCTGATCCAACCATTCTGGAGAGCAATTTGGAACTATGCCCAAAGGGCTACAAACTATGCATACCCTTTGACCCAGCAATATCACTTCTAGGACTGTATCCCCAAGAGATCATATAAATGGGAAAGGGTCCCACATGTACAAAAATATTTATAGCAGCTCTCTTTGTGGTGGCCAAGAACTGGAAATCAAGGGGATGCCCATCAATTGGGGAATGACTGAATGAATTGTGATATATGAATGTAATGGAATACTATTGTGCTATAAGAAATGATGAACAGGAAGACTTCAGAGAGGCCTGGAAAGGCTTATATGAACTGATGCTGAGTGAACGGAGCAGAACCAGGAGAACTTTGTACACAGCAACAACCACAGTGCGCAAGGAGTTTTTCTGGTAGACTTAGAACTTCATTGCAATAAAAGGACTTAAAAAATTCCCAATGGTCTTTTAAGGCAAAATACCTTCCACATCCAGAGAAAGAACTATAGAATTCAATTGCAGAATGTAGCAGATCATTTTCTTTTGTATAACGTTTTGGTTTGTTTTATGATTTCTCCCACTCATTTTAATTCTTCTTTGCAACATGACTAAGGTGAAAATGTATTTAATAGGAATGTATGTGTAGAACCCATATAAAATTGTATGCTTTCTCAGGGAGAGAGTGGGGAGGTAGGGGGAAGGAGGGGGAGGGAGGGGAAAAAATCTAAGTTATATGGAAGTGATTGTAGAACACTAAAAATAAATAAAATAATAATAAAAAAAAATAACGATCAGGCAAATACCAAAGTTCTAACAACCAGAATCTATAGATGGTGTTCTTATTATGGGTTCTATGAGCTTGTTGGGGTTTTTGTTTTGTTTTGTTTTAATATGTTGATAGCTGTCATTCAACTTGATGTGCTTCCTTTGGCATCCTATGTATGTGACTTTTTAAAATTTAAAACTTTTTTTTGAGAAAGGGTTCATGGGCTTCACCACATTGCCCCATGAGTCCATGACACACAAAGAGATGAAAAACCCCTATTTGAGAGTCTAGATATCCAAGAGTTGGTAAAAGTGGCATTTATACCCAGGAGACATCATTCAATTGGAATGCTTGGAATAGAAGGAGACCAGAATGGGTTTTAATACTACCTTCTTTATATAGTGAGTAAGAAAAAGTTCAGGTATTGTTTTTTGAATTACAATATGTAAATCAAATCAATGTAGGTGAGTAGATAAGTTACAAGTCAATTATGTCACCCCACTTACAAGGGATCTTAATCTTTTTGTATGCCATGAAAACCTCTGGTGGTCTGGTAAAGCTCGTGGATCCTTTCTCAGAATGTTTTTAAATATCTAAAATAAAATGCACAGAATTACAAAGGAAGCCAATTATATTGAAATAAAGTTGTTGAAATATTACCAAAAATGTTTAGACCCCAGGTTAAGAATTCCAGTACCTAGTAGTATGGCATGCTTGGAATTTTGTTCTGGCTATTTTTTGCCTCAGATAAAACTATGAGATAATTTCCCCCACTTTGCTCATTCTAATTAATTTGAAAATCACCATTTGTTTTTCACAATATTAAGTCTCTTTCATCAGTGCAAACATCCCTAAAGAGTCTTCATTGGTAACTTTGATCACAGCCTTTTAAAGGTATGGGAAGCTCCCTCGGCATGGGTGATGGTTGATTTCAGTGAGGATGGTTGGTTAAGCAACATTGACATTATGATATTATTTGATTGGGTAATGACTAGTGTAGAGTTGATTGGCACTCTTTTTGTCTACAACCCATAATTTGGGCCTATGAGAAGAAGAAAACGTGAAAAAAATGAAGAGGGAGCTGGGCACAGACAGAAACTGGATCCATGAAGAGAGAGAGTCTGATTATCTATTCAGCCCTGCCTAGGGAACCCTTCCATCCCAGACATGGTATACATGGAGTTGTTGTTCAGTTGTTTCAGTTGTGTCTGACTCTTCATGACCCCATTAGGGTTTTTTGGCATTGACACTGGAGTGGTTTGCCATTTCCTTCTCCAGTTCATTTTACAGATGAGGAAACTGGGGCAAATGGGGTAAAAGTGACTTTCCCAGCATCACATAGGCGTTTGAGGCCAGATTTGAATTCAGGAAGAGTCTTCCTGATTCCAGGTCTAGTAGTTAATAATAATGATATTCCAAAAGATCATCTGATAGTATATCTGACTTGCCACTAAAACACATACTTTAAATGAGTTTATATCTATATATATTCTAAGGCAGAAATATAGGAAATACAAAAGATGAGAACCTCAAAACAAATCATAGAAATATCACTATTATACCACTTATGAATCAGCACCAGGTCTCAATAAGTAGGCAACATGATGTAAGATATAAAGACTGGTCTCAAAGTGAAAATGTTCTGGTTTCAAGTTCCCTCTTGGCCACAGAGATGGTAGCCATGGAGATAGGAAGCCCATGCTCCCAGAAGAGCAGTGAACTCTAATTCTACAAAAGGGCAGCAGTCAGAGACAGGGCGGAGTACCATAAATCCTGGATCGAGCATTGGAAAAAAAGAAAGAGTACTTCTACTTGATTCCCTGGCTCTGGCCCCTTAGAGAGAAGAAAAGCAACCATGTTATCTAGGAAGCTCTCCAAATGCTTGGGGAACAACACAGTTAAAGTGGAGGAAAAAAACAAGCAAAGAAAAACTCAAAATCTTCTCCACTATTTATAAGATAGTTATTGGAACTATGCAACTCAACTGGTTATAGAGCTGACTCTCTAGCAATCTGATATATGTACAAAATTCTGTTCCCAGGGATTCTAGAATGTCAGGAAAGCAAAATGCATCTAAGGGGTTGTATTGGTAATGATGGGAAAAAATGTTTGCTGGAGGATGAAGAATTATATCTCTAGCAAACCCAAGTATATGTTTCTCCTGGGGAAAAGAATGAAGTACAAGTTGGTGCTAAGATGCCTGTCAAAAGGAGAGAGTAACTGAGTTTTTTGCACTGTTTTTGGGGCAAAATAAATCTTGTCCTGTATTTGATTCATATATTGTTAACAGCTTGAGTGCTTACATAGGAGCTAAGACCCCATGTAAGGGATCTTATTTACACAGGGTAAGGCCTAGATGAGATCTATTCTGATATTCCTGGGAGCATTCAACAAATATTTACTAAATGCTAACTATGTACCAGGTACTGTTCTAAGCTCTGGGGGTACAAACCAAAGAAAAAACAACCCATAACTCCTGCTTCAAGGAATTTATAATGTCTTGAACCTAAGTCAAAAAGAGATTTATGAGAAACCCTCTCAGGATTGAAGTCTATATAAGCCTAGAACTTGGGTTATAGTTATAAACAAATTTAGGTTATACTGGAAACGATAATACTAAGGATTTTGAGTCTATAAATAGCAAATTTACTTTAAGAAGAAATGGTATTAAATTACAGCATTAAGAGGGACTTGGGGTATGAATTTTCACTTTCTCTGCCAGTTGTCCCATGACTAAATCCTGAAATGCCTTAATGAGGGAGTTTAAAGAATCACTTTCAATAGAGGTCTTTAGACATGAGACATAGATCCATCTGTCTAGATGGTTTGAGTCTGGTCCTTCTAGAAGGTGGAAGGATATATTTTATGACCGTTTAAGGTTTATCTTCATCTCTCTAATTTTGTCTGTTGGGCAGTAACCCATGAACATCTATGCTGGAAAGCAAGATAAAGTACTTTATATGGTCTTCTCTTGGAAGGTTCTGGAAAATTGTGCCATCAGTCACACAGAAATGATAGATTGGGTGATGATAAACACTTCCTTCTTTGGGTATAATAAAACATATGTCTGTTGTAGCTCTACAGGGCTGGTCTTACAAGTTGACTGAGTATGTGGCCACCCACATAGTGCGACACTCTCTCCTCAATATTTTCTCCACTAATGTCTGAAATTCTACTGATTAGGGTCTGAAGGTTTTTTGCTATCCAGAAACTCTCTTAAGCCTCTCCTAAGACAGTAAGACCTTATGTCATCAGCTAAAATTTTGGCAAGGGGTTACTTTTCAATTTGATAAGTAACAGACAAAGAAACAAGACTCAAAACCAAGCTGAGGGCAAGATTGGTGCAAATGGGGGTGAGATGAGTGCAGGGGAAGAGGAAACATGGCATGATGAAAGGAGGTAGTAGAATGCCCCAGACAAACCTAGACTACTTCCCAGTGTTATGTAGGACTGGGCAAAGTTGTGCATTGGGTTTTGACATGGGACTTGACTGTTTGACCCTGGGTAAATGACTTAACCTCTCTCGGTCTGTTTCCTCATCTATAAAAGGAAAATGAAATAGCATCTACATCTACAGCATTGCTGTAAGGATCAAACAAGTTAATATGAAAAGAGTACTTTGCAAAATTTAAAGTGTTATATCAATGCTGGCTATTATTGATTGTAATAAAATAAAAAGATAAGCAGTGTATTTTTTTTCCTCTTTTATTCCAAATAAAGCCATTCTTCTTGACATATCTTTTCCTTTTCTTTAGTTAGGATTATTCACATACCACCATGAAGGAAGAAGAAGAAGGAGGAGAAGATACTGTCATTCTTTTAAAAATATGTATTTTATTGATACCTTTTGCTTTTCAGCCAACTTCATTTCCTAATATATAACCTTTCCATTCCTCTAATAATATTGATAACAATAACAGTAGCTAAATTTATACAGTGTTGACTATGTCCCAGGCACTATGATAAGCACTTTACTATTACAATCTCATTTAATCTCCATAACAGCCCTGGGAGGTTATCCCCATTTTATAGTTGAGGAAATTGAAACAAAAAGAAGTTAAGTGACTTGCCCAGGGTGACACATCTAGGAAGTGTGTAAGGATAGATTTGAACTCAGATTTTCTGACTCCAGCCTTGGCAATCTATCCACTGCACCACTTTACATCCTTTATAATAAATATCAAAAAATAAAAGTTGTTTAGCAAAACCAAGAATCATACGTGACAGAATATACTACCTTGCACATCCAGAGTCCCTTGCTTCTTTAACGAGGGAGGGAAGTTCATTTTTCAACTCTTCTCCAGGGCAAAGTTTTGTCATTAAAATTACCCAGCATTCCATGTTCAGCTTTTCTTGCTCTTTCCATTTACATTGTTGTCATTTTGTGTATTATTTTCTTGGTTCCACTTCAATCTCATCATTTTATAAAAGTTTTCCATGCTTCTCTGAATTCTTCACATTTGTTAGATATTATGGTGCAGTAATAGCTTATTTATGTGCCACAATTTGTTTAGGCATCCCTAATGGATAAGCACCTAGAGAACATTGTTCTCCACAGCTGATTTGGATAGCATAGAATAAACAACAGAAAATCCAGTTGGCTTTTCATAGAATCATCTGGACGTTAAAAGAAATAGTTTCTACAAGTTATGAAAAATGCCTAACATGGCATGAAATATATCAAGCATATGCACATGGCATTAAAAAAAACCCTAGGGTTTTAGTGTACCATCAGTTTAACATGAGTCACTAGTGTGACATGGCAGCCAAAATTCCAATGCCATCCTAGGCTGTATTAAGAGAAGCATAGCTTCCAGGAATAGATAGGTGATCATTCCTCTGTGTTATGCCCCAGCCAGAGAATATCTGGTAGATTGGAGTTCATTATAGTTTAAGAAGTACTCTATGGGTAGGGAGTGTCCAAAAGAAAGCGACTCATATAGGAAGGACCTTGAGTCCAAGTCACGTGTGGATCAGCTGAAGGACCCAGGCATGCTTAGCCGAGAGAAGACTGGAGTGAGAGTTGGGGAAAAAGGAGACAGGATAGCAGTTTTCAAGTATGAAAGGAGTTTCATGTGAGAGAGAGATTAGATTTGTCCTACTTGGTCCAAGAGGTTAGAACTAGGAACAACAATTGGAAACTGCCAAGAGGGAAATTAAGGTTTGATATTGATGAAAACTTATTAATGATTAGAGCTATCCAAAAGTTGGTTGCCTTGAGAGGTGGTGGGTTGCCTCTTCTTAGAAGTCTTTAAAGAAAGGGAGAGATGACCATTTGCTAGGTGTCTTAAAGGTATATTCCTTTAGTGTATGGGTTAGACTAGATGGTTGCTGAGGTATCTTTGAATTCTAAAGTTCTGTAATATACTGACTGTAGAATTAAAAAAATTATACCACCCTTTGCACCTGGAGAAAACACTAGGGGTCACCAGTGAGACTGTTTCTTAGCTGACTTCTCTGACTTGGTTGGGAGGTAGAGTTTCCTATATAGACCTCACTATTAAAAATATTTCAGGGATGTATTTTTATAGGCAGACCTGGGAAAACTTTCAGTAATAACTCTTAGTTGTTCAGGAAAAATGAATACATATACATTGCCCAATGTATATGTATAACTTATCATGCTTACTTTCAAAACACAGGCAACTAGACATCATCTATGTGGTAAATTAAAGATTTTCAACTGTGTATCCTTTATTGGTTTTTTCATTTTCCAAATTTTCTTATTTCTCTTTAAATGGAAGATAGTAACTTGAATGTGCACTGGGAAATCATACTATTAAACCTTTCTTCATTACATTAAGAATTTTGTAGTTGTCAATCATCGGCATTCTCCCACAACGTGTCACTTGGCAGCTGTGGTCTTTAACCATTACTCAGATATGTGAAATCGCACAGTCTGCTTCCTCTGGGAGCAGCAGGCTCTGTGCTACTTCAATGCCACCAACTACAGACTTGCATAGATCTTGAAATCAATACCATTTTCCAATCTATATAAGGAACAGAAAGGATCACGAGTCACAGCAGGTGGAGAATTATGTTAGGTCTCTCTACATAATCCAAAAGCATCTATAAGACTGGGGTGGGGTGGAGGGGGTGTTCTCTCCTCTTTGACTACAACCTCCTCTCAGGTTAATTTTAAAGATCCTGAACTAAGAATCTTGTGGACAGCATTTTAGAAAGATAACCAAAATTTTTTTAAATAAAGAGGAGCAGGAGAGGAAGGGGGTATTCCATATACAACACTTTCAGATAATGTCACTCTATTATTATATCTATTTTACTGTTTTACTTTGTTACAAGAGACCTCTTACAAAGTGGGAATAACCTGCAAATGTTTGTTACATGCAAACAAAGCACAACAATAAGACTTTTCAAAAACAGGTTATAATTTATTATACGACTCATCAATAAACATTTACAAGATGTCTACCATGTGCCAGGCAAATGTCCTTTAGGTAAGCTTGCATTACAGAGAACTCACACAAGGCAAGTGTTCACAAGGAGGCCAGAAGAAACAATACAAGAACACCCTCAAGGTCCCTCTGAAGAATTTTGGAATTGATTGCATGATGCAGGAGACATTGGCACAGGACCACCCAACATGGTGTGTCCAATTCAGAGAAGGTGCTGTACTCTATGAACAAAGCAGAATCGAAGTAGCACAACAGAAACTGGAGAGAGGCAAATTTAGAGAGTCCACTCCCAATGTTCACATGGCTATTTGTGCCCAACCTGTGGTAGAGTATCCCGAGCACGTACTGCTCTGAGCAGCCACAGTAACTGATACATCGTAACTTGACTCCAACATAGTGATATCATTTTGGTCTTCTGCAAGAATGGACAACAACCAACCACTATGATCCAGATGTTAGACTTAGTGCTCAGGATAAAAATACATGAATGTAACTGTCCCTTTACTCAAGGATCTTCTATTGCTTATTACATGGAAGCAACATGTATTAAAGGTAGTAAGTAAATACTGACCTTAAAAATAAAGTAGATGCATTCTTTTCTCCAACACACTCTAAAATTTTTTAATTCCATCTTCTTACTCGATTATAATCTCTTGCAACATTTAAATTCTCATTCATTCTAGGGAAGCTTAAGGTAGATTAGACCTGTATTTTCTCAGGTTTATAAATTTATATTATGTATGCAGTCAACTTGAAATAAGTTAGGTGAGGTTCTCAGACTGGAGTTAGCCATTGGTCAAGGTAGGGAACAAGGAGTGAGATGGTTAGGATTCAGAATGGGCATCAGATTAGACAATGGATAGATGGTCTGGGAACGAGACTAATCAGATCTTATCAATAGAATAGATTTTTGCCAATAGGAGAGATTATACTATATCTGTGTCACTATGTATAACTATTCCATGCGAGTCTTTTCCCTTGATTTTGAAAGTTCCATCCTTTGGAATTCCTTTAATTCCTTTTCTCTCCTCCAAAACCATAAGAGATAATTGACCTGTACAGCCCTAGGTGCCTCAATATTTCAAAGGTTCTGTGATTCCATCAGTGTGGCTATCCCTCTTCCTCTTCATTCCTCTGAGCCACTAGTATAGTCAATTTATTTATTTAAAGTATTTATTTAATTGTCAGTTGCACACTAGGTGTTGTGGAGAGACAAAGAAAAAAGTAAAATGCCTGTCTTCAAGGAACTTACCTTCTAAAGGAAAGCAGAATCTATTCAGATGAGGAAATATAAAGTGTGAAATGAAATGGGATATGGTGATTGGTTTTGACTCCTTTGTGCTGTCACATAAAAATTTCCATTTAAATAGGAGTTAGAATAGCTCAAGTGTACAGGGCGCCCCACTAAAGAGTTGTCTCTGGATGCATTGTACATGCACAGAACTGTCAACCTTGTAGCAAACTCCAATATCTCCTCTGGCCACTAAGGGATGATCAAAGCCCAAAAGAACTAAAACATTTCCTCTCAATCCCTTCCACCTTCCTTATAATGCTGTTGATTTCATTTTTCATGGGCCATGGGAAAACAGCTTTACCTCTCATCTCATGAGTTTTGATCTAGGAGATAAAATATGAAAAGGAATGAGCATCTATATAATCTACTCTGTGCCAGGCAATATGCTAAGTGTTTTTACAAGTACTATCTCATTTGATGCTTAAAACAACCTGGGAGGTAGGTTTATTATTATCCCCATTTTACAATTGTAGAAACTGAGACAAACAGAGGTGACTTACACAGTAACACAGCTTATCTGGCTAGATTTGAACTTGGATTTTCCTATCTCCAGGGTCAGCATTTTATCTGTTGAGCCACCTCTAAATCTAGTACTAAAATATGTAAATCCCTACTATTACTGCCTTAGGCTTTCACCTTTTATGGGATTAATTCACTTTTTCATTTTTATTTCCTGTGCATTGTCATTGACATGCAATATATATTCCACTACAGCTTTAATTTACATAAAATCAAAATGAAAGGGAAAACATAAAGACTCTCCTCCATCTGTACTGAGATAGTTATCTATATTTCTCCTTTGTCCGTCTTTGATCTTTTATGTAATGAGGGAAAAATTTTGAGTACACAGCCAAAGACTAAAAAAGAATGGGGATGGAAAGGGCTTTCCATTTTTCTCACCACCTTGGTAACAAGCGAGAGTCTTAACAATTCACAAAGCACAGTAGATTCTGCATTGCAGACAATCATGGGTTTATGGCCTACCCATATTGTCCAGATAAGACCCAGTAATGTCACTTTAAAAATTAAGGTGAGAGGAGACCACAAAACACGGGCCAAATAAGTATTTGGCCTATTCCAGTACTCTAACAGAGAGGTGATGGAGGTCTGAGTCTGGATGATGCCCAGGTAAGTAGACAGGTGATAGCTAGGAGAATTGTTGAGGAGGTAGAACCCACTACCCTTTAGAGGGAAAGAGGAATAAAGGATGATTCCATAAAGGATGATAACCTTGTTAACGTTGAGGTTGGTTGTGTCCTCAACGGAAATAGGAAAATTAGGAAATAGATTGACTCTGAGAAAATATGTATTGTGATTTGGACATATTAAGTTTGAAATTTTTTTATATTTTTTACTTTTTTATTTCTATTTATTTTTCAAAATATTTTCTCACTTACTAGTACCTTATTTTTTCTAATTACATGTAAAGATAGTTTTCAATATTCCCTTTTATAGGGAGCAGAGCCAAGATGGTAGAGTAGAAAGACATATATACTGTAGCGCTTCCCCCACAGCCCACAAAATGCCTATAAAAAATGACTCTCAATAAATCCTAGAGCAGCAGAAGCCACAGAATGACAGAGTGAAAGAGTTTTCCAGCCAAAAGGAACCTGGAATGCTGACAGGAAAGGTCTATCCTATAGGATGCTGAGCAGAGCAGCATGGGGAGGAATAGGACTGGAATGGGCCTCTGGGGCAGAATTCCCAGCAGGGAGGTTCTCAGATCCCTCAACCTACAAGCAACAAAGAAAGCTCCAAAGATCAGTGTGGAAGGGCTTTTCTAGCTGGATGAGAGGGGACCAGGGGTCTCCCAGCATTGCCCCCAGTGGTGTCAGAGTTAGCAACAGCAGCAGCAACAGACAGGAGGTAGCTACAATGGCCGCAGACGCAGCCCGGGTCCATCCTCCCAGTGGCTCAACTTAAAGCCTCTGGAGGAATTGAGCAGGGGATCTGAACCTCAGCCCTGAGTGGCAGCCCTGCCCCCACCCAAGCCCCTGGGGGAATTGAGCAGCTGATCTGAATCTCAGCCCTGAGCCTGGTCCAGGGAGGAGGAGGAGCACTAGGACCCTCCTCTTGACAAAGGATTCAGAAGTCAAGTAACTGGCTGGGAAAATGCCTGAAAAGGGGGAAAAAATAAGACCATAGAAGGTTACTTCCTTGGTGAACAGATGTCTCCTTCCATCCTTTCAGATGAGGAAGAACAAGGCATACTGTCAGAGGAAGTCAAGGTTTCCTCCTATATTATCTCCAAAATGAATAGGAAATGGGCCCAGGCCATAGAACAGCTTGAAAAGCAAGTCAACAGCTTGCTGAAGGAAAAAATGCTGAGGAAAATAACACCTTTAAAAAGAGGCTAACCCTTATTGTTCTTGCTACTAGGAAATAAGAAATACAAGTAATGGGGAATAGAAAGTTATCTGGCCCTACAGGACAAAAGAAAAGATGGGGACAAGGGAAAGAAGAGATGATAAAAGAGAGGGCAAATTGGTGATAGGGGAAATTAGAATGCTCAGTGTATTGGGGTGAGGGGAGGGGACAAATGAGGAGAAAATTTGGAACCAAAAATTTTGTGAAAATGAATGTAAAAAGTTAAATAAATAAATTTATTTAAAAAAAAAATAAAAAAAAATGAGGCTAACCCAACTGGAAAAAGAGATTCAAAAAGCCAATGAGGACAAGGAGGTTTTAATAAGCAGAATTAGCCAAATGGAAAAGGAGATTCAAAAGCTCACTGAACAAAATAGTTCTTTAAAAGAGAGAATTGAGTTCAGGGAAGCTAATGACTATACAATAAACCAAGAAGTCACAAAAAAACTCCAAAAGATTGAAAAAATAGAAGATAATGTGAAACATCTCATTGGAAAAACAACTGACCTGGAAAATAGATCCAGGAGAGACAATCTAAAAATTACTGGACTACCTGAAAACCATGATCAAAAAAAGAGCCTAGACATTATCTTTCATGAAATTATCAAGGAAAACTGCCCTGATATTCTAGAACCAGAGGACAAAATAAATATTGAAAGAATCAACTGATCACCTCCTGAAAGAGACCCTAAAAGAGAAACTCCTAGGAATATTGTGGCCAAATTTCAGAGTTCCCAGGTCAAGGAGAAATTATTACAAGCAGCTAGAAAGAAACAATTCTAGTACTGTGGAAATACAATCAGGATAACACAGGATTTGGAAGCTTCTACATTAAGAGATCAAAGGGCTTGGAATAGGATATTCCAAAAGTCAAAAAAACTGAGATTAAAACCAAGAATCACCTACCCAGCAAAACTGAGTATAACACTTCAAGGGAAAAATGGTCATTCAATGATATAGAAGACTTTCAGCGTTCATGATGAAAAGACCAGAAATGAATAGAAAATTTGACTTCCAAACACAAGAATCAAGAGAAGCATGGAAAGGTAAACAGGAAAGAAAAATCATAAAGGACTTTTTTAATGCTGAACTGTTTACATTCCCACATGAAAAGATAATATTTGTAACTCTTGAGACTTTTCTCAGTATTTTGGTAGGTGGAGGTATTATACACACACACACACACACACACACACACACACAGAGTACAGATTGAGTTTAATCAGAAGAGATGATATCCATAAAAAATAAAATAAAATTAAGAGGTGAGAGAGAAAAGTATTGGGAAGAGAAAGGGAGAGATGGAATGGGGCAGACTATCACTCACAAAAGAGATAAGAAAAATCTTTTTCAATGAAGGAGAAAAGAGAGGAGGTGGGAGGGGAAAAGTGAAGCTTAAGGAGAGAATAACATACTCACTAAATTTGCTATGAAAATCTATCTTACACTAGAGAAAAGTAGGAGAGAAGGGGACAAGTGGGGTGAGGGGGATGATAGAAGGGAGGGCAAACAGGAGAAGGGAATAACTAGAAGTAAACACTTTTGGGAAGGGACAAGTTCAAATGAGACAATAGAAAAAAAGGGGGGGACAGGGTAGGATGGAGGGCAATATAGTTAGTCCTACACAATATGACTATTATGGACGTCTTTTTCAAAACGATGTGTATATAGCTTGAATTGAATTGCTTGCCTTCTCAGTGGGGATGGGTGGGGAGGGAGAGAGCGAGAGAAGTTGGAATTCAAAGTACTAGAAATGAATGTTGAGAATTATTATTTCATATAACTGGGAAATAAGAAATACAGGTAATAGGGTATAGAAATTTATCTTGCCCTACAAGAAAAGAGACAAGATGGGGATAAGGGAAAAGTGAGGTGTGATAGAAGGGAGGGCACATTGAGGGAAGGGGTAATCAGAATGCAAGGTGTTACAGGGTGGGGGGAGGGGAGAGATAGGGAGAAAAATTGGAACTCAAAATTTTGTGAAAATGAATGCCGAAATCTAAAATAAATAAATAAAACAATTTTTAAAAAGAAAATATTCACTTTTATAAGATTTTGAGTCCCAATTTTTTTTCTCCCTCCTTCCCTCCGTAAGATGGCAAGCAATCTGATATAGACTATACATGTGCAATTATATTAAGTATACTTCCACATTATCCATGTTTAAGTTTGAGATTTCTATGGAATGTTCAAATGATAGCAGCTATAAGGCTTCATGACCTGCCAAAGAGTCCACCAGATTCCTAATCTTGTAGTAAATTAGGATCTTCACAGTTAGTTCTTCTTTGTCTGGTATCTTACAACACTTCTGGGAAGTGGTAGTTCAAGATCAGAACCTCATTTTATAGGTGATCATAATCATAGTTTACATTGGATTATAAAGCTCTTTGCTACCAGCTGTTAAGGAGGCTCCATGCCCAAGGCCAGTATTCTTGTCTTCTATCTCTCTCCATGCTTCTGAGAAGCCAGGGTCATTTCTGTACCACACAGAAGTACTGGAGCAGATTTTTAATATTTTAAATATTTATTTATAATATTTAATATTAACAATAAATTTTAATATAAATATAGTGTGGTATAGTAGACAGAAGGTTGACCTGGCCTTCACGAGGACCTGAATTCACATCTTGTACCCATGATTCCCAGCTTTGTTCCTCTAAGCAAGTTGATTAACCCCTCAGTGTCCTCAAGAAATTCTCTAAATCTCCAGTACTTCTTAATCTGGGGTCCATGACCTAACTTTTTAAGAAAAGATTCTGATAATTTCACATCAGTATAATCCATGTTCTTTATAGTCTTGTAGATTTTACTTTATATTTTAAAAAATATTATTCTGAGGAGTTCATAGGTTTCATTGAAGAGTTCTAGGACACACAAAAAATTAAGAACTCCTGCTCTAAAGGCATAAATTTTAAAAAAGATGAAGATCCATATTGGGAGAAGCAGTTTCTTCCCTGGAATTTCACAACAGAAATCAGAAAGCCAATTTAAAAACAACAGCCACAATGCTAAACAAGTTTCTGTATACCTCTTCTCCCTTGACCTAATGTCTGAATGACCATATAGAGCTGTTCCATTGCAGTAGAGGGCAGTTCGAGGGAAACATTTTTCTCATGAAAATATCCATTCCACAACCAATGATCTGAGCCCTTGTAATAATCTGGATCTGATGCTACTTCCGAAATGAAGGAGAAGGGAAAGAAGAAGGAGGAGAATGAGGAATCGGAGGAGGAGGAGGAGAAAAGTTAAATGTCACCAAACCTCCCACCCTGCCCTTTCATGTTTTCTACAAAAAAATGAATCATTACAAAAGTGTGTTTTCAGTCTTTTAACAATTTGAGTTACTTTGTGCAAGTTCCAGATTTTACTAATAATTGGGAACTTTAGTATCAACAAGGGAAAAAAAAACTCAATTCTGATAACACTAATGGAATAGTTTTAGGGCCCCTCCAGGTCCTAAGGGCATGTCTAGGTATCATTAATTCATTCAATAAACATTTGTGAAATCTGTATTATGTGTAAGATGGTCATGGGAGACAGATTTAATTTGGATAAGTTACATCACCTCTGGAACCTAATTCAACATTATACAACTGGGAATGAAATTCAGTGATGTGGAAAATCAGATTCAGAATTTTTTTTAGACCCTTGTTCTAATGAAATATGCTTTAATCAGTTTCTTTGACCTATGAATTTGATGTTGATTAATGCCATTTCAAAACAAAGTGGTAAGTCTCCTGGGACATATTTGATAAATCATTGAGCTCTGTTTTTAAGGGAGAAGGGAAGGGAGGAAAAAAAAGGGGGGAAATCACCAGATTCAAAAAGCTTGTTTTATTTTTTTAATTTTCCCAGCACATTTAAGTTGTGCAACTTACATGAGAAACAGGAAAACTCTCCCAATCATTTTTGCATCCTTGAAATCTGCCTTTGGTTGGAATTCTAGAAAATGATAGTGTGGCAGGCAAAGGTTAAAGGGCTTGAAAACCCTTTAGAATCTTAACATATGAAATGCTGCTCAAAATAACAGCATTTATAGAGGAGAAAACTGGAGTGTGGTCATGATCTCACATACCTAATAAGAGTCTAAGGTGGGATTCAAATCCCTGTCCTTTTTACTCCAATTTCAGCACTCTACTTTCTATACCACCATCCCAAGTATGGGTCAAGCCTTGATCAATTCTCTTGCCTCTTTGTGTGTGTCTGTGTGGAGGGAAATCTTCAGAAAGAGGTAGCATGCAATAGTGGATGGTTGTGGGGTTTTGTCCTTCATTCTCAAAGAGGATCATGACATCAGGAAGCTGATGCTATAACTTGCAAGTGAATTGAAGTGAGGGAGAACTATACAAAGTCACCAGCCTCACTTTCTCCTCTGGATAAATACTTGATGATAATGTACCTTTCTGAAAATCCTTTTTTAAAAATATTAAATAAAAAATATTGCTTCAATAAGACCTGAACTTGAGTCCTATGTCTGAGAAACTGTGATTTAAGGCAGGTTTGCTCACTTTCTCGGTACTCTGAAAGAAAGGTGGGAACCTTGTGGAGTAAAGGAGATTTATTAAAGTCCTTCATGAAATTATCAGTACTATCATTTATTTTCCAGAAAATTATACAGAGCCCTTTATAAAATTAGAAAAAAGTGATTGCACATGTCGACATTGACTCCCGATCTGGTACTATTTATTGCATTCTTTTTAACTTTGTTCTACTGAGGTGCTTTGTAGCATGAAGACTGAAATAACTTCTTATTCCTCTTTAACTCCCATTGATGCCTACTGCTAAGCATTCATTGACAGATTGAATGTTTGTGTTTCATTTACTATTTGTTTAGTAATGATCACAGGATTTACAGCTAGAAGAGACTTCAGAAATTATATGGTCCAACTGTTTATTTTAAAGGAGAAGAAACTAAGTGTTGATGTTCAAAAACATGCTTGCTTTAATTACTAAAGCTCTTACTGTCAACAGGCTATTCTTCTTCCTTTGAATCTGCACATGGCATAAATAGAACATTTTTTATCAATTTCTGTAATACACAACTCTTAATCTGTTTGTCCCTCTCTCTTAATGGCATTACCAATATGTCTACCAGTGTAGTTAATATGGTAGAAGACTTGGGTGTAAATGCTGCTTTAATCTCTATACTTACCGGATATGTGAAATTGGGTAAGTTATTTACTTCTCTGACTCTCTTACTTTATCTGTAAAATGATGATCAAAGTACCTTTGGGTCCTATATCACATGATTGGCATATGATTCAAATGAGATAAGTTATATGTGACAGCCCAAAGCTCACAAGGTCAAAATCTAGCCCATCCATTCACCTAAGATCAGGACAGAATAAACATAACAGAGACATCACAGGTGTTCACAACTATATGGCAGCCAGCAGGGGAGAGTTGGCTGCCAGCAATAGGCTGATGCATTAGCTACTTACCTCCTTCCCACCCAGAAGCTAACAGCATTTCTTCTCACTGGACAGTAGTCAGAGAAGAGAGTTCTTCATTCTGTTCCAGCGTGGTAGTTACTTAAAAGGCTTTTCATCACCATGCAGTAAGCCAGCAGGAAACAGTCATAGAATACTTATGCATACTCCAAAGTATAGAGGTAAACAGCTCCTCCATCATGCACTTCAAAAGGAGGCCCACTGGGTCTCCACATGGGTTGCCAGCCAACAAGAATATCAAGCCATGAATGAAAGACTTACCCTCATTGGCCAGTCACCAATATACGCATATTTTACCACTTCCATTAAGACGAAATTCTTTTCCTATTCTTTTCAGGCATCAAAATGTTCACCTAGAATTAATCTGATTTCATTCTTTTCCTGTCCCTATTACTGCTAAATTACTCAATGAAGTAGTATCATAAAGGGAGAGCATATAAAATAGGAGTTATTATTTGTAGCATACCTCTTGTTCTCATTTTTTCCCAATGGATTTCAGAGAGAAATGGTGCTGGGCCAAATCACAATACAGCTACTATTCAGTTGTATTTAATTCCATTTGGGCTATTGCCCAAATAGATAAAATAACTGCTTTTTCTTTAAAATAACTGAATATAAGTATTAGGGTGTAAGTTCATCCTCTTTGGATTATCTAAGAAGAGGATCCTTGTCACAACTCCAGTAGGAGGCAGGAAAACAGGGATAGCATGTATTCATTCTGTACATCAAAATTCTGAAGATTTTTACTTCTTGTAAACCTCTGTTTTGAAATATTTTCATTTACTGTACCTTAGAGATTCTGGGTATTGAGATTTTATTTCATGTGCCTTGGAGATTATAAGTATCAGTGGCCATACTTACTAAAGATGTTATTCTTAAATTTTTATGAATCATTATTTCATCTGGGCAACTGAGAGTATCATTTTATTTTGTGCTAAAGGTCCAATTCCAATATAATTTATTGGTTAAATTAAGATATTTTGAGATCTGTAATTGAATCAATAGAATTTATTGCCAATAAAAGGTAAAGAACTTTTAGTATATAATCTAGCCAATCAGGGTATATCCTATTAAGCATACAATAAGTGCCAAGGATTTTCAGCCTGCATAAAATTTTCATTTCCTTGATAATCTGCTTTATCATTAAATCTGGACTCCTTAAGGATAACTCTTTTCATTTTTATTTGTTTTTTACTATTTCTGTTTTTCTTTTGGCAATAACTTGGTCCTGAACAGCTGTCATGATCCCCTCTGTTTCTTCTTTCCTCTCTCATTTTCCATAAACACAAATGACTCCCATGTTTGACATTTCTTTGTCAGCACATTGTAGACTCAAGGTGGATGTCTCCCATAAAGGGCCCTGATTACATTTTTGAATCTTAGTCATTTTATAAAAGTTTAGTTCCATCCCTAGGTAAACCACTTTCAGTCTCATATGACAAATCCAATAGTGTGTCCCTTTTGTCAACCTTTACTATTGTTTGGTGGAATGCCATCTGATCAGTCTAAAAGGGTAGGTTTCTGATTTGTTGCTATTAATTTTTTTCCTCCTTAATACTGAAGTATTCATATTTCTTCTATAGCTGCTTTAAGATGTGCCATTAGTTTTTGTTAGATTTGGTTTACAGTGTAAAGGGTGTTCATGAAGGATTAGCACTTCTGATATGAGGGCTTGCTGAGCCGTTTTTAAAGGGCGGCTTATCCAACTTTGGTGTCCAAATCTCACCTGTGGCTCCAAGAAGCTATAGTATGTACAGGGGTCACACCTTGAAAAACCATTTTGGCAGACAGTCTAAATTAGGTTGAAGGTAACCATTGGGCATCAAACCCTTTGGTAAATTAGGGGGAAATGTTACATACACAATAGTAGCAATAGTTATTATTTGAAAAGTCAGCACTGCTAAGTGCTCTACAAATGTCTTCTTTAACCCTCATAACAATCCAGTGAGGTTTATGCTATTATGTTCTACATTTTACAGTTGAGGAAACTGAACCAAGCAGATTAAATTCCTTATTCAAAGTCACATAAGACAATAAGTGCAGAAGCTAGATTTTAACTCAAGTTTTCCTGACTCCAGGTCCAATGCTCTATTGTGCCACCTAGTTACCTCCAGGAGTGAGGAACCTGTGACCTCAAGGCCACATGTGGCCTTCTTGGTCCTTGGGTGTGGTCTTCTGAGTCCAAGTTCGACAGAATAAATCCTTTTTATTAAAGAGATTTGTTCTGTGAAGTGTAGGTACGGTTAAAGGACCACACTTGAGGATCCAGAAGGCCTCATGTGTCCTCGAGGCCATAGGTTCCCCTCCCCTGATAAACTCACCATTGACATCAGTCTTTGTAGTATGTGTAATAATGGGTATCAACATTGGCATGTATAGAAATCTTCCAATATAATAAAAATGATTTATACAATTTTCTTTTAGAAAAGCATTATACTTTTAAACATTCAAAAATTTTAACCACATTTTCTCAAACCTGGTTTTGTTCTTGGTTTTTAACAATAAAGTTTTTTTTCAAGCAAGTCTCAGCACCATCCACATACTTTTTTCTGCTTTCATTTTTTTCTTTTTAAAGTGTCTCATCAACTCTGCTATTCAGTTGGTGAAGCTGTTGACTTGTCTTTGAGAGTATACAGTCATGCATTAACTTGATGGCATGTACAGAACATCCCAAAAGTCTTAGGGTAGGTGTAACCTATTAAAGCTGAAATTTGTGTACATCTAGCAGGGAAATGGCTTCTGAATTTCAATCCAATTTGTAATTTAGGTTATTAAATGATTCCAAGTGAAAGTTTTAACATGGAAAAATGTCATTTGCATGTTTTGGATCCTAAAACCTGAATTATAAAAAGGCATGACTTCTTTTTTATTTGCTGGTTTACTTCTCCAAGAAAATTCTTTTATCAGTTAAAAAAAATTGCATAAAACCTAAAAGTACTGAAGGAAAAAGAGACCGATCAGTATCACACATTCTTGGAATGGAAAGGTTCCTCAGTGGCCATTTAATCTAATTAGTAATAGAACAAAAAAATCACTCAATATAAAGTCCCTGGCAAGTGGTCATCCAGCATCCAATTGTAGATTTCCATTTAAGGGGAACTAAGCTATCAGCATTCTACTTTAATAGGGCTCTCATGGTTAGAAAATTTCTCCTAACTTCCAAGAAGTGCTTCTCTTCCCATACTTAAAGGCAGTGACTGGGTCCTTACTTGGACCTTTTGTAAGGTGAACCTCCCAAGATCCTACAACCGATTATCCCAGGATATTAACTGAATTTTCTTCATCATCCCGGTCACTCCACATTGTCAGTCTCCTTTCCAAGGTGCGGCTTCTTCAACTGGTTCCAATGCTTCCATTTCTGATCTGACTGGAGGAAAGTACAGTGGAACTATATCCTTCCTTTTCAGAGTATTATACCTTCTCTTTGTCATATTACATAGTTAAGACCCCCAGGTTTTTTTTTCATACCAACTACTATCTAGCCAAGTTTCCCTCTACATCTCCGAATGGATACAAGAATCAGTGAAGTGAAAAGTCCCACAAAGTATATCCCATACACTACAAGTCCAGTGGGAGCATCAGACATAAGATTTACATTATTCTAAATGGTTATGGCCTTCTTCTAAGTTACTCTTCCCTTAAGCTTATGATTATGAAGTCATTTAATATGGTGTCACTGAAACTGAAATATATATTGAAAGAAAAATTATATTCCCTCTTGTCTGAATACTTGCCAATGGCACTGAAAAATAATTTAAAGTTTACATAAGTGGTTCTTATCCTTAAGCTCATAGGAACACATGATTTATGCAACTGGTTAAGGAAATTTGTGTAACTTTGGCATGTAATTTTTTTATACTCTCTAGTTTACTTTTTCCTCTGTCCTAGATTTCTGTTTGATCTTCTTAGATAGTTTCATCCCTGCTTCTTCCTAAGCTCACACACACACACACACACACACACACACATGCACACGCACACACGCACACTGATTTCCAGATTTCCATCACGTAGATGATTATAGGATGCTTAGATCGTCAGATCAGCCCTAGAGGTCTTTAGAGTTTATTTGCCTACCTGACTCACCAGGTGAAAATCATTACCATTCATAGCTGTCAGCTGGTATAACAGTTGAAACACACGTCAGACACAATGGTAATCACTACCTGCGATGAATACGGTAACTCAAGAGCTTTCTCATTCAACTGCTGCTTAGCTAAGTGTTTCTCAAATATTTTTGTGCTGAGGTCTCAAGTAACAATTAATCACATTAGGACATCTCTAAGCTCCAGTCTGAAATTGCCAACTGTTTTTGAACACTTCCAACTAGAAAATCCATGAGCATTTTAAAGTCAACATGTTGAAAGCAGAATTCGTTATCTTTCCTAAGGAAAAAAAAAATCCTCCCTTTAATTTTCCTATTTCTTTAGAAGCTACCAACTTATTCCACTCATTCAGGTTCTCATCCTTGGGGTTCTCCTTGATTCTTTGCTCTCTCTCATCCTCCTCATCTAATTAGGTTCAAATTCTTTCTGATTTTGCCTCTACATCTCCTGCATCTCCTCTCCACTCATGCCCACAAATCCTCTAGTTCATATCCTCAGCGTATTTCACCAGATTATTCGAAAAAAGCCCCCTAAATGGTCTCCCAACCTCACGTCTCTTTCCCCTCTCATGTAGGTACAAAACTGATATTCCTAGGGCACAATTCTGACAATGTCATTCCCCTGATAAGGAGATTCAATAGCTATCTGTTGTCTCAAAGACAAAAATATAAGCTCTTCTGCTTAGCATTTAAAGCTTTTCACAATCGAGGTCCATTCTGCCTTTTTACAGGCTTACACAGTATAGTCTTTTGCTTGCTCTGTATTTCACCCAAAATGGCCTATTTGCTTCTCCTTGTGCATAACTTTCAAATTCCTGTCTCCACGTGTTCGTATGAGTTGTCCTCCAGGCCTAGGAGGTGTTCTCACTTCTTTCTTAAGGTAATGGTGGGGTTGGTTGATTTAGTCAGGCACATCACCATACCCCATTTAAAATAAGTGATAATATGAGTTGATACTTAGATCACTCAATGAAATCATGGACTTCAGTTTCAATCAATCAATCGACAGTAGTCTTTACACTAAGTACAAAAAGTCCCTGTAACTGGAGTGAGCTTGAAAAGGAATTATGGTCAGATAAGCTGAAGAAATTTGGTCATACCTAGGGCTCACCTATATATTCTCAATCAGATTAAAAAGGGACCAGATTTGAAGTGTTCCAGTAAAATCCCTGAGGAAGAACATCCTGGGGGGGAGAGAGGTTTCAACTTTGGCCTTCTACTAAGTCTCTTTCCCTTCTCCCTTGTCTTTGACTGGAGATGTCCCTTTAGGGCTGCAGAGGGTTCATTATACTCATAGGTATCCTATTTGTACCCCCAGTTCAACCGACAGCCATTTGGGCATTGGAACCTAAGAAAGCACTTAGGTTAGGACATAGAAAACTATACCATACCTACATGGAGCCTCTTGAGGATCCCACAAATGGGAGAACAGGACTTCTGGCAGTACACAGCTCTGAATTTCCCCTTTGCCACATGTGCTCTCTACTAAGTTTTCCCTCGGACTTTTTATATACCAATAGGTGAGTTTGTCACCAATGTTTGGGAGGGTGTTTGTGTATGTGTTTGTGTGCGTATGTGTGCGTGTGTGTGTGTGTGTTTTTAAAGCAACTATTCTTACTGTACCACTTTAGTGAATACCTCTTTCTAAAAGATACTTTAAGCTGGCTGGTTAAAGTGATTCTGAACTGATAATTTCAGACAAACGCATACCAATAGAAACATGATCCAATGGCATTAGAAAATCACCTCTAACCCCTCAGGGGTACCCTTAGGCATGGAAGAAATAGCCTTGTTCTAGGACAGGGGTGGGGAACCTGCATCCTCAAGGCCATATGTGACCCACTAGGTCCTCAAAGTGGCCCTTTGACTAAATCCAAACTTCACAGAACAAATCCCCATAATAAAAAGATGTATTCTGTAAAACTTGGATTCACTCAAATGACAATAACCAAGGACCTAGAAGGCCATACGTGGCCTCAAGACCATACATTTCCTGCTCCTGTTCTAGCATTTGACATTTGTCTATGAAAGTTGGAGTTTGGATAAGGATAATGAGAGCTTAGGTAAGCTACACAGAAATCTCTAGCTTTCTTTGACTCTTATGTGAGGCCTCAGTCAAACTGAGATCTGTTAAAGCCCTTAACTTGAAAATGCCAAGGTCTCCCATTGCATCCAGGGCCAGTCATCTGGATCTATATCTGGCCACCAGACCCAGATGGCTCTGGAGGAGAGTAAGAGGCTGGTGACTGCAAAGCCCTCCCTCCCTCACTTAAATCCAATTCGCTTGCAAATCCTGACGTCATCTCCCTCATATCATGGTCCTCTTGGAGAACCAAAAGACAAACGGCAATATGAGGCCTCTTATAATGATCTCAGTACCACCTCCTTTTCACCCCCAAATTACTTTGTATTTACTGTAGGTATAGTGTGTATATATATGTATATATTTATCTGCATTTAAGTATTCTGTTCCACAAATTTTCATTTTTCTTTGTTTCAAACAGAATTGTTCAAATTGTTTCAAAATCCCCAGTAGCTAACCCAGTGTTTAGCACATAGAACAAATCTTAATAAATTTTTGTGAAATGAGTTGGGAAAAAAAAATGAATAACTCATAGGAAGTCTCAGCTGTCAGTTTATATGTCAAAAGAATCCAAACTAAGTAATCTGCTATTTTTACTAGGTCACTAGTTCAACATTTCACATTTGCGTTCAGCAAAGAAATATTGTGACCAACATTAAGGATCCTTTCATCACAAATCTTCTCTCTTTCCTTTGTAGGAAGTAACTTTTTCAGGTGATATTGCTATTATTAATAATAGTAATTAGTATTTATATATAAAAATTTAAGTTTTGCAAAGTATTCTACATATGTTATTTCATTTGCTGTACACAACAATCCTATAGGTAGGCACTGTTCTTAGCTCCATTTTATAGATGAGGAAACTGTGGAAGAAAGAAAAATTATAAGTGACTTACCTAGGGTCATGAAGTTAGTAAGTTTCTGAAGCAGAATTTGAACTCATGTCCTCCTGACTCCAAGTCCAGCATTCTCTTCACTATGTCACCTAGCAGTTATATCCATTAGAAACCCAGTACTCATCATTTATACTAAATCTTTTTCATTCTCTTTGTTTTCAATAAGAAACATCCTGAAAAATTGTTGCCCTTTCCTTTAGAGTAGGGGTTCTTTGCCTTTTTGGTGTCATGGACCCTTGGGCAATCTAGTGAAGTCTATGGACCCATCCTCAGAATAATATTTTAAGTGCTTTAAAAATAACGTATATCAGTTTACCAAAAAGTTCTATTGAAATACTTATCAAATACTGAAAAAATAAATTCATGGATCTCAGATTAAGAACCCTTGCTCTGATTAGATTCATTCCAAATAATTGACTTCTTTGCTGTCTAGTAAATTTTTTAGGTCAGTTTTCTCAAATCAGAAGAGTAAGATTTGTTTGTTTTTCAGTAGCAATCAATCAGTCAAGTATTTTAATGTACCTACTATGTGCTCATCACTGTGCAAATCTAAGAACCAGGAATAGATCTAGATGATTTATTAAAATGTTTTGTTTCGTTATTTGAATTGTTATTCTATTATAATTCTTCCAGTTGTGTGATTGCTATTTTTAATATGGAATTGTGATTACTATCATTATTTTTTTTTCAAATATAGAACTGTGAATTCATTATTATAGTAGAAAAGTCCTGATGAGAAAACATCATCTTCCTCTGAAGCAAATATTCTGTAATTGTCTTGCCAGGGGGCACTCTTGCCCAGTGTAATATAGGCAATATAGGATAAGGGCAGATCTTGAATACAGGTCTTCCTGATTCTGAAGATGTCTCCCCAGTTAAGTAGTAATCAGGAGAGAAAAAAGGGGAAATAGTTGGAATAAATACATTTGACTAAGTTCAAGTGATCTAGCCTTTTCTGAGAGCAAAGAATCTATGGTTGAGAAAAATAGCATTTTGCTATGTAGACAAAGTAAACCAAATAATTTTAAGAGAGCTTATGAGAAAGGAGTTAGAACCTGTATCAATTCAGTTGGCCATCCTTGACTAATAATCTAGCAGAGTCATGGTCAAGATTTTGGTCACAAAGAGAGCATTTTCAAAAATGCATTCTATGTTTTCAAATATGTGACTCCAACTGTCAGACAAACAAGGCAAAAAATGAATTACCCAGTCACACAGTAAGTGTCTGAGGCTGGATTTGAACTTAGATCTTGATGATTCCAGGCTCAACACTCTATCTACTACAGCACCTAGCTGTAGCTATTTATATAAGTAAAGATGATGTTTCTGTTTTATCTAATTAATTTACAAACTGTCGCTTCTTCCTCACATTCTCACAGGGGAATCCTTCTTTCCATACACACAACCCCCATCTTAGCTCAGGTTCCTCTTACGTCTGGCCTGGATTATTTAAAACAGCATGCTATCTGAATTTCCTAATTCGAGTTTTTCTTCCTCAGTCTCCTTTGTTGTATCCTTATTCCTTATACCCTAACTATGGGTACTCCAAGTCTCAACCCTCTAAACTTGTAATTACTGTCAGTACCATTTATATGTCTTTGTATTTTCAGTTAACTCTACACATGCTTATGCCTTATCTCTCAGACTAAACTATAAGTACATTAAAATACTTTCTTCATCCTTCAGAACACTTTGCATGGCATTTTGCTCATGGTAGGTGCTCAACAAACAACATACTTTTGGCTGATTGACAATAATTCAAACAAAATTCCCAGTGATAAAATGAGAATGGAAAAGCAGAATGGCTAGCAATTAGGTCCTTTCCATTAACTCTCAATTAGTAGCACTACATTGTCCTATAGTAACTGTTGTAGTAGTGTTTCTTTACTGAATAAAACATTAATACCTTTGAAAATATAAAAGGATCTTCATTTTTATATGCAGATTTGTATATACACAAAAAGCACTGAACAGCTGTTCTGAGATGACTCAGAAGTGCCCTGGTAACTGGTATTCAATACAGGAACAAAATGAGACACTCTTAAGTCATTCAATAGTTAACAAAAGATTTCTTTCACCCTCACTAAAGAAGGCTATTTAACAAAGATATGGAGGACACCTGGAACTGATTCAGCTGAGGAAGCTCCCTCTTCTCTTCTACATAATGATCCACCAGTGAAGCATCAGGAGGCCCCTGAAGTTCCTATGGCTATTTTGTACTCAAGCAATAAGGAACTGACATCAGCAACCTGAGGCCTTGGTTCCCTGAGCCAACTAAGTCTCTAGGAATGTCTCAATACCTTTGAAGGAAAAACTAGTCTAACCTGCATGGGGGGATGGGTTAAGATAGTGCTGCTACCACAAGACCATCTATTTTAAAGGCCGTATGGTATTAGTGGCTGTACTTCTGGATTTGGGTTCAGGAAGACTTGCTTGTAATTCCCCTAACATTTACCAGCTGCATGCCAATGAATTAGACATTTAGACTGCCTTAATTTTCTTATCTGCAAAATGGTGGTCAAAAACACAGTGCCTGCTTTCACAAGGTTAGTATGAAATTCAATGCAGATAATTTTTGTAAAATGATTTGTAAATATGAAAGCAATATATCAAATTTGGTTATTTTCCTTTCTAGCATTGCTTTCTTTTTCCCATGCCGCTCCACTGGAATTGTCATCTCCACCCTCCCCACCTGGAACTCCACCTATATTGACCTTATCTTTCTCCATTCTAGACCTCTTTTCCCACTTTCTGCATATCTCCAGCCATTCCCTGACATGTTTATCTCTAGTCTATAACTGGACTTGACTGAACATGCCCAGATATCCTAACATGGAGATGCCCTGAGGGCCTTAGAAGCATGTCTTTATTAGCTCTGTATTGGGAAAGGCTGCGTCTTCTTTAAAACTGGTAAGACTGAGACAGTCTCTCTTTCCTGTGCTCTTTCCCCTATGGACTCTTTCTTCCTGCTTCCAGAGGGTGACCATGCTAGCTCACCCACAGCACATGTCCCAGGGAGCTGATCCAATGAGAGAGGAAGGACTTATTCCTTCCCTTGTTTTTCCTGTCTTTTACCCTGCTCAGAGGAATTGCTTCTGTTCTGTCTTGTTTCTCCTTAGTTTCAGGTGCCATTGGTGATTGTCACCAGAATTGGGAATTTGAGCCATGATGATCTTGGAGCCAGGATTGCCGTTGAGCATATTGCAAGAAAGCCCAGAGGAACTAGGGTGGCTGGAAAATGATCCAGAAGTGGGTATTGGATCTGGAATTGAGCCTGGGTACACTATAGCAACCAAACTAAACTATTAACGAAATCCCCTTGCCTTCCCCAGGCACTGAAGAGTGGGGGGAAAATGGGATTATGTGTCCCATGCTTTGGAGAAGTAAGTGAATATTTGTGATTATGTATTTTGAAGTAAATATTCCTTCGGAAAATCTAATCCAACTGTTACTGGTTAAATGGGACTGAAGTGCAAGGGACCACCCAAATGCTTGAGAGAAGACCATAGCCTACACACATACCCCAAAGTCCCTTAAGTACACCGGAAAATCCTGGGGCAGGGATGAAAGGTAATTTATCTGGCTTGCAGACAGTGGGGGTCAGGGGAGTCAGTAATCCTTTTCTTCTCAACCTTCTAAATCTTTTTTGTGTTGTCACATAGAAGGGCAGCTAGATGGCTCAGTGGATATAGCCCTGGGCCTGGAATTTAAATCTCACCTCAGACACTTATTAGCTATGTGACCTGAGTAGTCCCCTAACTTCTGCCTTAATCCACTGGAGAAGGAAATGGCAAATGACTCCAGTAGCTTTGCCAAGAAAATCCTTTGAACAATATTGGTGTGCAATAGTCCATAATAGGGTCTGACATGACTGAATAACATCCCCACAAGCTCCTTGAGGGTAAGGATTGTGTTGTTTGCCTTTATTACTATCCACAATGCTTAATGGGTTGGGCACTTAGCATAGTGCCTTGTAGATGGTAAGTGCTTAATAAATCCTTAATAATGTCATCTTTTATTTTGTAATGTTGTTTGCTATTACTTTTTACATTATATGGATAAATCTTGTTTTAATACAATAAATATTTTCCAACAGAGACTCTCCTCCCAAAACACCCCTATACAACAGATCATTGATTATTAACAGAAAAGAGAGGTGTGTCAGTAGGCTACTAATATTGTATTTAATCAGAACATGTTACCTCCTCCGGTTCTTAGCCAGGCCTGACTCAGGTCAAGTTGAGCTGCTCAGGCCTGGGTCTAGAATAAAATGAAGCACTTATAGGCCAACTAATAATCAAGAGAAATAAGTGTACTTAAAGATAGTATGTGGAGGATACACATCAAGGATACAGCACTGCTTCAGGTAGACATTGCCCTTTCTGTCTCCATTCTGAAATCTGTTGGGTGTTCATCCTTCATTGTTGAAGAAGACCATGCCATCAGAGAAATGATGACATGACTTGCACTTGACTTTGTTTTGAGTGAGGGAGGGCTGTGCAGGTCATCAGCCTCACTTCTCCTCCAGAGCCATCTGAATCTAGTGACTAGATGACTGAGGATAACCCAAGATGAGGCAATTGGGTCCCCAAGGTCACACAGTTACTGAGTGTTAAGTGCCTGAGGGGAGATTTGAACTCAGGTCCTCCTGACTCCTGCACTGGTGCACTGGTGCTCTATCCACTGCACCACCTAGCTGCCCCCCCCATTCTGAAATATATATGGTCAGAAGAGTATATTGACTTTCACAGTAGTGGGACATCCATTAAGTCTAGAGGTCCGGGATCGTCATCGTTTGGGCTTTTTATATCTAATGACTCTGGAGGAGAGAGTGAGTGAGGCTGACTACTTTGCACAGCCCTGCCTCAGTTAAATCCAGTTCAAGGCCAGACACCCCCCTCCTTATGTCACTGGTCCTCTTCTAGAATGAAAAATGAATTACAACAACTATCCTAGACAACAAAAACACGTCAATAGCTCAAGCCCTAGTTCTCTGAATAGCAAATATCACAGGGATGACTTCCCTGGTTTTAGGGAAAAACCAGCCCACCCTGCATGTCAGGATGCCTGGTCGTTACCAATTATTCCGACCACACACACCCTGTGACTAGAGTCCTGCCAATTAAAATAGGTCAGAGGGATATGGAGCCACTTAGGGGAATAAGATCCCAAATAAGAGATGGAATAAGGAAAGTTCAAAGAGGAACAACCAGGATTGGGCTTCAAATGGATTGTTCTTTTTTTTTAAATATAAATTTATTTAACTTTTTACATTCATTTTCACAAAATTTTGGGTTCCAAATTTTCTCCCCATTTATCCCCTCCCCCCACCCCAATACACCGAGCATTCTAATTTTCCCTATCACCAATCTACCCTCTCTTCTATCATCCCTCCCTTCCCTTGTCCCCATCTTCTCTTTTGTCCTGTAGGGCCAGATGACTTTCTATTCCCCTTTAATTGTATTTCTTATTTCCTAGTAGCAACAACAATACTCAACAGTTGTTCCTAAAACTTGAGTTCCAAATTCTCCCCATCCCTCCCTCCCCACCCATTCTCTTTGGGAAGGCAGGCAATTCCATATAGGCCATTTCTGTGTAGTTTTGCAAATGACCTCCCTGATAATCGTGTTGTGTAAGACTGACTGTATTTCCCTCCATCCTATCCTGCCCCCCATTGTTTCTATTGTATTTTGATCCTGTCCCTCCCCAAGAGTGTTGACTTCAGATTGCTCCCTCCTCCCATTGCCCTCCCTTCCATCATTCCCCCCCACCCTGCTTATCTCCTTCTCCCCCACTTTCCTGTATTGTAAGATAGGTTTTCATACCAAAATGAGTGTGCATTTTATTCCTTCCTTTAGTCGAATGTGATGAGGGTAAACTTCATGTTTTTTTCTCAGCTCTCCTCTTTTTCCCTCCACTAAAAAGTCTCCTGCTTGCCTCTTGAATGAGAGATAATTTACCCCATTCCATTTCACCCTCTCTCCTCCCACTACATTTCTCTCTCACTATTTACCTTAATTTCTTTTAAGATATGGTCCCATCCTATTCAAACTCTGTGCTCTCTGTCTCTGTATGTGAGTGCATATGTGTATGTGTGTGTGAGTGCATGCATGTACATGTGTGTGTGCGTGTGCATGCACGTGTGTGTGTGTGTGTGTGTGTGTGTAGTCCCACCAACTACCCAGATACTGAAAAGTTTTAAGAGTTACAAATATTGTCTTTCCATGTAGGAATGTAAACAGTTCACCTTTGGTAAGTCCCTTATGACTTATCTTTGCTGTTTACTTTTTCATGCTTCTTCTCATTCTTGTGTTTGAAAGTCAAATTTTCTTTTCAGCTCTGGTCTTTTCATCAAGAATGCTTGAAAGTCCTCTGTTTCATTGAAAGACCATATTTTCCCCTGAAGTATTAGACTCAGTTTTGCTGGGTAGGTGATTCTTGGTTTGAGTCCTAGTTCCTTTGACTTCTGGAATATCCTATTCCATGCCCTTCAATCCCTTAATGTAGAAGCTGCTAGATCTTGGGTTATCCTGATTGTATTTCCACAGTACTGGAATTGTTTCTTTCTAGCTGCTTGCAAGATTTTCTCCTTGACCTGGGAGTTCTGGAATTTGGCCACAATGTTCCTAGGAGTTTCTCTTTTTGGATCTCTTTCAGGCGGTGATCGATGGATTCCTTCAATACTTATTTTGCCCTCTGGTTGTAGAATCTCAGGGCAGTTTTCCTTGATAATTTCATGAAAGATGATGTCTAGGCTCTTTTTTTGATCATGGCTTTCAGGTAGTCCCATAATTTTTAAATTGTCTCTCCTGGATCTATTTTCCAGGTCAGTCATTTTTCCAATGAGATATTTCACATTGTCTTCCATTTTTTCATTCTTTTGGTTTTGTTTGGTGATTTCTTGGTTTCTCAGAAAGTTATTAGCCTCCATCTGTTCCATTCTAATTTTGAGAGAACTATTTTCTTCAGTGAGCTTTTGAATCTCTTTTTCCATTTGGCTAATTCTGCTTTTGAAAGCATTCTTCTCCTCATTGGCTTTTTGAACCTCTTTTTCCAATTGAGCGAGCCTATTTTTCAAGGTGGTATTTTCTTCAGCATCTCCTTTAGCAAGGTATTGACCTGTTTTTCATGCTTTTCTTGCATCTCTCTCATTTCTCTTCCCAGTTTTTCCTCCACCTGTCTAACTCAAAATCCTTTTTGAGCTCTTCCATGGCCTGAGCCCACCAGACATACACCTGGGATGTCTGGGATACAGAGGCCCTGACCTCCACATCTTTCCCTGATGGTAAGAATTGTTCCTCGTCATCAGAAATGAGAGGCAGGAACATCTGTCCCCCCAGAAAGTAACTTTCTATGGTCTTATTTTTCTTCCCTTTTCTGGGCATTTTCCCAGCCAGTTACTTGACTTCTGAGATTCATGTCCACCCCTGCCTAGATCTGCCCAGCTAGTGCTTGGGGTCTGAGATTCAAATGCTGCTCCCCAGCCTCAGGGCTTTCAGGGGTGGGTGCAGCTGCTATTCAATGTGAGCTTAAGTTCTGGTGCTCGGGTGGGGGCAGGGAAGCCTCCCAGGCTCAGTTCCCTCAGGGGGTTTATGCAGAGACCTTCGGTGATGGCCCTGAGCCCCTGTCTGCTCCGGGAGTCCCAGGCCACCGCTGCCTCTGCCACTGACTCTGCTGCTGCCTCCTGAGGGGGCCCGAGTTATGGAGACACCTGCTCCCCTCTCGGCCAGCCCAGAAGTCTCTCTCACTGACCTGGAGCGCCTGTGGGTAGAGGGACCTTGGTGGCCACTGGAGGTTCCGTTCCTGAAGCCTGCTCGGATCTGCTCCTCTGGGGCAGTGGCCAGGGCAGCTCAGGGGTGGGCTCCGCTGTCCGGCGCAATGGACCCCTGGGGATGGCTTTCCAGGGCTCACTGGAACAGAAATCTCTTCCACTGTGTTGGTGCGGGGCTTGCACTGATCCAGAATTTGTGAGGAGTTCTTTTTACAGAAAATATATGGGCTGTGGATTCGGAGCTAGCATACGTGAGTCTTTCTATTCTGCCATCTTGGCTCCTCCCCAGATTGTTCTTAAAAGGGGAAGTTTTGTGGAAGGCTGCTCCAAGAAACTATAGGACTGGAGAATTTTCCTTCTTAGCGTTGTGTTTTGTCACAGGCAAATCAACTTTGGGGAGGTAGAATCCACAACCACAGTAGTCAAGGGCATGATGAGAAAGTTATCTTGAGCACTCGTTCCAATATTCAACCATGCTGGCTGAAAGAGAATGATACAGGATCTGAAAAATACAGTGAAATGGGAACTCGAGGGGTAATGCATGGGCACAGGGAGACCTAGAAAGGTGAAGTGTGTGTTTGCTGAGAGCTTTAACAGTGGCTGCTACATGGTAGACTTCAGTAGCACTGTAATGCCATATCTTCTATCTTGAGATTGTGCCACACTGATCTTTCAGAGGTAGGTTTTCTGATTGGCATCAAAGAGCAACGTTATACAGAAATACTGCCTCATCTTCAGTAAGGACATATGGTCCTGTGCCCCAGATCCCATATGTAGTTTAGTAATGGACCTATTCCCCAACATCTTGGAACGGAATCAGTTTCATTGTTCAGTTCAGCAAAGACATATGATGAATCCCTATAACATTATACTATTTTACTAGGTAAGTTATTCTTGGTTGTAAACCTACATATTTTGCCTTCATTTGTTTCATTATAGGTCCATAATCCTGTAGGATTATACTCAGTTTTGCTGAGTAAATTATTCTTGATTTTTAGTCTATAGCCTTTGCCTTCTGGAATATTACATTCCACACTTCACTCCTTTATGATAGTGGATGCTAAATTGAGTATGATTCTGACTGTGACTTGTCATACTTGAATTCTTTCTTTCTGGCTCCTTGCAGTATTTTCTCTTTAACATGAAAGCTCTGAATTTTGGTTACACTATTTCTGGGAGTTTTCATTTCAGAGTTTTGTTCAGGAGGTGACCAGTGGATTCTTTCTATTTCCACTTTGTCTCCTGGTTCTAATAAATATAGGTTGTTCTGTTTTATGATTTGTGACTTATAGGCAGTCCATTGATTATTAAATTATTTTTCCTTAATCTCTTTTCTATATCAATTGTATTCGCTACAAGATGCCTTATATTTTCTTCTATTCTTTGTCTCTTGACTTTGTTTTAATGTTTTGTGTTATCACATAAAGTCATTATCTTCTTTTTTCATTAATTACTTACTAGTTTTCAACATTCACTTTCACAAGATTTTGAGTTCCAAATTTTCTCCCCATCTCTCCCCTTCTCCCACCCCAAGACAGCATGCATTCTGATTACCCTTTCCCTCAATCTGCCCTCCCTTCTATCACCCTCCCTTTTTTTATCCTCTTCTATTTTCCCAGAGGGTAAGATAGATTTCTATATCCCATTGCCTGTATGGCTTATTTCCCAGTTGCATATCAAAATAATTTTTAACATTCATTTTTAAAGCTTTGAGTTCCAAATTCTCTCCCCTCCTCCTTCTCTGCCCACCCTCATTGAGAAGGCAAGCAACTACATATAGGTTATGCAGGTGTAGTCATGCAAAACACTTCCATAACCACCATATTGTGAAAGACTAACTATATTTCCCTCCATCCTATCCCACCCCCATTTATTCTATTCTCTCCTTTGACCCTGTCCCTACTCAAAATTATTTGCTTCTGATTACCCTGTCCTCTAATCTGCCCTCCTTATTAGACCCCTTACTTTTCTGTAGGGTTAGATAGACTTCCATACCCAATTGAGTGTGTATGTTATTCCCTCCTTCAGCCAAATCTGATGAAAGTAAGCTTCACTCATTCCAAGTCACCATCTTCTATTTGGTTCATTCTACTTTTCAGGCAATTTAGTTTTGTACCTCTAAACTTTTAATTCCCTTTCTAATTTTTCTCCCATGGCTCTCATTTCTTATCCATGTCCCCCTCCACCACTATTATTTAATTTACAAAAACATTTAAACTATTTCATTTCTTCTGGGAATCCTAATCAAACTTGTGTCCAAGCTATGTTTTCCTTTGAAGCTTTTCTTATAGATGTTTTGGAGTCAATGTTTTCTTTTGGGTGTATATCTTGAGTGTCCCTGTTACCATAGCTGCTTTTTATGATGAAAACTTTTTTAAAAAAAAAATTCTTATTCTTCCAGACTACTTCCTGACTTCAGACTTCATATCAGGGTCCACTGTATCCTTCTAGTGGGAATGGTCTCACCAGACCATTCTGGGTTTGTCTTTGTTTATGCTTTCTTGAGGTAGTGAGGAGAGTGAATGTTACATTATGCCAAGATCTCTGGGACAGCTCAGGCAGGGGATCTGCAAGCTTTCAGTGCTTCGAAAGTCATCTGATTCAGGGAGAACTCTACTTTCTGCTATCCTAGCCTAAGTTTTTTAAGCTCCTGATCTGAGTTTGTATGTGAGCCTATGGGTTTGCTCCAGTTGGAATTCCAGTAGACTGCTACTGGACTTTCCCATTATCACTCAACTGGAAAACTTCTAATTCAAAGTGACAGAACTTTGGGATTCCCTTTGGTATGGGATTCCTGTTCTGATTATCCTACTGCAGGCTTCATACTGGACAAGAAGCTACAAGTAAGAACCCATTCCACTCCTGGGTCTGAACCATATAGTCTTTGCTTAATTCTAAATTTACTCCTTTCTTAGTCAGTGGCCTAAGACCCATGACCACTCCTCATGCTAGAATGCCACTCCTAAGTGGAGGTCTCCTCCTAAGGACACCCTGTATTTGGGACCCAGAGTTGAGTAGTGAGGGATAGAGTTGCCAGGTAGTGTCTATTCCAAGATCCTGCATAAGATCAGTTCTGTCTGTGCTAGATCTGAGACTTCTTGGCATGGTGCACAACTTCTCCCTGCACTGGAATGTCCCCCATGGCATTTTCTCAATAGACTTAATCCCTAGTGTTTGTCAGTCTTCCTATGCTGACATGAATTAGAAAAATAAGTCATTGTAATTTTTTCTCCTTAGAGTTCCCCATCAGAACTCAGCCCAGTGTATTCTCTAGATCTGTTTCGAGTTTCAAAGAGGAGCATGGCTATACATCTTTCCACTACTCTACCGTCTTAGTTTCATTAGCATATTTCTTTCAATTTTCATCATGGTCCTGGCAGCTTGCACTAACTACTCTGGAGATTTACTTAGTATAGAATGAAAATACCACTCTTTGTAGTCTATTCTGGTAATTATCCCCCAAATTATAGCTTTCCCTAGAGTATATCATTATAAGAAACTGATGATTTGACCTAATTTTATATTTTTAGTAATTTTTTGATATTTGTTTTAAGTATGACCTTCATTTCCAAATATATCTTTCTCCTTTGCCCATCTATTGATCCACACCTTGTAAAGATAACAAAGGAAAGAGAGGGAAAAAATTATTCAAAAAAACCAACCCAACACATCAACTATGATTGACAATATGTACAGTATTCCAAGTCCCCTGTAAAGAAACAATAGAGGAATATTTCCTCAACTCTTCTCTGATACCAAGCTTATTGACATTAATTGGAGACAGTTTGTGTGCTCAAATGATGTCATAGCAATCAGAATTCCATTGAAATAAATATGAGAAGAGTAAAAGTAGTATGTTAGAACATTAGGAATCCACAGCAGTCAAATTGTCCCTGTACTCCAGAGAACCTGGAGACTGGGTTTATTAATAGAGAGCACAGTCGCTCCTCTATAAGGACTCTGTTAAAATGCCTTCCATGCCTGAGATCTTTGGCCACTCTCTTATCAAAACAGAAAGTGACTTCATTATCATTCTCATACCGGCTGATTTCATGTTTAAAGCAGCAGGTAACATGGCAACTTGGGCTGTCCTTGGGTTGGCTACCTAGCTCCAGAGGGCAAATAAACAGACCTCATTTAGCTAATCAATGCCAAATTGTTTCTGTATTAACATTCATGAGATTAGGGAATGATGACAAATGTTCTGGAGCTAGACGCGTATAAACATTCTGGACTCCAACACAAGGGGATATCATGCTACATGTGTGGCAGGATAAGGGTGTGGGCAGGAGAATAGCAGAAAGAAACTTAAGTTAATTTCCATTTTCAAGTGAGAATTGGGAACCAGAAAAATATCAACCTGTTCCTAAAATAAACTGACAGTTCTGGTTTTTAACCCTCTTTGGAAAGCATGAAATCTGACATGTCAGGTAGAATACAGCTCATCCTCCCTGAAAATTCCTCGTAAGTCATTTCAAATATACATTTACTCAGTTTTTAAATATATCCTCTCTCATTTTCACTTTTCCCCTTTCACGTTGCCTTTGGATGACTTTTATCCCTCTATTATTAATTCCAACATAAAAATAATTTGTTCAGAATCTGAGGTTACAAATTAATAATAAATAATAATAGCATCCCATCTTTTTATAATGCTCTACTTTTTCATGTATTTTCATATATATTGGTTAACAAATATTTGAATGGTACTTCGTTCAAAAATTTATTTTTTATTAGATTGGAGAACTCACTGTGAGGAATTCCCATCTACCAAAGCATATTTGCACATTTTCTGTAACTTAGAGTCGGGAGATTTGAATGGGGAGTTAAGTGACATGCCCAGGGTGACTCAGTCTCACTTGCATTCATGCCCGATATCCAGGCTATCACCAAATTTTATGATTTCTACCTTCACATTATCTTTCATATATGTCTTCTGTCCTCTCACATAGCCTCCATGCTAGTGTAAGGTTCCCCACCCTTCTCACTGGTGTTATTGCAATAGCCCCTTCTATCTGGTGTTCTTGATTCACCACTCCAATCCACTCCATTTTTCTAAAGTGTAAGATCTGATCGTGTCAACTCTCTGTTCAATAAACTCCAGTGGATCTTTATTATCTCTGGGATCAAATGTGTGGCATTTAAAGCCCTCCAAGACCCTCCCTTCTCACTTTTCCACTCCTGATGTTGTCTAACAATATCAGCTGACATGGCACTCCATATCCCTTTTTCATGTTTTTATCCTGGTTTCCTTAACTTCCCTGACTTTTTTTCCAAATCTAGTTCAAATTTCTACTTCTACAGTTCATCAGAGGACCTTTCCTAGTCTCCCCAGCTGCTAGTGCCTTCCCTACAGAGACTACCTTCTGTCAACTCAGTATTTAAATGATACAAGTCTAGTTATTTACATGGAGCAACCAGGTGGAGCAGTGGATAGACTGTTGAACTTAGAATCAGGAAGACTCATCTTCCTGAGTTCAAATCCAGCCTGACAATTACTAGCTGGGTCACCCTGGGCAAGTCACCTAAGCCTCTATGCCTCAGTTTCCTCATCTGTAAAGTGAATTGGAGAATGAAATGCCAAACCACTCCAGTATCTCTGCCAAGGAAACCCCAAATGGGGTCACAGAGAGTCGGACCTGACTGAAAAATGACAACCGCAGTAACTGTTATTTACATGTTGTCTTGCCCATCAGCCAGTGAGCTTCCAAGAGAAGAGACTGCTTTTGCTTTTCTTTGTTCTAGTGCTTAGCACAGTGTCTGATCTATATAGTAAATGCTTAACAAATACTTATTGACATGACTGAGTGATAACTAGTATGTGTTAGAGGGAGACAAGAGCCCCTGGCTCAGGGACCTGTTATCTTTTCCACCACACCATGCTGCCTCGGGAAAAAAGGCTTTTAAATAGCTACTTTCAGTTCACATTTTTGTGCTACGAAGAGCCGTGATTTCATGAGGATGGGTTACTGCTTCCAGTATTATGGATCACAAACCCTCTTTAGCTTAGCAGATGAGGTTTGAGAGTTGTTATGGTTGAGTCATATCCTTGTAGCCAAGTTGGTAACAAGCCTTAGTAAACACCAAACTTTTATACTAGTACCTGATTTGGGCTCAGCATCTATCTCTGGAAGTGTTCTTTTCACTGCACTACTCAACAGATGTTCCAGGGCGGTGCCTGAAAGATGAACTAGGAGCACATGTCTGGGGGTGGGGAGGAGGAGAGAGAAGAGGAGGTTGTATCATAATAGGAAAAACTGTTTGATTATTCAGTTAAATACTCAAGCTCTCCAAGCTAGTGACCATTTCTTGGATCTTTTTGGACAATATTGTTTTCAGAATTTTCAGGATTCCTTGTCAGATAGTGGACAGAACTTTGTATTATCAGCCATGAGAACATAATTGGTTTTCTTTGTCTCCCAACTTCTACAAACTCTTAAACTAGCAAAATTCCTTATTAAACCTGATTATTCCCAACTATCTGGTGTGAACCACTGCCAAGGCTTATGGACATCTTCAAAGGCCTTTTTAAAATCTCAGGGTGTATTTGTTTTCCCTGGGAGTTTGCTGTGTAGCATTCTTCCTGAAAGGAGTGTGATCTTTTCTTGACTGCAAACAGCATAGCTAATAAAAGATTTGAGTCTGCTCAAATCCACATGGATTTCCGAATTCTAAAATAAGAAATATTCATCTTTTCTCTTCCATCCCTATTTTTAACAAACTAAATAAAATGAAACCATTGCCCTAAAATATCCTAGTATTCTCCCAGGCTGTCTGTTAGTTTAATATATTAGGTTGACCTCATAATCATTTGGCAAGAGGCTACACAATGTAGTCACCCTATAGTGTATGGGCACTATCACTTCTGATTTTCAGTGGTTTCTGAAAGAGGTAAAGGTTCTACAGAGATACTACAATTTTAATCAAACACAGAAGTCAATAAAAGGTAATTATCACTCCCTTCAAGGGCTTCCCCTGAAATACAAAGACCCTTGAACTCCATTCTAGTATTTCCTTTTCAAAATGTCTTTAAATGTCTAATAGAAGCAGTTGCTCCTTCCAAAATTACTCTGTATTTGCTTTATGAAAGAGGTGTGTGTATGTGTGTGTATGTGTGCGCGCGTGCACATTCACTTTAGGAATATTTGGATAAATACATGATGTAGCTCAAGAGTGGCATAGATACCTATAATGTGGAATGTGGTCCACCAGCAACATCATAAACTCATTTAAAGGAGAGAAGCAGGCAGAATATAGAACCATCAAGGTTGGTCAATGTCTCCTATCCCCATCATAGGAGGCATGTCTAGGTTAGACATATCTGTCTAGCATGGCTCAAATACCTCTAATTAAGGTGTACGAGTCTAAATAATTTAGAACAAAAGCCACTTTCCTGGCTGCTCTCAATGTAGCCTTTAGTTTACATTTGCCATCTTGGTCTCTTCCTTCCAAAAAGACCATCAAGACTAGCTGATAAATCTCTTTATAAATAAAACAGTAAATAGACTAGAATACACCAAAGAACACACCAGGGCAAATTATTTTGTCAGCTGAGAGTAAGATAAGTTCTCATCTCAAACCAGGGAAAGAATCACTACACCTATTTCACTAGTTTCTAGGGCTGTCAGTTCTGGAAATTAATGAACATGATGGAAGAAGCGAGAGAACTTTCCCTATGTGTCTGTGGGTCTGAAGCTCCAGTCTTTCATTCAAATCAGATAATGGTCATTATTAAGCTCTCTGTCTGTCTGTCTGTGTCTGTCTCTTTCTCTCTGTGTCTCTGTCTTTATCTGTCTCTCTGTGTTTCTATGTCTCTGTCTGTCTCTGTGTTTGTGTCTGTCTCTTTCTCTCTCTCTGTCTCTCTCTCTGTCTCTGTCTCTCTGTCTCTCTCTGTCTCTCTCTCTGTCTCTGTCTCTCTGTCTCTCTGTCTCTCTCTCTGTCTCTGTCTCTCTCTGTCTCTGTCTCTCTCTCTGTCTCTGTCTCTCTCTTTCTCTGTCCTTCAGGGTCAACCCTCAAAATATATCCAACAAGCTGAAATTTCTTCTTCACTCACTCTGCTTTGTGGGTCAGAAGTCTCTCAGGAGTCACATCATCCAACACACACAAAATGCAAGGCCTTCAGAGCACCCCAGCACTTCAGCTTGAGCTGAAGCAAGAAGCAAGGTTACTTTTGGGCATTTTTTGTATATGTACCCTCCCCTACCATATCCAATCTGTTGCCAAATTTTGTCATTTTTACATCTCTTCTATAAACCTCTTTCTCTCTTCTGGCACTGCCACCACCTTCACCATCCATCTCATGCCTAAACCACTTCAATAGCCTATTGATTAGTCTTTCTATTTCAAGTCTTTCCCCATTCTAGTCAACTCTGCACTATCTTCCTAAAGAGCAAGTCTGACCATGTCACCTCCTATTTAAAAAACTCCAGTGTTTGTTACCCCTGGGATAAAATATAAAATCTTTTTGGCATTCAGAGACCTTCATAACTCAGACCCTCCCTACTTTTTCAGTTTTCTGACATTTTGCTCCCTACTTCCTCATGTACTCCATGACTCAGTGGACACTGATTTTCTTGCTGTTTCTCACACAATTGTTCCCTATTCCTCACCTCTGTCTTTTCACTTCCCTGTTGTACATGTTTTGTCTGTTGTGTAATAGAGTTAAAGTCGTAGTGATTACATTATTTTCCAAATAAACACACAAAATGCAAGTTTTTGTCTAGTCCGCCAACAGGTCTTAACAAGCAAGTGTTGGTAGGTAAACTAAATGAAGTTAAAGTCCCACCTTCTGCAGGATGGCTTTCTAAGTTCTAAACTTTAATGCCTCCCCTCTCAAATTATTGTCAATTTATCGTGTATATATCTTTTTAAATACATAATTGTTTGCATATTGTCTCCCTCATTAGACTGAGCTCCTTGAGAGCAGAAACTTTTTTCCTTTCTTTGTATCTCTAATTTTAATATAGTACTACTGGACACATAAGAGGCGTTAACAAATGCTTGTTGACTTGGTTTGATTGAATGGTTCTCTTCATGATTTTTCATGCTTACTTAACAAGTCCTAACACTAGATAAAATGTAGTAATAAATTATAAATTATTTCTAATTAATAATACATAAGTAATTCCTTCTTTCAACTATAACTGTATTGAAATCCAATACTCCAATTTTGATTTGTATGACAGATTTTAAAAGTATATGGCAAAAGTCTGGGAACAGAGAATTTGATTTGTTGATAAATAGCTCTAGATCAGAGGTTCCCAAACTTATTTGGCCTACCACCCCCTTTGCAAAAAAACTACTCAGTGCCCCCTGGAAATCTACTTTCTTAAACTTTTAACATTTTTTTGAAGTTTGCAACAATTCAAAAAATATATAATTTTTTAAAACCATGACACATTTTAAATTTAATTATTTATTGTAAATTTGTGGAGTTTTTCCTGCATTGAAATGTTGATGATGTAACATTGCATCATGCTACTATATTGTAAATTAGTCATTACACACACATGTTCCTGCTGATGTATATGTTGGACTTCTGAACAATACATAACATATTTGCTTGCCAACACTTGCTTGTTAAGACCTGTTGGCAGACTTGACCACTGATCAGTTATAACTTGCATTTTGTGTGTTTATCTGGAAAATTTTGCAATCACCATGACTTTAACTTTATTCCACAATGGATGAAACATGCACAAATGGTTTTTCAAAATTTTCTTCTCTTTTTTCCTTATGCTTCCATTGACCCCTTATTTTTATTCAATGCCCCCCAATTGCACACAAAGCTATTACTGCCTCCCTGGGTCATTCCAGCTCCTCCCACAGGGTGGTATCACCTACTTTGGGAACCTATGCCTTGATAATCTGGGCTTCAGACTTCTTCTCCCAGAGTTGGAAATAAAGTGGAACACCTTTATGGTATCAATGTTGGGGAAAGGGCAATTCTCCAGTGCTTCAATGGATCTGTCATCACAATGTAGATACAACCTCCAGCAATGCAGATTAAACCCATCCATTCCTGACCATCTTGCATATCTCTTGTCCATGTCATCCAGTGAATCCATCTCAGGAGGTCCAGTAGGGACTTCTTTCTAGATATCTTGACATCCACAACTAGAAGAGTGGGACAAAATTAGGTATAATCTCTTGCACTAAGCATACAGTCAATATGCAATAAATAATTATTGATTCCTCCTTGCTTTCCCCCAGTGTCTCTTGTTTGGTCATTGGTGCCAAAATGCTTGCTCTTAAATGATGATAGCACATCATGGTATTTTGGAATAGCAAACACTGTGCCATGAAATTGAGCAGATTTTCATTTGGGAAAATGCTATAAGAAAAAAAAAGGAGAAAAGGCAAAATGGAGTAAAAGGTATACATGAATAGCCTTAGTAATATCATTTTAAAGAACAGAAGTAAGTTTAACAATAACAACAAAGGACTCCTGGTCTTAGCCAAAATAAATACCTTTATTTTTTTTTAATTCAAACTAATATTTCCTCTAGGGTGTTATCTCTCTTTAAACAGGTTCCTGCTATTCAGTGACTTGTGATTTTTCCTGCTAAGACAGTTCAATAGACAGAGCACTCACTTGTGCTACTTACTTAGATTTAATTCTGGGGCTGCCCTCAAAGGAAAGCTCAAAACTGAGAGGGAATTGAAATGCATGCTCAAGTGTTCCCATATTGAATACTATATTTCATAATAAATGGTGGATCAATCATTAATTTTTTTCTTTATTCTGAAAAAAATTTTATCGCACCAAAGACCTAGTGTTAAAAATTAAAAGGCACTTGATGGTGGTCATTCTCCACCCCTGCTTTATTGTATTTTTCTTTCACCATCTAAAAGTATGAGTAATTTAACCTTTGGGTGATTTTGACTGCCCAAAATACTATAAGAATTACTCAATGGGAATATAACCATGTTAAAAAAAATAAACATTTTATTGACAACTTTTTTTTTTTACATTGTAACCTACATATCCCATTGTATCCTTCCCAGAGATCTATCCCCTATAACAAAGAATAAAAGAGAGGGGGGGGTGGAAATGTCCACAAAGTCTATCAACACATCAAACAGTTTTCATGCTGTATGTTCACAGTCCCTTAATTGTATAATGATGCAATTCTCAGATCTCTTCTTTGGGGCTAAATTTGATTTTTATGATTTCACAACTTCTTGTTTCAATTACTTTGTGGTTTTTGTTTTCCTCTACATTGTTTTAGACCTTGTGTATACTTTCCTGGTTTCTTCTTACATCATTTTGCATGAGTTCATATAAGTCTTCCCATGCTCCAGTAATCACCATGGTCTTTGTTTCTTACAGCACAGTAATACTGCATTGCATTCATGTACCAAAGCTTGTTTAGCCATTCTGCAATCCATGGGCAGATGCTTTTTGTTTTCTGTTCTTTACTACAAAAAATGTTCTTACAAAAGTCTTTTTTTATCATTACCCTCCTTAGAGTATCTGTCTAACAATAGAATCTCTAGGTCAATGAATATGAATAAACATTAGTTATTACGAATGGTTTGAACATTACACAAGAGACTGGAAGAGTACTTTAATGTCCTTCATTATTGAGCAGATTTCAACATAAAGAACTGACTGGAACCCAGGGAGGTTAAATGACTTATCCAAAGCTACACACATGGTAAATGTCAGATGTGAGATCTGAATCCAAGTCCTCTGATCCCAGAACCTAGAGTGGACTTCCCACTTAGCTACTGAAGTACCTAAAAAAATCCCATTAGATATCTTTATCTATAAAGCTGCTACATGCCATGAACCCCAAACTGCATCATAGTGAGATTTCAATGTATTTACAGCATATAGTTTGACAACTTAAAATATTCACTTAATGTGTTTTCTGCTTAACTGTTGGTCTTTGCAGATATAGATACTGGAGCAAAAATGAAAACAATCTTAAATGAATCAAAAATAAGAAACACACACACATTTGCCTGCCAAATCCCAAATACCATAATAGTGAAAGAAAGCAACCTTCTCCAAAATGAAGAATGCCCTTGAAACGGCACTGGGTCCTCAGTATGTCTGATTTTTTAAATAGCCAGCTTTGTAGCAGGTAACATTTTAATTTTTAAACTGTTTTCCTCAAATGGCTTATGTGCCAGCTTCCCCAGAAAAGTTTTATAAGCTCTTGCACATGACAGACTAACAAAGGGGTGGGGAATCTGTGGCCTCAAGGCCACATATGGCCCTCTAGGTCCTCAAGTGTAGCCCTTTGATTGAATCCAAGTTTCACAAAAGGTCCTCAAGTGGCTGAATCAGTCAAAGGATCACACTTGAGAACCTAGAGGGCCACATGTGGCCTTGAGGTCACAGTGCCCCATCCCTATGCTAACACTATTTGGTGGTATCAAGTGTGGCATTCTCCTATTCCCTGCTGCCTTAGTCTCCCTCTTACTTTACCCCCTGTTCTCTCTTATCACCTCTCTTGCTTCCCTTTGCACTTGTAGGCGAAACAAAGGGGGAAAAACATTTATAACTTTTATGAAGTCATATAAATTTTGCTTTCCCTTTTAATAAATAGATCATTGATAGAGCACAGAGGGAAACTATATATATATATATATATATATATATATATATATATATATATATATATATATATATAGAGAGAGAGAGAGAGAGAGAGAGAGAGAGAGAGAGAGAGAGAGAGAGAGCATTGGATTAGCTCCATAGCCACAAAATCCCAATGGGTACCTATTATTGGGGATCAAAATGTAGGAGTTTGAAACAATTGATGAAATAACTTTTCCCCATAATTTAGTAGAATTGCAATGGAAAAGATATAAGCAGAAAACATGAGTTCTTTGCTTGTAGACTGCCAACATTTGCACCCATCTAGCTTTATGGAGAGTCTTACTTTTCATCAGCAAGGAAGAAATGATGTACTTAGGGCTGGAGACAGAGCTTGGGAGTTGAGATTTCATACCTTAGTTTTCTTTCTGCGGAAAAAAAAGGTCCATTTTAACCAGCTGAGCCAAAGATTCCAGGACTTCCTTTCTTTGTTTTAAGTAGCTTCCTCTCAGACCTAACCTACCCATACTTGCCAGGGGAGGTGGAGGATGAGCCAGGAGTAGGAGGACAAAATAGTGAAAGAGGTAAAGGGTAAGGAAAGAACATTTAGGGAGGTAGGGAGAGAATCAAGATCATGGGAGCTAACACTGCGGAAGGCTTAGCTGAAATAGAAAGTTAATTATTTTGGTGTTAGCCAGTAAATAGTTCAAATGACAATTTCAGGAGGAATTTGAATATCTAGAAGTTCCAGGAAAAATTACCCCTATTTCTCTCAGTACTCTGTGATGAGTTTTAGCTGCTCAGGAATAATAGTAATTATTCAAATTGTATGGAACTTTATAGATCTATAAGCATTTTCCTTACACCAATCTTGTAAGGTAGATAGTATTATAACCATCATTTTACACATGAGGGAACTGAGGCTCTGAAGCTAAATTCCAAATAGTTTGACCTGCTTGGCTAATTAGCTGGCCAACATTATTTCTCATGGAGCAACCCTGCACAAAATACTGATTGAATTGATGATCAATTTATGAAATTATGAAATGGGGCAGGCATGCCCAGTTCTTTGTGTATTCACTGGGAAAGACCACGATGGCAATGGGGAATAATGCTGTGATCATATTTTAATAAGGCATAGAGGGTGTGGGGAGAAACGACACAGAAAGCATAGGCAAATGGTGAAAGGGGTGACATAGAGGCAGTCAGCAAAAGAACAGAGGATGGGGTGGTTAGGGAATGTGGGCAGTGATGGGGAAGAGGATGGGGAGGAGGACAGACAAAAAGTAACTCAACCATGGATTAGAGAAGGGAGCACTTAGCACAGGGACCCCATGGACATGAAAGAGTGCTCTGGTTGGAGAAGAGAAGCAGAAGTTCAAGATCTCATTTTATAGGGTTTTGGGGGGAGGACAGACTAACTCTTTTCTGTGCCACCTTGAAATTTGTTCATTCACCTTTTCAAATCATTTCAAAGTTGTCAGTAAACCTTTGAAGTTAATATGGCCACATCATCTCAAAATTATCAACACCACTTGGTGATCTGCTGGTCTTTACTGGAGAGATCTGATATTTGTCTAAGATGTATAATATATCATGGGACCAAAAGGCCCCAACAGCAAAGCCTAGATGGCATCCCCTAATTAAGGACATGATTTTTGGATGATACAATTTGTAAATTACACTCCTTTGATCTTTGGGCCCTTTTGTGTGTGACGTCTAGGCTACTCCCTGCTCTTGCCACCTTACACCGGTTACTTATATACTTACTATATAAACCAGAAAGGGAGAGGTGAGGGTTAAGGGGACAGGAACAAGATACATTTTAATACTAGCTCTGAGATGTTAAATCAAAGAAGCATAGAATTCTAGATGCCATCCAATTCAACCCCTAGACTTCACAAATTAAGAAACTGAGACCCAAGGAAATAAAGAGACTTGACCAAGGTCATGGGGATAGTAAGCATCAATGATGGATTATAAAGCCTGGCCCTCTGACTCCAGTATGGCAGAGCCAGTGCTCTTTCTACTGTACTATGCACAAAAAGTAGGTGTTTAAGAGAGTAGTCACAGGATTGCAGGATGATAGATTTAGAAGTAATAGTCTAAGTCTTTGGTCAGGGTCACAAAGTTAGTGTCAAAGATAGGAAGGCTATGAACCCAGGTCTTCCTGACTCCAGGTCTAGCCTTCCCATTAAGCCACTCCTAATTCTAAGGATGGTGCCCTCTCTCTCACACCACATTGCCTCTCAGATGTTACACCACTTCCCACCAACGGAGAGATAATTTGCTCATTGTCAGAATTCAGTGTGGGAAATCAAGTTGAGTAGAACTGTACTGTTTTTATACCCTAGATTCTAGAAAATTATGTTTCAAGAGTTCATATCAATGGATAGAATGCTTGAATTAATTCTTACAGATTGGTCTCAGATTGGGTCAGAAAGGAAGCCGCTTACAACAAACAGAGGAAGTCATGAAACCATGGGCACTATTGCCTAAGGCTCCTACTGAGTTGCCTTCTTTTCTTTAAGTGAAGTCGGCATTGAATAAAATGACAGTTAAGAGTAATCTCAGAAGAATGCAGAAGACTCTACCTAATCTCAAATGTGGTAGGAAAAGATTAATATCACAAAGTTGCATTAAATATGCAAATATGAAAGGAGAAATCGCAAATCAGCTGTGAGGTATATATGCCATCAGAACCACCAGAAAGGAAAGAAAATTGCTAGTTCACATGATCTTTCCTGCATGGGAATTTGGACTCTGCATTATTCCAGGGTTTGGGTGGTAGTGGCCATCTTCAGATAGTTAACTCTCTCACAAAGCTAGACCTCATCCTCTTAAACGCTTGTAAAGCAGAAGAAAAATCTGGATTTGGTTTTGGTTACGATGTGCATTTTAATGATCCACAAATGAACCAGAAACCACATTCTGAACAAGCTGAGGCAAAGCTCAGGACCATTTTTTTTTGCTTCATTTAAAATCGTACCATGAGATTGAATGCCCATCTTCAAAATAAAATCTTTGTGAAATTTGAGGAGGTATGTTTTTTTCTCCTGCTTAGATTGTCAGTGGATTTGTCTCCACAACAAGCAAAACTTGTAGCTCAGGCTACTCAAGGAATGCTATCAGATATCCAGCTTCTCTAACCCTTCATGTGTGTGGTGCTTTGCCAAGCTGCTCTATATTTGGATTTATGTGTAACATTTAATACTTTGGTCTGAGTTGTATTAAAACAACACACTTTATTTCTATGGGAGGTTGACTTTTGCTCTGTCCCTTCTCTGCATATTTACATGTCTATAAAGCAGAAGGATTATGTTTCCCCAGGGGACATATCTGCCCTCTTGGTGAAAGAGCTGGTAGTTCTCCTGGCGTTCCAGAAGTCTCTATTTAGAGGCTCTCTTATTCATAATTTATATATGTCACTGTCTTTGGGCCAGAAACACTAGTGTTATTGAGTTGCAGTTTTCCAAAGTTGACACATAGATCTATTTATCAGTTACCTTCATGAACCCAGGGACACCATCTACAATTTGGCAAATGATCTCATTAGTGAGATAGAAAGAAAACTTCAGATAAGTTTTTTACTTTCTCCTATAAAAATTAAACTATACAGAGATTTGTAAGCCCAAAGAATTATGTTCATCAGCATATTTAATGGTAATTCATTGAAGCAAGGGTCACTGCCTCCAAGTTCAATGTGGCATGCTTATAGTGACACTATAAACATATGGTTCAAGCACAAGTAGGAACCATAAATAAAATAGCAAAACTTTTAATTAGGAACAAATAAGTAAGTAAATAACAAGAGGAAAGTTCCCATATACAAAGGATGACAATTTCCCACTCATTACCCGACCAGGCACTGTCCTGGATAATTCTACTCCTCCCCGGTTTGTGTCCTAGCTGGAATGCCTCTCATGTCTCCATCTCCCAGTAACTGACCGTGTTTCTTTCCACTTTTCCGGTGATCACTCATTTCCATCCCTAATGTGGCCACTTCTCTGCAGAGCTGCTGCTGTCATCTGCTTTGAGGCATCTTCTCCTTCATTGAGCTGCTGTCAGCTGCTAAAGCTATCTTTGGCTCGTAGGATGGGGCCTTTTAGACTTTGTGTGTGTCACGGACCCCTTTGATCACCTAGTGAAGGCAATGTACTTCTCAGAGTTGTGTTTTAAGGTCATAAAATAAAATGCAGAGCGTTACGAAGAGTAAAGATGTAATTTTTCTCCCAATCAAGTTCACAGACAACCCCCAAACCCCCTTAAAATTCCTGTTTCTAGGACTTCCTCAAAGGGAGATTTATTGCTATTTTGAAAAATTAACCTATGCTATAGATAAATTTTCAGATTTTTTGGGGGGTGAGAAGAAGGGAACCACATGCATACCAATACTCAATGATCACAGAAGAGGGCCTTTTTATTTTAATCGAGATTTAAAAAATCAGGTCGACTTTTTAAATTTTTTTTTTTTTTTTTTGCCAATTCCCACTTGTTCCTTGGACTCAGTGGGAATTCTCCTCAGATTCATTTCAAATTTCAGTTGGGAGGAAGGAATTCCTTTTAGGTCCCATCACATTCTGGCAGCTAGTACAGGGTTATGCAAATTACCCTGGAGATCCAACAGGTTCCAAGAGGAACTTAATAACCCTGAAGGGGCAGGCAGGCAGGCAGAGTTGGCTCCTTTTGGCTTGCATTCCTGCAGGTACATCCAAGTCACTGCCCCCTCATACTATGAATAACCATTTTAAAATATTCTCTTTTTTTTTTTTAACCCTGAATCATTCATTTTTATCTTAATTATAACTTCTATAAAATTATGTTACTAATACTTTAGTAATTTATAACAAAAAATAAGAAAAGTTTTCCTTTACAAATACTTTGATTAAAGCTTTGTGTATAGTACGTTTAGCATTTGGATGAAAAGGAAACAATTAGCTAAGTCTTTGAGATATTTCCAAATATCTGAATGCTTGGCATTCTGAAGACATTTCTGGAGAGTTGGCTATATTTTTCAGGTTTTACCTTTATCTTTGACATTGGCTGGATAAAATTTAACTCTCTTTATTTGCTCTCACTCTTTCCCCCTCCCTGAAAGAAGTGAACGAAAATGAAATGAATCATCAGTGTCAATTTTAGCTCACATTTTTGTTTCAATTTAATTTTTAAATGTTTTAATTGGTCTCATTCTGTGGGTAATGTTGAATGTTGTAGGCTGGACAATCCCTAAAGATTTCAGGTTAAAAAACAGGGGAGGGGAAGGAGGGAGAAAAATTTGGAACTCAAAATCTTGTTAAAAATGAATGCTAAAAATTTTCTTGATACGTACTTATGGGGAAAAATAAAATGTTATTTAAAGTAAAAAAAATAGACAAATACATTTATATTTCGAATGGAGAATTTTCTTTCTGATGACTTCTGGGAACTCATGTAGCAATCTTCACTTGTCTTTCATTCTCACTGCCTGCCTTTGAGTAGACCGTCTAGCTAAACTTCCTTGTCATGGTGACCACAGGTTGACTGAAAAGGGTTTCATGATTTAGCATCTTGTGTGCTAAGTCTGGCTGAATTCAATTACCATTGAAAGAACATTCCTGAGATCTTCAAAGAGTTGCTTTGTGTCTTTGGGAATTTCAAAAGTTGCCACAAAAGAATTTAACAATATCATATATTTAGAGATTTGGTTTTCTCCTAAGCTTTAGATTTAAAGAATGATGAGATGCCTTCATTTAGACATAACAAAAAGTGTTTTGTTAATGCTGCTAAATCTTGTGGAGAAGCAAGCACTAATCTTTGGCTAAAGAATAGTTTTTAAAAATATTTTGTGGTGTGGAATAATCAGATCATGAAAATATTTAAAGATTCCAGTTGCATATTTCTCAGATCAAAATTTGTCATGTTTATTTTCTTCTCCTTTTCCTCATAAATGCCAAATATTTTTGGTGACTGACTTTGGGGAAGTTTCCCAGAGCATTTCAATGAAGTAAAGGTCAATAGGTATATGCATGTTGCCCAGGTGGGAAAAATTAGAGGTGGTATCAATATTATGTCTCAATAGTTTTTTAAATACTTCTTTATCTATATCTTCCAATCATACCTTCTTTTGTAAATAAATTTTGTACTAAGTTTATGATAAATTAACCCATCACTCACATTTTGGCTAGGAATGATATGTCTCAATGCATTCCATTGTAAGTACATATTGTGGGCTATTTCTGTCCAAAGTAATACTTTTCCCAAGGCACATACGTAGATCTTTTTTTTTTTTTAGAAAGGCTTGACAGAATTACTCCCTTTTTAGTGGCAGTGGAGAGCTAACAGATTTACTATTAATTGACAAAGTGAGCTAAGGTTAGATTTTCCCAGAGATCCTTTCAAGTCATGAAATGCCACTCCTATGAATATCCCTGTTAGTTCACTTTCATTTCTCACAGTTTTTTCTTGGCTTACTAACCAGTGTGAGAAGATGTATGGCATTTCATGAGAAATGTCAAATGTGGACAGTATCAAGAATTACCTTGATATCAGAATGTAGATTAGTACTTAAGGAAGTTAGTGATCCAGTCTAATGAACCAAAAATGCATGATTTTTAAAATTCCAGCTTTAGGCTAAGTCAAGTGTAACAGTGATTAATCTGCCCCCCATTAGGGACCAGGTGTTTTACATTCCCCCCCCCAATTTCCCCAGGCTTCTCAAGTACCCTTGAGGGGTTGGAAGGTCTCTTATCTCTGCCACTGGATCAAGGCACTATTGTTTGTGTTCCTCTAATTCTAGGGAGTCGAAGCACCGCAGTTCCACATAACCACTTAACAGATCAGCTTTTTACTGAAGAACATTTACTTCAATAGTATACTAAAAAGAAATCTATAAATATCCTCCTCCCAATACCTGGGAGTATACCCCCCTCATATACTACCTCATTCCCTGGAGAGAGGACAGAGATTAAGTTTACAATTTAACTCAATCCCTACATAGCATTAGTCCCATAAAGTTCCAAATCCAAACCCATGCTGGGCTTTCTTCCTGGGAAACTGACCTAGAATTTGACTTAGAACACTAGGCTGTAAGGTTTCCATGGGTCCAACTCCTGAGTCCAATACCTTACTTCCTTTTCCTAGAACTGAAAAAAAAAAAACTTAAACCTATTTCTTCAAGGTGTTATTTTCTTCAGCATTTTTTTGGGTCTCCTTTACCAAGGTATTGACCCATTTTTCATACTTTTCTTGCATCTCTCTCATTTCTCTTCCCAGTTTTTCCTCCACCTGTCTAACTTGCTTTTCAAAATCCTTTTTGAGCTCTTCCAAGGCCTGAACCCACCCGACATCCCCCTGGGATGTCTGGGGTACCGAGGCCCCACCCTGCACGTCTTTCCCTGATGGCAAGAATATGTCCTCGTTGTCCTCGTCAGATCCGAAAGTTGGGATCATTTGCATCTGTTCAAAAAAACTCTCTATAGTCTTATTTTTCTTCCCTTTTCTAGGCATTTTCCCAGCCACTTACTTGACTTCTGAGATTCCTGTCCACCCCCGCCTAGATCTGCCCAGCTAGTGCTTGGGGTCTGAGATTCAAATGGGCTTTCCGCAGCAAGCGGCTGCTATTCAATGGGAGGTTTAGTTCTGGTGCTGGGGTGGGGGCAGGGCCGCCTCCCAGGCTCAGCTCCTTCAGGTGGTTTATGCAGAGACTTTCAGTAATGAAGATCCTGCCTGCTGCTGGGGGAGTCCCGGGCTGGCCCGGCCGCCACTGCCTCCACAGCTGCCCCCGCCTCTGCCTCCGCTGCTTCCTCCCGAGGGGGCCCAGGCATGTCTCTCACTGACCTGTAGAGTCTGTGGGTGGAGGGACCTTCCAGGCAGCCAGAGGTTCCGTCCCTGAAGCCTGCTCAGATCAGCTTCTCTGGGGCCGCGGCCAGGGCAGCGCTGGGGTGGGGTCCGCTTTCCAGGGTGCGATGGACCCTGGGGACAGCTCTCTGGAACGGAAATCTCTTCCACTATGTTTCTGCACACCCTGCAGTGATTCAGAACTTCTGGGGAACTCTTCTTACATTAAATTTATGGGCTGTGGGTTTGGAGCTCGCAAACGTGCATCTTTCTACTCCGCCATCCTGACTCTGCCCCCTTAAACCTATTTCTTGAACCACAGGGCCTAAGAGGAAGAAGGTGGTCTTTCTGTAACTAGTTTACAATATGGTGGCCCTGCTGTGAGTGACTGAGTCATTTACTCAAGGACACTACCAGAATAAGAAAGTGAACGTGCCCTGATTGACTTAGATAAAGTCTTTTAATTTCGAGACAGTTAGATGATGGAATTGAGAGATCACAAAATCTGGAATCAGGAAGACCTGAATTCACATCCAACCTCAGTAACTTGCTTGTTGTATGACCCTGGGTAAGTCACTTAACCTCTGCTTGCCTCAGTTTACACATCTGCAAAATAAGGGCAATAATAGTACTGACCTCTCAATGATGTTGTGAGGATAAAATGAAATAGTATTTGTAAAATGCTTTGCAAACCATGAAGTAGTAAATAAATGTTCAATATCATTGTTGTTTCTACTCCTACTACTAATAATAATTATAACCATCTAGGGCCTCAGTTTCCTCATCTGAAAAATAAAGGCAATGGATAAGATCATCTTTGAGGTTCCATCTAACTCTATAATTCTGTTATCTTATCCAATTGTTCCCTAGACTTTGAGACAGACCTCAAATTTCTCCTTTTTGGTAAGGCTTTCCTTTTTCAGTGATTCCTTCCTTCTTCTAAATTCCTATAAACTGTTGGTAGTATGATGTTATATAAGAAGCCCAAGGTTTGAACTTAGGTCTGAAACCTAAGGCTGCTTCTCCTTCAGAGGGTTACTGATTATTCTTACCGTTGGGGTTCTACTGGTGATCTTGAAAGGCAAGGTTTCTAGTAAGTTTCACAAGCCCCCAGCAGTGAACTCTCCATCCTCAATCAACCAGTTGCACTTCCATTAGCATTGAGAAAAGGTACTTACTGAGAAGGCTTATAGCAAGAACAAGGGAATTCAGTTGATTAAGCATTTCTTAACTATTAACTGTGTTAATGCTGGGGATCCAAAAAGAATCAAAAAATAGTCTTACCCTTACAGAACATAGAGACTAATGGGGGAGATAACATGCAAACAAATATACAAAGCATACATGCATACATACAGAAAAAGTAGGAAATAATAGAGGGAAGGCACTGGAATTAAGAAGGGTTGAGGAAGGCTTCTGGTAGGACATGAGATTTTAGTGGGGACAAAAAGGCAACCAGGGAGGTCAGTAATCAGACTGGAGGAGGGACAGCATTATGGGCATGAGAGATAATCAGAGAGAATGCCCAGAACTGGAAAGATGGAGTCTCTTGTTCATGGAACAGCCCGAAGACCAGTGTCACTAGATCCAAGAATATGTGGGAGAATAAGGTGTAAGAAGACTGGAAAGGTAGGAGGGGGCTAGCTTATGAAGGGCTTATGAAAGCCAAACAAAGCATTTTGTATTTGCTTCTGGAGACAAGAGGGAGACACTGTTTGAGTGGGAGGAAAGGGGTAACATGATCTGATTTGTATTTTAGAAAAGTCACTTTAGTGGCTGAGTAGAGAATGGATTGCAGTGGGGAGAGACTTGAGGCAGGCAGACCTACCAGCAGGGTATGGCAGCAATCAAAACATGAGGTGATAAGGATTTGCACTGGTTTCAGTATCAGAGGAGAGAAGGGGATTTAGGGGACAGGTTGCAAAGGCAAAATCAAAAGGCCTTAGCAAAAGCTTAGATATGGGGGTGAGCGATGGTAAAGAATCCAAGATGGCACCTAGGTCTTGAGTCTGAGGGACTGGAAAGATGGTGTTACCCTCTACAATCAAACAGGATTAACAATTGGCACAAATCATCCTCCTCTTCCTCTTCCTCATCCTCCACAACTCCAGGATTACTCTTTCTTTTCACACTCTTCTCCCTGGAGAGGGAGAATGGACTTAAACCTGAAGTATATGTAGAGAACATAAGTAGCAAAGGGTAATTCCTGGATCTGGATTGTATTTTCTCCCTTAATGGAGGTTTCATGCAAGTGCCCGCAAGTGTAACCTACTGCAGGGCTCTGAATGTCAGTGCTGTTCTAGAGGTCATAATTAGCAACTCATACATCATAAAGAGTCACAATCCTTTCAGCTTCTGCTGTCCTTCAGGTGCTATGTCCACATCTGTCTGTAGGCTCATTCTCTGTCATTGACCTCTACTACCCTGTATCCAATGGATTCTACTACCAACTCCAGTCACCAGTGAGAGCCTGCACAGAACTTACAGGTCTCTTGAACTCATCATGTCACCTGGAATTTCCCATCTTGGAATACTAATTAGCCTATGATAAGGAAAAGATAAACACAAAAGAAACAGAGGTACCATGTGTTCACAGACACATGGTGGGTAAGTGGGAGACAGGGCAGCCACACTTTGTGCTGTTTTCCCCACCCCCACTCACCTTCAGGCCAAAATAACCCTCCTTATTTGCAGTAACCAAGGAAAAAGGACTGAGAGATGGGTAGGTCTCACTTTTGTATGCACTCTGCCCTGGCTCAGTAACTTATGAGTCATAAGTCTGTCTGGTTCTGCAGCCAATTAGAAGACTTTGTCATCACATAGCATTAGCCCTTCAGCTAATCATGGCTAGAATCTTGTTCCTCTTATATTTCCACATGGTTGCTCCAACTGAAACCAGGCAAGGAATATCTGTGAATGCTTCAAGGACAGTCCCCTTCTCACTCCCACCTTTCATAGATCAGTTCAGCCCTATTACTGAATGCAATTGTAAACACTCACTGCAGTCTTTCCTTCTCATAATTAAACATTCCTGTTATTTTTGTAGTTGCCACAGGAGAATTTTGAGTCATGCATAAAATAATAAAATGTTAGAACAAACATTTGCATTCTTATAAAAACATTGTTTTTAGGTAGAAAATACTCTTAAAATATATTCTTGTTAACCTAGTTAGTCTATAGGGAATACTTTCTGTTATTTGAGTTTTTCCAGATTTGTGTGGTAAATTTTAAGGACTTCAAAGAAGTTCACTGGTTTGCCATCTGCACTGTTGGAGGGAGTGTCCACCCCAGTGAGCTCATTAGGATCCACTGGGAAGTGTTATTTTAGTTGTATTTGTGGTTTAATTATTTAGTAAGAGCATGGAAATAAAGAAGATGGAATTAGTTTGATTTCTATTCATTCATTGAATTCATTCAACAAACATACTCAGACAACAAATATTAATCCCTTGCTTTGTGCAGAGTACTTTGCTAGGCTCTAGGGGACACAGAGTTTAGTATCATAGATGTAGAGTGGAAAGCAACCCTACAGGTCATCTACAGATTATCTAGTCACACATACCCCTTTATGATGAAAGATTTGAGACAGAGACATGATAGAATCATTCATTTAAGGTAGGAAGGTGAGTAAACTGAGGCACAGAGATGATAAGTGACTTGTCCAAGGTCATGCAGTTAGTAGCATTAAAGTAGGACTCTAGAGTTATCAACTCTTTCTGTTATCACACTGAGAGGTCAGTTAATTCTCTAATGTCACACAGGTAGTTAAGTGGCAAACCAGGGATTTGAACACTCAACACCAAATTCAGCACTCTGCCCATGGCATCATACACCACTGTATCCATGTGGTATTTTTAATGATTCAGAGATAATTCTGAAACAAAAGCCTATCTTTTAAAATAATATTCAAGTGATGTCACATAACTGTGAGTCATGGAAGATCAAGGTCTCCGAAGAATTAAAATTGAGGGTCCACCCAAGGGCAACAGAGAGGTGCGTGGTAGATGAGAATAGGCCATCTCAGTGGAGGGGCAGTGTCCATAGGTCTAGAAAATCGTATACATGTCAAATTTTCCCTAGGTATTGATTAGTTTTGCTGATTTTTTTTTAGTAAAATAAAAAAAGACATTGTGTGAGGATGGGATTGGGAGTGAAATCAGGCACTGAATGCCTGTGCTATGTGTAGAGTAACTCCTATATGGATGTGCTGCATTTGTGTACAGAGCCTAAGTTATTACCTAGAGACCTAATATTTTCATTTTCCTCAGGCACCAGAATCTCAGAACTATTAAAGATATTGACCCTCTGAGAATGAGAGGCAGTGAGTCTTCACTCCTATACTCAGCCATCATACCCTTGGAAGGGAGGGGTCCATTGCAACTGGCCCTTCCGTGGTAGACACATTCCCAGATTCTGAAACTCCTATTCCTGTGCTTCAGGATCAGCAAACACTGAGGCAAAAACTGTCCTGTCTCTTCTCTTTCTCTATACCTCTGTGCCTCTTCGCCTCAACCCTACCCCATGGACAGATCCATTAATTTCAGCCTATTTTTTTGCCTGCATATTCTGGAATTCTCACTTTTATTGGGAAGAAACTCCTTTCTGTTTTAGGGCTCCTCACTTTTCACATTTTCTTAACTTAACAGAAAGATGGCTTTCCTTTGCTAGAATGATCCTCTTTTTCCTGCTTATTAACTACGACTATTCCCCAAGACCACATCCTAGGTTCTCTTTTTTTCTTTCACTATTCAGTCTTTCTCTAAGTGATCTCATTAGCTCCCATGTATTCAGTGAGCATCTCTATGCACATGACTCCCAATCGACAAATATAAACCCCAGTCTTTAGAGTCCTACACCAAATGCATATCGGGCATTTCTTATTGGGTATCTGTCCCAAAGGCACATCCAAAACAGAACTGATCATTTCTCCTTCCCCTCTCTCTTTTTCCTAACTTCTCTTGTTCTGTCAACAGTACCACAGTAGCAACATGGATTTAAAACTGAAAGGGACCTTAAAGGTAGCCCAAACCCTCATTTTATAGATGAGGAAACTGAAACACAGGGAGGTTAAGGAGATTGGATAGTTAGACAGATAGATATAGATATAGATATGTGTATATACACACATGTAATATAATGTAATACAATATAACAACATAATAAATATATGTAACATAATGTAATATATTATATAATATATTATTATATATTTATTATAATCAGTAATTATATATTATATAATCATCTGTGACATAAATATGTCATATAATATATATGGTTTAATATTATTATATATTTTTATTTATTATTATAATTAATAATTATATAATATATAACATAAATATATAATGTAATAAAGTGTGTAATATAAAATTGTAATTATATAATATCAAATATATTATATATTAAATATATTGAATATAATTTAATAGTATGACATGCCATGATATAGTGCTGTATAATATGATGTGATATAATATGGTATATATGTGTAGTCAAACATCAGGTATGTTATCCGAGTCAAGATTTGAATCCAGATCTTTCTGATTACAAGTCCAGTGCCCTAGTCCACAATACCATGCTGTCTCCTTCCTCTTCTAATCACTCAGGAGCCCAACTTCTCTATTATCCTCCACAAATCACTCTTTCCTAGTCTGCATATCCAATCAGTTGTCGAATCCTGTTAATTCCTGTCAATATCCTGTCAATATACAGCATTGTTCACATCACAATCACTACCTTCTTTCAGGTCTTCCATCAGTTCTCACTTGGCCTATTGCAATCGCTTCCTACCTCCATTGTCTCCCCTCTCTAATCCATCTTCCACATTGATGCCAAAGTCGTATTCCCAAAGCCAAGTTCCAAGCATGTGACTCCCCTGCTCAAAAAGCACCAGTATCTCCCTCTTACTTATAGGATGAAATAAAACTCCTCTGGCTTTTAAAATAATCCACAATCTGGCTTTAATCCATGTTCATTCTCCAAACTCTCCTTCACTTATTCTAGGTTCCTGCTCAGCTGGACTACTCTGCATTTGCCCAGGCTGTGCGCGAAGGCTGGGTTTGCACACTGCCTCCTCACCCCTATCTGTTAAGATGTCTAGCTTCCTTCAAGGTTCAGTTCAAGTGACAGTTCCTAAACTAGGTCCATCCTGACTCCACTCCCTTTTGTTCTGCCTTCCTCCTAGATGTTATTTTATAATTTTTTACATATTTATATTTCTTTACCTATGTATATGTTGAATCCCTTCAGTTGAATATAATTCAAGCACTGTTTCATTTTTGTCTTTGTACCCCTAGTCCCTTTCAAAGGATCTGGCACATAGCAGCTGTTCAGTGCTTCTTGAATGAATGAATGAATAAATGAATGAATGAATGAATTGCACCAAGACTATGTAATTTAACCTCACATCTACAGATGGCTTTAAGGTCTGCAAAGTGCTTTTCTTCAACAGCTCACTGACATACAGAGTACAAGTATTTTGATTTCCATTTTACAGGTTAGGAAATTCAGAGTTTAAGTGATGCTGAGGTCTTCTGACTCCAAGTCCTTCAGTAACATATCAAAATGTCCAAATGCAAAATTGCTTGGGCATTAGTCACACTTATTCACACATATAGACACAGGTTGCTCTTTGGCTAGATATTTGCAGCACTAAATAAATATCCTTATAGAAGCTGGGAAATAAGTTAGTAATTCAGACAAAGGGAGGAATTAGTGACTTGAGTATAGCACCAAGAGAGACCACCAAGCCTACCTCTGATTCCTACCAGCTGTGTATTCTCAGGCTTCTCATCTCTAAAACTGAAATAGTAATGCTTGTAGTATCTAACTCACAGGGCTGTCCTGAGACTCCAAGGATAGAACCAATAAAAAAGATTTTATTGAGTACTTACTGCTAGCACTGGGATACTCAGCAGACTCAACAGTGAAGCAATATTTGCTCTCAGGGAGTTTACACTCTGCTAGGGGAGACTATATTGCTATCTACACATAAATCAACAAAGGAAATTTATATTTTACCCCTTTGAAGATCAGCAAAGTTCTTTCCATACTATGATGGATCTGTGATCTCATTCCTTCGAAGAATGCATGTCAGTCTTGTGTATGTGTGTGTTAAGAGAAAAGTAAAGCATATATCTACACGTAGATATAAGAAGAGGGACTGGCATGTTATTTCATGAATAAGGTAAGGTAATTCCCTCTGTTGTTTCAGTTTAACACCTTTTATGGAATTTACAGCCCTGAGAAACACCTCCAAGCCTAGGAGTCATCCTCCACTTCTCACTCGCATCCCTTCATATCCAATATTTTGCCAAGGCCAATGGATTTCATCTCTCAAATATTCTTCTCTCCTCTTACTGTCACCAGTGGTGCAGACCCTGATTCCCTCCTGCCTGGACTCTTGCAACAGGCTGCTGGTGGGTCTGCCTGTCTTTCTCCATTCCTATCAATCCTCCATTCAGCCATGAAAGTGATTTCTCCAAAGCACAGGTCCCAGGATGTCACCCCTTCTATTCAATAAACTTCAGTGGATCGTTTTCACCTCCAGGATTAAATACAGAATCCTGTCTGGCATTCAAAGACCTTCATAACTAATTCCTTCTTCCCCTTCCTCTCCCCCCCGCAAAAAAAAACCCTTTCCAGTTTTCTCCTTCTGTTTTTTTCTAGTGAGACTATCAAAGTTGACTTGCCTTAAGTCATACATCTCTGAACCATTAAGCATCTGAGACTGGATTTGAACTCAGGTGTTTTTCCCCCTCTGGGGCCAGTGCTCTATCTACCAAGCCTCCTGGCTGCCCTCCTTTCTGTCCTATTACACCTTACCCCTTCCCACCATTCACTTATCTCTTCATCCACTGACACTGCTGTTCCAGAACCAGATCTCTAGCATTTTCTCTGGCTGTCCTCCACGCCTGAAATGTCCTCCCTCTTCATCTCTGCCTACTGGCCGCTCTGGCTTCCCTTCAGCCCCGACTTAGACCCCATCTTCCCACCTTCTACAGGAAGTCTTTCCCAGCGTCTCAATTCTAGCGCCATCCGTAATTAGTTCTCACTTATCCCATATAACTTGTTAGTACATATTTGTTTGCTTTTCTCCCCCGTTGAGCCCCTAGAGAACTGGCACTATTTTTTTCTGCCTCTTTTTATTCTCCAGAGCTTCGCACAGTGCCTAGCACATGGTGAATGATTAATAAATGTTTATTGACTGTTACTGTCTGAAAATCTAAGCGATTTGCTCAGGGTCAAAGGCCGGACTAGATGCTGACCAGGTCTTCCCTGATCAACTCTACCCACTCACTACTTCTCATATCTAAAGGGAGTATATGTATTTGTAATATAATCTTACATATTTTCCATAAATAATGCGAGGCCCTTTTCAAGCTATACAGTGGGATACAAAAACCAGCGAGCGTTATTCTCCCAGATTTCTTCACTCCTGGGGGAGGATGGGGGGAAGAGGGCAACTGTCACCCTTTCTTCATCTGAAGTATGGGATTCCTGGCATTTTCCTTTATTGAAAAGATGCTGATTGTACCAAAGTTTTATGAGCACACTGGAATGTCCTGTACTATATAGGAGGGGATTCCCTGAACTCGCATGGCTGGGGAAATCTTAGCCACCGGCATTTTCATTTTAGTAAAAATTTGATGACTTTATCAATACAAGACATACAGAGAAAGAAACAGAGCTGCGGAGGAAAAGGGAATCTTTGCGATGTGCAACTCTGGCTTCCGAGGTAGGAAAGCTGAGCTTCAGATCGCCCTGGCCACCTTTCCCCTCCTGGAAGGCTTTTTCCTAGCGCAGCTATTTTCCCTGTCCATTTTCCTTGTACTGGAGACACACTTCCCGATCCCTGGAGGGGAGTGGCCCCGGGAGCCAGCAGGGCCGAGGACTTCCCCCCTGGGCCGGGACGTGGGAGGAGCCGCGGGAGAAAGTGGAGGCGGAAGTGCCCGCTAGGAGCCTGGCTCAGCAGCCCTGGGAGTCCGTCACTTGTCAGCGCTGCCCCGCGCCTGAGACAGCGCAGCTCCTGCCCTCTGGGTGAGTGCCCGAGCCCGGCTCCCGGGAGGACGAGCGGTGAAGAGCCGTAGAAGTAAGGAGGCAAGAGAAAGGGGAGGGCGTGGAGCAGGACAGAGGCGCGAGCGGTCACAGTGCCGCTGCGGTGCGGGGTCCTCAGGTGCTCAGCCCGGCTCCGGCGCCCGGGGAGAGCCTTGTGCCCTCCGGAGCGCATCGCGCCCGAGCTGGCTGTGGAGGGAGCGCGGGGCGAGGGCGCGATCGCCGGGAGGGAGGGCTGCGGCCACTGCCCGGGGCCCGGGGGCGGAGAGGGAGGGGCCGGCGGCTACCGTTTGGGGAGAATCGGTGGGAGCCTGCTAGGGAGCTGGAGCGCGGGCAGGCGGGCGAGCGCTGGCGGCGGCGGCACCTTAGCCTACCCAGCCCAGCCCTGCCCAGCCCAGCCTTCCCGAAGCGGAAAGAGTCTCCGGGCAAAGCCCCAGAAGCCTCCCCCGCTCGGCTCTGCCAGCCGGTCAGCCTGTCAGCCCGCCCGCAGCGATTGGCTCCTGGGCACTCTCTTCATTTAGACTTGTTGCTGATTATTTTAGTGGGTATTTCTCTTCTTGGGATGGGGGGTGGGGAGAGGAGGAGGTTGTTTATTTCCTTTCCTTTGAAATACACATGCTCATAAATCTGTCTCCGAGAGTAGCTTTTTTTTTTTTTGCAAAAGCGAAATATTTACAGTTGTGTAACCTGTTTGTGGCCAGTTCCAGTTGAACCGGCAATAAAGTAAATTCTCATTAATAAATTTTAAAAATACTAGCCAGTAAGGAAGTTCTTTGAGGTCAGAGCCGTTCAGTTTTCTCTCTATTCCCAGGGCCAGACAGAGTGCCTAGCATTTAATAAATGCTTTTTGCACTAGCCTGAGATACAAATACCTTTTTTTTAAGTGTTAGCTATTTCTTTTTAAGACTTTGTCTTTGACAACAAGTGGAAAAAATAAAAGGGTAGAACGAGGCCGGGAAGAAATAAATGCTCAGAAAACAAACTCATAGCTAAGCTGGGTTGGGCAGGTTTAGGGTGTGATCGTTCGATGTGATCCTCGGGTTCAAGCTTCCTGACTGTCAAGGCGTCTGAAACCAGCCAGCTCCTGCGCCTTATTTGGCCAACAGGGCGAAGCGGGATCCTGCCTTATGGAAAGCTGCCTGGCCGACCTCTTTCATCCTGTGCCTGTTACATTTTAGCCCTTCAGCTGTAACCTCCCGTGTTCTTAACTCTCAACCTGTCCTAGGAGGTGTTTTGGTAGAGCAATGAGTTTTTCGGTTTAGATTATTTTCATTACCTTCTGGTAAATGGGAGGCTTTTTTTTCTTCTTAAAACAGCTGGAATTCTGGAAGTGTGTGGGATAGATACTAAGCTTCCTGTGTGTGTATTGTTCCTTACAGGCTGCAGCCACTTTACAAATTGTTTTGACTTCCCAAAGAATCCAGATCCATACAAAATCCAACATTTTTTACAGTTCTAAATTTAAGTTCCTGTCTGCTGGGTATGTTAAGTTTTGGGAGAGTTGTCATATGATGGTTTTCATGATACTCTGAGAAATTCCAATAATAATAACAAGACTTAAATATATTTTAAGGTGAGCAAAATATGGAGGAAAATACAGAAAATAAAAGTACAAAGCATATCTTCTTTGACATTGCTGGTACAAAATATTTAACAGTGAAGCAGGAAAAAAGGAAACCTTAGATTAACTAATTGTACGCATTTATATTCACATTACATGAGTTTTCATGCAAAGAATATTAGAGGTCAGAGGAAGTTGAACCAACTGGAGCTATTTGTACCTATAAAATACAGAGACAATTTTTTATGTTGTGGGGAAAGACATCAGTATGTGGTTTCTGAATTGGCATTGTCATCTTTCTTTAATCAATGCAAAGAATTTTTTTAGAAATGGGAAAACACAAGTCATGTAGCACTGCTTACTGCTTTTTGCAGTTAGCTAATATTCTCATATGTGCTAGAAATTCTTTGTTATATAGGGATCCTGCTCTTTAACCATTTAGGCATTAATTCAGCATTACTTCAACATTCCTGGGGGGGGGAAGTAGTCTAAAATCCCGTAATCTGTAACCTAGTTTCATCTACTTAACTTTGATCCATGGCTGGGCATCTTTCAAGATTTTTTGTATTTTCTGCTCTCTTTTCCTTTATGGAAAGCAGAAACTAGTATGAGGTAGATAGGCAGTTTTTGGTTTTAGGACCCTCAGTGGTTCATATTTGTAACTGTGATTATGAATATGGTGTCATGGATACAGAAATTTAGATCTCTTGAGGTCCTGGAAAAATATTTTAGAAGTGACTGTCAGAAATATTGTAAATGCTTAAAATTGATCAGCAGTCATCACTACAAGGGAAGTGACTATCTATCATCTAGCTATCTATCTAGATACAGATATATGTAAACATACACATGTATATGTATATATGTATGTACATACACTTACATATACACACACATTCAAACACATATTTTTCCCTCTCATTTTAAAAGTTTCAAATGGTTGCTTTAAAAAAAAAACAATGTTGCTTAACCTTTCCCTACTCCCAAATAATCATATAAATGTTCAGACTTTGTTTTTGTAAATTCAAATGCAACATTGGGCTAATAGTGGTTTAAACAGGGGCACACTTCAAAGCATTTTATTTTGTAGGTTATGATTCTCCCATAATTTCCTTATTAAGCATCTGGCATCTGTTACATAGTAATCATAGGATCATGGAACTGGCAAGATCTTCAAGGTCATTAAGTCTGAGCCTTCACCCTACTCCCCCCCCACTCCAAGACAGTTGGAGTTAACTGACTTGCCTAGGGTCACACAGCTAATAAGTGTCGACTGTCTGAGGTCAAATTTGAACTCAGGTCCTCCTTATACCAAGGCAGGTGCACTGTGCAACCTCGTGCTCTCCTCCCCCACCTTACAAATGAGGAAACTGAGGCCCAAAGGAGTTAAGTGACTTGTCCACTTTATGCACACAGCAGTAAGTAGCAGAGCTTGTATTTGAAGCCAGTCTTCTAGCTTGTGGTAGATTGGGTCGCTCTCTTAACCTTTCCAAAGACTTGCATTCCCTCTCTCTTTCTCTCTTCCCCCTCCCTTCCAAGACCCTGACTAAAATGTCGCACAGCATTGCCTATTTGGGAGGAAAATTGCTATAGACTTTGACAGCAAAATCCTGAAAACACAATGGATTTCATCATATAGTATGGTAATTGTAGTTTTTTAATGGAAAACAATTTGAAAGAATTTAGTATTTGAAAAGCAGGGTACTGAATCCCTCAGATTTACAGGCTGTAGTATCCTCACATATTTTACGGGGAACTCAGAATAATGTTGAACTGAAGGCTTCTTGACAACTGTAGTCAAAAGGATGAGGTGGGTGTGTGTTAGATCATCTGAAATGAAGTTGAAATAGTCTTTCTCTTTTCAAATATGCATTAAAAGAAGACTGCAAAGTACTTTCAGTTACAATTTTATAAAAGAAGCCACATGGAATAAAACTAGATTTCAGCAAGTTGTAAAAAATGTTCGTGTCTAGAAATATATTCTGGGGTGGAATTTTCATATTATGGAAACTGGCAGACCTGTAGTAATTACATTTAAACTCTTGGATCCCTTTTCTTAGATGGAAATTTATGAGTGTTTAATATAGCTCCCATTTTACACACACACATATACATACACACGCACATATACACACCCACACACACGTACTCTTAAACATTATTATGTTGTTTTTAAATAGACTACTTAAAGATGACTTAGGTTTTTCAATAAGCCTCTTAAATAGTTATTTAATTATCCTTCACAGGTGCTTTTATTACCCAAAAGTAAACTTTGAACCACAAGAACCATGAGCAACTACAGCATATCCTTGGTTGGCCCAGCTCCTTGGGGCTTTCGACTTCAAGGTGGCAAGGACTTCAACATGCCTTTGACCATCTCTAGTGTAAGCATATTTTTACGGCTTTTAAACAAATGTTAACTGCATCATATGGTACTTGACTGGTAGAAAGAAGTCTTTCTGTAAATGAAACCATGTATTGAATATACTCACCATTCGTACTGTAGAAGGTTTGTCTCTCATGACATGGACACATAAGAAGTTATTAGCTATCCAGAAAGAATGATGAGGGTAAAGAAATACACAGATTTCATCAAGTCACCATTTGTAGTGATCAGTTTCAATTTTTGTCCCCAAACATCTTATCTGAGGCAAACACAATATTTTTATTTACACAATTTACACAATAGGAAAGACACTAGGCTGAAAACTTGAATTCTATCCCCAACTTTGTCACTAATTATTTATATGACTTTGATGAGTAAGTCTCTGTCCCTCAGTATCCTCATCTGTAAAATGAGAAATTGGTTGAATGAGATGTTTTGTGAGATCCCTTTATGCTCTAAAAATTCCATGTTGATCTCCTGAGGAATCATAGAATTTTGGAGCTAGAAAGGGACCCTATAAAGTCTGACCCCTCTCATTTTATAGATGGGGAAACAGTAGCTCATTTCACTGTAGTATATCTCCTCTTATCCTGGTGGAGATGATAGTAAACAGTGAAATGACTAAAACTCAAGCACTCTTCTAAAAATTGACTGTTTGCATTTTCTTATAATATAGATGTATATTTTTAAAAATATATTTTGGTTCATATTGTTGAGAGAATATTCCATTCTAAGTACATACTGTGTTTTTATCCATTGCTACCCACATTAGATACTCCTGTTAATTGATCTGGTAAATTGTGCAGCTTAATTGATTTTTACAGTTTAAGAATAATTCACATCCTCCATTCATTTAATTTTTTTTTTTTTGAGGCAATCAGGGTTAAGTGATTTTCCCAGAGTCACACAGCTGATAAGTACCTGAGATGGGATTTGAGCTAAGGTCTTCCTAGCTCCAGGGCTGATATGCCACTGCTCCACCTACCTGCCCCTCATTCATCTGGTTTTTAAGTGATATAAAAACCATTCTAAGAATAGAAAGAAAAATGGACTTCTAAAGAACCTGAGTTTGAATTCTCTCTCCAAATTCTCATCATCAGCTATGTGACCTTGGACAACTCACTTGACTTGTTTGAGTCAATTTCTTTCATTCATAAAATGGTGATAGTAGCTCTACTACTTACTTAGATGACCCAGTTGTTTATTAACTATTAAATGTGATATATTACTGTGTGTTTTGGTGAGAGAGCTAAATAAATCATGTTTGTATTTTTAATCAATTTTTGTCCCTTTCCCCTTGTTCATGAAGTGTTCCAAGGGAGATCAATTTGGATGTTGCCTTTTTCAGTTTAAATTCCTTTCAAAGTCTGATGAAACTGTGGATATAAAGTATCCATGTGGAAGTTACTTGTTAATGATTTATGCTTGTTTTCAGTGTAGTAGCTTTTCTGCTATTGAATAATTTTGATGAGTAAAGATGCTTGAAGATGATGTCTTGTTTTGGATGTATTATTCTATATTAAACATTGCACTCAAACTTTTTTTTCTGCCATGGGCTAAAAAAAACAACATTAAGGTACTTCCTTGTTTGTGGACACTCTACTATAGTTGTTTTCATTAATAAACAAGTTGACTGTGTTTTGTTTTGATCTGTTAATAAGAGATGTCTGTATAAGATGTTGGTAGCTTGTTTTCTTTTTAATATTTTTCAGCTTCCTGGGCTGATCATTTTAAAAGTCCCATGTTGTGATCCTGATACAACCAAACATTGTGTACATATGTGGGTTCCCTACCCCTCTTTTCTCCTGGCAAATTAGAAATGCTTTCTTTTTGTGGCCAGAGTGCTAATTAAAGGTTTTCTAACATGCTGATTAAAAGAGAATATGGCAAGAAAGCAGCTGAGTTATTTCTGTTCTATTACAAAAGTCTCTGCAATCTCTTGTGACCTTCTCCAGCATTGTGCATTGGGGCATGCAGTTCATTTTGGGATTGGGGGGGAGGGGAGAATGGAGGGAAGCTGAGAATGTGGGTTCTACTGTGCTGGGCTGTGATAACACCTTGTAATGATTTTTAACCCTTTGTGGTTTAAGTTAATTATGATCTGTGATGTAGTCAAGTAAAAAAATAATGTACTTATTTGTCTGATAAGCAACTTTGTAATGTGTCACAAAATTTGTTAGGTTGCATTGTTACATTATAGTATTTGAGATGTATCAAGCTGTTATATATTATTCCCTTTTATCAAAATTCATTTTTATAACCCATTTTAATAGATCACTTGTGCCAGATTAGTATGAAAAATTTCGGTGAGCAAATGCCCTAGTTCTCAGTATCATTGTATGATCTAAAATTAAAACTATCCACCCAATTCAATCTCAGTTTAAATTGAAATGAACCAAAATTTAGAGGCCTTGATACTTTGCATCTAGGTATTTGTAGGAAATGTAGTAATTATTTTTTTTATTATTCCTATTTTGTTAAATCCAAAGCCATATAACTCTTCTTCACAAAAATGATTGTGGCTTGTCAGTCAAATTCTGATACTTGAAACTTACAAATTTTTTTTTTGGACTAGAATTGTATTGTAGCAGCTACATGTTCTATTTTTTAGGGTCTGTAAACATTTTTCTTTTATAGAGATTTGGTTGTAGCATTTTAAATTATGTCTTAAAATATGTAAAATGTTGACATTCCATATGACTTTCAACATTTTTTCCCTGGTATATAATTTTCCTATGTCATTTCTTGAATTAATTCTTAAGAATAGGAAGCTCTGTAGACTTTTTCTAATGAGTCTTCAGATAACTATAACAGCATGATCGAATGTTACTATCTCCAGTTTCCTATCCTTGAAATGACTCCTTGGCCAAAGAAGTTTGAGGTCTGTCTTTTTATGACCCCATAGTCTTGGAATTGCCCTAAAGCCATGGAATGTGGAGATGGGTTTCATTGTAGTCGAGTAAGGTTTATGGTCTTTGCCAACATATTTTATAAGGAGAACTAGAAGACTAGTTGCAAAATCCAAAGCCACATTTTGGGCATAATTTGATATTCCACATGATGAAATTACCATAAGTATTATACATTTGTATATACTTACTTGCTAAAATGAAGTGTACTAAGGTTGAAAATTGTGACTTGGGATTTTTTGATGATCCTGTTATGCAAGATGCTTCAAGACTACCATTCTTTGGGTTTATTAAAAGAACTTCCTGATTCTTGATCAATTTAGAAAAAAGTCTTATTAGGTAAGAGCCAGATCAGGTTTTGGATTCTAAAGTCAAACTGACTGACTTTTTAGTCTATACAGAGAATGTTCTGTCATAAACCGAGGCCCTCCTTTGTAGGGTAAATAGTGCAAGAAGTGAAAAGGTACCTTTTATCTCAAGTTTTTCCCTTCTTGACCCATGTAGAATAGACAGTTACTGTCAATGTATTTCTTCGGGTGTTATAGCTGTGTGTTGGTTCATCATAAAGGGTAGGAAGGAACCAGAGAGCCTATTACTATGTCCTCATTCATTCAGCAAATAGTATTGAGGATGTCCTATGTGCACTGTGAATTTGTGAATTTTCACTGTCCATTTCCCAGGCCTGGAATGTTCTCCCTCCTCATCTCTGCCTTCTGCCTTCCCTGGTTTCCTTCAAGGTCCATCTAAAATCCCACTTTCTACAAAAATGCCTTTCCTGATACCCCTTGATGTTAATAGGGCTCTCCCTGGCTTCATAATCTGCAATTTATCATCTATCTAATTTGTACATGGTTATATGCATACACTGTATACATCCTCCATTAAAAAGTGAGCTCCTTGAAAGCAGTGACTATCTTTGGTCTTTCTTTGTATCCCCAGCACATAAATTAGTGCCTAGCACAGAGTAAGAGCACCTACTCTGTGCTCTGTGAATGCTTGTTGACTGACTTGTAGAACTGTCCTAAGAACTGCTCATACTATTCCACTATCCTAGTTTCTACCTCACATTTGCATGTCTGCTTACTATATTCCTTATGCTTGGATTGCCCTCCCTTAACCTGTTGAATTTCTACTTATCTTTTAAGCTCAGTACAAGAGCTGGAATTTATATAGTGCTTTAAGGTTTACCAAATGCTTCATTCGTATTCTCATTTGATCCTTACAACAGTCCTTTGGTGAAGTGGTATTATCCCTCTTTTAGAGATGAGGAAATTGAGTCTGAGAGAGATTAAGTGACTTGGCATGTGGTCACCCAGTCAGAAAGCAGTCCGGATTAAATTCCAAATATTTCCTCACTCCAAGCCATGGGTACCTGCTATGTGCTGTGATAAATGCAAAGATACAGAAAAGATGCAAAGAAGGTCCTTGTCCTCAAGGAACTCAGCATTGAAGGGTGGAGAAAATAAGCAAACAAATATGTACAGACAAGCAACATAGAGGAGAAACAGGAAGTAATGAAAAGAAGGAAGGTACTCAGATTTAGAGGAGTTGGGAAAGGTAACCTGTTGAAGATGGGGTTTTAATTGGGACTTAAAGGAAGCCAGGGAGGCCAGTAGGCAGAGATGAGAAGGGAGGGCATTCCAGGTATGGGGCACAGCCAAAGAAAATGCCTGGAACAGAGATGGAGGGATTTGTTCCTGGAACAACCAGGAGGCCAGTGGTACTAGATTGAAGAGTATGTGCTGAATAAAGTATAAGAATTGCAGCTGGGTGGCAAAGTGGATAGAGAGCCAAATCTGGAGTCAGGAAGACTCGTCTTCCTAAATACAAATCCAGACTCAGACACTGAGTACCTCTGTGACTTGGGACAAGTCACTTAACCCTGTTTGTCTTGGTTTTCTCATCTGTAAAATGAGCTGGAAAAGGAAATGGCAAACCACTCCAATATCTTTGCCAAGAAAACCCCAAATGGGGTCATGAAGACTTGGACATGGCTAGAAACCACCTGAGCAACAACAAAGTGTAAGAAGATTGGAAAGTTAGGTTATAAAGGGATTTGAATACATTTTGTATTTGATCCAGGAGGAACTGAAGTTTATCAAGGAAGGGAGATGACATGGTTGGACTTGTGCATTAGGAAAATCACTTCAGTGGCTGAATGGAGGATGGATTGGAGTGGGGAAAGACTTGAGGCAGGCTATTGCAAGAGTCCAGGCATGAGATGATGGGGGCTTGCAGAGTAGTAGTATTATCAGAGGAAAGAAAGAGGTCTGTTTGAAAGATGTTGGAAAGGTGAAATGAACAGGCCTTGACAAGAGATTGGTTAAGGGTGATAGGAGATAAAGAGGAGTCCTTCAGTTAGGAGTTTGGGGGACGAGGAAGATGGTGTTGCCTTCTAGTGTGATAGAGAACTTAGGAGAAAGGGAAGCTTTGGGAGAAAAGATAACAAGTTCCATTTTGGACAGACTGAGTTTTCAGATGTCTGCTGGACATGTCAGAAAGGCAGTTAAAGATGTAAGATTGAAGGGCAGCAGAGAGGTTAGGGCTGGATAGGTGGATTTGAAAACCATCAGCGTAGCGATGGTAATTAAATCCATGGGTGCTGATGAAGCCAAGTGAAGTAATATAGAGGGAGATGAGAACAGGGCTCAGGGCAGAACCCTGAAGGCCACCTATCACAGTAATAGTCTGGAACAAGATCCAGCAGAGAAACATAAGGAGTAGTCTAATAGGTAGGAGGAGGACCAGGAGAGAGCAGCATTCTAAAAACCTAGAGAGACTCCAGAGAATCAAGGGGAAGAGCAGGAGCAATAGTGTCAAAGGTCCAGGAGAATGGAGCTTGAGAAAAGCCTACTGGATTTGGCTAAGTCAAAACTTTGGAGAAAGAGTTTCAGAAATCAGATTATAAAGGGTTAAGAGAAGATTGAGAAGAGAGAAAGTGAAGACACCTATCAGAGATGGCCTTTTCAAGGAGTTTATCACAAAAGACAGAAGAAATAGAGGATGGAAGTTAGTAGGGATGGAAGGATCAGGGGAGGGCACATGAAAGGTTCTTTAAACCCAAAAGTTTTAGTAGACTTCTGCAGTGCAGTAGTCCCTTGGTATCTTAATTTTTTAAAAATCAAATTAAATGTTTTATTTTGAAATAAAGCATACATATACAAAAGCATACACACCACAGAACTCAAAAAGAGGCTTCTAGATGAAGGGGGAATAAATATATACATACGCACATACATTTACATACATGTATATGTGTGTACATACACACATTACCTACTTTTGCCAAGCACCACGCTGTTTTTTTTTTAAAACATAGTTATATCATTTGATCCTTACAACCCTGTGAGGTATAGAAACATGACTCTGTTTTATGCCACTTGCTTTTTAAAATACACACACACACATACACACACACACACACATTCAAATTTTACTTTACTTTCAAAACCATCTTGCTTGTCTGCATTTCTTTCCAAACTTCCTTCTGTTCTCTGTGGGCATCAAAAAATATTTTCTCTTGTTTTTCTTTATTTTACTACTATTCTACCTAGTTAGTAAATTAAGAATTTAGGTTGATGTACATTTTCATATATATCTACTCCCCCACCTTTAAAAGGTTAGTTTTGAATATAATTTCCCATGGATTATTTTCCTCATCATGTTGAAAGCACAAAATAGACATAAATAACTATACTGGCATCCTTTGGAACACTTTTTGGCACACTGTAAACTTTTAAAAATGGAAGCTACACATTTTATATCATCAAATTCTATTTTTAGAAAGTTCCTTTGATGCCCAGTCTGAGTGAAAATAGACCTCAAAGGCTCTCTATTCCAACAGCCCAGATCCAAGCAAGAATCCCTGTTGCTACAAATCTGAGAAGTGATCATTTGAAGACATCAAGTGAAGGGAAACATATTTTGGAGAGTCCCATTTCTTAAGGAATTTTGCTTTTTTATTTCCTGACATAAAGTCTCAATTTGGTTCCTTGCAACCTTAACCAGTGAACATTTATTACTAGGTGTGTACTATGTATACTCTGTGGATACAAAGTATATATTCTGCAGATACAAATTATATACTCTGCAGATACAAAGTGTATACTCTGTGGATACACAGGAGTTTACATTCCATAGGGAGATACAACATAGACACATACAAGAAGATAAAAAATCTATACCAGGAAAATACCAGGTACTTTTAGAGGAGACAGTAGAAGCTGGGGGCATCAGGAAAGGCCTTATGTAGGAGGTGGTCCATTGCCCCTGCTGTCTGGGGCCAAGATGGTAGATCAGTGCTTTTTTTTTATCCACTCATTCCACAAGGAAGTCCTTTAAATGCTTGAAGACTGTGAAAGTTTGTCTTCTCCAGGATAAATATCCGTTGTTCCTTCACTGGGTCTTCCTATGGCATGGACTGGAAGCCCTTCAGCCCAGTTGCCCTATTCTGGACATTCTCCTCCTTATCAACATCCTTCCTAAAATGGAGTGCCCGGAATTGACCACATTATTTGTGAGGTGGTCTACACAGAATCTCCCCTAGGTCTGACCACTGTCTCCATTCATGCAATTTAAGACCTTTCCTTTTCTTGGCTGCTACTTCACACTGTTAACTCATGTGAGCTTGCAGTTCACTGAATCCCCTGGCTTTTTAGCAAGTGGATCTAGTCTAGCCACAACTTCTTCTCATATTTGTGGATTTCATTGTTTGGACCTCACCTGTATCCTCATTAAATTTCATTTTATTAAATTTGACCTCTTAATCTACTTGCAAAATTTGTAGGCATTCCTTTGATACCTATTACAGAGCCAAGGGGCAACTAGGTGGTGCAGTGGATAGAGCACCAGTGCAGGAGTCAGGAGAACCTGAGTTCAGATCTCACCTCAGACACTTGACACCCACTAGCTGTGTGACCTTGGGCAAGTCACTTAACCCCAATTCCTCATCCTGAGTCATCTCTAGTCATCCTGATGAATATCTATGGTCACTGGATTCAGATGGCTCTGCAGGAGATGTGAGGCTGGTGACCTTCACAGCCCTCCCTCACTCAAAACAAAGTCAAGTGAAAGTCATGTCATTATTTCTCTGATGGCATGGTCTTCTTCAGCAACAAAGGATGAACACATATTACAGAATCAAGCACAGCAGCCTCCTTATCACTTTCTTCTTTCAAGTTGATAGAGAAACAATGATTATGCCTTGTGACTCGTTATTCAGCTAGATGTGAAGCTGTCTTCTTGCACTGTCACATAACCTAAATCTTTATTTTTTTCCAGAATGGCATGAATGATTTTCTCCAATAATTTACTAACCTCTAAGTAAATTAGAACTCCTTTATCTTTAAGGATGTTCTAACAATTAGGAAATGAAATATTTGCAAAATATTTTATGCATTTATGAAAATGTAGTTAGGAATTTTATATTTTTTCATTTTCTCAAATATTCTATTTCCTAGAAAATGTTATGCCACAATAATTCAAGAGGTCTGCAGTTTCATCCATGTGGATCCTTATTCCAATAACATGGATGTAAAGCCCTTCACATCTTAGGAAATAATTACGTGGATTGTTCTGGCCAAAAAATTCATCATTTAGTAGCTAACCTTTTGGAAATGAGCCTATTTATGTTTAGTAAGGCTGGTTCCTGGAAAATAGTCTCTTATTTATTCATAGCAAAACTCTCGAGTTTCTTCCACCTGTCATTCTTCAGCATGATGCAGTTTTTCACTACTTCAGAGTTTTTTTTGACATATATGGCTAAGTTTTGGTTGTATATGGAGTTGATGATGGTAATTCTTGTTTCTCTGGCCAGCTGAAGATATTTGGAGATTGGTAACTTTCTGTTACATAACCCTAGTCTACTCATTGTTTTTGAAATATAAACACATACAGTATTTTAATGAATTGAATGCTGGACATATTTAATTACCTATTCTTTCAGTAGACTTTTGGTGCAATATTTTCTTTCTTGAGATCCATTTTTCTACTATCAAATGAGTAGAATGATATATGGCATTTTCCTGCTTTCCACATCTTTACTGGGATACTGTTTCTGGTTATCTCCAGGGGGCAGAGATTTGGCTTATTGAAATCTATGACTTAAATGTTTATGAAGGAGAATATGGAAATTGCCCTTTTTTGCATCTTTGAAGGTATAAAATAGGAGGAATAAAATGAGATATTTGTAAAGTACTTGCAGATAAATTTAGGCAGATAGGTGGCACAGTATGTAGTGTGCACTTGGAATCAAGAAGACCTGAGTTCAAATCCAGCCTCAGACAATTAACCTAGATTTGTGACCCAGGGCAAGACACAACCATCCTGTGCCTGATCTGTAAAATGGGGATAAGAAAAGCACTTGCTTTCCAGAATTATCGTGAGGATAAAATGAGATAGTATTTGTAAAACCTTTCGTAAGTCTCGAAGTACAATATAAATGCTAGCAGTGATGAGGATGACAGTTTAGCATTTGTCTTTGTATCTCAGCACCCAACACAGTGCATGGCATATAGTAGAGCCCTCTCCACTCTGACCTTTACACTTTCTCCCAGCTTCCTCATGGTGGTAGACTATTTGTGGTGCACCCTCAGGTCTCCTAGGTTTTTCCTTCTCCCCTAGAGTTGAATTCTCCTACATGAGTTAACTTCCCCAGTTAGAAAGAGAGCTCTCTGAGAGCGGAGACTATCTTCTTTTTCTACTTGCGTTCCCAATAATGCTTGACATTGTGTTTACTAAATGCTTTGCATTTCATTCATCCATTAAAGCCTTTTGATTAATTGATGGATGAAATGGACATGCTGCTGAAATGTGGCTTTGCTTAAACATTAGCTTAGGATTCAGCCATCCAAGAGGGCTGAGGTTTGTGGCCACTGCTGACCAGAATTCTTCTGGCAGAGCCCACCCTCGGGAAAATTGTGGCTAAAATTTGTTTTTAGTTTCCATTACCTATTTTTTAAAGCACTCTTTGTCCTTCCTCCCCTCCTCCTCCTGTCCCTGTTCTTGGTATCATTGTGCTGACCTAGGTCTCTCTTTGGTCTGTATGACTTTTAAACCTTTTCTGTGCCATGGTCCCCTTGGTCATTCTGGGGAAGAATAGTCTTTTTAAATGCATAAAATGAAAATACACAGGATTACAAAGTAAACCAATGTATCTCTGCCTACCCTACAAAACTATATATTTTTTAAAGTTCAAGGATCCCAGGTTAAGAATCTGAGTTAGAGGAAAGTCATCTGAAACCTTGTTTACACTAACTTTTCAGGTGTGTGTGTGTGTGTGTGTGTGTACAAATTTTAAAAGTAAACTCTTGGGAAAATAATGCTTGGCACAGAAGAAAAAATAATTCATATAACACAACAGGTCATTGGGAGGGAGCTAGGATAGGCTTCTAGTGCTCCTTAAATTAAAACACATTGCCCCATCTGCTACTTGTGCTAGAGCTGGTGATGGACCATTCCAGGCACAGCCCAAAATTTGCTCCAGGAGGTGGGATTCCAAGAGTCCTCCAACATCAGCCTTAGTCTGGCTCCCTTTCCCCCCACACCTGTGCCCCTAGCCTTGCCGGTCCTTACCTAGTCACCTGGGGGTGGTGATTCCTTCTGCCTTATGATTCCTGCTGTTTTCAGAAGAAGCTCAGAAACCTCACTGTGTTCTCGGTAGCTCCCTCCCCCCCCAACCTAATTTAAGCCAGACCTATTCTTAAGCAGTCTAGCAAGGTTAAGATTTCTCAAGATGGGCTTCTTTCCTCCCTACCAGCCAATGCTTGCTTGCTAGGTAAGTGGCCCTCTAACCCCACCTTTGGTACAAACATTGCCAGCTGTGACACTGTTCTCTTTGTCCCACTAGTAAAACAGTAAATTGAGAAGGAGCATTGCTGGGGGCCAGGAAGGAGGATTAGACCAGTAGAAGGTCAGAGGGCATGTAGCAAAAGGGCAGTTTTCCCCCTTGTGCATTTGGGAAGGAATGTTGTCAAGGACTTACAAGCCAAATTTGGTTCTTGTGAACTGATAGGCCCTCTTCTCTTTCTCTCACTTGGAATTTCCTGACTGACTTTTAAACCATTTCGGTTGTGGAATGTTACATCTATTAGCTGTCTGCATATACTGAATTGTGTTTATACCTACCTACTTATTAATTGTATTAAGTAAATTAAGGGAAAGTTTTGAACAGAGTTTGCATGTTGAAGCTGACTTTAAGTTATTTTGTCTTTAACTTTTAGTAGTCTGAGTAAATTGCACAGAAAGAATTATCTGATCTCTTCAGTTAAACAGATGTATGGTTAGTGTGTTACATTTTTATGTAATTAAAAAATATCAGTTTTGTTATATTAACTATCACAGTATTAGAAGTTTAATTTACAGTGAAGAAAGGCCTTAGAATGTCCTGGAAGATATATTAACATAGGAAATATTTGTTTTCCTTCATAATGAAGTGGGGAAATTAAATAATGACATAGCAGTATGTTATGTTTGCATAGGAATTTTTCAATATTCCTTCATTTGTCGTTTTGCCTTTCCTAAAAGCCATAAGGATAATTCTCATTTTACAAAAAGAGAAACTGAGACCCCAAATTTGCCATATGTCAGATATTGGAAGATATCTGTCTGTTTATGTCTGTGTGTTTATCTGTCTATCCACACACATATACATATCCACATGTGTGTGTTTTCATATGTGTATGTACACAAATATATACATACATATATTACATACACACATAATTCTATTAATATATTCTTAAAGAAAAAGTACTTGGAACATGGATTCCTTCTGGCAATGATATTAAAAGATTTATTCTTTAAGCTTTTGTAAATGACTTATGAAAGATTTTTCCCCTGTAATAGCTAGTGGCCTACAGGAAACTTTTGCTTTTATGTCTGGACTGAAGGAAGTTCGGAGTCAGATGACCTACTGATAGACTGGTAAAAGGGGGATCATCATTCATTTGGCATTTGAAAATGAACCTCTTTATATGTTTCCTCTCTGTTACAACCATTAGATTCTGTCTGGATTGGAAATTTTTAAAAAAATTAAGCAAAAATTGACTGTCCCCAAAACTCACCAGACCTTTCCCATGTTTTACAGGATGGTTCCTCCTATCTATATAAAGCATTAATTAAGTCTTTAGTTTTCCATTTCTATGATTAACTATCTACATTATTTGGTCAAAAAGATTATCAAACTCTTTTTCTAGTTTATGGAACTTCAGGTGTTTTTGTTCAGAGGGCTGTTAAACAGAATGCTCTGAGACAGGAAACTTTAAGCAACATCAAACCATTTGGTTTGTCAGCCTCTGAAAACATCCTGGTATCAGTTAGGAAAGGATAGTTAGAATCCTGGTCTTCATAAAGTTAATTCCCTCAGTAGTATTGCATTTTTCAGTGCTTAATACTTTTTTTGGTAAACTTTTTAAGGACTAAGTTTAAAGACTTTTATATGCAGTTGTTAAAATTAAGCCTCTAGATTCTGCAAACCGGAAGATAATTCAGCAGTTTGTTTAAATAAGTTGTTGGATTTGTTTGTCTTTCCATAATCCTTGTTTTTGTAAATTCAGTTGACTAATTTTCCAAGTCTAAATTGGATTTCTTTGTTGTATCTCAATAAATAAATATATATGTAGGTATATGGATATCTGGATAGATAGATACTTATTAAATTAAGCACAAATCTAAAAACATATTATGAATAGAACTTTTAAAATGCTAGAAAGATATGATGATAGGATGGTAATTTAATCTTTTTTGTTTTGGCAAATAGGAAAGCAAATAGCTTATAAACCTGGAATTTCAAATATTTTTTTCATTACCATCTAATGCCATTTCCTTTCATGTTTCTTTGCCTACCCTACAAGTACACAGAAAAAACAGGATGATCTGGTTGATGGATGATGGTATTTAGGTGGTAATGGAACAAAAATAAAAGGATATCAAATGAAAATTTTGATATTTTACATCTATTTAAACTGTAGGTGGAACCTGGTGAACTTCTAAAAATGTCATTCTTTTCTTTTCGTCCTTCCATTCAGTATATTGTCACTGTCTTGAAAGATTGTTTACTGGTTTTCATGCTTTAATAGTTCTCAAACTTAATTTTTGCATTAAAATGATTTGCATCTTCCTTTCAATAATGAATGGTATTGAAACATTTTGATATTAGATGTTATTATCACAAAGGCAAGTTACTTCTGCTTTTTAACATTTAAAATGTCTTCTCTGTGTTTTAACTGGAAATAAAATGTGTAATATTCTGTAAACGGAATGTGTCACATTGTCTGTAGTATTTTGTATGGCGAGAGGTCCCAATTTACTAAGTCTGTTGAACATATTTCATGCTATTTCTCCAGATGTTCAGTGGAGGTCTGGAGTCACAAGTCCATACAGGAAGTTATCTATTTGTGGATTCCATTTGCCCTTTTCACTGACACCTCTGGGACCTTGAGGAGTAGGGTTGGGGGGCTTGTTCTGCCACAGACTGGCCTCACTATCTGGGTAATCTAAGGTGGGTTATTTCATTTTTCAAGATGAAGGGTGGGGAGGGAGGAGCACATGCAGGTGGCCTCTGAGGACCTTCTGTCTCTGAATCTATGATCTTTAACTTCCCTTCTAGCTCAAAAATTACATGATTCAGGATTTATTTTTCATCTTATAAACCATGTAAGTAATATCTTCTGTAACAGTGTAACCCAAAAACCCCACTTTTCTTCTTTCCTTCCTCCATTTAGAAGTATATACTCTGGAAAATCCTTTTAATGCCCCATTTTCCTCTTTCCCCTCTCCCCCTATTTAGAAGTATATACTCTGGAAATTCCTTTTAATTAAAGGGTTTTTTGTTTTTTGTTTTCACTGCGAATAGTAATTCTATCCTACGCTTGTGTTTCTTAGGTCAAACATAGTGAAGTTGGAGGCAGGAAGTAGCTCTGGTAGGGAAGGATTCATTGCAGAAAGCCAAAAGGAAGGATAATTGCCAATACATAAAGCCAGAAGAGTATCTCCATCTTCCCTCTCCCCAATAATATGAAGCCTCATAGACAAAGGTTTTTTCCTCCTCTAGATTTTGTACATGGTCTTTTTATGTGTGTGCATGAACATATGTGAGCATATGTTTCACAGGGGTATTGGGATATGACCACCCGTGCATACAATTATTCCTGGCAGCTATACATGTTCTGATTACATCCCCTTTGGCCTCAATTCAATGACCTTTTGACTATGTACAGTTATATAACAGAATTAGAAGAAATTCTTTGCAATATTCCCCAGATCTAGAGCCAGTTAAAAACTCTAAGGTCACTATCAATTAGTGGGGACATGTCCTTAAGTCCAGGGAATGATTGAAGATGCACTCTGTAACCTTGCTCAGCATTTTTGGTTTGTGTATTTAAACATTCTTCAGGCATTAAAAGTGGCCTATGTTATCTCAGAGAAACTTCCTTTTTTGGAAATGGACTGTTTTTGACATCTTTAGCTAGAGATAAAAAGACTTGGATATGGGAAGAAATAGCACTTTTGTTAACCATATCCTTATTTTCATTTTAAGGTGTATGTAATTTTTAACAAAGTAAAATTAAGGAAAAAATGAATTTATAAGCTGGAAGAAATTTGGGCATTTAAAACACATTTAAGATGCCTTTTGTGTTGTTTTGACTACTGGTTTTTATAAAGCTATCTCTTGGACGTTCTAATGCTGTTCATTACTCCGATCTGTTATCTTATAAGTTTGTTTCTTTGATTAATGAACATTTAAAGTGATATTTGATTTTGGCACTAATTTACTTGTAGGACTAAATTATGATAGCAATTCAGGTATGTAGGGAGGCAGATTAACTTGTGAAGACTGAAGGGTTCAATTTAGTACATTACGGTTATAAGTTAATATCAGAGCTATAACAGATTTTAGGAGAAGATGTATCCTTATCAAACTGTGATGACATTTTAGAATATCAGACTATCTGCTGAAATTTCTTGAGGTGGTGCTTTAGGATAGAGCTTTAAATCATCTACTATCCTACAAAATTTAAATAGGCTGTTTCTCAACATTTTTTCCCTCTTTCGTATTCAATTATTAGCCAGCTATATTATTATTAAAGATGATCATGAATAAAAGCCACAATATGTATTACATTGAAGGTTTTGCACATTTATACTTCACACATTGTAGCTCTATGAAGTAGGTATTATTAAATTCATTCCCATTTTACAGGTGAAGAAACAAGTTGCAAGAAGTTAAGTGACTTTTAACTGGTGAGCATCTGAGGCAGAATTTGCACTCAGATCTTACTGACTCCAAATCCGTCACTACTGCATCTCCTAGAAAAGAGGCACTAGACTTGAAGTCAGAGGACCTGAGTTGGGTCCTGACTCTGCTACTTTTGGGGTCACCTAGATTATTTGGATCTTCACTTTGATATTAAATTTGATAACCTCTAATGTTTCTTCTAGCCCTCTATGTATGATCTAATAATTGTCGTCAAGAGAATCTTAGCTGAGATATCTAAGTTATTCTTTTGTGGTAATTATAGAATCACATAATTTTATTTTATTTTGAATCATATTTACTTTTCCACAATTCTATGTAAAAACAATTTTAATTTGTTCATTTTAATTAATTTTAATTTAACTTAATTTTAATTTCCTAAAATTTTGAGTTCTAAATTCATCCCTCCTCCCTCCATGAGATGGTAAGCAATTTGACATAGGTTATACAGTACAATGATGCAAAACATATTTCCATATTAGTTCTGTTATGAAAGAAAACAGACAAAAATACACAAAAAATAAGAAGAAACAGACCAAAATTTTTAAAAAGACAACAAAATGAAAATTAGTATACTTCAATCTACATTCAGACTCTATCGATTCTTTCTTTGGAGGTAGATAGCACTTTCCATCATGAATCCTTTGGAATTGTCTTGCATCACTGTATTGCTGAGAATAGCTAAGTCATTCACAGTTGAGAATCATACAGTATTGCTGTTACTGTGTACAATGTTCTCCTGGTTCTACTTACTTCACTTTATAAGAACCACAAAATTTTAGGGTTGGAAGGGATCAGGTGCCTAGTCCCACCCATATCTGAAAGGAATGTAACATTCCCCATATAGCATACCCAGTGAGTGGCCATTCAGCTACCTACTGTTTGAAGAATTTCATTGAGGGAAACCCACCCCTTCCACCTTTGGACAACACTGGTTGTTAGGAAGCATTTCCTCTTTGACCTTTGGCAGTTTCCACTTATTGTTCATTGCCAAGAGCTTAATGAAGGCTGTGTTTCTGTACATTTTAAAGTGATAAACTTAAGAACTTTTATTTGAATTCCTTAAAATTAAGCATTTAGGTTCTGCACACAATGGAAGATGATTCAGCAGTTAGTGGGAATTGCCCAGATCTATTAGAAGCAGAAGGCAAAATGAAGATAGAATTCTCCAATTACCTCTTGGAAAGAAACTCCAAAGGGAAAAGTCCTAGGAATATTGTAAGTCAAAATTCACACCTCTCGTGTCAAATTAAAAGTCCTGTAAGCTTCGTGAAAGAAGCCTTTCAATTACCAAGAAGCTACAGTCAAAATCCTACAAAATCTGATAGCATCTACTGAAACAAGAGGAGATCTTGGAATATAATATCCTAAAAGGCTAATGAGACTATTACAACCAAAAATGACTCTCCCTGGAAAGTTGAATATAATCTTAAAGGGGAAATTTTTTTAAAAAAATAGGTCTTTAACGAAACAGAGCAATTTCAAGCATTTGCGTTAAAAAGATCAGAACTGAATTTATGCAAATATAAGAATCCACAGAAACTTAGATTAACAATATTTATGCAGTTGGAAAGAAATGTATGAGGTTGTAGTGCTAGCATCCTGATACAGAAAGAAGCAGCAGGTGTCCCCTTCAGGACTTTAATGTCTTCAGAGCATATTGGAAATGTGTCATCATTATCATAGCTAACAGATTTAATTAATACTAATTACTTTAATAGATGTCAATATGAAATTCCTTTATACTTCTTGGGGAACAGTTTAGTTGCAATGAAATTTAGATGTTTTTAAAAATTAGTGAAATGGTTCACTTTCATGCCCAACCTCTCCACTCTAGCATTAAAACCAATCTTACACCCTAAGAGACAACCAATTGTAAATCTCAGATTTCTTGAGCGTCTCACGAAATACAGAACAGAGTGTCTAACATTTAGTTTCACTAGTTTCTTTGCCAGGGATATTACCCATCTGAGATCAGAGTCTACTCAGCTAAGCATTTTTATCTTTCGAGTTCAAATTCCACTATATATGTCATTTTGTTTCAAAGAGGAGAAAAAATAGGCTTCTGCAATTGCTTATTATTTAATCTTGTGGTTTGCAATGTGGTAGTGTTTGAAATTAAGTGAGACTTGAGATGTTGGATGAAGTTTGGGTTGGAATTGAACACTCAACAGCTAGGAAGACTTAATTTGAGGGAAAGCTAGATATCCTACTTTCTACAGACTAGAGAGTTAAGAGAATGAGAGGATGAGAAAGACATGGGCATGTTGATAGGCATTAAGGAAACAGCCTGTGGATAAGGAGAGTTTGAAGATAAGTGAGAGAGAGGGGAGAATACGGGGGACAATCTGTTGTAAAAGATGGGACAAAATGGGATCACTGATGTATGTAGAAGGATTACACTTGGTAAGGAGAAATGCTACTTCTTTGTCTGAGACAGAATTCTGAAGGAGATCTTGGCAGAAGGTACCTATTTGAGATAAGGAAGAGGAAGAGGGAGCTCTCAGGGAATGGCCTCAACTTTTTTTCAGTAAAATTTAAAGCAATGTTCTCTGTTGAGGGTATGAAGAGAGGGGGAGTCATGGGAAGCTTAAGGAAGGATGACAATGTTTGACAAGAGCTGCTAAGGAGTGGAATAGTGAGTTATTCAGCAAGGTATAAGGATTAACCAGCACCAGTGAGGGACCAGTGGATATCATCCGACAGATTTGTAGTGGACACATTACTAATGGTCATAGAATCTTTGAAATGTTAAGAATTGGAAGCAAACCTTAGATCATCTAGGGATCTTTCTTTATTCAATAAATATTTATTAAGTGCCTTCTGTTTGCTAGACACTATTCTAGGCACTAAAGATAAAAGACAAAGGTGAAGCAGTATCTCTTTAAGGAGCATACTTTCTACTGGGAGATGTTTTTGAAATATTTGTTTCTCAATTATCTGTATCCACATTTTTGTTAAGGTACCATGTGATAGTGAGGATGTGTACTCCTTAATAGCCCCATTTAGGAGGTACAATAATACCTTACATTTATATAGTGCTTACTATGTGCCAGGTACCATGCTAAGGGCTTTCTAATTATCTTATTTGATTTTTACAATAGCCCCATGAGGTAGGTGCTATTATTATTCCATTTTACAGATGAGGAATCTGAGGCAGACCAAAGATAAATGACTTTCCTAGGGTCACCTTGCTAGCAAGTGTCTGTCTGAGGCTGGATTTGAACTTAGGTCTTCCTGACTCCAGGCCCACCTATCTTGATTGCTGCCTTAATCTCAATTCTCAGCAGTCTATATAGTTCTATATTTTCCTTTTTATCTTTTTGTTAGATTTACCTACTTCTTACCAATGAGTTATGTCCTTTTAAAATTCCTTAACCATGTTTTTTCCTTTTTAAGAATCTCATGAAGTTTCATGACTCTTATGAGTTTATTTTTTGGGCAGCTGAGTTCTTTGCCTCCTTTTTCCTCTTGAACTTTTTATCCTTTAAACTTATATTTGACTCTGACGTTCCTACTCCCTCTTTCCTCCTCTTATCCTTTTTCTTCTCCACCACTGTGGTTTTTCTATAGGAGAGACCCCTAAGGCTGATTGTATTCAGTCTTTTCCAATTTCAAACTTGCCTACTTTCTTGCCCACAGTAAACCTTGAAGGGGAGAAGACTGAGAGCGCTTAACCTCAAGCCAATTTGGTAAAGCAAACTTTGGTACCCTTACTTCTCCCCCCTCAGAAAAGTTATACTGTCTTTTCTTAGAAAGTTAGATACAATTGGCATTTTCTACATCTTGTAGATGTGAGGATTCAAATTCTTAGCAGATGCTACTTTAGTCAGATGGTGAAACACAGACCTTTGCGGTTGGTTGATTAAACAACCTCTGAGTTCCCTTTCAGCTAGAAATCTATGAGACTATGAAGCCTGAAATCAATATTTTTACTCTACATTGAATGTCTAAGGTTAAATATGTGTAGTGGTCCATATTTCATCAATTTAGCTGATGGAACCCAGGGGAATCAGTAAAGAGGAGATTTTTGGAATGATAAATAGCATAGTAAGCCAGGGATCTGCTCTCAAGTGGACAGAAAGCCAATAATCTCTTCATATGTACACATTAGGCCCAGTGGAAAGTATTACAGATAACTTGAGTTCTGCTCCATCTTGGCTTGGCCACTAATATGTATGATGGGTGGATGAGTTTTATTCCTCCTGGGTCTCAATTTTCACATTTGAAAAGTGAGAGAGTTCAACTGGATTGCAGGGGTTATTGGCTTTTTTGTATAATGAGCTCTGGCATTTTGGGACGGCCTCAAAAATGTTTTTAAATGCAGAAAATGCAATGCATAGGATTACAAAGGAAACGAATTATATTGAAATATAGTTATCAGAATATATTTTTTAAAAAAGGTTCCTAAATTCCAGGTTATGAACTCCAGGACTAATTGATTCCCAAGAACCCATGAAATTTAGGAGCCAGAAAGAAAGCTTTTCCTAAATGGGTCGAGTAAGAGGATGGGATCAGGACTTGAGTGGAGAAGGGTACTGCTTAGAGTCTGGTCAGAAAGGCTGTAAGGAGCAGTATGTTCCTATTATAGTTTCAAGGGTACAGGGTGTCCAACACCTGATATATTGGGTAATGGAATGAAGTTCAGTATGATAGTATAATTTTATCTTAGTGATATAAATTCTAAAACAGAATGTGTATCAAAATTGTTTCTAATTTTTATATATTTGGGAATGTAGAGCAGAAAAAGCAGAAAAATTTAAATATAAGTATTCCATTACTAATTTATAGTATAAATCAGGAGAATAGGGGTCTCACCTATGTTTTCTAAATTTCTACTTCACCATATAAGTGGGATATTGAATGTGTATTCCTGTACTTCTGTATATTTAAGGGGTTGGGGTTGAAGTAGCATTTGTCTATACTTACTGAGTCCAAGCATACGGGGGTTGAACCATGGTAGTTTAGGTTTGATATTGGAACACAATAAAACATTCATAGGTTCACACACGCATACACATGCACGCACACTCACATGGAGATTTATTTAGCTGTAACTGCAGAATAATATTAAACGTGATAGGAATTGAAGACGATCATGGTTCACCAACCAAGCATAGGAAATCCTCCCCCACCTCACCCCACCCCTCAGCTGCTTTACATCCATTAGTCGAGAAGTAACAACTATAATATGATCCCTTAATCCTCTGAACCAACTGATTCCCTAGGAATGACTCAATACCTTTTAAGGAAAAACTAGCCTAACTTGCATGAGGGTGTAGGGTTGGGATAGTACTCCTCTCACAGTTGTACTTAGATTTTTGATATCAAACTCTTATCAGAGCTATTTGATACAAAGACTTTCTTCCTGCTTATTTGACTGCTTTCCATATTATCCTAAATACATGAACTATATTTGTGCAGAAGCTTTTCAATTTCATGGAGTCAAAATGATCTATAATTGCCTTGATGATGATGATGATGATGAAACATCTAGTATTAATATAGTATTTTAATATTTGCAAAATGTTTCCCATGTTATCTAGTTGGATCCTTACAACAATCCAAGAAATGGGTGCTATTCTTATCCCCATTTTATAAATGAAATTGAGACTGGAGAAGTATCCACTATGGAATTTGGATTTTGCCCAGCAACACACAACTAAATAAAAGTCTATGAGACAGAATTTAAACCCATGTCTTCAAGATTCTTGAAGCCCTTTATCCACTGAGTCACCTAACTGCCTCTGTTTCTTTGTTTAAGAATTGATCTCCTACCCATAGCTGCAGAAGCCCCTAGTTGGCTCAATGGATAGAGTGCCAGGCCAGGAGTAAGGAAGACCTGAGTTCAGATTTGATCTCAGACACTTAGTAGCTCTGTGACCCTAGACAAACCACTTAACTTCTGTTTGCCTTAATCCACTGGAGAAGAAAATGGCAAACCGCTCCAATATCTTTGCAAAGAGTCGAAAAGAGTTGGACATGACTAAAAAGTACCAACGAAAACCCATAGCTGTGGGAGGAATATGATCTGCTTCTGTTCTAATTTTTCATGGTATGATTTTTAGTATTCAAATCATGTATCCATTTAAAATTTATATCTATTGTAAGATGTCGATCTAAGTTTTATTTCTGCCAGAGCATTTTCCCATTCTTTCAGCAATTCTTATCAAGAAGAGAATTCTTTCCCAAGTGGTTTATCTTTTAAGGTTTATCACACATTGGATTATAGAGTTGTACTGCTTTTTATTTTCTGCCACGTAAAGCAGAACTGGAATTTTAACACAAATTCTGTTGCTCTAAATCCAATGGGTTTTATACTATACTGTCCAGATTTTGTTCACAAGCCATTTCTCCAGTTTGAGATCCAGTTTGAGATTTTTTTTTCTTACCATGAATAATTAGTGATTGCTCTCCTTAAAATAGCTGAAGTCTTTCAATCTCTAGTTTAGATATGAGCAATGGAAATTCTATTCAACAAGTATTTATTAAGTGCCTACTGTCTTCTAGGTACAATGCTAGGAACTGGAATTTCAAAGAAGAAAATGAAAGAGCCCCCACCCTCTAAGGATGTAGACTCCATCTAGAGGATAAAACATGGGGTGAATATTAAAGGTGAATAGTAAGCAAATATGCAAAGTAACTTCAAAATGAGGAGAGCACTAACAGCTGGAGGAAATTAGGGAACTTTGAAAGAAGCTAGAATTGTTACAAGCAGAGGTTAGGAAGGATGGCATTCCAGCGAGAGGGCAGCACCTAGGCAAAGGCAGGGAGATGGGAGATGGAATATTGTGTAAGGGAAATAGCCAACCTACCCATTTGCCTTAGAGAGGGCCATAGAGAGTATATGAAGGAGCATAATAGGAAATACTATTAGAGTGGGCAGATTGGTGCCACATACTAGAAGGTTTTAAGTGCCAGACTCAGTCCACCAATTAGCATCTTATTAAACCCCTACTATGTGCTAGATACTGTGCAAAGTGCTCAAGGAGATAGCATTTTAGTGGAGGAAACTAAGCAAATTACTGTGTGCATATAAAATATATATTATTTAAATCAAAGATAATCTCAAAGAGAAAAACAGGAAGAGAAGGGCTTCCTGCAGAAGGTGAGATTTGAGATGAGTCTTAAAGGAAAAGCTAGGAGTCAAAGGTGAGTAGGGAGAAACTTACAGGCATGGGAGGCAGTCAGTGCAGGTCAGGGTGGAGAGATGGGATGCCATGGGTTCCTTAGAACAGCCAGTGTAGCTGGATCATTTTATCTTTGAGACAGCAAAGAACCCACAAAGATATTTGAGTAGGGTGCTGACATGGTCAGATAGGTGTTTTAGCAAAAGCAATTTGGCTGCTCTGCAGAAGATGAATCGGAGAAGGAAGAGGAGAGTTAGGGATGAAATCAATCAAGAGTTGATGAGGGCCTGAAATGGGGTAGAGACTAAGGGAGCCTCTGTGTGATTAGGAGAGAAGGGAATAGAAGCCAAAGATATATCCCTCAGCCAGAAAGGTTCTAGCCCTTGAAGCTGTCATGTTGGGGCAGTCTTGGAGGTCCTAGATTTCTCTTTAATGTTTCCTGGTACTACACAGCCTTAGAGATCTGGAATTATGAGACCTGAGGCCCATATATTTGAAGGTATTTAGACCTGCCTTTGGGTAATGAATTATAGGAGTTGAAAGAGTCCTCAGAGGAGGGATTCCTAATCTGGGTTCTATGTACTTGTTTGTAAAAAAAAAAAAGTGTCCGTGTATAGACACACACATACACACTCATGTATACATTTATATACACACACATACAAAAACATATGAAGTATATATGTACCTATTGATAACTATGTTTCGGTATAACTGGTTTCCTTTATATTCCTATGTATTTTATTTTATGCATTTAAAACATTATTCTGAGAAGGGATCCATAGGTTTTGCCAGCCTGCCAAATGTATCCATCACATTAAAAAGGTTAAGAACCCCTGTCTTGGAGGTTTTCTAGCGAAACTTACTCATTTTATCAGAAACTGAGATTATTCACTTCGCTGAGATCCTATTTCTGGTAAACTGCAGAGCTAGGATTGAAATGTGGGTTCTGGGATTCTTGATTCAGCACTTTTTCCACTTCACCACTCTCTAACCCGCTATTCAGACAGTTGGGGATAGTTGCTGCTAGTGGATTCCTGTTTGGCTCCCAGGAAAATGTCCAACTCAGTGCTGAAAGTGAAGACCTCTTTGGAGTTTCTACAGATTCTTCTAATCCCAAAGTGGAACACTTCAAGACTGCAAGTCATTTTGTTTGCGTCATTATTTGGAATTTTTGCATTTTATGCAAATTTCATTATTGGTTAACTCTGAAAGTGAACTTCCAGGCTGCTGAAAAGCTTTTGTGACTGCCAGAGTGAAGTTAAAGATACTATGGATGCCCTCAGCTTTGTTGATTTTACCTGACATCTTATATTGAAGAAAATACCTTTTATTGGAATGTTCCAGACTATATTTTTATCTGGACCAGTCTCTTCTCTTGCTTTCCAGCATTTTAGGCCTTCCAGTATTGCGTTTTCACCTCTATTCCTTGCTTTTCTGGCTGATTTTATTAATAGCCAAGCCACGTAGTCTGGCTGTGTATTCTAAAACCCACTACTGTTCTCAGACAAGGGCAGTCTTTCCTGATCCCAAAGGCCCATTCAAGCATATATGATTGTTTCTGTCAGTGATGGAGAATTGTATTGACAAACAGCCAGCCAGCTGTTTTTATTTTAGTCATGTTTATTTGACCTCCCAGCTTAATGTTCAGGTTTTCTGCAAAGTGCTATTAACTCGTTTGTTTTTTTTTTCTTGGAGAAATATTTTCCTGTTCTCTTCATTCCTTCGTCATTCTATTGTTCCCATAGCTGTTCTAAAATGTAAAATGCAAGAAAAAGAAAAGTTTTCTAAGTTAGATTCTCAAAGCTTTAAAAAGTTGTTGTAAATTGGAATCATTCTAACACTAGCATGCCATTTGCAAATCATGTCTTCTTAAGCAAGAGGCATGTGGGTCGTGATGGTTCCCAATTTGTATTCCTTTTTGACACAAAGTAATCTGGTCACAGTAGACTCCTCAAAGCAGCATGCCCTTCTGAGAGCATGAGAATTTGCACACATTTAAAAAGAAAAGCAGTTATTTTTAAAATGGAGATCTGGCATACCTCTCAGGAAATAAGATTTCATTAAATAGTGTATTCTGAAAGAATTCATGGTAGAGCATGTGGCTTAGGTTTCTTTTTCCCATATCTGTTGGACTCTGCAAAATGTTTTGCCTCTCTCACAAGCAGAGGAGAGGTTTTGCCTTCAGCACAATTATTTCTCCATGAGTAAAGTGGAATAAGAGGCCTGAATAACTGTGGCCAACAGACAGTTGAGCCCAGTTCCATTTATGGAAGGTGGTGCTGCCACATGACAAATGATTTGATGCTCTTTGTACGTGGCCCACTAAAGATGGGACTTCTGAAAGATGACCCATTTTGGAATTGTCATAGAGGTGTTTGTTTTCTTCTGTTGATGAAACACAAGCAGCTCCAGAAGACTTGGCAGCTTTTCAGTCTCAGGGAATAGGTGGGTGTTCTTTAGTTATAGAGAACAGGCAAGGGAACTAAAACATGGAGCTGTCCAAACAGCTGTGAGGCTAACCTACGTCAGCTTAGGACAAACTGTCCTTGCTTCTGGTACTGTTCTAGCTAAGCTGGAATGTCTCATCAGCTTAGGTTACATACCTTACAATTCCTAGGAGACAGAGATAACTAACTAGCTAGGTACATATATATAATATATGTGTGTAATATGTGCACATATATACATACATATACATACTATACATATTTACACACATACTATATACACACATACATACACTATACACACAATATATATATGTATATGTACACACTATATATACACACATACTATCTATATGTACACATACTATATATGTGTGTGTGTATATATACATACATCCATACATACACATAATAAATGTGTATGTGTGTTTAAAGAGTTAACTTAGGTTCCAAAATCCTTCTTTAGTCTATAAAGTTTTGTGGCCAAAAGTAGTGCTTAATTCAGTCCCTAGAGAGTAAAGGCTTAAGGATGAAGAATTCTTAATTTCCTTTTGAAATTTTCATTAATTTTTTAATACATTTAAAATGTAAACATGGGGCAGTTAGGTAGTACAGTGGATAGAGCACCAGCTCCAGAGTCAGGAGGACCTGAGTTCAAATTCTGCCTTAGACACTTAGTAGCTTTTATCATTTAACCCCCATTGGGGTTAAAGATATTTAACCCCCATTGCCTCAAAAAAAATATAAATATGTAGGAGTATATGCTTATGATCAAAGCACACCATTAAGTTCACACATATTATAAATGATAGTTAAAAGTAAAGTGAAAAGATGGCTTTGTGAGATTTAGAATAAATCACTTGTATATTTCATTTTTAAAATTCCACCTGAAGTTGGATAGGCAGCATGATGTAGTGGACAGCAAGATGGCCTTGGCACTAGGAAGACCTCGGTTTAAGACCTCTTTCTGGCATGTACTGGCAGTATGACCTTGGAAAAAATCAGTTAGTCTCTCAGTGTTTTATGCACAACTCTCTGACTAAAAGTAGGCCAGGAGTGTGCCAGCCTACATTGGGAGGAGGAGTTTCCTCACCAGGGAGTTCCCTATACAATGAAATCACAAGTCCAGGCCATAGCTTCAAAGAATGTTTTTAGTGGAAGAAAGTTAATCTGTTCCATCAAAGCCAGTTTAGGAAGGAATGTTTCTTTCAGTGTTAGGTCATGTTTTTAGTCAGTGTGAAATAAAGTAACGTCACAGGCGGGATTTTCTTTTTAAGTTCCACACATCTGAATGGAATACTTATGTATTGTTATTTTAAATTGTTTTCCTTGATTATGCTTGTTTATTTTTTATTTTAATTTTTTATTCATTTGCACTTAATACAAAAAAGTCCCAAAAAAGGACATTGCCATCTGCATAGTACAGCACAGAGGATTCAATACAAAACTATGAATTTCCATTGTAGACTGTTTAGTTTTTTAAACCCTGTGATAAATACTATACATTGTTTTCAAAACTACCCTGCTTTTTTGTGCTTCCTTCCTTCTGCATTATTTAAAAGTTTACTAATACAAAAGTATTGATATTATGTAGAGCTTTTGTGTATCTCTTTTGTGGAAGCCAAAGATTTAACCCTATGTTCTGCAGAATGGGGCAGCTAGGTGGCACAGTGGAGAGAGCACTGTATCTGGAATCAGGAAGACTCGTCTTCCTGAGTTCAAATCTGGCCTCAGACACTTACTAGCTGTGTGACCTTGAGCAAGACACCTAACCCTGTTTGCTTCATGTTTCCTCATCTGTTAAATTAGCTGAAGAAGGAAATGGCAAAACAATCTCAAATGGGATCAGGGAAGACTTGGACATAACTGAAAAAAAGTGACTGAACATCTGAACATTTTGTGAAAGAAGAAATGGGAGAATGTTTATATTCAGTGGGAGAATTAATCAATTAGTAAGATTTATAAAACACCTACTATGTGCCAGGTCCTGTGCCAAGAACTGGGGATAAAAAAAAAGAGGCAAAAGCTCTCAAGGAACTTACAGTCTAATGGGGGAGACAACATGGAAAGAAATATATAAGAAGCAAGCTATATAAGGGATAAATAGGAAATAATTAACAGAGGGAAGGCATGGGAATTAAGAGGGGTTGGAGAAAGCTTCCTGGAAAAGGTGGTATTTTAGTTGGGACTTAAAGGAAATCAGGGAGCTCAGTAGTTGGGGTGAAGGAGGGAGAGGGTACCAGACACAGGGGACAGCCAGAGAAAATGCAACAAGGTGAGAAATGGAGCATCTTGTTCCTGGAAGCCAGTAAGCCAGTGTCACCACATCCAAGAGTTTGTGTCAGGGAGTAAAGTATAAGAAAACTGGATAGGTAGATTATCAAGAGCTTTGAATGCCAAACACAGCATTTTGTCCTCTACAGTAATAGGGAATGTAGGAAGCAAAGACAGTTTAGGAGAAAAGATAATGAGTTCCATTTTTGGACACATTGAATTTAAGATATCTATTGGACCTCCAGTTTGAGATGTTGGAAAGGCAGTTGGAGATGTGAACCAGGAGGTTAGCAGAGAAGACGGGCAGGATAGGTAGATCTGAGAATTGTCAGTGTGGAGAGGGTCATTAAAACCTTGGCAGCTGATGAACTCTCCCAGTGAAGTAGGAGAGAGCCCAGGACAGAACCCTGAGGGACAGCTGTGATTACAGCACACCTAGTACTCAAAAAGACCATCCAATAAAGGAGACAGAGAAGAAGCAGTCAGATATTAGGAGGAGATCCAAGAGAGTACTAGCCCAAAGCCTGGAGAGAAACGTGTAAGAAGGAGAGAGTGATTATACTGTCAAAGGCTGCAGAGGAGTCAAGGAGAAAGAGGACTGAGGAAAGGTCATTGGATTTGGCAACCAGGATCATTAATAACTTTGGAGAGGGCAGTTTCAGTGGAACAACGAGGTCAGACTGTAAGGCATTAAGAAGAGTATGAGAGAGAGAAAGTGGAGGCACCTCTAGTAGATGTGTTTTTTGAGTTTAGCTACAAAGGGTAGAAGAGAAAGGACGATAACTCCATCCTTCTTTCTGCAAAGTGTGTGTCAATTGACTTGGACCCCATGGCCCCACTCACCATTTCTGCAACTTTTCTGGCCAGAGTATCCCCATCTCTCCCTTACAGTGAATGGAAGGGTCTTTAAGGGCACAGATTGCCTTTGCTTTTTCCCCCTCAGCTTTTATCACTGTGCTTCATATATAATAAATATTTCGTAAAGGCTTCATTCATTTATTGAGCGTTGTCTACTTTAATGGACCAGAGCTTGGAGATTCTTCTATTGGGCCACACTACTGTTTATAAATCAGTGAGCAAGTACTTATTAAGTGCTTTGTATGTACCAGGCATACTGTCGAGGGGGCACAAAGAAAAGGAAAACCACAGTGGCATGATGTTAATATAATATATGTGTGAGCTTATATATGTGTATATACATGCATATGTATATATGTGTGTGTATATGTACAATGTGTGTGTATATATGTGTATACACACAATATATATTTATATACATACACACACATACACACTGTTGCTATTCAAAATGAAAACTTTTTACACCAACATCTTGACCACCTTTTCTGATACTGACAGTTTTGATAGATTGGTTGTGGGTTGTGGTAATCTTTCCAAGTGTGGAAACTATATATAGGACACCAGTTTATTTAAGGACAGATGCCAGAGGCCTCTAAACTTGCTCCTGATGTGGAATAAATTTTGGGTGTTGTCAATTTTTGCATGAAAGAATCAGAAAACTACCTATTCTACTTAGCCTTTTTTTGTTTTTTACAGTTGGGTAATTAAGTGATCACCTTCCTTGAAATGCTTATTCTGGCATTTGTCATGCTTATATGCCATTTTACCCTAAATCTATGGGATAAAATCCAAATGCACATGCTTGACATTCAAGGCTCTCTGTGATCTGGCCCCATTCTACTTCTGCAGTCTTCTATCACATTACTCACCCTCATACCTGTACTCTACATTCCTGTCAAACTGGATTGTAGATTAGCTCCCTGATTTAGACTTGTGGTGTCTCGCCTCTACCTGTTAAAATAATCCTCTTTGTCAAAGTTCATATCAGGTGTCTTCTTCTCCAAGAAGCCTCCCTGAAAGTACCCCCAAATTGTTCTAGAGTGCTTTGCCACACACTGCCTCATATGTCATTCAGAGCCCTGGCAAGACATCTGACATCTTCATATTCCCTCTCCCTTGCACAAAGTTCCCCCTTAATAAATAAATGTTTGGGAAGGGAAGTCAGGAGGTTATGTTACTATTTTTCATATACACTTGAATCTTGGGGCACTTTTCCTCTTCCTTGTGACCTGTGACCCAACTGAATACCAAATGGACTCTTTGGAATGCATGTTCAGTGTTCAGCAGAGTTGTTCCAATACATCAGAAGCATATTGCTATTTCTGCAAGCCTCTGGAAGTTCTAAAATTGCAGCCAAGGTTCATAACCTTTGCGACTGCAAAATGGTAACTGGTCTATTTATTCCCCTCAGCATTAGTGAGATGAATGATCACTTTATCATCTCTCCTTATAGAGGATATGAATCAGATGTTTTTTAATCTACTATAAGAAGAAGGCTTCAGAAAATCTGCTTATCTATACCTTTTTTTAATTTTTAGATATGTTTTATTATTAAAAATTCAGGCAGTGTAGCATAGTGGATAGAATAGAATGATGTATTACAAGTCAGAAGGCTGGTTTGAATCCCACCCTCCACACCTAATAGCTGTATGACAGCGTGGGTACATCATTTTGTCTCAGGCTCTGCATCTGTAAAATGGGGGTAATAATGCACCTTCTTCATGAGTCTTTTAGGAAGCTCAAAGGAAATGCCTGAAGGGCAAACATACATTTACCTAAAATACTTTTTTATGGAGAACTCACGCAAGGCAAGCGCTCACAGGGTGGCCAGAAGAAGTGATCCAAGGACACCCTTAAGGTCTCTCTGAAGAACTGTAGTATCCATTCTGTAGAACTATGTGGAGCTATGACCAGAGGTTGATCTAATTGTATACACCCTTTGATCCAGCAATACCACTGCTAGATCTATATCCCAAAGAGAGTTTTTAAAAAAGGGAAGGAGGAAAGATATTTTTAGTACCTCTTTTTGTGGTGGCAAAGAATTAAAAATTAAGGGGATATCGATTTGGGAATGGCTGAACATGTTATAGTTTATGAATGTAATGCAATACTGAATGACAAGCAGGCTGATTTCAGAAAAACCTGAAAAGACTTACATGAACTGATGCAAAGTGAAGTGAGTGGAACCAGGAGAATATTGTACATAGTAACAATAATACTGTATGATGACCAGCTATGAATAACTTTGCTATTCTCACCAATACAATGACTCAACACAATTCCAAAGGATACATGATTAAAATGCTATCCCCATCCAGAGAAAGAACTAATGGAGTCTGAATGCAGATCAAAGCATCCCATTTTTCACTTTATTTTTTTTTGTTTTTTTTTTAATTTGATATGTTTCTTCTTTCATGATAGTACTAATATGGAAGTACGCTTTACATGATTGCATATCTATAGCCTATATCAGATTGTTTACAGTCTTAGGGAGGGGGAAGGTGAGGTATGGAGAAAAGTTGAAGCTCAGATTTTTTAAAAAATGAATGTTAAAAATTGTCTTTATGTGTAATTGGGACAAAATAAACTATTCTGTGTGTGTGTGTGTGTGTATGTATGTGTAAATAAACTTTAGTATGAATTGTGAGACATAGGAGATGATGTTACAGAACCACCCAGCAAGTGTGCCCCCATCAGAAAAGGTGCCATACTCCATGAGCAAAACAGTCTCGGTACCACAAAGGAAATGTGAACTGTGCAAATCCAGAGACATCTCCATCCCAGATGTGCTACTGGACTACTCCTGAGCAGCTGTAGAGCCTTCTGCACTCATACTGGGCTGATCAGCCCAACATCAGGATGTCTTTGGTTCTCTTCGGCAACGAAGGATGGACAACGAGTCCGTTGATATTTCTTCTGGCATTGGTGACCCCAGGAGTCATTTGATAAATTACCAGGTGTCTATTAAACAGCATCCAAATAACCATCTCTAATAGTTTACAATCTGGCAATTTCAGACAATATCTGACTTCATCTCGGAAGCAACTTAATAGAGGTGAAATAAAACTAGCTACAAATTACTTAGTTCCACAATACTAACATTTCCTTTGATTTCAGTTAGTTTTGTTAATTGTAAGTATCCAGAGATGATGATAAATTAACAGTTCCCAGGATTCTCGTTTCTTGACTGGAGATTTTACAGATGAAACTACCAGGTTCACACCCCATTGTTTTAGGGCTCAGTGACTTTTGGATTATTTGTAAATACTTTTGGGTGTGAGCTCTTTAAAAAAAAGTCCCTTTGCATACTGCTCTTTTCATTTGAGAATTACTGTATACTCAAATGCTTCAAAGGAAGGGTGTAGCTAGCTATGTGATTTAGTGGAAATAATGTATTTTGTTGTCTGGTAAGTTGTGGTGAAGTTTCTTTGTAAAGTCTCTTCGTTCAGTATTTTTTTTAGGTAGAGAAATATTAGGTTTTTACTACTCACGCACAAATATTCTGCTTTTAACAACTCATGACTAATTTTCATTTTACTCCTGGAAGTGTTCAGTCATCTAATACTTCCTTATCAAAAGGAAGGTATTAACTTTAAAATAAGACTGGGGTAGAGAAAGAAAAACTGAATGCAAATTTTACAGAAAAAATTCTTTTATTACGGGAGGATTTGTTTTGTGAAGTTTGGGTTCAGTCAAAGGGCCACACTTGAGGACATAGAAGGCCACATGTGGCTTTGAGGTGACAGGTTCCTCACCCCTGACCTAGAGACCTCTTGCAGAAGGTGGAATTTGAGCTGAGTCTCAAAGGCAGCCAGGGAAGACAGGAGGCAGATACCAGGAGGGAGAACATTCCACACTGCAAAAGGCCCAAAATGTGAAAAGGCACCAAATGGAAAGATAGAGTATTGTGTGTAATGTTCATGTCACTGAGTCATAGGATACATGGAGTAAAGTGTAAGATTAGAAAGGTTAAAAAGGGGGCTAGATTGCGAAAAGACTTTAAAAGCCAACCAGTGGATCTTACTTGGAGGTAATTGGGAATCCCTCAGGTTTACTGAATGAGGGTGGAGGACTGACATGGTTAGACAATCCGCTTGGCAGCTGGGTAGAAGATGGATTAGGAAGAGAGATACCTGGGACAGGTAGAATTACCAACAGCTATTGCTGTTCCACCCATGTGAAGTGTTAAGGGCCTGAACCAGGGTGGTGGCTGTGTCAGAGGAGAAAAAGGGGATGTTTCAGGAAAAACCAATTGAAAAGAAACAAGCAGATGGCTTAGAGCAGCTCTGAGCCTTTAAGTGCCTACTGTGTGCCATGCATTTGTACTAAGTACAAATGTAAGACAGTCTGCCTGCCCTCTACACATTTTGGTTTGCATTTCTTTTTATTTTCTGTGGAATATCTCCGCATTGCACTAAGACCTTCTGGTATTTTTAGCATCTTATGAGTACTTGGATAACCTTCAGATGGTTCCATTACTGACTACTGTATGTACTGAAAAATGTTTGTCATGCACTTCTTGAGCATGTCTTCATATCTAATGCACTGTATCCTATTTATATCCACTGTGCACCTTCAGATTTGGGGGTTTTGTGGTTTTTTTGAGTTGCATTAAAAAAATTTCATTTTGAAATACCTAACCATTTCTGGATCTCTGTTTCCTCAACTGTTTCCTCAAACAGAGGTGCTTGAACTAGTCACTTTGTAAGGTCACTTTTAGCTCATCAAATTTTGTGAATTCTAACAATACAGGAGCTTGAGCAAGGTCACTGTTAATAACCTAGGATATCCTGTTCATGTTTCAAACAAGAATTATTAACATCATTCAATATCCTCACCTCATGAAATAGGAAATGGTTTTGTGGTCTACCAGTTACAGAAAGGAAATCTTGGATGTGAGAGCTAGGAGGGTTATGTTTCCATTGTGAGAAGGTAGGGATCCCAGTAGGGCTACACCAGGGCTGTAAGGGAAAAGGAGTGCTATGTTTGAGAGAAAAAAAAGGCCAATTTCACTGGACTATAGAAATAGAAGTTGTATAAAATGAGACTCTAAACAGGTTAAAGCCAAAACTTTATAGAGGTTCAGCTATTATTTCTTATCATGGCTCTTAGATTTATATATATCCAGCCATACCCTCTTTCCTAAGGTCCACATCCCCAGTTGCCTATTGGATATCTTCAACTGGATATTCCATAGGCAGCTCAAACTCAACATGTCTAAAATACTCCAGTCTTAGAGAGTTGTCTGGGGTATGCAGCTAAAATGTTACAGTTAGGTCTTGAAAGTATGTCTTCCTGAATCCAAGGCTGGCCTTCTGTGCACTATATCATTTTATCTCTCAACATTTATTATTACACAGTAATGTTTCAAAAGATTGAGCAGATAGATGATGTAGACAGAGCACTGGGTCTGGAACTTGCAAAGACTCATCATCCTGAGTTCAAATCTGGACACAGGCACTAGCTATCACACTAGTTTCTTAACTTTACTTCTTTGTAAAAAGAGCCAGAGAAGAAATGGCAAACCATGCCAGTAGCTTTGCCAAGAAAATCTTGAATAGAGTCCCTTTAGGACTGGATGTGACTGAAAAAAAATTAAACAACCAAAGACATATGACCAGCCCTAGTTTGTCTTCTGAACTCTGGTACCACCTTATTAATTGTATGGCTGCAGTGCCAGGCGTGGAATCAGGAAGACTCATCTTCCTGAGATGAGTCTTCCTGAGTTCAAATCCGGCTTCAGATAGCTACTAAGTGACCTGGGAAAGTCACTTAACCCTGTTTGCCTCAGTTTCCTCATCTGTAAAATGAGCTGAAGAAGGAAATGAAAAACCACTGTGGTATCTCAGCCAAGAAAACCCCAGATGAAATAATGAAGAATCAAACATGACTGAACAGAAATATTTCATTATATTAATGTACCCCTTTGTGACTAGCCTTCTTTTTATCCAGATCAGTGACTTCATTGATAGAAAGAATATCTTAATGATGCTCTTTTTAAAAATTTAATTTTTTTATTCTGAATTGAATCAATAATAGGATCTTAATTTAGCATATTTTTGTACAAATTATGCAAATGCTTTATTTTCTTAAAATTATTTTAAATTTGCAATGAAAATATTTTTCTAGGAACAGAAACATACATGGTCTAGCATTTGGTTTCTGACAAGTGTTCAGTGTTGAAGACTGTCCATCTGTTGTTTGCCATCTGGAATGATTGCACACTGCCTCTGATCATAGCCTGACACCAAGACCCTGTGACATTTGAATTTAGTATTCCACTATATTTTTAAAAATTCATGTTGAATATAAATACATAAAGGCAAAAAAGAACATTTCCATGTACGTAGCACAACTTAAAAAGAAGATTCACTTTAAAATCATATAAAAACATGTCACAGTTTACTTTTTTGGAAAACTATATAATAAGTGTTACACATTATTTTCAAAACTACTCTGCTTTCTATGCTACCTTTTAAATTTTGTTTTATTCTCTGCCGTGCATTTTTTTCTATTTTTCCCCTCCTTCCCCCACCTGGAGATGGCCACCATTAGACTCAAATAGGTATATTAAAATATCTTTCAAAAAAGCATGGTTACTGACATATCTAACTCTGGTAACTTAAGCTGATAAGGAAATACAATTTGACTTACCTCCAGGCTTTTATTACATTCTGATAGATTGTGAGGTCCCCAAATGAGCTTGTGGTTTTGGTTGTCCAGTGCAGGATTACTTGTGGGCTCATATTTGTGATGTATGATGTATTAGCTAAGTTTGCTATATAGGGCAATAATTTTAATATTCCTCTTATCCATGGTGCAGGAATGTTTTGAGTTTTTATTACCAGCCATCCTGTTCTATCTACATTAAGATTTATTTGAAGGATACAGTAAAAAAATTTAAATCCAATTCTAAAACATAGTGAGGTTGTTATCTTACATATTTTATTTAGCATGTGTCATGGGATGCAAAAAAGGTTCAGATTCAGACTCACAAACATCTGTTTGGTGCTTTCCAGGGGCAAGGTGCTATGTTAGAAGGACAAAGGAATTACCTTGCTTTCCAGGAGCTTAATGCATACGTCTAGATAAATTGATGGATGATAATTTGAGAAGAAACGCTAACCACATTAGGAAGGATCGCATGTAGGAGGTCACCCCTGAACTGAGTTTTAAGACAAGCCAGAAATTTTAAGAGGAAAAGATGAGTATGGAGAACCTTTTTTGTAGGGGATTGTTAGTAGGGAAACAGGACTGCCATAGCAAAAGGCAGAGATGGGAGGTGGAAGGTAAAGTTCTGGGAACAGTTAATTAGCCAGTTTGACTTGAATTTGACTACGTGAAGGCGAATAATGAGAACTAAGGCTGGAAACATACTTGGGATCCTGATTGTGGAAAGATTCTGTTCGACTAAATGAGTATCAAGCCTTTATCATGTACACATATAAGGTGCTAGGATATAAAAAACACAATTGAAACAGTCTCTACCTTCATGGAACTTACGTTCAGTTGAGAGAACACAATGTGTACAAGTTAAAAAGGTGCTGGACTGGGTTCAAATTTCAGTTCTTAAAATACATATATACATACAGGTATGTATATGTGTGTAAGTACACACTTACATATATACATATAAATACACACATGTATTTATATGCATACATAATATATACATATCTGTGTGGGTACACACATACACAGAGATCTATATCTATCTGCAAGCATTTATCAGTTCTCCCATCCAACTTTACCCTAATTGAACAATTTTTTTTAAAAGGACAAAGACCCCCCCACCTCATAACAAATATGCATAGTTTAGTAAAACAAATCCCTACGTAGGCCATGCCCAAAATTTGTGTCTCATTAAGTCCCACCTTTCTGGCAAGAGGCAAACAGAGTGTTTTAGCTTCACTCCTTTAGACTTATAGTTTATCATTGCTTTGATCACAATTCTAAAGTCTTTCTGTATTATGCTATTATTGTATAAATTCTTCCAGTTCTGTTCACTTTTCTCTGCATCAGTTCACAAAGACCTTTTTTTCTTAAGAGAGGGAGAGTTCGTAGAGGTTTTTCCAATTTCCTTTCAAACTATCCAATTTGTCATTTCTTATGGTACAATAATATTCTATTGAATTCATATGTTATTATATTTATAATATTTTGTTACAGTCATAATTTGTTTATGGTTTTCCAGGAGGTTTTTGGGGTTTTTTGCCACTACTAAAAGAACTGTTAAAAACATTTTTGTGTGTCTCGGTCTTGGTCTCTCTGTGGTATTATAGGCCCAGAAGGGTAGGTTCAAGAGTTGCTTTCCAGCTCCTAGCTCCACCCCGCCATTTGCAAGCATGCCTATCAAGTCTCATTTCTCCTTTTTATTACCCTGTTTGGTGTTAGGCAAGCCATTTCTCTTCTCACCCTCCTCATTTGCAAAGTAGAAAGAAGTAGATGACTTCTGGGGACTTTTCTAGCTTGTGATGTCATCTGAGGGGAGGGGAAAGATCAGGAAAGATTTCCCAGAGAAGGTTGTGGCATTTGAGATGAGCCTACTCTGAAGACAATGACTGAGGTTGTCAGAATACATTTGTTGTGTGTGTCACTAAAATAGCAATGACTTCCTATTTTTGGTATGTGGAATTAAATTATTGAAGAGAAGAAGGCAAGCTCTAAATGAAATGGAAATCAAATTCAATATTAACTGGATAGTCTGAATGGTGGTTGAGGGAGAGTGTGCCATGCAGCAACACCCCTTCTTGGACACATGAAATAAATTTATCCCAAGTAAGAAATGAGGAATTAAGTATTAAAGTCCTGATGCAAGAGAGTACAAAGATGAATGTGCCACAGACCACAGTAAGAGTGTGGAAAGAGCTACAAACAACATACAGGAGAGTGAAATTAGCAAAAATGAAAGATCTAGGTGAAGAGTTACAAGAAATTTGAGAATCACCCAGTGGAGGGGAGGAGAAAGAAGAAAAATAGGTAGATAAAACATTTATTAAGTGCTCATTATGTGCTAGGTGCTGCGATGAGCACTGGGACAGTAAAAACAAGACACGTAGGTGGTCCCTCAAGGTGGGGGAACAGAACATAAAAAGAGGAGATGGAAAGCATTAAAGGGGGTACCCATGTCAAGGCAAAGAAGCTAGTTGGGAGAGTGAGCCATATGGCAGATTTCTAATGATACAGCAGTTTTAGGCAAGGACCCAACCAATCATTGAGATTGCTTTTGGGTGAAGTCATCTTCAGGAGTATAAGGCAGCTGATGTGGACAGCAAGCTATGAAAAGTGGAAGAAATTTACAAAAGGCTGAATAGATTAAGTGGTACCTTGAAGATGGACCTTGAAGAAAGGGAAGGACTTCAGCTGACAGAGATGGAGGATATGAGGGACCGTGGTAACCATGATTTAGGGATAAGAGATGCTGAGATGTAAATAGATATTCAGCATAGTCTAGTTTGACTATAGATGTATAATATTTTAATATATTTAATATTAATATGTAATTTAATATTATTGTGTATTTTATAATTTCAAAAATAATTTTATAGTAATATGATGGTACCTTGGAAACACATTGGACAAGGCCTTGAATGACAGGTCTAGGAAATGACAGGTCTACTTTATTCAACAAGCACTGGGGAGCCATTGAGAAGGGTTATGAATAGAAGGATGACATGATCTGAGTTATGTTTTAGGAAGATTGCTCAAGTAGCTTTATAAAGGAAAGATCCCTTATAATAATAAAAGGGAGGCAGGCAGACCAGTCCTGATTGATCTTTTATAACACCCAAAGACAAGGAGAGATGAGGAATTAAACAGGTGCAGTGGAATTGAAAAGACAGGACTTGCCAGTTAATTTGATGGTGGTGAGATGAGGGTAATATGCACTCAGCAAGTGTCAGTAACTTATCTTTCTCTGGAGAACTATTCATTCATATCCTTTGACCCCTTATCCATTGGAGAATGGCTCTTAAGTCTTATATATGTTGCTTATCAGACCCTTAGCAAAGATTGCCCCTATCAACAGCTTCCCTTCTTTTCCTAGTTGCGTTGATTTTGTTTGTGCAAAGGCTTTTCAATTTCATATATTCCAAATTATTTTCCATTCTGTGCAATGATCTTTGTTCCTGCAACATTTTCCTTCCCGCTACTTTTGTTATCTCAACTTTAACCATCAAGTATTTTGAACGTGTTCTTTAAACTGTGTTCTTTGAAACCTTGGTAATGCCCAAAATGTGATTTAGAGGGTCTGTGAAAATATTTTAGTGCTACCAGAAGTTATCTGGGAATAAAGATCTTTTCTCCTTTAGGGTATGAGGAAGATATTCTTTGGGGGTTTTTTAGTCTTCCAAAAAATTATCTGTTATATCATTGATGATGGACTTCAAGGCAGAAGCAGTTTCCACGCTCATCTGGACCAATCCATTTGCTCTATAGATGAGACTTACGTGGAAGAGTTACTTACCCAAGGTCATAAAAGTAAGAGCCAAGATTTGACCCCAGATCATCCAGCTATAGATCTAGGACTCTTCCTACCCCTGTCCAATGCTATTTCTTCATGGCAGTGGTTCATTAAAAGTTGCTGATGCCCTTTAAGAATTTTAGCTTCATAAAAAGCACAGTTGTCAACCCTGAAGTGCTTTAAATTAGCTTTTAAATATCCCTTGTCTATCAAAACATGATGTTTGACTTTGACTTCAGAGCGAAATGTATTGTCTTCTTCACTGTTGATAGGCAAATACGACCAACATACAGTGGGTACAGATTGGTACAGATGAAGCAGAGAGGGAGGGAGAGTTAACTATGAGAACCTCCTATGAACAGAATCATAGGCTCCCCCTCCTAAATGTGACAGAATTAGGAAGTTGTGGTGATGTTCGAGGCTATGGTCTCATTACTTCCTTCTTAACAGACTTTCCCTGGTTGCTGCCAGTTTTCTTGCCTGGCCAAATCCAACACCATCCTGGGCTCAGAAAGCACATGATTCACATTGTACCGGATGAGCAAGAATGATATAGTGTCATTTTTGCCTATTATGCTAGAATAATATGGTGGTATGGAAAAATGGAATGGATGTAAGATTATTTTCATTTGCCATTTGATTGCATGTAGCACTTCTGGGGAGAAAGCAAAGCATATATGCTTGAAAAATATATTTTCCATATGTTTTTCAGGAAAGAGTTTGTAGTTTAAATTCTGCACCACCGAACATACCATGCATTTTGATTGAGATTGATTTTTAAAGAGATTACCTGGGATAATGAATCAAATCCTGTTCTTTATATTAAATGACTGAGGCTGATGGGTAATCTCAACAAGCTCCAGATAACCCTCTAAATATTGTCAGTTACAGTTTAGTTGTCAGATTGGAGAGAGTTTCCTACATTCATGAAACCACAGATCAGACCCAGAAAATTATTTATAGAGGGAGAAAAGTGGAGCCCAGCAATTTCTGGATCCTTCTCCCATGCTTATTAATACCTAGTAACAGAAGACTTTGCTGATAAAGTCCAGGGCATAAAGCATAATATGTTTGAGAAATACAGTTGTTGACTAGGTGTTAAAGTCATACTAGTGATTCGTCATGTATGTATGTAGTTGAGTAGTAAAGAGCCTCTGGTGTAATTTTTTTCTGTTACAGGAAATATTATAATAATAATCTTGCTCTTTTTCAGTGGTTTGAGTTGTGATCTGACTCTTCATGACCCCATTTGGGGCTTTCTTGACAAAGGTATGGGAGTGATTTGCCATTTCTTTCTCCAGTTCATTTTCCAGATAAGGAAACTGAGGCAAACAGGGTTAAGTGACTTGCTCGGGGTCACACAGCTAGGAAGTGTCTGAGGCCAGATTTGAACTCAGGAAGAGGAGTCTTCCTGATTTCAGGCCTGGTGCTCTATCCTCTGTGCCCCCTAACTGCTCTAATTATAATACTTCACATTTAGAGACTGCCTTGGTGTTTGCAAAGCATAATCCCAGGAGGTGTGGGGTGCAGGTAACTGTTATCCTCATTGTATAGAAAGGAAACAGACTTGAAGGTTCAGTGACTTGCCTTTAAAAGGTTGTAGGTAATGAATTTGTTAAGGGTAGGATCTGAACCCAGTGCCCTCGACTCCCACTCAGCACCCTCAACTAAACTGAACTGCCTCTCTCTCTAAGTAAATGTTTTCAGCAGTTTTGTTTTTGTTTTTAGCTTTCATTAACGTCTTTAGTTTTTATATGACCTTTATTGCCAATAGATCTCTCCTTCTCAAAAAACCATTCCATATGGGTGGATTCCTGACAAAAGCCACTAAGTAAAACTAACCAGTGGACCCGCTGAATCAATTTACCTCAACATACCTTATAGCCCCATATAAATGTGAGCTGCTGCTATATGCAAATGCACCCCTTTCCCCCTCCCAAGCCCCAAAGAATAAGGCGAGAAGTCATATTGTCTCACTACAACTTGGAGGCTGAGTTGTATCATAATTACAGAGTTGAGTTATCAGTCTTTTGTACGTTCCATTCTTTCCACTGATGTAGCTATTCTCTATGTTTTCCTTTTTACTTCTCTCTGTACAAGTTCATGCAGGACCAATTCATTTTAAAATGAGAAAGCATTTGGAAAACTGAAAATTCAGGATTAACAAGTCTTGACTATTCCATGACTAGGAAGGAAGAAGTTACGGATGCAGAGAGTAGTAAGGGACCTTGGTCTAAACCTTCTCATTTTACAGATGAGAAAACTTAGACCCAAAAAAGTAAGGTGACTTGCTCAAGGTCATATCATTGATTGTAGAACCATGATTTGAACTCTGGTGCTAGATTCAGCCATCTTTCAATATACTGAAAAGTCAGTTAGCTGATCTTTTGTTATTTTGTTTTTCATGTGGACTTGATTAAAGTTATTCTTTTTAATCCATTTTAACCCCATATTTGATATTTTTGTGAAAAATATCATCCAAGAATACTTTTTATTAACAAATCTTATAAAACTACCATTGGTTGAGAACTGTTAGACATTATAATATAGAAGAATATGGTGTATTATCTACCCAAAGTAACTTATAGTCTAGTTGGAAATGTTGCATAGAATGAATGAGATGAGAGGCATTTGTTGGGTTTTACATAGGATCCATATATTGCAAGAAGACAGTGGAAGGGTAGGCAAAGTAGTAATCTTTGCCTCCCTTGTCTTACCAGTTGAGAATGCAAAAATTACCAATGCCCTGGATTCTCTGATTGAGTGAGGGATTACTTTGCCTGGCACATACAGAGAAGATCAGTCACGGAATGTCAGAGCTGGAAGACAGTTGGTGAATATTTATTAAGTGCCAAATACTAGGGATATAAATGCAATTAAAAAAAAAAGATAGTCCTTGAAACCAAAGAGTTTACATTCTAACAGGGAAAGACAACCTTCTAAAGGCCACCTAACCTAGCCATTTTTGAGATGAGGTCTCTGTGGTTCAGAGATGTTAAGTGATGAGTGCAAAGTCACAGTGCTTTAGGAGCGGAAGAGAGACTTAAACATCAGCTCTCCTCACCTGCAATCCATCATTTTCCATGATTTCATATCTGACAATTTAGTGAGGTGCTGCCCCAAATCTTTGATGTGTATCCAGCTCTATCCATGCTCCATTTTCTGCAGTGATATCCCAGTGATATCATATATTCCAATAGAAAGCCTTTTCTGTAGTCTTATCCATATTTTTATCATAGGAAGCTTTTTGTGCTTCTGCAACCATGTTGATATTTCATTCTCAGCTTTTCTTTCCAAAATTTCCTGTTATCTTGGCATGCTGGTCTATCTGATGTTAAAGGTTCTGTCACTATTAGACCAAAATCCTCAATGCATCTGTCTGTGTAGGCTTTGTTTAAGCCCCTTTACGTTATGCATGCCAGCTTCTTAGATCACCATCCTCTGGTCACCCACATTCTCAACCTTACAGTCATCCTTGAGTCTTTTTGCTCCTTCACCCCCAAACTGAGTTATTTGCCAAGCCTTGTCAATTCTACATCCACATCTTTCACATCTGTGCCTTTGTTTACCCCCATACAAGCACCACCAAAGCTTAGACCCTTACCTGGAACTATTGCAACAGTCCTCTTTTTGCAGTCTTTGGGGTTTTTATCATCCTTATTTCAAAACATTCTGTATGTATATTGTATGTATGTATATGTATTTATACATGTATGTATTTTGTTGTTTGTATTGTATTTTCTCCCACTGAAATGTGATATCTTTATTTTATTTATTTTTATTTTTTTAATGTTTTACAATCATTTCCTTAAAGTTAAGATTTTATCCCCACCATCTTTCCCCCACTACCCCCCCTCCCTCCCTGTGACAGCATACAATTTTGTATAGGTTCTACATATACTTTCCTATTGAGCACATTTTCACTATAGTCATGCTATGTAGTCGAACTAAAATAAATGGAAGAAATCATATAACAAATCAAAACATAATGCACTGAAACCCACCCACACACAAACATGATCTGCTGAAATGTGATATCTTTCAAGGAAAAGACTATTTTTTCCCTTTCTTTGTATTCCAAGAGCTTAGTATAACTTTTAGGACAGTGGTGTCACTCATAGAGTAGCAGCTCCCTGCAGGCTACATAATGACTTAGAAAATCGCAAACATTATCTATATTTTATTGTACTTTTATTTATTTTGTTACACATTTCCCTGTGACATTTTGATGTACTTGTGGGAACTCTTGGATGCATTGTGGGCAGCCCACAACCTCCATGATTGATACCTCTACTTTAGAAGACAAGTTTGAAAAATGACTTCACAGCCACCTCTCTTCACATTTCCTGGCTCCACAGATGACCTTAAATTCTAATTCTAATTATTGTATTTGACAATAGTTAACTAACAAATCTCTGGACCTGTACAGGGAAACATATTACAAGAGGGTTAGAAGCAGATCTGGGTTGCCCTGGCTTTCCAGAGCGTGCTAACAGTTGTGGGAGTAAAATGAGTTGATCAAATTAAACATACACGTCTTCCATAAAAATGACTAAAAAGAATTCCTTAGATATTGCGTTTAATGTTCAGAGAGAGAAAGTGTGTAGAGAAATGAGGCTGGTGATAAGCTGATCTCTCCAGTACCTTTGCACTCTTAAAGATCTAGGGTGAAATGCTTCTTTTTAATCCCTAGAGAAGAGTGTGGGCCCTTGAAAGTTTTTACCTATTATAGTGTGTTGTTGAGTTGTTTCAGTCATTTCTGACTCTTCATGATCCCATCTGGGGATTTCTTGGCAAAAGCACTGGAGTGGCTTGCCATTTCCTTCTCCAGCTTATTTTACAGATGAGGAAACTGAGGCAAACAGAGTTGGCACAAAGCCATGATCCTGGTCACTTAATATAATTCTGGGAGATATGGTGGCCAGTCATCTAGAAATTTGCATATTTTTGCTTATTTGGCTAAGTTTATTTTTTCCCTTCCCCTTGCAAAAGGTACCAACAAGTACTCAAACAGTTAGAGATACCATTTTGCTCAGTGACACAAGATACTTTTCTTTGGATCTCTCTATGCTTTCAGACAAATCCCAATTCAATTGCACAAGTCTCTAACCAATTTTGGTAATAGTGTCAGGGAAAGGAATGAGCTATTCTTTTTCCCGTTATGGTAGATTTTTCCCATCATTTTTGACATGGGAAATTCCAGGCAGTGTTTCCCCTAACTATTCTGCTTGTGCCTCTTGCATCGACCATGGCCTGCTGACATTCTTGTCATAACCAGCGCTAGGGTAATCTAGTTCTAAGCTCCCTGAACTTGCAGAGAATGTGTAGGAAAGTTGTAAATTTGCACCTGCAGTGATTAAATGTACAGGGTGATGATTCTGTTTCATATTAGTGGTTACATAGTGCCTTGGTTTACAGCACAGGGTAGCTGCCCAAGCCCGCCTCCATTTATGGGCCGATCTAACTCAGTGCCCCATTTGAGAAACGTTTGATTACTTGCGGCTTCTTTAGCTTGTAGAAGTCATATTTTCATCGTATCTTTCTATTTTTCTCTAAGGTTTATGACTGCTAGATATAGGTTTTGTTGTTAATAAAACTAATAGTAATAGCTTATATTTACAAAAGTTTTAAGGCTTTCAAGTTCTTTGCGTGCACTTTCTCATTTGATGTTCACAGCAGCCCTCTGTTCAGCTTTGCAGGTGTGGTTATTTTCACATTAACAAATGAAAAAGTTGGCCCCCAGAGAGGCTTATAGTCACACAGCTAGTAGGTGTGGAAAGTGGGGCTCTAGCTCAGAGCTCTGCTGATGTCAAGTCCATTATTAAACTGCATTGCCTCTCAAAGCTAGACACATTTTACTTGTGCAAATTGATTGATTTATCTTACATCTTTAGAGGGTAGAATTTGAATTTTAAAAAATCCTAGAAAAGCAGTTAAAATATCTACTGTCCTAAAGCATTTCCCCTTTAGAGGATTTTCTTTGTTGTTTCTTACCAGTAGTATATAATTCAACCTTCTGAGTGAATGCACCTCTATTAATTTTGCTTCCAAGAGAGTTGAAAATTGGAGTTAAGTCTTAATTATCTTGAGTTGGGACAATTCTTTTTTTTATAGAAAAAAACATGTAAATGATGTTTTGGTGTCCTTGGAAGAGTCCTATTAGTACTGTAATTTAGGAAAACATGGTGTGTGTGTGTGTGTGTGTGTGTGTATGCGTATGTGTATGTGTGCGTGTGTGTGTACGTGTGTGTGTGTGTGTGTGTGTGTAGTGAAGGGGTGGGGAACCTGTGGCTTGACGGTCATATATGGCCCTCTAAGTCCTCCAGTGCAGCCCTTTGACTGAATCCAAACTTCACAGAAGAAATCCCCTTAATAAAAGGACTTGCCCTTGGTGTAGGCCATGGTACATATAGAGCCAGCCTTAGCATCTGGGTTCAATCCTTCCTTTTGGTAACTTGAAATTTGAATCTCAAACTTCTTTTTCAATGACTTTTGGTAAGTCCCTTAAATTCTCAGTCCCATAGACAACTTCTTGAGACTTGTAGCACAGTCCCTGGTAGGTACTGATGGAGGAAGTTTCTCCGCTGTGAATTTGCCTCCCCCAGGGAAAAGACATATAATATCCTAATTATGGGACAGAGTACTTTTCACATTCTAATAGGATCATAATAATAGTGCTTATAGTTTGTAAGGTATTTTATAAGCATTGTATCATTTGATCCTCCCAGTAAACTCATGAGAAGGATATTTACTGTATTGTAATTAATGCATCCCTGTTTGTATACTTCCTTAGACCTGCCAGTATTTGGATCATAGAATGAAAGGCTGGAGTACCATCTGGTCCAACCTGCTCATTTTGCGATAAGAAATCTAAGCCCCTGAGAGGTTCAGTAATCTACTCAATGTCATACTAGTAGTCAATGGCAGAACCAGCATTTGGACCTACATTTTCAGGCTCCAAATTCTGGGCCCTTTTCCTCTGTATCAGGTTGCTAGGTTCTGTATTATTTACATGTCATCGCATTATAACTGGGGGAAATCAAGTTACTCAGAAGAGAAGAGAGTGATGGATTTGAGTCATCCAGATGGCTATGGCTCTAGTGAACAGACCAGAAAACCAATATAGGGAATGAGTGGCTCTCTTGTCTTTGAGGACAGGGACATTCCTCTTTTGCATTTGTTTATTTAAAGTATCCATCGTAGAGTAGCCTATCCTTGGAACAATGGGGAGATAATCCAGGGGTCAAGTTAAACCTTTGTTTTTGAAGATTGAAATATTTTGTTATTATGTCACATCCTTTTTCCAATATATTCCCTCTCTGTCCCTTCCCCTAGAATCTACATTTACATAAAAAAGTTAAAAAGACGGGAAAGAACTCAGATCATTCAGACTAAACACATATATCCTCTGTAATATACACTTTTGATTGAGAGCCTGTAGGGTTCAGAGTTCCCCTGCACAGGGATATTCACAGTCCTCCATGCCTGCCAACAGTGGGACAAGTTTAATACCAAAGAATGAGTCCAGGGGCTCCAGTATGATTATGAGAAGGTTATTTAATCATATGAGTTACTTATAATAAGGGCAGAATGATGAATCCCTGCCCAGAACTTAACAATCATCCATCTGGGGTGGTGACCAGATGATTCCATGGATCCCAGGAAAGACTCTCCCCCCCCAAAAAAAAGACCTTGGAAATTATAGAAGTCAAACAGAAAGAAGGGGAGTCGCAGAGCATCATTACATATGTAATCATGGTTTAGCTCATGTTTGATTTACTGCTTAGTACTGGACTTGAGTCCAGAACCCCAGGCAACAAGGCCAGCGCTGTTGAGTAGATGTCTACACACAAAAGGCCTTATACTGGTCACTGTGACCTTGTTATGACTTTCACCAATCAGGACTCCATAGTACCCAAAATCCCCATCTTTGAAAAGAAGGGAAGGAGGCACAATCTCACATCTCTTCTTTGGGGTCAAGCTCGGCACCTAGGTGGCACAGTGTATGGAGTTCCCTGCCTGGACTCGGAAGGACCTGAGGTCAAATATGACCTCAGACACTACCTGTGTGCCCCTGTGCAAGTCTTCTAACCCTCTTTGCCTGTTTTCTCATCTGCAAAATGAGCTGAAGAAGGAAAGGGCAAATCACTCCAGTACCTTTGCCAAGAAAAACCCAAAAAGGGTCAAGAAGAGTCCAACACAACTGGGAAACAACTGAAGAACAATTGGTCATTATAATTTCCCAGGCCTTGCTTTTTTGTGTTTGTTACTGCAGTTAAAAAACCACTTTTATGGTTGACTTCCTATGACAAAAAATTTTCTAAGCTTCCACCATCCACTTTGAGCCTGAAAATACATCAGAAGAGGCTGTTTTTAAAATATCCATACCTGGCTGTCCACTATCTGGGGGAAGGAAAGTCTCACCAGGGAATTTCCTTGGAAGCTGTCAGAGCAGACAACATTCTGACATGGGAAAGGCCAGCCCCTGCACTACTTCCCTTGCTTTCCTTGCGAATCCACTCTTCCCCTCCCCTCAATCAACCTTGTTCCTTATTTGCTCCATCTACACATCTACACTCTGCCTGTGGTGAATTGAGGCAATAAGAAAGGTATTCAGTGATATCACCTGGTCAGGAAGTGGGATTCTAATCCCAGATTTCCTATTAACTCACTATAGGGACTCCCTGGGTCCCAGTTTCTTTCTCTCTTCTAATATCTCAGGGTTGTTATGAATAATGTGGTTAAAAAAAGAATAAGACTGGATGCTATATAATTATAGTGACCAAGCTTGGCCCCAGAGAAGAGATGAGAAAATAAAGCATGGCAACTGAACTTGGGGTCAGAAAGAGCTGAGTTCAAATCTTGTCTCAACCATTACCTGTGTGACCCTGGGCAAATTATTTCACCTTTCTAAATGTCAGGCTTAATGTCCTGCAAGGGTCCTTCTAGATCTAAATCTGTGATGCTGTGATGATCTCCTTCCCTTTTCAGAGGTGAGGTTCTTTTATGGGTATATAATATTGCATATGGGGCAATGAGATGATGAAGTGGATAGGGTCCAGGACCTGGAGGCAGGAAGTCTCATTTTCATGAGTTCAAATCTGACCTCAGACACTTACTAACTGTGGACCCTGGGCGAGTCACTTAACCCTACTTGCCTCTGTTTCTTCATCTGTAAAGTGAGCCAGGGAAGGCAATGACAAACCACTTCAAGACCTTTGCTAAGAAAACTGCAAATGGGGCCACAAAGAGTCAGAAATGACTGAAAAATGACCTAATGACAAATATTGCACATATTTTCAGACTCAATGAATATAATGGTTAGTCTTGCTGAATTTCTTTTTCATTTCCTTTTTTATTCTGTTTTTTCTGGGTAGGGTAGGGCTGAGCAAGATACTTATCTGGAAATAAAGTAAATATCAAAACAAAAGATCTAAATAATTTCTAAAATTGAGTTTCTTAGGACTAAATGATTTCTAAGATCCCACCTTCCATTCTAAGTTCCTATAATATTCACAAAATAATATGATTCTGAGAAACACAGCTTAAATGCCTGTAACAGATTGATGAGATTTTAGTATCATTTTTAATGAAGTCTCTGAGGGATCGCTAACTTTTTGAAACTGATTTATGTTGTTTATAGTTTTGGTTTTTTACAGCTAAAACCACAAGATTGTGTCCATTTTCCAGGTGAGATTTTGAAGTCTTCTCAGTGTAGGCGCATTGTAGAAGGAAGTTAGTGTCACAGTTGATGACACTCGGCAGCTGCTGGTTTATGAACTCCTGCTGTCTTTGGAGATGAGTTATAACCTCTTATCAAGTGGGTTTTTTTTAGAAGCTCAGATCTAAGTGGTGCAATATTTTTGCACATTAGTGCTTTACTTGTTATTTTACAAAGGAGTACAGTCTGTTTTCCCTCTAGTTTTGAGAGTCTTTTAGCAGCAAATGTACATGGAAGATGAGCATAGATACACAATTTAATGTTGAGATCAGCAGTAGTAATATTAATAGTATCCATAATAATATTAGCTAACACTTAGTACTTATTATGTGCCCAACACTGTACTAACTGCTTTAAAAATATTATCTCATTTCATTCTCAGAACAATCCTGAGTGATAGCGTGTTATCCACCTTTTACAGTTGAGAAAACTGAGAGAGGCAGAGGCTAAGTGACTTGACCAAGGTGACATAGCTAATATGTGTGTGAAGCTGTATTTGAACACAGGTCTTTCTGACTCCAGATCCAGTGTTCTATCCCCTGCCCACCTTGCTGCCTCTAAAAATTCATAATAAAAATATTCATTAACTAGGTTAATATGATATATGTTTGATGGAGGACATACTCACTGTATACTTTGTTATTATCAGGCAAAAATTATAACGTTAGGAATGAGGGAGAGTATAGGATAGGGATGAGGGGTGGTGCCATTATTTTACTGGTATCAGGAGTTCCTTGATGATATACTGATAATAAAAATTACTAATAAAATTAATTATAACTAGTATGTACATAACACTTTAAGATATGCAGAAGACTTTCATAGATTGTCCTGTTTAATCCCTATGAAGTAGGTACTATTATTTTCTCCATTTTACCAAAGAGGAAAGGCAGACTGAGAGAAGTAAAGGGACTTGCCCAGGCTTACACAGGCAGCAAGTGCCTGAGGCAAATGCAGATATGCACTTTCTCTACTTTCCTTAGAGTTACTCCTGACACTGAGAGATTCAGGACTTGTCCAAGGTTCTACATTGGTTAGAGGCTGTTTCTAGGTCTTCCTGGCTGCAAAAGCTCTCTACTCACTATGAAATATACCTTCACATATGTGACCATTATGTTAACTAGTAGAATTAATTTCTTATTAAAGTTATTCACTTATCAACTCAAAAGTATTTATTAAGCACTTACTCCATGTGGTGGAGATACCAGAGATACAAAAATAAAACAATCGCTGTCCTCAAGAAGCTTATGGTCTCTGAGTAGACAACATGTACCTATGTGGGTCTATGTAAAGTAAATACAAGGGTAATTTGGAAGGGGAAAGGCATTCACATCTTGTGATCAGGAAAGCCCTTCTATAGAAGATGGCATTTGAACTGAATTTTGAAAGAAACTAGGGATTGGGGTGGGGGGTTGCAGCTAGGTGGCTTTGTGGATAGAGCCCCAGGCCTGGAGTCAGAAAGATTCATCTTCTTGAGTTCAAATCTGGCCTCAGACACTTCTATCTGTATAACCCTGGATGAGTCCTTTAACCCTGTTACTTCACTTTCCTCATCTCTGAAAAAGCTGGAGAAAGAAATAGTGAACCACTCCAGTATCTTTGCCAAGAAAACCCCAAAAGGGGTCACAAAGAGTTTGAAAAAACTGAATGGCAAGAACATCAGGAAAGGATTCTAAGAGGCAGAGATGAAAAGGGAGGGCATTCCAGGCATGAGAGACGGGCGAAGGGGCAAGAAATGGAATATTTTGTATGAGTTATAGCAGGAAGGCCAGCTTCACTGGTCTGTATAGTTTTCCAGTATCTATAATCAGTGTGATATAGTGAGCATGCTCTCTCTCTCTCTCTCTCTCTCTCGCTCTCTCTCTCTCTCTCTCTCTCTTCCCCCCTTTCTCTTTTCTTCTTACTCTCCATCTCCCTCTGCCTTTCCTTTTTCGTCTCTCTCAACACATACATACACACATACATTTTATATGTATATATGTAAATATATATATATACAATGTATATACACACAATAAAACTTAATATTCATCACATATACACACCTTCACAAGCTGAGACAGAAATTCCCCAGTTGTCTGTTTGCTCCTTTCCCCCTCATGAATGAGACTTCCTGGACTTCTCATAATCTCATGTCCTTGCCAATCATCTCCCCCTGCCCCATTTTTACCCATCCCCACCATGCTGTACTCCTCTCACCACTCCCAACTCCAGGTATGGTAATAATTCCAGACCATTATGTTTGCCTGCTTATGGGATGATAGTAAAAGTTCATATTGTGATAATGACAATGGGGAGAACTAGGTTTGATTAGAGGGTTTAAATGTAGATGTCTTAGAGGTGAAATTGGTATGAATTGGGTTTAATAGATTCATAAATGACTGAAACCATATTCTTTATGCACAGTGTCTGGTACATAGTGCTTGATAAATGCTTGTTGCTTTACCTTTGTTTTTTTAGATAACCCAGAGACATTTTGCTCAAAGAGGACATGAGTACATGAAGGGAAAGAGTTATATGGGAAGGGGAGCGTAAAGGGTACAACAAATGGAAATTAGGGGTAAATTCACTTTAGAGACAAACTATACCAAATTCCTTATTTGTCTGGGCCCTGTTGATGTCCTACTATGTGCCAGGAAGTAGAAACTGTGCATAAAGGTATTTTAAGTCATGGGTGGTTGCATACACATGCAGCTTAGAGAGAAGATTGAATACAGTAACGCTTGTTTTTTTAAGAAGTACCACTCTATTTGATTCAGTGGAAAGCTGGCGTACTGTACTAGGAGGGAAAGAGAAGCATTTATGTTACTAATTAGTATGATTTATGCTCAGCTTGACCCAGTAGCCTCCTTGTACAGCTGCTTTCCTACGTAGTTTGCATTTGTAAAATATATGCAGTTACCGCGTGCCATATAATATGTATTGGACATATCGATGACAGAAAATTGTGGCTACTTCAAAGAAATGCCTTCTATTCAAACTTGCAAAACCAAGTAAAAAATGAGCTCTGTGAATAAATGGTGACCTCACTGTCTTTCCTAAACTGTTAAGAATTTATATTCTGTCTAGTACCCAATTAGGAAAATGGAAATGGATTTTTCTTTCTGTGCACCAGTGGTTGGATGAGGAGATTCTTCCTATGGGTAAATGGAGACAGTAGTAATATTTGTGAGATTTTTTATGTTTTCTTTTTTTTTAAACACATTAAAATTTTGAGATATTTTGTTTTGAGACTGGAGATACTTCTCAATAAATACTTAGACAAATCCCTTACAAGGTATGTTTATGGGTTATTAACAGAAAGGAGGTGGGTGTCCTTGAACAACACAAATAATTTCTTACATTTTCAAGAAAGACATCATGCTTTTCTTTTCCTGTAGACACAGTAGCTCCCACTATTTATTTTTTTTTACTATTTACTATTTTTACCAGAGTTTTATTAATTTCCAATATTATATGCTTCAACTTTTTTGTGGCAAGTGGAAAACTTTGTGTATGAAGAAATGGAAATGATTAAAGTGTTGAGAAATACTTCATATGAGGAAAGGCTAAAAATAATTCAGTACCAGCAGGTTAAAGGAAATCTAAATGCCAGCTTGTCTCCATTTTCGCCAAGGATGCAAAAAATGGGCACTTAATTGATTCAGGAGGTTTCTTGGTTAGATATAATTAAGGAGCTTTCCCCAGCAAGTGTTTTAAAACATTGAAATCGATGATTAAGTGGGATTCAGCCATCTTTTTGAGAGAGTTATTCCTTTTTCTTTTCTTTTTTGGTTTTTCAAGTTTTTATTTTCAATTCTCTTCCTCCAACCCCTCTCTAACGAGGTGAGAAAGAAAGTGATATGCTACCCATTCTATATGAAGTCATATAAAACACATTTCCACATTATCCATGTTGCTACCTCCAAAAAAAGTTAAGAAAAAATAAAGAGAAAAAAATATGCCTCAATCTGCACTCAAGAGTTCATTCGTTCTCTGTAGGTAAGAGCAATTTTTTTCCTGAGTCCTTTGGAACTGATATGGATCACTGTATTAATCAGAGTTGCTAGGTCTTTCACACTTGATCATCATAACTATACTGTTTCTGTGTGTGTGGTTTTCCTAGTTCTGCGTACTGCATTCTGTGTCTTTATCTCTCCCCAGAGAGAGATACTGTACAAAGACAAAGTGTGTGTGTGTGTGTGTGAGAGAGAGAGAGAGAGAGACAGAGAGACAGAGAGACAGAGAGAGAGACAGAGAGAGAGAGAGACAGAGAGACAGAGAGAGAGACAGAGAGAGAGAGAGAGAGAGAGAGAGACAGAGAGACAGAGAGAGAGACAGAGAGAGAGACAGAGAGACAGAGAGAGACAGAGAGAGAGAGACAGAGAGACAGAGAGAGACAGAGAGACAGAGAGAGAGAGAGACAGACAGAGAGACAGAGAGACAGAGAGAGAGAGAGAGACCTATCTGGTCAAGGTGTGATAACTTGACATCTCTTGCTTCTATAATCAAATACAAAATACTCTGGCATTCAGACCCTGCAGGGTTGTGGTGTTTTCTGGGAGTCTCATTTTTAGTACCTTCTCCTCCTGGAAAAAGCTTCCCCTTGTTTTGGGGAAATCCTGATGGGTCCTATCCCTTTATCCTATGGGATACAGGGGAACCTCTGCTCAATCTAAGCATTTACTTCTTAACCTTGGGCTTCTGCCTTCAGCATGAGGAAAGCCCTAAGGTAGAATGAGTGGTGCAGTCATGTGTCCTACATGAAACTGTAGGTACTAGTTACATCAGTCACTCAGAGTTCGGCATGGTTGTAACCTCCGTGGTAGATAAGATTGCAGTCTCATACACTATATTGTGTATAGAATTACTACTGATCGCCAGGCCCTCACTTGAACTCTTACCTCCCTCTTAGGGGTATATACCCTTCCCTGCTAGATTTGCCCCTTTCTTTCTGTCAGAGACTTTCTTTTCTGGTGTGGGATACTTCTGTAGGTTTCCTTTGCCTGAAATGTTCACACAGATGACATCCTGTTTCCACTATTACTTCCTCACACCTTCAAAAGGTCTTCCAGGTAAGGAACAAGGTTAGTCCTGCCCTTACGCCTGGGAATAGGAAAGTTGGCCTAGGGAGACCAAGCTATGACTGGCAGCAGTATGGATGGCTAGAAAATGGGCACAGGTCCTCAATGCCTAGTAAAGCTTAAGCTTCATCTATCTATCTATCTATCTATCTATCTATCTATCTATCTATCTATCTATATCTATATATGCATATATATATGCGTACACACACACATACACATACATACCTTCACAAGTTCAGTTTCCAATTCTTTGCTACCTGGAAAGGCAACCACATTGGCATACCCAGAATGACTGCTAGCGCATCTTCTTAGATCTGCTTCACTTGGAAAGATAATTGTTTAAAGGGTCAACAATCTTTTTAAATTATATTTACTAGTTCAGGAGAAAAGTGAGCACCCTGAACTTCAAGGAAAATACAAACAGAGAAAATACAATCAGACAAATAAAGACCAACGGAAAGGGCTTTACTGCCCTGAATCAAAGCAATAGCACATGAATATTTGGTTCCAAAAGACTATAGAATGAGAAGATAAGTGGTGAACAAACCTTGCCCCCCCCACACACACACACATCCAGATCTTAAGAAAGGAAATTATTTGAGGGAATCTACAAGAATCAATTCTCTGTACACTTAGACTACCATCTGCTTAGAGCAGGAGTAAAAATGCAACATCAAATTAGAACAAAGGTTATTGATGAAAAGAAGATGTTGGATGGTTGTAACACCTCTAATCTGACCTATTCAATATTCAAGTAAGTCATTGATGTTCAAAAAAATGAGAAAATGAAAAAAATAGACATCAAGTTTAATTTTCACACTTTCCTACTGAAGTTTTACCAACACACAACAGTTGTGACAAAAAGGAAACCAGAAGGGTCTAGAATACTGTCTTAGCCAGTCAACATTTTATCTCTTTGCCAAGAGGAGAGGATGGACGGCCAAAGCAAACTCCATTTTAAAATAAAAATTCATTTGTAAAATGCTACAGAGTGGAATTTCTGAAGCTGTTAACAGCATCACTTTATAAATTACGTTATAATTATGTAATGGAATTATAAAATATATATGTATATATAAGACATATAATAGAATTATGAAAGAGAAAAAAACAGTAGAGACAAAAACAAGTCTGTAGAAGTTTAGCTTAAAACTATTAATTCATATTATCCTAAGAATATTCTTAAAGGAAGTTTGCCAGCAGGAGGACGGCAAATAGAAGTTCAGCCATGCCCTTGCTTTCAAGCAGCAGATATTAGAAGTTGAGGTCTCTCCTCTCTTGGGACAGCTCTCGAGTTTGCTGAGTGCTACCATCCTGTTCCAAAGTGGTTTTTTCATTGAGATGACTTATCTCTGTTTCATGATGATGAACCAAGATCCATATTTACAGTGTGTATAACACATCCTAACAATGTACATTTGCTGAATAGATAACAAATAATTCTAGGGATTGGGGTTGCCATTTATCACTTTTAAAGTCTCTGTGTCTGTCTGATGCAGATCAGATACTGGGAAACAAGCAGAGCACTTTGGTCATCTGTGGCCATACTCTAAAGTACGGAGACCTGCTCAAGAGCATTGATTCAAGTCAGAAATTCAATCCATGAGCAAACTGATATCTTTGTTCTCTGTTTTGCTCTGAATTCCCTTGTGAGCTGATGGCTACCTGTGTGATAGATTCCCTAAGCTCTGGAAAATAGATAAATGTTTCACAGAGTTCAGTCAGTAACATACCCCTGTATGTATGAGAACAAGTCCTAAAAGTTCATGAGGAGAACCATGGAGTAAACCAGATGCTAGCCACCTCCACCCTCCCTTTCCCCCATTTTTCCTCCCCTCTGCATTCTCTTAACCACTTGACAATGGTCAGAGATTACAAAGTGTTGTTCTGGTAGTGGAAGTAACTAGTAATAGCTTTCTTCTCTAATCAGCCACTGACCTTGAATTCTGGGAAATGAGTAAAATTGATGGAAGATCCTTGACTATTGACCTTTCCTATATAAAAAGGTAAAGCCAGGAAGCTATCTCTGCTACATCCACAAGAACTGGTCTGCTACTCCAAGCGGTAGCTCAGACAGCTTGTGCAGGCCTGCTCTAAGCTACAGGTAAAAAGACTTTAATTATCCCCAGAGGTCCTAGATGGCTGCAAAAGAATAACCTTCCATAAATCTTATTTTGATATATGCCTTGTTCATACATTCTCTTCCTCTTCCTATGTGGTAAATCATTGACTTAGGCAGTATTTCCTACTAAACAGTAGAAAATAAAATGGGTAAAAGAGATTAATCAATTCATCTTCTTATGTATGTCTACAGACATGAACTAGTCAGATTTATAGTTGTGGTGAGACAATTTTAAAAGTTAGCAAGGGATAATTTCACAAAATATCGCAGGAAAGGGAAGATACTAAAAGAATTGGAAAAAATCCCAGACAGTACTTCCTGCCTGAAAAAGGCACTCACGACAACAGCAATAAACCTACTTTCACATCTTTACAAAATCTCTGAGAGTGATTCACCCGTCCTTCAAAGTAAACCTTGATGAAAATGTGAGAAAGGGACAGGCAGGCTTTTGTATTACTTTGTATGTCAGACCATTTTTATGGTCACAAAATTGAAAAGTGAAGAAAATACAAGGCTCTACTTTGTACATTTCATAATATCACCACTATTTTACATTTGGGGAAACTGAGGCAGATAAAAGTTAAGTGACTTGCCCAGACTCACATATCTAGGCAGTATCTGAGACTGAAATTGATCTCAGGTCTTCCAGACTTCAAGCCCAATCCACTGTGTCACCTAGCAACCTCGGTGTAGATTTCATCCTTTGGCTGAGGGCTAATTTGGAGTGATGGAGGCTAAGAGTTAAGAGTTACCAAAACTCCTGACTGAAGTAGGATACAGCTGTCTGGGAGTTCACTGTAGACTTGTTTATTCTGGAGCATTCCTCCCCTTCCTTAATCTCTCTGATAGGGCTTGGCATCAAGCTCCAGAACTTTACAAAACTAGTTCTATGAGGGATTATTCAAAATAGATCAACCTAACAGTCCATACCTGATATTCACTCAGTGGCATGCATTTGGAAGACCAGTTCATTAACTTGGTACTTGAAATGAATGCATGAATGAATGAAAAAGTATTTATTAAATGCAAAATCACTCTAATTTGTCTCCCTGCTTCCTGGTCTTCCTCTCTCTAATCCAATCTCTACATATTTGCCAAACTGATGTTCCAAAAGCATAAATCTGACTGTCTTGCTTTCCAGCTAAAAAAGTTTCAGTGACTCCCAATGGCATGTAGAAAAAAAATAAAATAAAAATTCCTTGAGTTGGCCTTCAAGCACCGTGGCAAGAACTATACTATATATCTAGGATAGGCACTGAAAGTAGACTCATATTGAATATGTGAATATGAATTGGATTAAATTTGAGAGATTTTCTAGTACTCATAATGGTCTCAAGAGGTCCCTGACTGAGAAAAAAATCTTTAACAAGAGCATACACACACACACACACACACACACACACACACACACACACACACACACACATATACACATCCCATTGATGTGCTATAGTTGTTAATATTATATCACCATGACCTTCAGAGAATCATTGTAGGTGACTTAAAAGTCAGTTGAAAGAAGCATTATGAGTATGAGTAAACTATGTTTGTAAGAATGACCTATGTGGAAGAAGGCATGTAAAGGAGAGCAATAAATAAATATATGATCTGAAAAGGGCAAGAGGAGAGGGTGTGGACAAAGTGAGAGCAAAGGATTTGTATGGTTCAAAAGGATGTGCTAGTATCTCCCCAAGGTGTAAAGGCATACTACAAGCATTTAGGATGCTTCCTACTGGGTACAAGAGTTTAAATGCAAAGACACAAACAATACCCTCCCTGCCCTCAGGATATACATTCCACTAAAAGGATACAACATGTGCACTAATAAGGTGTTTTGGTCTGGATAGCATTTCCATGATGTGTTCTTTTTAAAAATTTTCTTTTTTCTTTGAACTAAAAATCATTAAATAATCACACTTTTTATAAATAATTATAATAATTAAATTAGAATTTTGACACAGTAGTGGATATATTGTACTATTTCTTCATGACTTCTTCCTAAACCAATTCATTATTTACTGGGACTTATTCATGTGTATTATTAAATGTTGGAACAGTCCTTTTTTTAGGAGAAGGGTTTCTCCTGCCTCAGATGCCTTTCATGTCTGTTTCTTTGTGAAAGTTTCATTGTTTTTCATCCTCCTTATTTTGATATTACTTCTGTTCACTTCTTTTGGCACAAAGTAATAGTCAAATGGAAACAGATCAAACTAAACAGTATGAACACAAGGGAAATTTTATTGGGTAAGGGAAGAAGGGTTTGGGAATTAAGGACCTGTGATGCCCAGTAATGTCTGGCAGTCGTCACAAACAGTTTCCTTCCTATCCTGCTGAGAGATCCTGGAACAGGAAACACTCAACATCAAAAATAAAATTTTAGTTCCCAAGCAATGGGGAAGAAACTCCTTTTAATGTGATGAGCAGAATTGTGATTCTCAACATAAATTATGCTAACACTCTCAAGTTGTTATTCTTTGAATTCAGATAAATAGACAGGTGTTTGAAACAGGGGTTTTTAGTCTTTTTGTCATGCGTCACTTGGCCGTCCGGAAGCCCTTTTCACAACTGTTTTTTAATGTATAAGATATAATACATAGGATTATAAAGGAAGCCAAGTATATGGAAATAGTTTTGAAAGCAATAAAAATAAGTTTACAGAGCTCCGATTAGGGATCAATGGTTTAAAGAAATATTTTTCATTATATGAGCATAAAAATATTTCCCTTATGATTCCTTTTTCTTTTGCTAAAATCTGAGCTTTCCATATACATTTCTAAGCCTGCTTCATGGCAAAGACATGTATATTGTTAGTCATTTCACTATCTTTCATTATGTAACAGACTAAGCATCTTTTCTGTGAAAAGTTTATATGGTTATTAAATGTGATATGACTCACATGCTGATGTCTTATAGTATAATTGTCCTAGGTTTGTTTATCGTTGCTGATACTTTTGTTTCTTACTGGGGTGTTAGAGTTCAGTAATTTACCCTACTTTCATTTAAATTATGTTAACTTAATTTCTTCCTTCTTTAGACTATTCTCAGTTTGTTGAAGAATGCTACTCATACCTAATATATTGCAATATGTTTATTCCAGCTAAAGGATGGTGGGAAAGCATCTCAAGCCCATGTGAAAATAGGAGACGTTGTTCTCAGCATCGATGGGATAAGCGCTCAGGGAATGACGCATCTGGAAGCCCAGAACAAAATTAAGGCTTGTACAGGCTCTTTGAACATGACTCTGCAAAGGTAAGTTATAGTTTTATTCTAAAGAAAAAAAAACAGGTACTGTTTCATCCCAAAGAAGAAAAAACGTTAGTTTCATCTAAAGGAGAAAAAAAAGTTATTGTTTCATTCTAAACAAGGAAAAAACAAGTTACTGTTTCATTCTAAAGAAGAAAAAAAGTTACTATTTCATTCTAAAGAAGAAAAAAACAAGTTACTGTTTTATTCTAAAGAAGGAAAAAGTTAGTTTCATCCTAAAGAAGAAAAAAAGTTACTGTTTCATTCTAAAGAAGAAAAAAAAAACAGAGCAATCTGAATTTGCGTATCTTTTTATGTTTGGTATTTGTAGCTCTAAAATGAATCGTGACAGTGTAGATTGTTAAAAATCCTATGTTAAAATGGATATTTTGGTTAATAGGATTCTTCATTCCCCAGGGGAAATTTTGGGCACAAAAGGGCAAGACTTAATTGTCTTTGCACGTTTGAAGTGTCATTGGGGGATTTGTTTAAATAATAGATGATAATGGTTTCTCCTATTCTAAAATCAAAAGTTTATGTTGGGTTTAAGCTCTTTTCCTTGACTATGTATCATGTGTTCATACCTGCCTATTTGCTTTTACATCATGCCCCTTGTTTTACTACCCAATATCTTATTTTTCCGTCAAAACATTTCTCTGGTTCCCATGAGAACAGATGAAAACCAGATGTTGCCCTTTTTGGATGAATTGCCAACTTAAGAAATTTGGTACTGACTCTAATAAAGGATCCTTTGGGCTACTGAAACACTAAAAATTAAGCAAACTCTTGTTTTTAGGATTTGAGGAAAATGGTTTAACTTTGTCTCCATGTTTCTGGCCTTAAGATACTTAAAAGATTGAAAATGTAGAGGTTCTTAGTGTCTACAGCTATTTAACATAATCAAAATTACATTAAATTAAATTAATCAAATTCTTTAAAAATTCCTTTTTCTAAGCAGTGTTAAGTTGTTACCAATATTGTATTCATTTAAGGCAATTTGAGGATAAAGAAATTCAAGGAAATTTGGTATTAACCAAGAAAATTAAACAATCATCTTCATATCAATCAATATATCAGCTGGCTATTATTATCATTTATTATGATTATTATTAAGCTCTTGATATATTCCAAGCACCTGGGCTAGGGTAAAAGTATAAAAAATGAAGCAGTCCCTAGTTATATTCTATCAGGAAACAACATGTATGTGTTCAGTCATGTCTGACCCTTCGTGATCCCATTTGGGGTTTTCTTGGAAGAGATGCCAGAATGGTTTGCTATTTCCTTCTCTAGCTCATTTTACAGATGAGGAAACTGAGGTGTACAGGGATAAGTGACTTGCCCAGGATCACATGGCTAGTAAGTGTCTGGGGCCAGATGTGAACACAAAGAAATGAGTCCTTTTGACTCCAGGCTCAGCCAGTGCTCTATCCTACTTCACCACCTACCTGCCCCATGTATGTGTGCACATACAAATCCAAACTATAAAGTAAATCCAAAGTAACCTCATGGATTGCATAGCTAGAATAATCTGAAAAAAACCTCATATAGGAGCTGTCTTTGGGTAGGGATTTGAAGGGGTCCTGAAATGTAGAAGGGAGGAAGAAGAAAGCATTTTTGGCAAAGGATATAACCTGTCCAAATCAGAGATGGCAGACCAAATGTGGAATGATGTTTGTAAGGAACAGCAAGTAAGTTTCTTTGGCTTGAGTGTAGGGTGCATAAAGGGAAATAAAGTTTAATAAGTCTGGATAGGTAGGTCTGAGCCAAACTGTGAAGGGCTTTAAATGCCAAACAGAGGAAATTGCATGTGATCCTAAAAGTAATAAAAAGCCTTTGGAGCTATTTGAATGAGGGAGTGACTTGGTTAGAAATGTCATTTTTTCAGCAATGTGAAGGAAGGATCAGAGAGATAGAGACTAGATTCAGGGAAACCATCTAGAAGACTCTTAACAGTCATCCCAGGCAGAGATAAAAAGAGCTTGAACTAGAGAGAAGGAGATGGATGGATGGATGCAAGAGAGTCAATCGACAGTGCTTGGCAACTGATAAAATAGATAAGGGTCAGAGAGAGTGAAAGTTAAGGATGACTCTGTGAAACTGGATTAGTGCTTATGACAGAATAAGAAAGTTAGGAAAAATGATGGGTCTGGTGGTAAAAATAATAAATTCTCTTTTTGATATGTTAAGTTTGAGATACCTTCAGGAAATCTTGGTGATGCAGGACTAAAACTCATAATAATTGGGGTCGGAAAAAATGGATCTGGGAGGTGTTTACTAGAGATAGTCACTGAAACCACAAGAGCTGATAAGAACACCAGCTGATAAGTTCTTTTTTTCCCCTTCAATGTGTATTTTAGACATGAACATTCCCCTCTTTCCTGCTGCTTCAGTTTTTGTCTGGTCGCTCATCATCTACATTAGTACCTGGTTGCTAGCACGTGGTCTTCTTGATTCTGGCATTTGTCCACTCAAAGTGGAATTTCCCCTCTGTTTTTGACCAGTAATGCTATCCCTGGGTCAGATAGAAATTGACTCTGTATTTTAGCTTGAGCCAGCTGGAAATAATTCTTATAATCTATTATTAATCTAATCCAAAGATTTCTGGATAAAGAGAAAGAAATGACCAGAGAGAGGCAGAATTACCCTACGACTCTGAAAATCTCTGACAAACCATTTTCAGTTACAATGTATGATACTCCCGAACAATAAATAAAACTGCAGAATGAGATAAAATAGAACTCCAGATAAGGTTCAGTTAACATTTTGATTCATCAAACAACAATCAGTTAACTTTTGGCACTTTCTTGGAGAATAATTTTTGTAAAAGCATTCAATCTCTCATTGACTGTTCACTTTAAGAGTTCTCTTTTCTTCCCATTCAGAGGTAAATTTGAGACATTTCTATTAACTAAAGTAATCCACCTTCTTCCTTTTCATAGTAGGATTATTATCCTAACCTGATCAAGGCTTGAGGAAATGGCATGGTCTTATGTAGATCAATCAAGGACCTCTTGTCTTTGGCTTCTGTCCCCACTTTAATTATTAATTACTTCTGGGAGAAGTCCTTGATCAGAAGAGAGGGGAGCTAGAAATTGTTTCTGAATTTATAATTAAAGACTGACAAGTTTTCTCCTTTAATTCTTACAAGTTTTTCTAAATGGCTTTGAATTCTTCATTTTCATCTTTTCTTATGGTAGAATAATAATTCATTATATTCATATGCTTCCATGTGTTCCTTCTTTCCCCAGTTGATGGGCACTCACTGTGTTTACAGTTCTTCTGCTACCACAAAGAAGGGTGATTCTAAATATTCTTGAATATATGGATTTTCCCCCTCTGTCTTTGACCTTCCTAAGGTTTTATACCTTGATATCATTGCCTCAGTGAATAGGTACAATGTAGTAATTCTTTTAGTACAATGCCGTATTATAAAACAACACTCTTCATCGTATTGCTTCCTTCTCATTGCTACCTCTATCAAGTTAAACCTTCTCTTCCTGGCTTTTATCACCTCTCATAATCTAGCCCATTCAGGCTAGTCTCCTCCAACTTTACCCTCCTCCACTCTGGAGGAAGGAGGGTGACAACCTTATGCTGTTCTCCCTTGCTTAAATACAATCCACATGCAAGTCATGACATCACCTTCATATAGTCACTAGTCCTCTTTGAAAGAAGGATAAACACCACCACCTTCACCTCCATCTTTGTTTTTATCTCTATGACTTCTTTAATGTTATTCCCTTTCACTTTAAATATTCTTGCTATATTTCCCTGCTGATCCTAGGTCCACCCACCCCTTAAAGTGAAGCAGGAGATAACTGGGATGAGAGACTAGAATTCCTTCATCCACAGTAGCAAGCAAGATGATTGAGATGCTTCCTAGTACTAATAATAATACTTTGGAGTTGCCCCAAGCCACCAGAACCTGGGGTTACTCCTCCAATCCTTATTTCATGCCTTCCCAAGAAATATGATTTTGTGCAATTTATTTTGTTACTTTTTCTTTTTAAGTTCTTAAAAATTCTAGCTCTTTTTTTCTTTTTCCTTTCTTTCTTTAATAGATCACTACCTTCACTTTAGGGTTAGGTTTACAAAATTTCAGTGTCCAAATTAGAACTATACGGAGAAAATGTCAGGAGCCTTTAAATTAGAGTAAAAGATAATGTTTGATTAAAAAGGTCATTCTAGAGTCATTATTCTTTTCTTAAAATCATAACTTTCAAGGGATGGAAATTGCAAATAATATTGTTCTTCAGTCACATTTTCCCAACTAATAAAAGTCTTGAATTACTGTGGGGGGGAAGGGGAAGGACCTATGGCCTCAAGGCTGTATGGGCTCCTGTAGGTCCTCAAGGGCATCCTTTGGACTCAATCCAAACTTCACAGAACAAATCTGTTCTGATTCAAAGGGTCACCCTTAAGGACCTAGAAGCCTTGAGACACAGGTTCCCCACCCTATACTATGCCATATATATTCTTTGTAGGGAGCTGGGAATAGATAGTACTATTACTGTGCTTATTTTCCTCATGGAAAGAAGTGGACATTTCTTTTTCCTCTTCGGGAAACATATACATATGTGTATATGTGCTCAAGAATTCTACAAACAATTAAGTGACATGAAATTTTCTTGGTAGAGATGTTGTGGTTTGAATCTGTCAGCAAAGGAAGTGAAAATAGACCAGGGGCATGAAAGATAGGTAGGAGCTAGATTACTCTGGAGTCAATTTTTGATAAAGAATCACAGAAAAGAAGAAACAACTACCAAGAAAAAGCAACTTTGTCCCTTTATGGTTTGGAGTAGGATAATGGGGGCAAGTCAAGTTACATCACCTGTAGTGGAGATACAGAGAAGGGCAAACGATTATCCCTTACAGTCTAAGGTGGGGAGACGTAAACAATTGTGTACAATCAAGATACATATGGGATCAAGTGGAAATAATCCTAGATGGAATAGAAGAGTGAAACAGGCCCTTCTTGTAAGACCACAATGGAAGAATTAAATACTTTACTTAAAAGCATTGTTTTAAGCTCTCCTGTCTTTCTCCCTTACCTGTTAGTTACCTTTTGTGTGGTGACTGTAGACTTAACTATCTTTACTCCCTCATGGATGTTTTATTTATCATCTATGGCCATGTGGATAGAAAAGATTAAAGCATTTTAAAATTTATGTAATCTATTACCATGGTCTTTTATTACTACAAAAGTAAAGAATCTCAAGTCTGAAATGAGAGGCCCTGAATTCAAATTCTGTCTTTGATTCTTATGGCCTCTTTGGCCTGGTCCAAGTCACTTTTCTTCCTGGGCCTCTGTTCTTTTCTCAAATGAGAAGGCTAGATGAGATAGGTTCCTCCAGCTGTAGATCTGTGATCCTGTGATCCCAGTGGGGTAAGACCAGGTCTGCAGCTAACTGGAGAAGCAGCTGGTAGGAAGATGAGGTGACATCTTTCCACGAAGACTTTTCCTTTATCCATACCATTCCTTCCAAGTTCAAACCCTGTAGTTTCAGAAACATGAGTAGGAAATGAGAAAATTAAAACTGCAGCTGTGAAACAGTTGGAGAAACCACACAAATGATGTCTTTGTCCACCAGAGGAATCTCTTTTATTTGAATGACTTCTAGATGCTTCTGGTTCCGTATGTTGCTCAGAAAGTCACATGACTTTTCTTTCTTGGGGAAGCTTTTTGCCTCCCTTGGCTGCTGCATTTCCATGTTCAAGTCTGGATGCTTAGTTTGGGCAAGTTTCTCCATTTTCTTTTATAAATCACTGATTTTCAGGGAACTTTATTTTCTACGAGTAACACTTGAGATATTCTATGCAACGTAGCATGGTGCCTCCACTAAAACCATACTCTAATGACTTGTTGTGGTGTGCAAGCCCTTTAAAGTTATTCTTGCAAAGTGCAAGCCCTGGCAGGGCTTGCCAGGTTTTTAGGGTTTCCAAGTATGAGCCTGATGACAGACTGTGTGTCTTCTGTCTGAGGACCAGCCTCACAGAATTTGGAACAAAATCTTGATCTACTAGCATGGAACAGTTGTGGTCTGCCCCAAGGGGAGGGAGAACCCACATGAAGAAAGTCACAGATCTTTGAAGTCTTGAAATATACTGTGGTTCCGCTGAACAGTCTGTAACAGTACTTAATATATTGTGAGACAGAAGCCTTGTTGTACATGTCTAGTTTAATTTTAGAAGAGAAGAGACAAATAAATTTTAAGGATAACCACACTACCTGTTTGAACTTGGGCAAATCCCTACCTGGGCCTCATTTTAATCATGTGTAAAATAAGGATGTTGAACGCATTTCAGGGGCTCCTGACTTTTTTTGAGTCATGGACCTCTTGGGCATTTGGAAGTCTCTGGAGCCTTTTCAGAATAATATTTTTAAATACATAAAATAAAATATATAGACTCACAAAGACAACTTACATTGAAGTGTAGTTATTATTACTTTTTTTAATTTTGCAGACCTTGAGTTAAGAATCCTTGAACTAGTTGACCTTCCAACTCTGATTCCCATGAATTTGCTTGGTCACGTTTAAATATACTACAGCATTTGTACACTAATTGTACATCCTTAGGGCAAGTCCCTTAGCTTCTATATTTGTTTCAGGCAACTCCCTGGGATTCTTCTACTAAGTCAAAGATGAAATCCCATTTCCTTTGGTGGAGCAAGGTCCCCTACTTATTCAAGTGGATTGAAACCTTAAAAATAAGCAACTAGATCCATGTGTTTCTATGTGAAGTTGGTATACATCAGTTGGGCCAGTTCCGAGGTTATGAGGAAAATTTCCGAGGAAATGAGTGCATAATTTGATTTATAATGTTCATTTCAAAGTTCTTTAGATATTTTTGTCTCCTGAAGAGTTGGAGAAAATGATACTTAGCCCTGCTCTGCCAATGAGAAAGGTTATTCCAGGGAATTCAAGTAGAAGAACAGTTGTTAGGTTTAGGAGATTAACAGTAAGGACTTTTGTGTTCAGTTACTTACATAGCTGTTAATATATGTGTTTTTGGTGTCTCTAGGTATATAAAAAAGAGAAAAGTCAGTGGAATATAAATAAGGGAGAAGAAAAGCTAAATAGGTGATATTTAATTAAGAAGTGAATATTAATTTGATGCCTACAATAAAATTTCTTCCATCTAGGATCATTTCACTACATTCCAATGGGATAGGAATGGAAAGAGGAAGTGGAAGAAATTGGCTGTGAACATCTGGAGGCTAGAAAAGATGCTGTTCAAATGGGAAACATGTATGCATGAGTTTGATCACCTCAGAAAAAGTTTCTAGAGTTAAATGAATATGGATTTGTTACCAACTGCTGGCTGTTGGCTTGGTTGAAAATGATTCTCTTACCAATAATATATGGCCTATCTGGCAGCCAAAACAGTGACAGCAAAGTGAAACTAACAAAACCTAGCTTTGTTTATTCTACGAGTCCTTTCGAGATTCACTGGAGAAGAAATTTGACCATAATTCTGTCTGACTGTGGAGAAAGCCAGAAAGATAAATAAAGAATTTTCTTCTCATCCTCCCCAATCTAATTTAGCTTAAATGTCAAGTTTGACAAGCAGATTCTTAACTCCAAATAGAGTAATTAATGTGTATTATGAAATTTTATGTGATTTTGTTAAAAAGAATTTTCTGTTTTATAACCACTTATCAGCACCAACAATCACAGCTATAGTGATGCTGAAAAAAATGTTCACTATCTTTTTCTATGGAGGTCAAAAAAAACACATAGACTTTTTCACTTTTATTGCTCCAGAATGAATGTCTTTATAAAGGAGACCTCCAAATGCTGGCAGAAGCATGGGAATTGAGTTTTTTAAATATTTTACAATAATATCCAAATCCCTAACTAGACACAGGGCAGGAAAAATATTAATCATATGAGAGGGAAGTAGATTATATAATCTTTTCCCTGTGGGCTTTAAAAAATAATAAAGATCTAATTTTTGGCTCATTTTCTAAAACATCTCCTCAAAACAAACATTACTACTAATAATAACCAGCGTTCATTTAGCACGTTAAGGTTTGCAAAGATTTCATATACCTTATTTAATTTGAGGTGTTATGATTTATCCTGAAACCAAAAGACAGCTATTAAGTGTCTGAGGCAGAATTTGCCTTACTCCAAACTCTATTATGCCATCTCAATCCCTTTAGAAATAAGGAAGACAAATTGCAAATCCATGTACCCTTTAGTCATTCATCCTCTGAAACATAGAATCTAAGCATTAGAAGGAAGCTAAGCTACCATCTAATTATACCTCTGGGTGAAAAGTCTGTTCTCCACCATACTGGACAGATGAGCATCCAGTTTTTATTGTAGAGCTTTAGTGAAGGGAAAAATGCTACCCACACAACTACTGCTATGCCTTGGAATGCTCTCCCAAGAACCAAGGAAACAAAAGTCCATAATTATTCATTCTAGCTGCTCTTGCCATTTTTCTTTGGTTAATATTTTATTTTATTTACCCATATGCCACACTAAGCAGCAGTTTGCAAAAAACCTAAGCAAATTAGAAAAATAGGGCCCTACCCTGTTTAACCTACTTTTTACTTTAAAACCAAAATATACTGGATAATCTTCAGTGTGGTTAGTGACGAGGTCTAAAAAAGATGAGGCATGATATAAGAAGGCTTATTTGGAAATAGAGTATATAGAAATATCTGTATATATTGTATATGCCAATATACAACACAATTACATGTATGTAGTATATGTATATGTAGAAATATATGTATATAATTATATGGAAATAGAGGCTTTTAAAGATCTGAAGAAAATTATTTGGAGTCAGATTCCAAAAATGTTTTGCTAGGCTTGAACACTGGGCCGAATCTAATAAGAAAAATTCAAAAAGAATGATTTTGGAGGGGTGGGGGGTGGAGGTAGAGCTAGAGCTAGTAAATGTCTGAGGTTGAATTTGCACTCAGGTCCTTCTGACTCCAGGATTCTATCCACTAAGCCACCTACCTGCCTCAAAGGGGATAAATATTAAGTCCCATACTTGGGTTCAGATAATCAACTTTATAACCTACAAAAATGAGGCAGGCATTGCTAGCAGTTTATCTGGAGTAAAGATTTGTGGGGTTTAATGGATTGAAAAGGCATTAGGAAACTCTAGTGATGCGGCATAAAAGCCTGCTTAGAAAGGGATTCCTGAGCTGCCTGAAGCAAAGCTTCTCAGAATAAGGAAGAAAAGTTTCTTCTGCCCTCTGTCCCAGTCAGACCACACCTACAGTATGGTGTGCAGTTCTGGATGCTACGAGTTAGAAAGGATATTAATAAACTGGAGTGTCCAGAGAAAAGCAGCCAAGGAAGTGATGAGACCTGAGTCAACCCAAGCATAGTTTGAAGGAACCAGGAGTGTTTCATGTGAACTAGTGAGAACTGGTATGGGTGGGGAGGAGGTTCAGAGGGAGTGGAGTTACAAGGCCTCATATTTGTCTTAAATTATTTGTCATGTAGAAGAGAGGGATTAGGTTTTTTTCCATTTGTTTCCATAGGATAGAATCAGGAGCAAGGGGTAGGGGTAGAAGTTGCAAAGGGAGAAATTTAGGCTTTGGGTAGAAAAAAACTCTTCTTAATAATTTTAGCTATCCTTAAGTGAAATGGTTCTGCCTCAAGCTATAGATAGCACTTCCTTACTCCCCAATGGAAATCTTCAAGAAGAGGTTGGATGACCTTTGTCTTGTATACTGTAGATTCTTGTGTTCTAGATTCCAATTCTAAAATTCTGTGATGCAAACATTTTGTGAAATTGCCTTATAGAGACAGATATAGGAGAATTTTATGCTGTTGTGGAATATTTGAGCAGCTAGAACATGTCTGATATGTGAGCCAATCAGATATTTGTCAAGTGCCTATTAGATATGCAACTTAGAGCTAGGCTTATGAGGGGTACAATAGCATTGTAATGTAGTCTGGGAGAGGAAACCAATATAAACAAGATAATTAATGAAGTATAATATGACTCTTTGTGCTACTAAATAGAAATATAATGAGAAATCTGAAAAGGGAACTTGTGGTCTGTAGTGGTCAGTGTAGACTTCATGACACCTTTGATATTTTCTTTCCTCTCTTACTGCACATCACAAAACTTAATATATTCACCCATCCTTGTCTGCCTTCTCAATACCAAAGCATCTAGGGGCCTTCCTCCCTTCTAGACTCAGTTTCCCTATTTATACCTTTGATCTAATTTCCTCCAACCTTCTTCTCCAGAGTTTGGCACTTTCCTTTCTTTGCATCCTTGTCCTTTTCTCCACTAGTTCCTTTCTATAGGTAGATATACCTGCTTTGTTTGATCCTGGGTTGGTTGACACAGCAAACCCCTTTCTCCTACCTCACCTCCCACCCACACTCACTGCCATTCCATCTCTTTCTTTCCCTGCCAACCTCTTTGTGTAGTCACTGACTTTTCATTCTCACCACCCACTCCTTACTCATGCCCTTGCAATGTGGCTTCCATTCTTGCCCTTCTGCTGAAGCTACTTTCTTGAAGTGGAACAATGACCTCCTAATCAGTTGTTCCAGTGGGAGTTCCTTTTTACTTCCCTGTAAGGCAAAATAGATATCTATCCAACTGAATGTGTATGGTATTCTGACTTTGAGTTAATACTGATGAGTGTAAGATTCAAGCCTTCCCTGCCACTCTCCTATCTTCCGTTGTAGGAATGGAATCCCACGATCCTATCCATTGGAATAGATTAGCTCTTCCAGACTTACTTTATGTGAAATAATTTATCCCATTCTATCTCCTCTCTCTCTCTTCTCCCAATGCAATCTTCTTTCTCACCCTTTAATTTTTTTTGGGGGGGGCATATCACCCCTTCATAATCATTTCACACTTGCACCCTCTGTCTATATATACTAATTGCCCTTATTAGTAATAAAGTTCTTAAGACTTACAAATATTATCTTTCATTTAGAAATATAAACAGTTTGACATTATGGACTCTCTTATGTTATACCCTCCAAATAAGCAAGGAGCTTGTGTTTTTTTAAATATCTTATTTATGCTTTATACTTCTGCAGAGGTATACCAAGTATTTTGGTGGCATTATGTTATTAATTCCTACAGTAATTTTCACGTACACATTCTCTGTTTTATAGATAAAAATACTGAGGCAAAGTTATGTTGGATAATTTTGCCAGAGACATTGTTGTTATTGAAAAGAGGTCTTTGTCCTACCCATTGTAGCTGGAGCACATGGATGGATGCCGTGTTCTGGAGGGGAAGGAATTTAGCCTTCACCTGGCCCAACCTTTCCTTTCTTTCTTTCTTTTTATAGATGAGGAAACTACAGTCTTAGTAACTTCCCTAACATGCAACTAACTAAGAGTCAAGTGGAATAGAACGAGATTCAGGATGAATTACTCCTCCTTCTCTAGAATTGATCATCTGCCTGATTCTTCCTCCAAGACTTTGTTACATTTAAGTCTCTTTTTCTCATGTCCCTTTCCTGCTCCATATACTCCTTTTTCTTATCAGAAGAAAACCCTTGACCCTGATACCATCAGTGACCAGAGGCCCATCAGTGTTCTCTCCCTTTCCATGTGATCTTGAGCAAGTTTGCTGAATGTCTCTGAGATGTTTCCTTGTCTACAAAGTAAGCCTCAAATTGCCTTCCCACTCTGGAAACTGTAATCCTATGAAGTGTGTCCCTTGGACACACTCCTTTTAGCTTTGTGAGCCCAAGCAAATTCTTAACTTCTCAGGCTACTCTGTACCATCAGAAAGTTTCCTATATTCATGGAATCATAGGTCGAAGCCCCTGCTATTCCAACCCAAATAAAGGCTAGCATTTTCTTCAAAATGAAATAATATTCCAAAAGAAATAATATTTGTAAAGCACTTAGCATAATTTCTGGCACAGAATAAGTATTATATACATGGTTCCCCCATCTCCTTCATATGTGTAGATAAAGGTTACTAGGGGATGCTTATAGTTCATTCAAACGCTAAATTCTTTATCCTTTAGACATCTCTTTAATCTTAGTGGGTTTCTGTTCCCCAGTGACTAAGTGGAAGGTCTTTAGGAAACTTTCTTTTCAAGGATGGCTCAGCTAAATGCTGTTAGTACCTTGTAGCTTTAAACTGTTCTGATGAAAGCTTTGGAAGTTTTATGTGTCATTGTTTTTTAACTAAACATGTACATATATGGTATGGGCTTAAGGATGTATTATTTGATTTATCACCATGTGGTATCTGCCTCAACATACATTGGTTTGATTGTGTGGGTGTTTAAATGAATCATAAGCATTACCCAGTGCCTGACACACATACCAAAAGAGAACAAATTCCCAGAAAGAATGCTGCCCGGGATCACTGTTCAACTTTTGACATCTTGTCCCAAGGAGATAATCTCGTTAAGTTTTGAGGTCATTGCTCTCCTTTAGGAGCATTGTTTTCCAATTCTGCATGATATTTCTCAGACAGGAAACAGAGCTGGCTTTTATTTTTTTTGTTATTTCTATTCCGTGGTTGGGAGCTGAACAAAATAAATAGTTCCTGTCTAGTGGGTTTGAATTTATTTGTCCTTATTCCTGTTAACTAAGTTCAAGTAAGTCATTTCACTGAGAATCACTTTGTGATTAAGAAATCTGATCCTTGTTTATTTAAATTTTGAACACACATTTTACTATCAAATGTAAGGAGTCATTCTTAAAGTTTTGAAAACTAGGAACTGTTTTCACGTTTTAAAAATCAACACTTTGGGACCTTTTTTTTCTCCATAGCAAAATGCCAATCACCTAATTTCGTCTAAAGTCAGTTTCTGTGTCCATCTTCATTGAAATTGTGAATGACAAAGTACAGCTTCCTTATTGTGTTATATTTTAGAGCATTTAGTAAGTTGAAAGTGTCAGTTTCCTTTCTGTCCATATTTTCCCCGTTTGCCAAGTAATGGAAGTGGGATATATGGAATTCATTTGAATATCAGCATGTGTGATTCTTACCAGAGCTAAGCCTGTCTCATTGAGTTAAATAAGAACAGGAACTCCTGGGAAAACTGGGAAATACAGAAGCAATTGTAGGAAACAGAAACAACAAGGATAATTACAGATGGAGAGAAGGGAAGCAGCAAATGCCAAGAACAGGGGAAATGAGAAATTATTTTAGGTGAAAGTGATGCATCCTGCGTTGTTCTCATCCAGTTGGGTTCAGTCATGTCTGATTCTTGGTGACCCCATGGAGGCCAGGTCCTTCTACCCTCCCCTACTTGATTGCCTTTATAATGCCATTTACGTTGCCTGGAAAACACTTTGACCTAGTTTTCCTTGCTTCTTTCAAAATGTAGCACCTGTGGGAGACTTTTCTCATCTAAACTGTTTTCACCCTCTCTCTCTCTTAAAATTACCTTTTCTTGCTTTCATATTCACTTAGCCATGCTTACATTAACAGGAGTGGGGAGCCTGAGGTCTCAAGGTCACTTGTTGCTTTCTAGGTCCTCAAGTGCAGCCCTTTGGCTGAATCCAAACTTCACAGAACAAATTTGTTTGGATTCAGTCAAAGGGCCACACATGAGGACCTAGAGGGTCACATATGGCCTCGAGGCCAGCAGATTCCCCACCCTCTGTCAAACCTGCACTAATAGTGCCATGCTCTGTGGACACTTAATAAAAGTTGGTTTAATCAGTTCATTTGATTTCAATTTAGCTTGTATTTTATCCTAGAGGCAGCAGGGAACCTCAGACGATTTTTCAGCAAAGTCATGACAAGGTCAGACTTGTGTTGTAGGAAGATTATTTTGGCAGTTGTATAATAGATGAATTGGAGAGGGTAAAGACAATTAATAACTTTGTTTATAGTGGAGGTTTTTTTAGTTTTGCAAAACACTTCACAAAGATTATCTCATTTTCTCCCTCACAACAACCCTGTGAGCTCGATGCTAATTTTTATCTCCATTTTACAAATAAGGAAACTGAGGCAGATAGCATTACTCAGCCAATCACCATGTGAGGCTGGAGTTAAACTCAGAATTTCCTGACTCCAGGTCCAACACTCAGTCCGCTGTACCACCTAGCTGCTATTACAGCAATACAAATAAGGCTTGGGCTGGGTTTACAGTGCAGGGGTGGAGAACTTGCAGCCTCGAGGCCACATGTGGCCCTCTAGGTCCTCAAGTGCAGCACTTTCACCAAATCCAAACTATTCCATTAAAGAGTCACACTTGAGGGCTTAGAAGGTCTCATGTGGCCTTGAGGTCACAGGTTCCCCACCCCTGATTTAGTGAGTGGAGCAAAGGAGCCAGAGTGGAGAGATACTTTGGAGGCAAAATGATTAAAATTTGGTAACTACTTGGGTATGAAGGACAAGGGATAGTGAAGAGTTTCTGATGCTTCCAAAATTGGAAGAAATATCAGTGTCCATACATTATACTTTTTACAAGGAGACCACACAGAAAAATGTCATTTATGCTCTTCATTTTCCTCTTCTTTCTTTTTCCAGGCAGCTTTAACTGCTCCCTCTGCTCAGTCAGACATCCCTTCATATTTCTAATCTGCACAATCTTTTATTTCTTCCTTTTAGACTAAGCCTTGTTGCCAGAAGTTTGTTTCAAGCTATCACTTTGTTTCTATATTTCACCAAGTTTCTTTTTTCTCCACCTATTCCTCTTTTATTTTTCCTTTTTTTTTGCCAGTAATCAAGAAGTTTATAAGTTTATTTATTTATTTATAATTTTCAGCATTTACTTCCATAAGTTTTAATTTTCTCCCCCTCCCTCTTGCCCTCCCCAAGATGGCGTGCAATCCAATATAGGCTCTACATATACATTCTTATTAAATACATTTTCACATTAGTCATGTTGTATAGAAGAACACCAAGTTTCTTTTGCCACTTTCTGAATGGATCAGCCAGGTTTGTAGAATTGGTCTTGGAAAGGGATTCCAAAAAGAGCCAGAAGAATGCAGACAGTGACCATTTGAGGCAAGATTGGTCTTTCCAATCCAAACACTCAATCCATTTAATCTATTAGCTTCTCTGTCATTGCAGTGTTGGCATCAGTGCTCCTCTCTGTTTTTCTTCCATCACTTTTCTTGACATCTTTTGCTGTTCCCCAGCCCTTCATGATCATATCACCCTTCATATCATGCCTTGTTTGTCCTTTACCATGTCATGAAACTGGAATTTCTCTTTTCCATATCTTAGTCCTTCACCTCTTGGAACACCCAGAAAACCCTATGAATGTGAATTTGCCTGCCCAAAAATGAGATACACAGATATTTTACTCTTGAATTTCTTGGGGGTGGTCACCTTTAACTGTGTTGACCCCTGTCTTGGTCACTAATACTGCCTTTTGATTGCTTTCTAATCTGGAAGGATTGTGGAAATCAATAAAAATGTGGCATTGATTCATTAGCAAGACTGTTACCATGTGCCATCATCCTTGGGAATTTATTTTCAGCTCAGTCTTTTGTCCATGTAGGGAAGGACACAAGGAAACAATGTGTCTTTGGCTAGTGTTTATCTCAGTTTCTCAGAATAACTTGGGTGCATTATCTACAGTGATGTTGACACCCTTAAAATATCCAGCGGAGATACCACAGATTTACTTAAGCTTTGGAACCTGGGATAATTTTGGAATGCCTAATTTTGGAACTACCAAGAATATATGCATACAGAAGTAGATTTGAAATAATTCTCCATGTTTACATTTTTAATGGCTATTGTTTTGCTTGTACTCAGAGACACTGAGGTTGTCAGTTAGGATGGGAACCTTCCTTAAAAAGACAAAGAATTAATGATGATTTCAGAATGTTTTATTTTCAAATTATTCATCGAAGTAGTTTGAGGTCAGAACTGACATAAGTCTTACTTCACAGACTTATTTGCTGTGTGACCCTGGTGTAGACCACTACAGTTGAATTCAACCCAGCCTAATACATACCTCCTTCAATTTCAGTTTCTGCATCCATAAAATGAGGAGAGTGGAGCCCATATTACCACCCACATAGGGTTGTTGTGAATATCCAATAAAATACTTTCTGGAAGACGTTTTACAAACTTTCAAATATTACATAAATGCAAGTTTTTGTTTGCATGAGGATACATAAAAGAACATGGAAAATGAGCTTCCTTCTTAATATGTATTACCTAGAATAAAAAGCTGGAGATGTTGGGAAAGGGGGGAGTAAAGGAATGTCAGGAAAAGAACAATTTATATATATATATACTGGTTACATAAAATCCTTTAAAGAGAATGAATATAGCTTTCTGGCTTAAAATAATTCAGAAAATTAGTATAATTTCATTGGGAAAAGGAGGAGGGAGTTGAAGACAAATTAATGCTATAGTAAACACAATTCATTCATACAACTTTGTATGGACCTGTGACTTCATTGCTATAGGGAACTTTTAATGAGAGTTCTCCTTCTGTTTTTCAGTCACCAAAGTGGTATTCCTAAAATGCAGGTGCAACTAACTATGTTACTCCCATACCCAGTAAATTACATTGGCTCCATCTCATCTCCAGGATTAAGTTCAAAAAGCTTTGTTTGACATTCAAAGCTCCCTCCTACCTTTTCAGTCTTCTTATCCACATACTTTTCAATCCAGTGATACTGGCCTCCTGGCTGTTCCATGAACAAGACTCTCTCTCTCTAATTGTCTAGGCATTTTCCCTGACTATTCAGCATGTCTGGAATGCTTTTCCTTCTCATTTCTACCTGTTGGCTTCCATGACTTCCATTAAGTCTCAACTAAAATCCTATTTTTTTTACAGGAAGCCAGTCCCAATGCCTCTTAATTCTAGTATCTTCCCACTGTTAATTTTTTTCTAATAATTCTATATATAACTTGCTTTCTATATATGTCTGTGGGCATATTGTCTCCCCCCCCATTAGATTGTAAGCTCCTTAAGAGTAAAGACTGTGTTTTGCCTCTTTTTGTATCTTTAGTGCTTAGCACAGTGCCTGGCAATTTAGTAGGTACTTAATAAACATTTATTGATTATTGATCGATTACTAATATAGACCAGCACCTGCCCTGAAACAGTCTTAGAGATTTGCCTGAGTTGTTGAGATGTTAATTGCCTATAGTCAAACAGCTACTATTTGTCAGAGGTGGGTCCCTGAACCTAGGTCTTCCTGAGGTAAGGGCAGTTCTCTATCCACTAGGCTACCTTACTTTTCTTCTATGTGACTTTCTATGGAAATGGCTATACAATTTGTGTAAAACTACCACTTGAGTCCCGAAAAAGTTGAGCTGTATCAAAAGTATGTTTTCAAGAAAATGTTTTTGCAATAAAAATGACCTTGTGTGATTTTACAGAAATTTAATATTTTAGGTAAGATTAATTGACCTGTTGGCTAAACCATGTCCTTTTCTAAAGGTCTTTTTTTTAGGGATAAGGACTTGATCATTAATAAAGGGAATTTCCACAGGAAGAAACTCCCCTTCATTTATCTTTTTTCCTGGGAACAAGATTAGTCTTTACAGTCCAAACATTCAGAGCTCAGTTTCAGTTTCACTGTGGTTTGTTTATAAATGGCTCTCTCACTTTTCCTTGCATCACTTTCTATCAGCTTCATAGAAATTTTCTCATATTTTCTTACATTGCACACATTTCTCATTTCTCAATACTGTTACATTATATTCATAAAAATATTCTCCAGGAATAAAAGGTAGTTTTATTTCCAGTTCCTTTGCTACCACAAAAAAAAAAAAAAGAGCTATGACTGTTCTGGTATTAGTATCCAGATATAGTTATGTGGCATTACATAGAACACTGTGAAGTCAAAAGCCTTTCAGTTCAAATTCAGTCTTAGATACTTAGATACTTAGCAGCTATGAGAACCCAGGCAAGTCACTTGTTTTAGTTTCCTCATCTGGAAAAGGAAATATTAATACCTACCTCCCAGGCTTGTTGAAAGGATCAAATGACATAATATTTCTAAATATTATTATATCTAAATATTAGAAATATTTCTAATAATTTCTAAATAATAATAATTTCTAAAAGGCTTTGCCAACCTTGAAAGGCTCTAGAAATACTAGAAATCATGACCATCAGTAGTAGTGTATGATTGGATTATACTGTCTTCTTATCTTTGTCTCATAGAGTCCCTTTCTTCCTTCAAAATGAAACCCAAGCACACCTTGTACATGAAGCCCTTTCCAATCAGCTAGTGCTCTTTCTCCCTACTTTATATTTATTTTACATTTATTCTGTATATATTCACATGTATACAGATTGCCTTCCCCATTAAAATGTAAGCTTCTCAAGTGTAGGGATTGTCTCATTTCTTTGTATTTTTTATTCCCAAATGCCTAGCACCTAGTAAGTATTAAGTGTTTGTTGACTTATTGAGATATACTGAACTTTTCTTTCTTTTGACATTCTTAAGACACATTTCCTGTAGTGGGATTGTAGGATAAAAGAGCATAAATTTTTTCCGGATAATTTCACTTTTTTCCCCAAATGGTTGTACCAATTCATAGCTTCTCCAACAATGTGCCAGTCTTTACCAGATCCCACCCAACATGGATTCTTTCCTTCTTTGGAAATAAGTGGTCCCAACACTGTTTTTTTTTTTGAATCTTGTAATCTTTGCCATTTGCTCAGTGTGAGGTGGAACCTTAGAGTTGCTTTATTTGAATTTTCCTGATTAAGTAATATGGATTATTTTTACAGATAAGGTTTACAATTTTTTTTTAAACTGTAGATATCTTGACCAAATTTTGCCTATCAGGAAATGATTCCTAGTATGTTAATTCCCTATATATATGTTGGATGCCAGATTTGTGTCAGATATTTTATGCAAAAACTTTCCCTCAATCATCTGTTTCTCTTTAGCCTTGTTGATTGGGTTCATGTCAAAACTTAACATTTTATGTAATCAAAATTTTCTCGTTTGTTTTTTGTGATCTTTTTTCTCTCTTGTTTTAAGAATCTTCTCCATAGTCAAAGTTTTAAAAGTATGAAATCTCCTTCCATTCTCTAACTGTTTAAATTATATGACCTTTTATATTTAAATTTCATATTCATTTGGTGCTTCTTGTAGAAATCAGGCTTATAGCATAGGTCAGCTCCTGTAGAACACAGTCCCAGTTCCCACTCCAAAACATTCCTCGAGATAGAATCTGAGACACCTTAGCTTTCTTGGGGTCTTCATGCTGGGCTAACTGGCTTCACCACCATGCCTACAAATCCTGACCTCAGGTCCACAAAATTGCCCCCAGGATCCTTACAGCTGCTAAGATAAACCAAGTGGAATTAAAAAGCACCCATCAGGACACAAAGAAAACTGGCTCAGTTAGAGAAGTAGCAAAGGATGTGAGCTTCCTTTGGATTTAAGATATCACATTCTTACTCCATGAAGCTATGAGACATTTTGCTTTCACAGAAGGCAAGCTTCCTTTAAATGCAAAAGAGCAGAAAGAGCATTTCTTCTAGACAGCAATCTCATGATTCCAAATTTTTCATAGCCACCTTAATATCAGTACTTATACAGGACTCAGTAATACAAGCGTATCGGTAACATAACCTTATTTAGAATTCAGTAATTCAAAAACTACCAGTTGAGCAGTCAACATATAAAGTTTGCCAACAGAACTGATTTGTGAGGGAACACTCACTAGAAAATAAAAATTACACATTTGCTTCCCACAAATCCATCCCTCCCCCCAAAAAAATCCTTTAGGATCTGCCAGTCTAGGGTATCTAGAATCCATAAGTCCTGGGAAGAGAGGTTTTCCCTTCCAAGGTTCTCAGGTACCCTTAAGGGGATTTGGGGAGGGGGCAATGGTAGATGATGGTGCAGAGGGTGTTTCATTCCCCTACACTCCAGTTTCATTTAACCAGCTTTTACACAGAAATATTTACATCAAAAGGTATGGTCACAAACATACACACTTGTTCTCCTCCCCCATCCCCCATGGGAGACACAGTCCTCCCCCTGATCTGCAACTTCCTCTCTCTGTGGGGAAGGGAGGGAAGGTGATTAGGTTCATAGTTTAGCTTGGTTCCTATATGGCATAGTTCCAGTTTCAAGTGCCCAGTCCCAAGCACTCTGGCTTCTCAAGGTTGGAATCTCCATACTAGGTTGGCTAGTTGCACCAACCTGCAACTCCTGCAATCCTGGCTCTAAGGTAGCCATGGCTCAAACTCCCAGGTCCCATGAGCATCATCTCTGGCACCAGAAACTGAGGAAGACCAACAGCACAAAATAGAAACAAACATCCCCAGGCCCATTTCTAGAAGCCGGGTTAAAGAAGGAAGGAAAGATCGAGAAGTAAAGACTTCAGTGCACTGGTTCAGTTCATGGTATCCTCACTGGTGGTGAACTGGGATCTTCTCCCTGTAGACTCAACCAATAAAAGAGCAGCAGTCTGCTAGTTTTAAAGTCACAAGCAACCAATCAAAAGAGGCTACCCCCATCCATGTGATAGGGAAAACAGGCCTCCAATGGTGGACCACCTGGGCATGCCTAACTATGCCCTGGCTACATGCATTATGTAAAAAAAAAAATTAATAAACTGCTCTCTCATTCCCAGTGCAGTTATTGTTGAATAAGCAACTCTTCACCTGAGTAGTTCGTGTTCTTGGGTTCATCAAGTACTGGAATACTGCATTAGATTGCTTCTACAACTCCATTGGAAAAAGTCATTACCAAATAGGTTTGATGAGTGATGCTTTTTGATATAGTTTGGCATCAAGTAATGCTTGGATCTTTACATTCCTAATCTTTTTCATTATTTCTCTTTAGTTTCTAGACCTTTTCTTCCTTCAAGTGAATTTTTTTCAATTATTTTATCTAATTCTATTTAAAAGACTACCTTGTTACTTTGATTGTTTTGGGTTTGGGTTTTTTTAATTATTATATTGGCATGGCCCAGTTCTTTTTTAATTTTTATTACCTTTTGGCTGTGATTTACAACTTTAAAATTTTGCTTAGTAATTTTTTCATTTAAAAAATCCGTTAAATACAATTTCTTTAGCAAAGTGTCCTGTTACCAGACTTTCTTCTGTAGCAAGTCCAAATGCAAGTTATAGGGTTCCCAGTGAAACAGAAAAAACAAACAAAAAACCATTCTGTGTCTTCATATCTAAAAAATATATGTACCTTGTTTGTAGCATCTGTGCTATTTAAATGTACTTACGATCAATGATGAAAGTCAGAATTTTCATTTTAAACTTTCCTGTTGCTACAGCTATGTATTCATAGAGGCTTATTAATAGTAGGGTTTATATCCTTAATTTTTTTATGCCTTTATTTTTCAATCATTCATTTCTGGGTTATCACCTTCCTCTCAAAAAAAATAACTCTTTCTTGTTAGAAAAAAGACTTTAAATAAAAAATAAATGTTTTTTTCTGACAGTAATGGTTTCAGTTTTCAATATATATTATTTCAGTTACTGTCTGACTTCACAAAATTATTAAAATGTATTTTTTAAATGATAACAGTTCTTACATTTTAAATTTTAGGCATACTTTTTAGGCAACTTTAATGTCCGTTATAAACTAGTTTCCCTCCTGGAGAATAAGTACTGAGTCATCTTTTAATAGTTTCAAACTATATATTAAGAGCACATCTAGTTTTATGTAACAACCTCTTAACATACATTGTAATAGCCAAACTAGCTTACTAATTGCACATACTTTGTGTAACCCTGGGTGGTACTATTTGTTTAAAATGCAATATAGAAGTAATAAGGGCTTTTGAGTCTATAAAATTATTTAAGACTTTAAATTAATATGGAAAGTTGATAGTATATAAGTATATAAAAATGACATATATTTTAAAAATCCTCATATTTCCTATATGTTAGGAAAACTAGATTGCGCAAATTTTGAAATTTTATTACTAATATGTATCTGTTAAATAAATAACTTATTTAGCTTTATGTGTAGAGGAATGAGTTGAGAGGCCCTTGGATGGTGAGGGCTTTTTACATATATTTCTTATTATCCTAAGACATATGCTAATTAAATGTCAAATTAACTGTATTTGCTAAGGAGAATGAGTCATGGGGACCTGGATTAAAAACTTGCCTTTACTAGTTTTTTACCTTAGGCAAGACATATAACCTCCTAAGCCTCTGGGCAATTCTGGAAGCATATAAATATGGAAGGCTGGCTGAAGGCAGTTTCTACTCTAATTAAATAATCGGACTTTGATGTGTTGACATTCACGTACATGATCTTAATATTTCCACCCTCTAGTTCTCTTTCAAATTAGACTTTCCTATGCATGCTCTCAAAGGAATAGTTGGGATTATTATGCATAATATGAGAATGAAAGGCTCGGAGGAAATTGAGATACGTAGATTTTAAAGAATTCATGATGACAGATCAGGAAGAGATATGAGACATCTCTGCCCTTTTGATTGTCACTTAAGCAGAACATTTTTGTCAGCTGCCAAAATAACTGTATTCAAGGAATCCAGTTTTCAGTAATTAATACTGTGACTCATTGCTTAATTTGTTAATGTCTCAAATTTCTCCATTGACTTTACATGTAACCTGTAGTAATTCTTGTGAAACAAAGATCTACCTACCCAGGTATGATGACCTAAAGTGGGAAAACCAATGCTTTCCATTGTTAACTGGTTAGAAGGAAGGGGATTTTCCTGCCCTTCTGCTGTGGGGTAATGTGGCCTCCCACCCCCATCCAAGTTGAAACTTTAGGTACATTCTTATTTTAATTGCCTTTGGTGGGCTGGCCTGGGAACCTAACTACCTTATATGATACTGTTTATGTGGGGGGATCTGTTACCCAATTCTGAAAAGGTATCATAGGTTCAAGAGCTAGATAAATGACTGCATTGCTAGAAGAAAATTTACAGATACAGTTTATCCCGGATTTTTAATAAGGAAGATGAGACCAAAAAATGGAGTGACTTTATCAGTCACTCATTTATTAACTGAAATTAACATGAGGAAGCAAATATGATCTTACAAGTAAGAAAATTGGATGGAATGAGACCCAGGAATAAAAAATGTCGCTGAAAGAAAATACTTTGTCTCCCTCCTATCTCTTCCCCCGTCCCCAAGGCAACTGAACAACTGTTAGCTAAGAGGTGACAGAGTGGCAGTGAACGTAGCCACCTGTATTAATACATACATCTGAGAAGAGAACCAGAGTAGAAAGGATTTGGATGGGAATAAAAGGACACAGGAACAAATCATATTGTATTGGGAATGTATTGCCACCACCTAGGTGGCACAGAGCTGAGCTTACAGTCAGACCTGAGTTCAAATCCAAACTCAGACACTTTTTAGCTGTGTGACCCCAGGCAAGTTACTTATGCTCTGTCTTCTTCAGTTCCTCATCCATAAAATGGCCATAGTAATACTTACCTTTCCAGGTTGTTGGTAGGATTAAATGAGATAATATTTGTCAAGCACTTTGCAAATTTCAAAGCCTCACATAAATGCTGGTTTGCTATCATCGTCATCGTTTTTGTTACCATCTGGCTAGATCAAGAAATTAGATGATTTCCTGCCATAAGATTAAAAAAAATTGGCATGGGGTCAAGATAGAGTGCTGATGGACACTTTACCTTTCTACCTAGTTCTCATAAACAAGTTGGATTTGGCTGGTGAAGAAGGGATCCTGGGGAACATAACCATGTCAACTTAGATTTCGTGATAGTCAAGGAAGAGAAAGCTGGGCAGATTCAGATAATGGACACTCCAGGAGAGCCTGTTTTCAAGGTTACCAGGCCATAATGAAGCATCAGGATGGGACTTTACTGGACAAAACATTGTACAAGCAAAATTTAACTCTAGCAAGAAGAGCTGGCTATGTGTAGAAGTTAGGGAAGCGAGATTTTGTTTGAAATTAGGAAGAATTTTCTTGTAGTTAGAGATGTATAAAGAATAAAATTTCTCCTGCCTCCTGAAATATGGAGAAAAAAAATTGTGCATTAAGAAAGTCTTTAAAAAGTAGAAACTGAAAAACTGATCATTATAGGGTGATTATAAAGGACATTTCTTCATGTACAGATAGACTTGATACCCTCTTAGGCCCTTTCCAACTCTCTTTCTTTGATTTTCCATCTTACAAATATATTTTCGAGCCACAGTCCCTCTGTAAGGTAGTGGTTGCTATATCCCTATCCAGATGTAGATATATTTTCTCATGCATTTTTAGACACAGTCTCACACATTCAGAGTATAACTTAAGTATTCAGAACCTCAGGGGAAATGAGTCTCTCTGATGATTCAAATTTTTTTAATAATAGATGCTGTTTATATAGCCCTTCAAGTTTTTATATAGCACTTTATACTAATGATCTCATTTTATTCTCAGACCAGGCCCATGAATTACAATTTAAATTGTAATGGTTTCAAAAACCTGGCTCTACCACCTGAGGCAAGTCACTTTTATTGAGAATTATACATCTAGAATATGCTCTAATTTCAGCAAATAAATCAGCTAATCCTTCTGTGAAGACTTTCAAAGGCTGCTACTTTGGAATTCTGTTTTGACTTAAGCTTGATAAAGAACCTACATAATCAAGTTTCTAGGGTACACTTCACTTTGGAATAGTATTTTTGTAAACTGTTATCTCCTAGCCTGATATCTAAGCATTACTGTAACTTCCATAATAAATGGGGCCATTCTCCTCCTCACATCCCCACAACTGTACCAAGATTCTTATTGGTGGTTGGGGTGCCTTCAGCCTGACAAAGTGTTGGAGAGATAGTGGTACCAGAGTGAGCATCTAGAATGTCAGGGTAAAGAGCTTGAATTCTGATTGGTCAGCAATAGGGAGATAGTAGAGGTTTGTAAGAGTGGTACAGCCATATCTCTCTAATACATTGTCTGACCGTGATATCAAAGCTAGATGGAAGATGGGAAAAGATAAAGATGTGAAAGCTCATTTGGAGACTACTGTAGTGTATCCAGAAAGTGATGATGGAGGTCTTACCACAACGATGGCATGAAGAGGGAGGAATTAATAGTATAGAGACTATAGAGGTAAAATTGAGGGGATATTCTGGTTCAGAGAGAGGGAAAGGTCAAAAGCAGTGCCACAGTTCAGAACATGGAAGCCTAAGTGAATGTTGTTTCCATTGACAGAAATAATGAAGCCAAAAAGAAAAGCAGGTTTTTAGGGAAAGATAATGAGTTCCATTAAGAATAGGTTGAGTTTCAGATCAGTGGGATATTTAGGTGAAGATGCCCTGTAGGCAGTTAATTAAGATGTAGATGTGGAATTCAGGAAGGAGGTGAGGGTTGGTATTAAATATTTCAAAGTCACATGCATAGAGTTGATAGTTGAGGCCATAGCAATTAAGGAAATTGTCTAGAAAGAGAGTATTTAGAGAGAAGTGAACCTAGAACAGAACTTTGGGAAACCTTTAGAGGGCAGGAAGAGAAAGCAGTGAAGAGAAGAGAGAGGAGGATATAGCTAGCCTCAAAAAGTGAAGAATCTAGAACATGTTATACCTGAAGCCAAGGGAAAGAGAATATATTGAAAGAGAGGGATTAGTCAACCATTTCAAATGCTTTGGAAAGGCATGTGGTGATTAATTCCAAAAAGAATTTGGTCATAAGAACATCCTTTAGAATTGTTGAAAAAACTATTTTAAATGGTGGCCAGAATGGAAGTCAGGATTGCAATGAGTTGAGATGAAAGTGAGAGAAATTGGGTATAATCAATCAAAAAGCAAATACTTGTGTCATTATTCACTTATTTTAGTCATGTCTGACACTTTGTGACTGCATTTTGAGTCTTCTTGGCGAAGATACTGGAGGGGTTTGCCATTTTCTTCATCAGATCATTTTATAGCTGAGGAAACTGAGGCAAATAGGGTTAAGTGACTTGCCCAAGTTCACACAGCTAGTAAGTGTCTGAGACCATATTTAAATTCAGGAACATGAGTCTTCCTGACTTCAGGCCTGGCACTCTATCCGCTGTGCCACTATGTAGTGGTAAACAAATATTTATTGAGTACCTAATATGTGTTAGGTACTGAGCATACAAGAATGAACAAAACCTATTCACAAGAAGCTTACATTCAGATGAAGAAGATAAAAAGTACTCTATACACATGTATATAGTATAAATAAAAACAGATTAACATAAATATATACAAATCAGTTAAATACTAAGTAGTCTGGGGAAAAGGGCAAATGTCAGTAACCAGGGAATTCTGGGAAGGTCCCATGCAGAAGATGTTTCTTGAGCTATGTCCTAGAGGAAAAAAAGAAGTGGAGGGAGAGAAAAGAGTACATTCCAATTAAGTGGAATCACTAGACTGTGGTCTGCAGCGAACCAAGTCCAGGGTAGCCTAGCTGGATCACAGTATGCAGAAGAGGGAAGCAACATCCAATCAAACTAGAAATATCATATGAAATCATATTTTGAAGGCCTCCAAAGCAGAGTCCACAATTCATCCCAGAGGCACTAGCAGCCACTCTAGTTGACTGTGTGATCTCTCCCTTTTCTGAATACACTGCTGCTAATGGTTAATTGTATATGAATCTTAGACCTTTCCCCTCTAAACTACTGGTGCTCTCATCCCATCAAATTACCTTATACAGTTATCCTTCCACATCACAGACCTTAGGGACCCGGCAACCCCACAATCTGGAAATCCATGTTTATAATACCTGAGAAGTCTGAATTTTTTCTTCTTTTTTTATGGGGTGTTTACAAGTACCTTCTTGTAAAATTTGGGTTATTTGGTCCTAGGCTCTATGTTGTCTGTGATTTCTGCAAAACTCCCCCAAAATTCCCATTAAATTTCTTATGCCAACTGGTAATCCATCAAAACCTTGATGGGAAAAGTCACGATGTGGAAGGGAGAACTGTATTTATATTGTACATAGTTTGTTTCTGCATACACCTTCATATCTTCCCTAGGTAGACAGTATGCTCTTCTAGGGAGGAGCAGTCTCATTTTTGTTTTTACATCCTCAGGCCTGGCAGTTCCTGGATCACAGTAGGCTAAACTTATTATTATAGTGTCAGTACAGGCAAAAGCTGCATCTTATATCTCTCTCTCTTTGTATGAAAAAAGTCATACTCAGAGAGACACATTTAGTCCTTATATTAAGAACAACTTCCTAACCACCACAGCTGCTCAAAAATGGAATGAGTCCATAGACAGCTCTTTAAAGACATTTACATATTCATGAAAGACAGGAGAAAGAGGGCTAATCATTTCCAGTATACCAGGGGAAGTCATTCATGACTTATTGAGGCATCCTGTGGTCAATTCTGCTATGACAAACAGTACTTTTATGTAAACAGTGGTCTCCCTATAACTTACTCACATTCTAAGCTTGCATTTTCATACAGTGCCCCTTTACAAATGGGGCATAACTGTAATTAGGCATAATTATAGGACAAACGTTTGTGAAATTTAAGTTAATTTTTATTTTTAGTTCATTAGCCCAGAAATGCAATACTAATTAGATTTATTTGTTAAAAAAACCTAAAAAAATCATCCATCTTCTTCTTTCCATCTTTCTACTTTTATGAGATGATTTTTGGTGAACTACCCAGCTTAAGCCGCTTGGAGAAGTTAAAACACCTTTTTAAGGGGACTTTACAGAAATTGTGCCAACCTTGGGAAAATTATATAACCTTGCTTAGCCACAATTTTCTCATCTGTAAAATGAGGGGTTTGGAGTAAATTATCTCTGGGATCCTTTCCCACTCTCAAACTATGATTTTGAATTTTGATTAACCAAAAGAAAATGGAAATGCATCTCATGTAACCTTGTGTGGAATACATTGATTCTTATGATTTATTTTGTAATTAAATTTAATTTTTCCAATATAGGCTCGGTAGGTTTCCTCTATGCTACTTCGCATTAGGTTAGAGTTAATGTAATTTATTTCATAATCACTACCATGCTTAGTAAGTAGTAAAGCAGCAGTTTCTATAGATAGAAACTTAAAAGTCGGTATCTGTCAATTAATTCTAATTATTTCCTATTCTTAACAGTCAGAATGAAATTGAGGGTGAAGTTTGCTTTGGCTGGCATGATCTGATCCCGAGCAGAAAGCTCGTGATGGCTAGACAATTTCATTAGATTCAGTTTCATGTAATACAGCCATTCTAAAGGCCTGTAAAAGTTCCAGAAAGCATCAGTTTGGTTTTTAACAGGAAAAGCAAAAGCCCAGTGAAACACATTGCCATCATGGTATCCCATGTTTGTTGGAAGGAAAATTAGAAATAAGGCTTCTTTATAATTTACCTCCAAGTAATAGTTTGTTATCTTTTATTACTATTTTTTTCATTTCCAAGGTTTCTGGGGGTAAGGAGAGAAGAAAGTATGGGGAAAAGAAATTTACATGGTAATTTTATTACGTATTTAAAAGGAATAGCAAGTTGTACATAACAGATTTGCAGTTACATGGACAATCGTCTTTTTTTTATTATGTTATGGAAATGCTAGTTTTATTCATGAATTTAAAATAAAAATTTTAAAAAGAAAATAAGGTCATTTAAAAATACACAATTAGAGTTAATGTTTATGTAATAATAACATTATGAAAAACTCTGCTATCAAACCTTAAATTAATTGAGGAAATAATTATAATCATGATGATTGGAATATTAACATGGGAATCAGGGATCTTTTATTGGATTGGCAACTGTTTCATAGCTTTTTTACTCTAAACCTAAAGGGGAGAGAGAAGAGGGAGGGAGAGAGAGGGGGAAGAGAGAGAAGAGGGGGAGGAAACATATCACGAACAAGTTTCTCACTTGTTTTCTGTTTCTATCCAATGGATCTAACATGTGAGCCCACATTTCTGTCATCCTCTGCATTTTCATAATATTTGTATTAATTAACTTCTTCTTTTTGGACTTAAGGGAGGTGGTGATCTTTCTCAGATTACAACAGAACATCTTTGATATATTGAAAAGGAAAGCTTATATGCATATATGCCTGAAATTAGACCAGTCTACCGGCGAACTTGGAGTCATGTCTGGGTTTAAGTCTGAGCTCTGCTATTGCATACTGTAGAACCCTGGGTTTGCAATAACTCGTCATCCTTCTCCAGGCCTCATTTTCAGAGAAACTATAATTTTATCTATTGCTGACATTATGGGATTATGGAGAGTATGCTTTGTAAATTTTAAGCACTTGGTAAACGAGTTATTATTTTTAATAGTCTAGGACGCCATGAACAAAACATTTTTGCTCAAAGAATTTACAAAATGCCTGCTGTGTGGCAGATACTATGCTAAGCATTTTACAAATATTATCCCATTTCATCCTATCCACAACCTTGGGAGGTAGTTTCTTAATATTATCCATATTTACAGTTGAAAAAACTGAAACAAGCAGAGTTTAAGTGTTTTTCCCATGTTCACACACCTAGTGAGTAATAGGGATAAAATTTGTATTATTTAGCTTACAGAAATGTTGGGTGGATCAAAGGCATTAATGTCTTCAGTACTTTGTAAACCAAAAGACTATTTGATAACCAGGTGTGGTCATAATTGTGATGGGGGGACAAGTTCCGAGATTTCATTAATAATAGCTAGCATTTACATAGCACTCTAAGCTTTGCAGAGTACCTTAGAAATACCTCATTTTATTCTCACAATAACTTTAAGAGGTAGGTGCTCTGTTATTCCCATTTTATAGATGAGAAAACTGAGGCAAAGTAAAAGTTAAGTGACTTTCCCAGCATCACATAGCTAGTAAGTATAAGGATTTCAACTGCAGTCTTCCTGACTTCAGGTTCAATGCTCTCTATTGCCTGGCAGTTCCATGTGAGAAAAATCCCTCCCCAATGCAGATCAGCAATCCATCAGCAAAGTATCTTAGAGAGGTGCTTTGGACACTGAGAGGTTAAGTAATCTGCCCATGGTCACACAGCCAGAGATAGGAGCTGAATTCTGGAATCTAGATTCCTACATCAGAGGCTTATTCTCTATCCATTATACTGTGGCTCTTAGCATGCTCCCATAGAGAGTCCTTCTATATCCCTTTGTCTCTACATTCATATTTATAAGCAAGCTCACATACTTATCTTCTTGTTCCATGCTTCTGAATATACGGACGGTGTGCCTCCCTGAAGAACAGCAGTGCACGCTTTGCGTTGTTTTCCTGGGAGTCCTACAGTAATGTCTGTATGTGACCAATATTGCTTTGTGGAACAGTTTCCCCAGAAAACAACAGATCAGGTATATATTAAATTCCAGCCTTTCCTGAAAGACATCTGGAAACATGACTGAAGCAGCTAACTTTTGAGACATGGTGCATGTTGAAACAAGAAAAAGACTTATAATGAAAGTGTCATTTCTCTCCAAATATAAATTCCAATATTAATTGAGGTATGCAACAAACCCACAGTGTGGGGTGTGGACCACACTCACAGTTGTTGTTGTGCTAGGTAATAATTATATTTGAATGCTATCTGTACCATACTGTTATGAGCATTTGCATTCTAAGAGAGAGAAGGACTTACGGAGATAAGAATATGGCTGGCTTTGAATGAGTTTTTCCTATGTTGGTCTTTCCATTGAACTCTTCCCTCATGTATGAAATGGATGTGACAAATGAAGTATTGTTGTTATAATTTTTATTAATGGTAATTTAAAAAATAGTGACCTATACGTACCAGAAGTACTTTTGAGAAGAGATTGTATTTCTTGGTGATCATAGTCCAGGAATCTCCAAAGTGGGCTGTGTCCCAGGGGGTGCATAAGATGATCCATTGGAGCATATGTGTATTTTTAAAAATTGGAATTGAGGAGGGAAGCCCAGCTGTTCATGATGTTTGCAATCACTTCCTGACTACCTTGACTTACCCTCGTGTTCTGCCTGTGTTCCTCCTGGTACAGGGCAGCTTCCCAACCTGGCTTGCCCAGCTCTATTCTCCTTTCCCAAGGTTTACCTAGGGAACACAACAGTTCATACTTTATTTATGTTCCTTGGCCCAGGCATCTCATGCTGCCCGTATCTCGAGTCCTTATGCTTTCAAACAATGGAGGCCCAAACTGAGACTTAGAGAAACTGGCGCCAGATTTGAGGGGCTATAACTGCGGCTGCTGCTGCTGCCACTGGTATCTTGGTGTTGAAGAACTCAGACCTCTCCTCAGATCTCTAACCCTGCTCCCAAAAAGCCCTCAAAGAGAGCTTGGCAGCAAATTCAGAAGGCCACCCACCATGAAGAAACCAGGGATCCACACCAGGCATTTTCCCAACAGCTACCTTCCCTCTTTCTCCCCATCACTGGAGATCTGATCTTGGAAACCACCACTCCCTCACCCTCTCCCCCAATCAGGAAAGATTGAAATTGACTAATTCCACTACAAACCTTTGAATAGTTTGTGGATGTGAAAAATTAATCCTACCATCAAAAATTCTTTTTCATTTGGATCTTTATACCTTTGAAAGGTATTTTCTATGCTGTGATGACAATTTATATCTGCAATTGAAATGAACTGAACTAAGAATTAAGTTTTGAAATTGCTGGATTAAAAAGTGTTAAACCAGAAATTCTTAACCTTTTTTATGACACAAAGCTCTTTCTTAGACTCATGTTTTTAAAAATATTAAATGAAATTTTTAGGATTGCAAGGGAAGTCAACTATATTGAAACATAGTTATCAAAATATTTTTTTAAAAAATAGGTTAAAAGATTGCAGGTTCATAACCTCTTTTAAAAAATGAAACATATTTGAGGGTGGAGCCAAGATGGCGGAGTAGAAAGACTCACGTATGCTAGCTCCGAACCCACAGCCCATATCTTTCCTGCAAGAAGAATTCCCCACGAATTCTGGAGCACTGCAAGGCACACAGAAACACAGTGGAAAAGATTTCCGTTCCAGAGAGCCCTGGAGAGCCATCCCCAGGGTCTGTCGCCCCCTGGAAAGCGGAGCCCACCCCTGAGCTGCCCTGGCCACGCAGTCCCAGAGGAGCAGATCCTAACAGGCTTCAGGGACAGAATCTCTGGTGGCCAGGAAGGTCCCTCCACCCACAGACACTACAGGTCAATGAGAGAGACATCTGGGCTGGCCGAGAGGGGAGCGGCGTGTCTCTGTGACTCGGGCCCCCTCGGGAGGCAGCGGTGGAGGGAGTGGCAGAGGCAGTGGTGGGGTTGGGGACTCCCAGAGCAGCAGGCAGAAGTTCAGGGCCATTACCAAAGGTCTCTGCATAAACCCCCTGAGGGAACTGAGCCTGGGAGGCGGCCCTGCCCCCACCCGCCCCATTACTGAAGGTCTCTGCATAAAGCCCCTGAGGGAACTGAGCCTGGGAGGTGTCCTTGCCCCCACCCAAGCACCAGAAGTTAAGCTCACATTGAATAGCAGCCACGCCTGCCGGGGAAAGCCCATTTGAATCTCAGATCCCAAGCACTAGCTGGGCCGATCTAGGCAGGGGTGCACAGGAATCTCAGAAGTCAAGTAACTGGCTGGGAAAATGCCCAGAAAAGGGAAGAAAATAAGACTATAGGGAGCTACTTTGAGGGGATACAGATGTTCCCACCTTTCAATTCTGATGACAAGGAACTATGCTTACCATCAGGGAAAGACGTGGAGGTCGGGGCCTCTGTATCCCAGACATCCCACGTGGATGTCCAGTGGGCTCAGGCCATGGAAGAGCTCAAAAAGGATTTTGAAAATCAAGTTAGACAAGTGGAGGAAAAACTGGGAAGAGAAATGAGAGAGATGCAAGGAAAGCATGAAAAACAGGTCAATACCTTGCTAAAGGAAACCCAAAAAAATGCTGAAGAAAATAACACCTTGAAAAATAGGCTAACTCAATTGGAAAAAGAGGTTCAAAAAGCCAATGAGGAGAAGAATACTTTCAAAAGCAGAATTAGCCAAATGGAAAAAGAGGTTCAAAAGCTCACTGAAGATAATAGTTCCCTCAAAATTAGAATGGAACAGATAGAGTCTAATGACTTTCTGAGAAACCAAGAAATCACAAAACAAAACCAAAAGAATGAAAAAATGGAAGAGAATGTGAAATATCTCATGGGAAAAACAACTGACCTGGAAAATAGATCCAGGAGAGACAATTTAAAAATTATGGGACTACCTGAAAGTCATGATCAAAAAAAGAGCCTAGACATCATCTTTCATGAAATTATCAAGGAAAACTGCCCTGACATTCTAGAACCAGAGGGCAAAATAAGTATTGAAAGAATCCATCGATCACTGCTTGAAAGAGATGCAAAAAGAGAAAACTCCTAGGAACATTGTGGCCAAATTCCAGAACTCCCAGGTCAAGGAGAAAATCTTACAAGCAGCTAGAAAGAAACAATTCCAGTATTGTGGAAATACAATCAGGATAACTCAAGATCTAGCAGCTTCTACATTAAGGGATTGAAGGGCATGGAATAGGATATTCCAGAATCAAAGGAACTAGGACTCAAACCAAGAATCACCTACCCAGTAAAACTGAGTATAATATTTCAGGGGAAAATATGGTCTTTCATTGAAACAGAGAACTTTCAAGCATTTTTGATGAAAAGACCAGAGCTGAAAAGAAAATTTGACTTTCAAACACAAGAATGAGAAGAAACATGAAAAAGTAAACAGCAAAGAGAAGTCATAAGGGACTTACCAAAAGTGAACTGTTTACATTCCTACATGGAAAGACAATATTTGTAACTCTTAATATTTTTCAGTATCTGGGTAGTTGGTGGGATTATACATACACACATACACACACATGTACACACGTGCACACACACATACACACATGCATGCACATACAGAGACAGAGAGCACAGAGTTAATTGAATAGGATGGGACCATATCTTAAAAGAAATTAAGGTAAATGGTGAGAGAGAAATGTAATGGGAGGAGAGAGGGTGAAATGGAATGGGGTAAATTATATCTCATTCAAGAAGCAAGCAGGAGACTTTTTAGTGGAGGGAAAAAGAGGAGAGCTGAGGAAAAAAAACAAGAAGTTTACCCTCATCACATTCGACCAAAGGAAGGAATAAAATGCACACTCATTTTGGTATGAAAACCTATCTTACAATACAGGAAAGTGAGGGAGGAGATAAGCAGCGGGGGGGGGGGAGGGCGGGAATGATGGTAGGGAGGGCAATGGGAGGAAGGAGCAATTTGAAGTCAACACTCGGGGAGGGACAGGATCAAAAGACAGAGTAGAAACAATGGGGGGCAGGATAGGATGGAGGGAAATACAGTTAGTCTTACACAACACGACTATTATGGAAGTCATTTGCAAAACTACACAGATAGGGCCTATATTGAATTGCCTGCCTTCCCAAAGGGAATGGGTGGGGAGGCAGGGATGGGGAGAATTTGGAACTCAAAAGTTTTAGGAACAACTCTTGAATATTGTTGTTGCTACTAGGAAATAAGAAATACAGGTAATGGGGAATAGAAAGTCATCTGGCCCTACAGGACAAAAGAGAAGATGGGGACAAGAGAAGGGAGGGGTGATAGAAGAGAGGGCAGATTGGTGATAGGGAAAATTAGATTGCTTGGTGTATTGGGGTGGGGGAGGGGATAAATGGGGAGAAAATTTGGAACCCAAAATTTTGTGAAAATGAATGTAAAAAGTTAAATAAATAAATTTTTATTAATAAAAAATGAAACATATTCAATGATATTGCTCTCACTGGAAAGGTCTTTTTTTTGTTGTTTTGACAGGAAAACAGATTTTTGGCCACTGTTTAAAAAATCTTAAAATTATTTCTAAAATATCACTTCACCTTTGTCTTGCCTTTTCAAAATTTTAGATGTTCTCATATGTTTTATAATGTATATGTGTATAATATTAATACAGGAGTATATGTATGTAATTTATTCGCAAATATATTCAGATTCATGCTCAAACTTTTTTCACTGATAGCTGTATGCAGTCAAAACATTTGGAAGCTATTATGAAATTACAAAAATATTTGGGCAGGCAGGTAGCACAGCACATAGAATGCCAGGAAGATTCCTCTTCCTGAGTTCAGATCTGACCTCAGACACTTACTAGCCATGTGACCTTGGGCAAGACACTTAACCCTGTTTGCCTCAGTTTCCTCATCTATAAAATGAACTGGAGAAGCAAATACAAACTACTCCAGTATCTTTGCCAAGAAAACTCCAAATGGTACAAAGAGTCAGACGTCACTGAAACAAGTCACAGTCCTTGCATTTGAGAAGTGAATATACTACTGGGAGAATAAGCCATCTGCCCAAGTATGATTTAAGGTAGACTGCCTTGATGACAAAGGAGAAATCCAAAGAGGCATTGAGGTTATACATGTCTTAATCTGGCAGGTTCCTGTGATATCTATCTTGGGGGAAGATATCTGACAGTTATGTGGACGATTACTGCCTCCTGCCTCTCTCTTTTCTAACTACTAGAATGATTATAGTCTTATTTCTGGGCCAGTTCTAGGGATGCTGCACAGCATCCCTCCAAGCTTTGGATCCTCCCTAGTAAATAGGGAGTATTCTCCATGTCTTTATAAATTGAGGTTGCATTATATTCTTTAAGACCATTGGGGGTAATGCTGAATCTGCACATGATTTAGCATGGGGATGGTAAACCAGATCCTGTCACATTTCAGCCCAGATGTACACTCCAAGGAAAGTCTGGTGCTTTGAATTAGATTCCCTAGTTCTTTTGAAACGGACCAAAACATCTATCTGAGTTGGTCCTAAATCCTGTCATAGTGGAGAATATGTTACTTCCAAATTAGAATGACCACTTCGGTGAATTGACAACTCTGCTGAGTTAAACTATTTTTTTAAAACTTCTAAAAAAAGTTTTATTATCTTTTTCAGTTTTTTCATCACTTACATTTTTCTATGTAACCCTTTCTCTCCCCCTCCTAGAGAGCCGTCCATTACAACAACGAATAACAATACGTTGCAAACGACTGACATTCTCCATAGTGTTGTGTATCCTTAGTCCTGGCCTTTGCAAAGAAGGAAGAGAAAATTAATTTCTTATTGTTCTTGTCTTTGTCTTGCTGTTATATATACTAAGATTATATATATGTATATATATACACACACATACATGTGTATATATGTGTGTACATGTATATATGTATGTGTGTGTATGTATGTATGTTTTTGAGGCCCAACATTTGCTTCAAAAATGTTTACTGGTGCATTCAGGGCTTGTTACCAAGGGTCAAATGTCACACTGCTAATACAATAAATTCCTAAAAAGAAAAAAACAATTTGATTATTTAGTCATGGTCAAAATTTCTCAATGAAAATGGGCCCCATATATCATTACCCTTGAAAGATAATGTAGGAACGCAATGTTTTAAAAAAAGAATGTTAAAAATTGTTTTTACATGTCACTGGGAAAAAATAAAACACTAAAAAGCAACAAAGATAATGTGTTATTATGAAAAGGCAGTGGATTTGTAATCAGAGCACCTTACTTTTTGAATACTGGGGCCATGACTAACTTGTGATGTTATATCGGTTAACCTTAACCTCTCTGGGGCTCAGTTTCCTTGTGTGTAACAAGAAATGGTTGAATTAGTTGATTTCCAGTCTTTTAAGACTCTAAACTTTGTGATCCTATGATTCATAGAATCTGAGTTGAAATGGCCTAAAGGAAATTTACATGAATAGTTGTGCCAGTTTTCAAGAGCTACATAAATGTCCATTTCTATCTGGATAGGGTTGGGGCACAGATATCTATGAGAGGCTGTTAAGTACATGAGTTGGTTGCTGGCCAGAGAGTTCACCAGCCAAAGGAACAAGCTAAAGATAAGGCAGTCAGCATACAGAAAGTACAGACTTGATTCAGATTAACACTGCTTTGGAGAAGCTTAGGTCGTTTTAATTCCATGCATCCATTGAGCCAGCACTTACTGAGTTCCTGTGAGGTTCAAGGCATTGTGCTGGGGACTTGAGATTCAAAGGTACAAGAAAGACAGACCTGCTCCTCTCAGGTCTTCCATTATTCTGGAGTTGGGGTAGGTATACAGCAATTAAATGGGTCAATTTAACACAGTGTGAAGGATAGAGTATTCAAAACCATGGGAGTTAGGAAAGGTGGTGAGATTTGAATTGATCCTTGAAGGAAACTTTCAGAAGTATGCATATTGTCTTTTAACTCATGCCATGTTCAGGGAACACTGCTTTCTACTAATTCAGGCCTCCTTACTCAGTTTCAAGGACATTTACACAAGCACAGCAGAGACCTTACAGTGAATAAAAAGTTTATTATGCAATAAGTATTTTCTCTGCAGAGAAAATTTGAAATATTAATTTTTCAAATTTCAATATTAGAGCATTTCAATTTTTCAAATTATTTCAAATATTTCAATTTATTTCAAAATATTAGAGCAGTAATTTTGTTTATAAAATTATTTCTTCCCATGCTTCCCTACTGTCTTACCCTGTTGCTTCATGAGAAGATGTGACTCAAGGTTGTATATGGATCTGGTAAAGGATTATGTGTTTGGTATCTGAGGACCAGCCTAGCCAACTTCAGAGAAACTCATCATGAGAAGACTGGCCATTGAGTTAGAAATATTTTGGGCCACAGGAGTTCATGATAATTAACTAAACTGTGGAGGGAATTACAGTCTACATTTTAGGAGTATTCACACTAGCTAAATCAGAGGTCCTTTGCAGTTTTGCAGAATTTAATAAAAACAGAATGGTATTATAAGTCTGATTTCAACTTCCTGTGGTTATGTGACCAGTAGGAGGATTTTGCAGTCACAAGGAATAGGTAGTTCAGTCACTTTACTTGTATATTTCTAAACTGAAATCCAGACCTGTTGAATCAATGCATAGCTCCATCACAGAGCAGTATCTTTCCATAGCCCCCTAATATTAACTTCCCATCTGTTGTCATCTTTGCGTGGTAGATATAAGATGAAATTTGAGGCATGTTTTAACGTACATTTTTCTTAGTGATTTGGAGCATATTTTCATATAGTCATTTATAGTTGACAGTTTTTTGGAAAACTGCTTGTGTTCTTTGACTGGCTACCTGCTGGGTCAGATTTCAGCTTGTTTCATGAAAATTTGGGTTATTTACAGAAACTTTGTAATTTCCCAAAGGAAATTCAGATTGCTTTCTATCTCCTGTTTAATCATGGACCCAGTTTCTTGTCCATTTACAGTCTCTTCTAACCTGTATCTTATAAGAGAAGCCTGTGTTTCTTTCAAAAGTGCTTAAACACTACCTTCTATATGCATTTTTTCCTGACCCCTTCAGCTACTGGCACCATACTTCCCCCAAAGATTTACCTTATATTTTTTTTGTCTCCCTAATATAGAGACAGCATTTATTATGTGCCCTCCTTTAGAACAACACGTTTTTCATTTTCCTCTTCATATCTGAAATACCTAGCACTGTGCCCGGCACATAATAAACCCTTAATAAATATTCCATCTATTGTTCAGAAGAAAACAGGAGATTCAGAGGAAAACATATACAAGGGATCCACTTTGGGAAGTAGCTTCTTGAATTTATTATACACTTAAAAAACAAAAATATAAGTTGTAAACAGTGTTGAGTCACAATTTCATGACAATCTTCTTTCTGTTCCTTGGACATGAAAAGGTAAAGTTTGTTACATTAAGAATAATGAAAAAATTAAGTAAAAAGTATTACTGAGCTCCTAAATGCTCTGTCATTCTGCAATTTTCAGTCATTGGATTCAAGTGGTACAGTTACTGTCATATTGTATTAGAACTATCAAATAGCTTCAGAAGGTATTCATTAAATTTCTGGAAATCTATTGATTTTCTAAAATCAACCCCTCATTTTGCTGTGGAAGAAACTGAAACCCCAAGAGGTTAAATAACTTGCCTCCAGTCACCAAAATGAGAAAATCAACACATTTTTCATTTAAGCAATGTCCTGATAACTAAATGGTGGGATCAGGGAGGAGGGTGGATCTCTTGTTACTCATTTATAAAAATAAAACACTTTAAAAATTACCAAGCACTTTATAAGTACCTAGGAGACATTTTGTAGTTGTCTCTGTTTAGAGTCTAACATGGCAACTCATGTTCACAACCTTTCATTGTATAACTGTGAGCTCTTGCACCAGGAAAGAGAGCAAATCCTTGTTTATTAAGCTGAATAAGAAAAGTGGCTATCCCAGTTAATGGGTTTCTTTTTTAATTTTTGCTTTAGTAAAGCTACAAATGATAATATTATTTATACTAGGAAGAAATGAATACCAAAGAGTGTTCCATGACCCCTCCCTTCCTTGATTTGTAACTAAACTCTCCCTAATAACCAAGTTAGGCCTTCCATTTTCAACATTGACTTGTGTCTCCTTCATGCTGTATCTCATCATTTATTGCATCCTTTTCTACGTGCCTGAGTATTTTTCAAGAGGAGATATCTCTTCTCTTATGGGATCAAAAGCTTATTCCACTGGTATTTATATATTTGAGGCATAAGTGGAAAGTAGGTGGGGGGAGAAAAAGTACATGACAGAAAATGGATGAGGATAGGTAGAGAAATAGAGGCTTTGCAGAATACTTGCACATGCCATTTTTACCCCCTTTCCCCTCCACCCAGCCTCCTTCAAATTTTTCCCTAAAACATGTAAGCCTTAAGCCTACACTAGTTCATGGACCAGCATGCAGCTGTAAAGATCTATGTGCCTCTTCATTCAAAGAGACATATTTGGAATAATGACCTCCATTTTACTAACTATCCAATATGAATAAGAACCAGTGAGATTTTCATAGCAGGAAAAGAGCCAATGAAGTAAAACAAGAATATATAACCATTATTGATTCCCCTGTTGCTTATTCTTCTATAGCATAGTGGATCATGACATTTACCTCTTAATTATCAATCCTACTTGGTTTATTTAAGGGTTTTGTTGGGTTTTGTTTTTTTTTTTTTTAGCCTAGGAGAAGAGAAAAAGAAAGACAAGAAAGAAGAAAACATTTATTAAACACTTACTATGTGCCAGGGACTGAACTAAACACTACAAACATTGTCTCATTTGGTCCTCACAATAACTCTAGGAATTAGGTGCTATTGTCCCCATTTTTACAAGTGAGGAAACTGAGGCAGGCAGCGGTTAAATGACTTGTTGAAAATCACACAACTCATAAGTGTCTGAGGATACATTTGGACCCAGGTCTTCCTGACTCCAGGACCAATGCTCTATCTCCCTGAACCACTTAGCTAGAAGAGAAGACTTTTTAAGAAAAATAATAAAATATGTTACAGATGATTCTCTCCCAAGCTGATGTTGTCACAGAAGGCCCAGAAGAGAATTACAATGTGTTAATAAGATATTACACTGATGATAGAGATGACAACAGGCTCAGATCCCTTGGAGGTATGTTTAAATTAGAAAGATTTCTTTGGGGAGCTGGTGATTTTTTAGTCACTGGATATTTTTAAATACAGCTTCCACTTTATCTGGGCTGTTGTGGAGGGATATTGCCACTCAGGTACAAATTACAAGTGATTTCTGAAGTCCCTTTTAATCCATGGTTCTGGGATATGGCACAACCAACAAAACCAGAGTTTGAAGTACGCCCACAATTAATCTTTGTTAAGAAAGGGCTTTTTTATTTAACATTGAATGGAATGGAGCTTTATTGATTCTTAATCTTCTGTGACTCTATTACATATATTTTGGGTTCTGATTTCTTAGAGTTGACCTCTTTCTGTATTTGTGCCTTTGGAAGACTGTCTGATTAAGTTCTGCTGTAAAATTTTTAGCTATCCAAGGGACTGCTATAAGAAATACATTAAAATTAACTTTTTCCCTTGCATTGGGGTTTGGGAGATACGTATGATTTACTTGTGATTTTTCTTCCACATCACATGTTTCCTTATGGATAAATTGTATTTCCAACTTCTAGCACATTTTCCTGTGCACAGTAAACATTTCTTGAATGAAACTGACAAATTCAGATCAGGAAAGGCAAGAAAAAGTTGAGCAGCAGCAGCATAGTGAAATTCAATTACATCCAATTCAACAGACCAAATCTGGGTCAGAAACTTGAAGAGCTCAGACAAGGAGGGTCCGTGAACAGATATCTCCCAAAAACTTGTATTCCCCTAAACTGAACTGGGAAATTGGGAACAGATAAAAAGAGAAGCTCAGGCCAGATATTCCCTCTCTAAAAGTGAGTAGAGCCCTTACTAACATAAAGTTCTAAGTTAAGAATTAGGTTGGAAAAATAAGCAAGCAGAAAAGGTCCATACACGGCTAATATGGTGACCAGGGGTGGGAGTGAGGGGTGATTGGAATATGACATTCCTGAAAGCAAAGGATCTTGGATTAAAGCCAAGAATAACTTATCTAGTGAAATAGAGGATAAAAAAATGGATATTGAGTGAAATAGAAATCTTTTAAGTATTCCTGATGAAAAGACCAGAGTTGAATGGAACATCTGACATTTAAACACATGATCCAGAAACATAAAAAGGCAAACATGAGAGGAATTGTAAGGAACTAAACAAAGTTGAACTGTTTATATTCTTATATAGGTAGAGGATACATATAAGTCCTCATTCATTTTTTAGGAATTTGTTAGTTTCCAATTAATCTTTAATCTATGTTCCGAAGTCTATTTATTGAAAGTAATTTTTATTGCATTATGTCCCAAGAAAGGTACATTTAATATTTCTGCTTTTCTGCATTTGTTTGTGAGGTTTTTTATGCTCTAATACAATAGGATTTTTTTTTTTGATGGTGTCACACACAGCTGAGAAACAGGTATACTTCTTTCTGTTTTCATTCAGTATTCTCCAGAGGCCTATCATCTCTATTTTTTTCTACAGTTCTATTCATCTCTTTAATTTCTTTTTTATCTTATAATTTGATTTATCTAGATCTGAGAGGTATAAATTGAGGTTCCCCCACTAGTATAATTTTACTATCTGTTTCCTCCTGTAACTCTTTTAACTTTTCCTTAAAAAATTAGGATCCTATGCCATTTAGTACACATATGTTAGTACTGATTAAGAAAGAAGATGATTCTGGATAAGAGTTCCCTTAAATGAAGAAAATTGGATAGAAGATAAAACTATAGGTAAAAATTTTCAGTTAGTACAACCTGGATTGTTGACAATAATTCAGGTTATATTACTGCCAGCCTTAACAAGAAAATTTGGTAAATTTTATCTGTATAAAACACCATTGATATCAAGGCTCATACTATGCAGAAAAAGAACATGGTCCCCCAGTGTTTTATTTTAAGGTGAAATGTTACCCATGGACATAATGAGTTAAATCATCTGAGTTACCTCTGTTTTAGTGAACCCATCCTCTCCTAAGAAAGATGGCAATATCACTTCAGGGAGGAGACCTACAGGAAATCCTTCTATTTTCTCACCCAAGGTTCACCTTTTGGGCAAAGTTCCTAACTGGTTTACAAGGAGAGAATTGCTTCTTTAAAAAAAAGAAAAAACTAATACTTTCTCCCTCTGAATTTAAGCACCAAAAAAGCACATTTCTACATGCACGGCAGGTTATATATGAAATGATTAATCTATACAACTTTAAAAAATATATATAAATAAATTCTATAGGTTCCTTTCAAAATTGGCCTGCTTAATCGGTAGTCCTTTCTAATAACCTCCCCTCTTTTGTCTTCTTTGAATTATGAATTGCTTCTCAGCTATCATTTCCCACCACATTCACATTTCCCAGGCTACACTCCTTCGTCATGACTTCTCCACCATGCCCCAGAAACCTCTTTGTACTGGAAGATCATGTCTGACCTAGACTCTTACCCTCTTAAAGTAGTCTGTGACCCTGGGAGGCCTCTTCGTCTGCTTGGATGACTTCTCCCAGAATTTCCATGTAAGGAAGATGCCCAGACCAGCCATCCTTTCATTTCCTACCAGGCTGTGTTCCTCTTCACTTTCCCATCATACCTCCCTCAAACCCCTTTCAGCTTCCTTTTATGTGTTTTCTCATTTTACAGATGAGGAAATGCAGATCTAGGGAGGATAAGTAACTTGTCCAAGGTTACATAGATGGCATCCAAGCCAAGGTTTGAATAAGATGCCAAGTTCCCATTCTCCCAGTTCAGCATCCTATTCATTGTGCCATGTTCCAAGGGTGGGGAATCTACAGCCTTGAGGCCACATGTGGCCTTCTAGGTCCTCGGATATGGTCTTGTGACTGAGTCCAAGTTTTACAGAACAAATCCTTTTATGAAGAGGATTTGTTCTGTGAAGTTTGGATTCAGTCAGAGGTCACTGGAGTAGAGCAGCAAGCCCTGGGGTGAACCTATCCTTTCTGTCCTCCCTGTTTTAAGACTTTGCATGAGGAAAGGGACCCCTGCCCATGATGTAAAACTGAGCAAATCCTCTCTCCCCTTTGGCCCCTTTTCCTCTCTTTCCATCAGAGATTCATGCCAGTTAATTTTCTTCCTTATCACAGGGAGAAAAATTAGCCTGACTATTCCTTTCAGCAAGGAGTCTTTTAACGGTAACAGAAAGAACTTGGTGTCTATTAAAAGCAGCAATATCATATTAATAATATAATGCCTTACAGTTTATAGTTTTCTCACATCAGCTTTGTCAGATAACAATACAAGTGTTACCCTTGTCGTTTTTTCATAGGCTCATGGATTTTAAGCAGGAAAGGATCTTAGAAGTCATTTAGCCCAGTCCCTTCATTTTACAGTTGAGAAAACTGAGGTGCTAATGGATTTAGTGTCTTGCCTAAGGTCTCAGAGGTAGTTAAGTAACAGGCCAGGATTCAAACTGAGGTCTTCTCACTCCAAGCCCAGCATACATGGCATGAGGCCATACTTCTCCTTATTGTTTGCTAACTATCTTTAGATTTCTAAATAACTGAAAATAAACCAGTATTTTTTCCAAGGTATAATTTATAAATAAGAAATGTAGTATGTACATGCGTATATGTATATAAAACCACATTCAACATTTCTATAATGAGATTTCATGAAGATGCTTTGAAACGAATCTCACCGCTCACTCTGGTTTTCTTTTCCCCCTCGGAGTTGCTTTATTGTCATGAATTGACAACTTTGCAATTAAAGTGATTCATGTTGTACCCTGGTGTTTATGGGGCCTGAGGTCATTGGTCCAAGAACTGGATGTTCTGTGGGAAAGTGCAATACGGAGCCTCTCTGCAGAGGGAGAGCCAGAGTCTTTCGGCTTCATGAATGATTGTTGCCGTGTATTATAGGTGTGCATGAATGAGAGAATAAGCCACAGTAAGCAATGTGCACAGCTTTCATCATCTAATTAGGGCATGGGGTTCTTATTTCATCCACTGGGGCCTAAAGATATTTTCAAAATATCTGCTAAAGAAATTTCATTTGTGATAATATTGAATAGGGTGTAAATTTTAATACTTAAAAGCTCTATAATATTGTTGACACGAGCATTTCTTTTAATGATCCCAGATTGTCTCTCCACTATTAAACTGTTTTGAAATGTGACAATTTGTCTCCTAATTACAATAATTGAGGCTTACTACTCTAAAGCATTTTTGTATCACATGCTCGTTACAGCAATTATACGATTATTTTCCCAAAAATTTTACTCAAATATGGAAAAAGACCACTACAAATATGATTTTTTTTATTTCTGTTTCATGTTCTTTCAACTTGTCCCCGTGAATTCACCCTCAGATTTATAGTCCGTGAAAGAGGTTTTGTATTAGATTATTTTTGAACTCTAATCTGCCTCCATAAGATGTAGGATCTAGGTAAGGCTGCTTGGAAAGTACCGAAGATTTTTATTTTGGCTCCCGCTCTTATAAAGTCAATCACCTTTCAGAGTAACACATCCCAGTCACACAGACAGCTTTGTTCTTTTAATTACGTATGCTTGGGATAGTATTGGACGAAGGCACTGAGTATCTCAACATGATGACTAGCTCAAGCCCACTGGTTTTACATGAAGGAAAAGGCGTACAATAAGCAAATTGTTAAGCCCATGGCTCAGAGCCATTTCTAGGACATTAGCTACTTTGAAGTGCACACACTGAAAAAAATTCCTTGTCAATAACAGCCTAGTAGAAGGGGAGTTACAAACTTTTTAGCTGTTCACTCGTATATAAATGCAATTGGACTTTTTTTAAAAATCGGTAGTGCTTTTAAATCTTTAAAATATCATTGCCTTCATTTGATTTTCATAGGCTAAAATAACATTCCTTGGACAAATGCCAAGTAAATCTCTCTCTTTTTTTTTAAAGAAATAGTTTTCTTTTTCTTACATCTCCCATATAACTTTTGATTCTTGGATATTATCATTCTCTTCTGTTCATACACTAGGGTTTTCTCTTAGAGAATATAGTCATGAAATACTTATGCTTAATAGCAGTTGCTATTTGCCTTTTAAAGCCCTTTATAATCTAGTGCTAAACTCTAGCCATTCTTTCTGCAAATTCCTCTTCATGCATTGTACATTCCAGTTTTTTGTTCTCCATCTCCTATCTCTGGGCTTTTGCCCAGGCTGGACCTCATACCTGAAGGTCCTCTTCATTTCCACCCATTAGAACCCCCAGCTTTCTTTGAAGTCCAACACAAATATCACATCTCACAAGAAACCTCTGCTTATTTCTCCCTATTGCTAGTGGCATGCCCTCAGAAATCTTTGTACATATTTTATATTTAATTTGGAAAGGATTATTTTTTTTTTGTCTTTGCATCTGCTGTGCCCTTTACATTTCCTAGCACATAGTTGGTCCTTTGAAAATATTATCGAATGAGTGAATGAAGGAAACACTATTAAATCAAAGAAAATACTCTTTAGGGGAGATTTCAAAATTGTGCACTATCCTCAATTTTGACCAACTCCAGACTTGATTAAATAAATTTTTTTAACTTCACAGAAGATCTCTTAAAATATCCATTTTCTAACTGAATGAAGTCAGATTAGTCTCTCATTTTGTATTATGATTTTCATATCACTCTAAATTTGATGCAATAAATGAATGAAAAACATTGTGTATAGAATAACCCTGGAGATTCAAATACAGAAGTGAGTCCATCTCTCCCCACCAAAGATCTTACTTACTTGTAGGGAGAAACAACATATAAGTAGAAGTGAATGGTGACCAGAGAAGGGTAATTTGTTTTGGAACATCATGGGGTAGTGAATGAAGCTGTAAAGAGGAGGCAGCTGCTTCCAGAAGCAATAGTCACGGTCTTTTAAAGGAAGGGGTAAAAAAAAACAGGGTTAAGTGGAGTGGGGTATGAAGTGAATTGTGAAATGGGATATAACTTATGGTCTGGGGTGAGCTAGATAGAGTGGGACATGGATGACTGTGCCGGCTGACCTTACCTAGTCAGGAGAACATGGCCCCAGGGTCATGGTTTCAAAGCTGAGGGTGATAGCAAGTGCATCATAGGTACTATAATGGTTCATGGGTCTCTAATATTGAGGGGAAAATTCAATAAGATTTAAGATGGCATGAGTGTGTATGTCTGTCTCTAAGACACTCATCTTCTGAAGTATTGATAGTTAAGGTTTGTAAAGAGCTTTACATACAGCATCTCATTTGATTCTGACAGTTGTAAGGCAGGTACTGTTACTATTTCCATTTAAAAGATGAAGAAACCAGAGTGGAAAGAGATAGAGAGGGAAAGAAAATCAAAGTCCATTACTCTATGCAGTAAGCCACATTACCTCTGTATAGGACCATGGTCATTTATAGTGGGAGGTAGGTTGGATTGGTTTAAAGTATTTGATAGGCTTTCATTTGGAAGAAGGTTTATGATATTCTCTGTGTTTTCTGAAGTGAAATTTAGGAATAACAGGTAAATTATAGTGTGACTGACTTTGGCTCAACATAAGGCAGAACTTTTTACAATCAGAGTTGACCAGAAGTGGTCATACTTCCATATGTGGTTACAAATTGTCTTTGGAAATAGTCTGAGACCTGAAGAGCCAAGCTATTCCTCAAGGATGGCACAGGGGACATTTCTGTGCAGAATAAGAATTTGATCTAGATTGTATCTAGCTTTTAAAATTTAAGAGTCTGTGGATATCTTCAACAATCACATTTGAAAGAGAAACACAACATATATGCTTTCCAATTATTTAAAAATCTCTGTAATGAAATAATATTCATTTTCATTTACTTATTTAGAATAGAATTTTTGTCTTTGTTCTGCAGGAGGATTATAGACAGGTCTATAAAATAACACAGTAACTGTAGATGTGCCCAGGGCCTTCAGAGTCCTAACATCCAATCCCTTTATTACACAAATAGGGAATGGTAACACGCAATTTGAAGTCAGGTCTGAGGAATCAAGTTTAGCAGTTCTTACCCTGCAACACACTGTTTCTCTATGTTTGTATTCATAATTCATTATTAGTGACTCTTGATTTTTTCAGAAGGAACCCAATATGGGGATTAAGAACTAATATATATATATATATATATATATATATATATATATATATACACACGCACATGCATACATACACATAAATATATAAACATATAAATATATAATATATGTAAATAAATATATGTTTATATATGTGCATGTATATATGTGTATATATACATATTTATGTGTGCATATGCATGCACATGTACATGTGTGTGAGTGTGTGTGTGTATATGAGAGAGCCATCCAGTGTATTGTGTGTTTATTTTTTAGTTTGAGGACTTGGATGAAGGTTAAAACATCAATTTCTTACATTTTGCTAAATTGTTACATAGATAAGTATCAATTTTAAAAGAGTTTATAATGTCTACAGTGGCATATTCTCAATCATCTCTTTGCTAGTTTCAATGAGTTGATGATTTTGCAATTATATCTTATTGTGAAATTTCACTGAGAGGAAGATTCCACTGTTCTCCACCTCTGTGTGTTTCATTTACTTGTTATAATAAACTCAGAAGGTTATAAAAAAGTTGGCCCTCTAACAGTAAACATGGAAAGTTACACCATTTTACGGAGGGTGAGTTTGTATTGCAGTAACAGAATGTTGGTTTAACATCTATTATGGCCATTTTCGGCTTAGCCAACTGTTCAGTTGGTGCCTGCCCTGCCCTAACCTGACTAATTAGCTGTCACTGAAAAATGTAAGTCCCTGCTAGAAATCTTTTAGAGCTCATTGTTCAGTGAAACTCTGAAAGACCCAAGTGAAAGGGCATATTGGGTTTGTTAGCCAGCATGCATGTAAGATAGAATATTTCAGTCTCTTATTTGAAGCCACCGATCACTTAAAATTTAGTCATTTCGACATGTAACTACAGCATGCAGTATCTTGCCTTCAGTATTTGTCAGATGCTAAGAAGATCATCCTCATTAAAATAGGGCTTGTAACACATTCCCAACTAAAGTTGGGTAAATAACTTTTATAAATGAATATAACCTTTGTAGCATTTTAGTGGCCTGATTTCAATAACATACTGTAACTCATAAGTAATCCATAGTCATGGAAGTGAGTCACAGCCAATGATATGGACATAGTTTCTGTTGGACTTTGGACATTGTATGGGCTCAGGCCCTGTGTGTGTTAATGTACTCTCCTCCTTTTGCTTTTTTTCACTTTCATATTAAAGTTAGCTTTTGTTTCCTGAACACAGATATTGTTTGAGTGAAGAGAGAGGCAGCTTGTCAGATGGCTAGAAGGAGGGAATAAATGTGCCAAGCTTGAAAAGTTCCTCTAAGTTAATCTTTAAGGTAGAAAATTTACAAAGTGAATGCACACATTGGCTACTGTAATTCAACAATTAATTGTCAAAGTCAAAATTAAATGAAAACTGATTGAGAACAGAATGAATGTGTTGCTGGGTTGAGGGTACAGTGATTAAGAGTATGGTCTACATCTGAGTTTTCAAAGGAATACATTTTAAAATCCCTGCAAAACAGGGAACTATGTAAATACTCTTTATCTGAGATGGAGGAGAGCTTAAGATAAGGTCTCTGCATGCGATAAGAGTGCCAAGTATTATTTCTGGGTTGAATGAGTCAAAAATGAGAGCTAACACCTATTGCTGAGAGAAATGAATGTCTATTCAATTAAGCAAACATTTATTTTATTTTCAGTTTTTATTGGTTTTTTATTTTATATTTTCTTCACTTCTGATTATATTTCTTCTTGCAGTGAACCATTTCCCTTTGAACAAAGGATAAAAAAAAAGGGGGTGTGAAAAGCAGTTAACACTAAACAAAATGTCATCTGAGTCTGAGAGTCTATGCAATAATTTACACCCTGTTCCCTTATCTTTATAAGGAAGGGAGGGAAATATTCATAACCACAAATCAAATATTGCATTCTGAGATGTTTCTTCTTGTTTTCTTCCAGAGCATCTACTACACCAAAGCTTGAACCTGTTTCAGTCCAGAAGGTAAGTTTTTAATGAAAAAAGAGGAGAGTAACTGTTGAGCAAGTCAGCTTTCAAATACTCTCTCAGTTAACCCCAAGGTCCAAGGTCAATCTCTCAGTATCGTTTTCCCCATCCTTCCTTTAGAGGAAGTTAGTTGTTAAAGGCTTTGTTGTTAGAGTTGTTTTCAAAATAACACAGTTACCATCTTTCTTCATTGTGAGATCGGCTTTTAAAGAATTCATGGTCTTATTCTCTTCAGAGAATACATCTGAATATATAATGAATAAATTCAAAACCTGGACTCAGACTCTTGAGGGACCCCTCAGAAGTCATTTGGTGGTAGCTCTGATCCTAAAAATAATTCCCACTTAGCCCCAATTTGGAGACATCTATCTATTCATTTTCAAGACTTGTTACCTTTCCCCTGCATTCCTATATTATAATTTTGTTAGTCTGAATACGGGTTACTCTTCACCCTTCTTTAGCCTCTTGTTGTCAGGCTTAATCATATGGCATCATCTTTTAGTCTTTAGAAGAGATATATTGTATATAGAAGCAGCATGGTGTATAGCACTGACTCCACCTCAGTCACTTATGGGCTGTCACCCTGTACCAGTCACTTCAACTCTCAGTGGCCCCAGAACACTCCCTGAGACAATAAGGTGCAGAGAGGGTGCCATTTCTTCAGTGATAGAAGTTTCCCTAATGATAATCCTTATGCCAATGAGCATTGGTTCAGTTGCCCCTTTCCCCACAAAGTGCTCTGTTTCTGTATGGCTCATTTTTAAGTAACCTGATGTTGAGTCAAGACGTTTTCACCTTAGACTTACTTTAGATAAATTTTTAAATATTTTAAATATTAAATATAATATTAAGTAAATTATATTAAATTATTAATAATATTAAATATTTTTAGATAAATTTTTAAACAATAATTTACCACAAAATAAAATTAATTTCATTTTTAAAAAATTTTCCTTTCCCCATATGATAAATACATTTTGACATTATTTATTTTTAACTATATTGATATATTTCATTTTTTATAAGCCCTTCATTTTTGAGTTTCTTTCTCCAATGAGCTCTCACTTTTAGAAAAGTATACAAAATGTATTTAGGAGGGAAAATCAGTTTGGAAAAACTAAGCAAAACATCCCTTGAATTTAACAGCATGTTAACTTTTTTTTTATTTTGTAAAGAAAGAAACGAAAGGAAAGTCTTTGATTCTATCTCTAAAGTATGACTTTATCTTTTCGTAATTTTTAAATTACAAACTAATTTTTTAAGATAAGTGAAAAACATTAAAGTTCATACTGAAATGATAAAAGGCCACACCAAATATTAGAATAATATTCTGAATTTTGATACAAGTATGGAAGCAGCATTATGCTTTTGAAGGTAGATAATCTATCTTGTAATGATGGCATGTTAATGCTGGAGAAGTGAAAAAGTGGCATGAACCATTTCAAAATTTGTTTCTTAGCCTAATGACTATTTTGATAACTCTTTGGTTAAAAGTCACTGATTTTGGAAAATTTTAAGTTAAACAGAAATAATGCTTTTAAAATAAGGAATTAGAAATAATTAGGAGTTAGAACTATTATGTTTTAAAATAAGGAATCAAATATGCAGTAAGAAATATTGTTACTTGCTCTGAGCTAATATGATGCTGTAACATATAGTGGAACTTATAAGAGCAAATAAATTTGTAGATGTGAATTTGAGAGCCTGGATTATTGATAGATGTAGTTTAAAAAAAAAACCACTTTGTTCTCTGGGTGGGATTAGGAGTTTATTCATTTGAAACTTTGTATTATATTTAAATTTGTTATATAATTTTTGTAACTGTTACACTGAATAAGAGTTTTCCTGCTTAGTTGGCTAAATCCTCTACAACTGTCTTTAAGTTGGTTAAAAAATATATGTATATATGTTTGTTTTGTATCTGTGTTATGCATGTCAGGATCCCTCATTATGCATGCTAAATTATACCCCCAGTTAATTTTTCATCAAGGCATACAGATGGTGATTTGGCTGCTAACATGAATGTATCTTGTTTTTAATATCAGCTGAATATTCTTTTCACTCAGTTATCTTTTGCATGTATTTGGTGTGTTCTCTGTGTGTTTTATTTTTATTTTACATAGGGAGAACCCAAAGAAGTAGTTAAGCCTGTACCTATTACATCCTCTGCTGTGCCCAAAGTCACTTCCACATCCAACGTGGCTTACAATAAGACACCACGGCCTTTTGGGGTTGTATCTTCTCCAAAAGTCACATCCATCCCATCACCATCATCTGCCTTCACCCCAGCTCATGCGACCGCCTCATCACATGCTTCCCCTCCGCCAGTGGCTGCTGTCACACCTCCCCCATTTGCTGCATCCGGACTGCATGCTAATGCCAAACCTAGCGCCGACCAACCTTTACCTGCCTCGAGCTCTGTTAAAACTGCAGTTAATGTCCCACGGCAGCCCGCAACCACGAGCCCGTATGCCAGCGACACTGCCCAGGAACTAGCTGAGGGGCAGAGAGGAGGATCTCAGACTGACAATAAGCAGCAAAATGGGTAGGTGGCTAACGGGCGTGTCCCCGCTCTTGTCTTTGGGAAATTTGAGAAAGCATGATAAACCCCAAACCAGAAAACGCAACTGCTTCTTTTTTTTTTTTTATAGGGAAGGAGAAGATTGAGATATGAGTTTGATTTGCTTTATTTAAAAAAAAAGAGCTTATGTGCCTACAGCTTTCACTACAATGGCAAAATACATAATTGTAATTATGTATTGTAACATGCTATCAACTTCCTGACATATGGTGTAATGATTTTTTCTTTCCCTCAAATTCAAGCAGCTGGCACTTAAAATGCAAGGCAGGTCTGGGAAAGGCGCTTTTAATTTCCGCCCGCTTCATCCCCCAATCTTTCTGCTTTCAGGTGATAACTAAGAAAGGATAGTCAGTGGCTTTACAGTCACCATCCTTAGGACTAAAGGGGGATGAGGCATTTGTAATCAGGGCTTTAAGGAAGAGGATCCACTCACCCAAGTCCGTGTTGGATCAGAATCTATGTATGCAGTAGTTCAGACAAAAACCTGATAACACTGTAGGACACTGAGACTTTGCACTGACATTTATGCTTTTATCCCTAACAAATGATGCTTTAAACACACAAACACACACACACACACACACACACACACACGGGATCTCAGTGAAGATTTATTTTTTACTGACATCTTTTATCCCTTCACCTTTATTTACAAAAAATATCTTGAGTCCTTTCCTCCATCTCCTTTATAACAAAGAATTATCAAAAAGGAAGAAAAAAAGAACCAGCCAAGCGATTCTTAGCACATGTCAACCACATATGACAAATTGAACCATGTTCCCAGCAATGCATCCTCGTATCTCCAGGCCATGCTTGGTCATTATAATTTCATAGCACTGAGTCTGCTATCATTGCTCCTTTCATTTACATGGTTCTGGTCATTGTTCATATTGCTTTCCCGACTGCCTTCTTCTCTCTGCATTACTTCATAAAAGCCTTCCAGTGAAGATGTTTCCAGGTCGATTGCAACTCTTAGGACTTCACAATTAAAAAGAAAATGGAAATTTGAAGATAATAGTCTGAAACTCTTGCTGACTTTTCAATTCATAGAATACTTTTTTTGGTATTGGCTAAAATGTTAGCATATTTTTTTTTACCATGTCTTTGTTTTTCAAGTTGTCCACCTCCTTTTCAGAAGTCTCTGTTGCTGGAGAAAGGTTGTTTTGCCCTCCAGAGGTCAATGAAATCCCCCTATCCCAAAACAGACCTTGTAAATTCATTTTGGAGAGATCTATTGCAGGAATGTGGAATGGAGTGGAGAGAGGGAGAAAAGAAAAGAAGTTCACATGATCGCTTTAAAAATGCCAATTTTAGAGACAGTACAATGGAAGCGATAATAAAGCTCAGTCCTTTCTATTGAAATGATCTCTTCTGCATGCTAATTCACATAATGAAGATGCTTTGTTTCATGTTGCACTGCTGTCATGACAACATTTGGCCACTGAAACAGAAGATGGCAAGATTCCATGCATCTTAGAAAAGGAGAAAAGCAGGCAGTCTAATTGACTTGCTACTGTGTATAGATCTGGTTTTGTATGGTGCCTTTCATGTGTGTGTTTAATTTGATGACAGCTAGTGTCCTAAAAATGTGTGTTTTCATTTCATGCTTGAGATCATCAAAAATTGAGATTTAGGAAACAATTTAACCCAGTAACAACCAAAGAAAATGTTCTAAAAAAAAACTATCTTGGAATTTCAGAATTGGGAGGTCTTTAGGAGCCATCCAGACTAGTGCATAGCTAAAAGAATAAGTAGTCATTCAATTTTTGTTTGAAGTCCTTAAATTGGGGGACACTCTTCTCCTACTTACACAGTTAGGTGGCACAAAGGAAAGAGTGCCGCACCTTGAGTCAAGAAGATCTGAGTTCAAGCCTGGCCTCAGACACGTACTAGCAGTATGACCTTTGTCAAGTCACTTTGCCCTCTTTGCCTCAGTTTCCCCATCTGTAAAATGAGCTGAAAAAGGAAGAATGGGATGGACTGAAACAACTGAACTACAGCAACAATAAACAGAAATTTCCCTACTTCTCAAAGCAGCTCATCCCACTTTTGGATAGCTGTTATTATTAGGAAGGGTTGTTTTTTTTCCCTTGTGTCAAGATTATATTTGCCTCCTTCCCACTTTGACCCATTGCTGCTGGTTCCAACCTTGGAGCCAAATAGGGCAAGTTGAATCCCTTTTCTCTGGTCTAGTGATCCCATTTCTTCAACCAGTTTTCATTAGGTCTTCCTTCATCATTCTGCTTGCTTTCTTGTATATTCTCTAGCCTATCTATGTGATCTTTGGCAGTACTTCTTAGGTTTCTTCTGGAAATATCCTTTTAGCCTCTGATTCACCAGAAATCATATTATCCTGGGAGGTTCTTTGTCCCATATTGGATAAGTGTTTGGGAAGACAGTAAGGCAGACCTTTAGTTGATATGGGAGTGACAAATAGTAACTCCCAGGAGGTATCTACTAGCCATTCCTGTTCAGCTCTTCTGTCTCTCCCTAAGTGTATTTATAGTATATTTGTAAAAATGCCTTTGGATCTTCTTTGCCTTTCTTTGGAGGACAAGTAGGTGCTTGTTTCATCAGTCTCTTTTGTCTTAGGGAAGGGCTTAAAATTTGTTTCCCAGTTCCAAGTCTTTAGCCCACTGTTTTCTCTTCTGCTTCCTCCTCCTTGGAAAATCTTCTACTCTCCAGCCTTCTAGTAGAGGGAAGGGTCAGCCCTGCCTCACCACACCTCTTTTCTTCTTGATTTTCATAATGAAGCTGTAGATGTGGAAATGCTTAATGCCTCTGATCACTGTGGAGAGTATTCCACAAACTCCTTCCCTTTTACTTTAAGAAATAAGATCTGTCTGCACTTAGAGCATACGTAGCGGTCACACAGCTTACTACTGAGGAGTCAGTTTTCTGTTCTCCGTTTTACCTGGAAGTGAGATCTCCAATGCCTGCCTTCTTTTCTCATGTGGCAGACTATTAGTGGGTGAGTCAAACTCTAGAATTTTCCCTCTCCTCATGTAGCTCTCAGCTACATCTTGGTGGCCACACTTGCTTTTCCTTAACACTTCCTTCATCTTATCTTTTTTTTTTCTCATATCTTCCTTCTTCAGTCCTTCTCTTTTTGTAGCTCAAGTTTTCCTTTGGCTGCTGCCCCTTCATCTTCTTTCCTTAGAATTGAATTTTACATGGGATAATGAGCTCATGGTCATAGGAATGAAGAGGGACCTTCAAAGTCATCAAGTGCAGTCTCCTTTGAACGAGACAGGTATTGAGGCTATCCTTAAACTGAAAGAGAAAAATACTAAGCCTGGGGTCACTTAGCTAGTAATTAAACTCTCTGACGCAGGAATTTAGCCCAAGTCTTTCTGACTTTCTGACATTCAATGCCTTATCCACTATGCCATTCTATTTTTACCCTAGTTTCCCACTACTTGTTTGTTTTCCTAAAATCTCCCTTCTCTTTCAGACTATCTTTTCCTTTTCCATTTTCTTCCCTAAATTCTATTTATAATTTTAATCTTAATGCTTTCCCTTTAAGAATATCACTGATTTATGCTATCTTATTCATATATTGCTGTTTGCATTTCATTTCCTCCATTAGACTGAGCTTCTTGAGATGGAGGCTGCTTTTGCTTTTTTGGTATCCCCAGCACTTAGCGCAATGTCTGGCATATAATAAGCGTTTAATAAATGCTTCCTTACTGACTGGCCTAGTCCACAATTCCCAAGTCCTCTAAAGCAATTTAGTTTCTTGCCCCCCAGACTTTTCTTTTGGAAATTGGAAATAAAATTCTGTTACTTGTTAGCCTTGCCTTAGCACCCTAGAAAATCACTAAATGAAACTGGTTTGGCTATACACACACATGCACACACACACATATATACGCACACATATATAAACACACAAAGACATATACATACATGTTATATGGCACAAGTAATATTACACCCATTTTCCTGGGGACTGAATTTGCTGAGTCATAAGACCATTTAAATAAATGTTAAATGCCTTTATGAAATTAAAATCATGTTATTAAGCACTGATCTGGGCAGCTAGGTGGCACAGGGAGTGGCTGGAGTACCAGACTTGAATTCAAAAAGACTCCTCTTCCTAAGTTCAAATCAGACCTCAGACACTTAATAGTTGTGTGACCCTGGGCAATCACTGAATCTTGTTTGCCTCAGTTTCCTCATGATGAAGAAATGAATTGAAAAACTTGCCAAGACAACCCCTAATGAGGTCAGGGAGAGTTAGACGTGAGTGAAACAATGGAACAACAAAACATTGAGTGAATAAACCTGAATAAAGCCATTCTCAGAATCAGTGATATATTCCCTTGCATGGATTTAGAGACTTTATTTGAAATAATTTTTTTTTGGTTATATATCTGAATTGTAGGAAGCATCCAGCTTCCCAACATGTACCTACTACTATGGTACATATGGTGGGAGATACAGAAGTAAAAAAAGTACTGGTTACCTAGCTTCACTTATAAAAGGTTATTAAAAATGAAATTTCACAAGACTTACTGCAATTGTTGGCTTTGGTAGGTGGGCAAATTAATATTTGGATAACCATCTCCCCATATGTGATGAAATAATAAACAGACTTTTAGAAAGGGCTATTCATAAGGTTTGAAACTTAGACATCTTTACTGATGAGTTTTGCCTCATTTTTATAGTTTAATAGTGTTAACCCTATTTGACCCATTTAGCTCCCTTCTGAGTCACGTTAAAAGATTATGTCCATACTTTATCTTTAAGAAACTCAGAGCAATTCTGTTCCAATCCAATAAAATTATTAAGTGCCTACTGTGTGCTGGCTCTGTACTAAGCACTAGGGATACAATTAACAAAAAGACAGTTCATATTCCCAAGGAACTCACAATCTAATGGTGGGAGATAACACAAAGGAGTCAGGAAAGTTAGGGTGGAGTGGGCAGGGGCACAGCTGAGGTCACTCAGTACAGGGGCATCTCATTCCTTGGAGATGAGATCAGACAGAGCAGCAGATGCAAAGTGGGTTGACCACATCAAGACAACAGGGATTGAGTGTATGTTAAGAAATTTTAAACTTAATTACTGCATATATGGATTATGGTTCTGACTTCTTGTGAAAAGTTGTCAGTTTTTCTATCCCTTTCCCACTAGAGTCCAGCTTCTACCTAGGAGGGTAGCTAGGCTCCTTTGAATGATTTAAATTATTCCCTATTCCCTTTCTGGGTGCCTGTGCATTGTTAAAGTGCCCACTGCTTTCAGCAGGTAAGTACGTTATGGTGCTATGTTCATGTAAACTTTGCCAAACTGAATTTTTTTTTCAAACAGCTCCTAGGTGCCTGGAAGGACCTGGCTTTTAAACATCTCAAGCATAATTATACCATGGTAATAAATGTTAAAAATACTTTTCTTTTTTGCAGAAAACACAAGTGAAAAAGTTAGTATCTACCTTGCTGGAAGGGAGCTATGGTGATTCATATCAGAGTAACCAGCATGAATGCCTGATATTTGCAAAACTTAAATTTTGCAAAGTAGCTTAACTTAGTATAATGATAGAAGATGCTTTAAATAAGTTTGATTTGCATTGGATATGGTGTGGTGACTTGCTTCATTGGGTTATAGAGCGGGATTTTCTCTTTTTAGGAAACGTGGGATTTGCTGTGTGCATCATTTCCAAAGTAGTAGTATTAATATAGTTTGGGAAGCCTTGAAAGAAAAAAGAATAATAAATAGGAGAGAGGCTATAAGCACATGGTACTAATTTTAGTCATCTCTACAAATGGAATTGTTTTCCAACCAGTAGCCTAAAGGACTGTTTCCTAAAGTGAAGTTAGAGAAACCCTGAGCTTTCACATTAGTCACTACTATTGAAGGAGATTCTGAATAACATTTGAAAGTAGCAAAACAGAGGTTTGCAGCTGTGTGCCAGTGGCAGGTAAGAAGAATGCCTGTCTCTGAAATTGTTTTAGAGGTATAGTTGTCATATTTTCAAATGCCGTAGAAATGCTCTCTCTTTTCTCCTAGTGTTCATTGGCTGGAGTGTCCAGTTCACAGTGTATCATAGGATCAAATCTTTAGAATTGGGAGGGTCCTTAGGGGTCACCTCTCCCAACCCTCTGATTAATATAAAGAAACTGGGCCCCAGAGAGGTTAAGTCACTTGCTTGGAGTCATGCAGATACTAAATGTCCTGCACCTATCTCAAACCAAATCATTATTGCCTCACTGAGGATCCTTCTCAACTGTCCTGTGCCCAGAACATTCATGCTTCAACTGTAAGACTTCCTTACGGCTCAGGTACATTTCTAAAAGTGTATGATACGAGACACTCTAAGTTATTTTTGTTGCATGCGTTCAGGATTATTATTTTCTCAAAATTACCCAATTCCAATAACTGAGAACAAAGTCAAGACTTTATTCTCAAAGCCTTTCTGCAATAGGCGGGGTTTGAAAATTTTACGTCTTGTGTATTATAGTCTACCTGGAGGGAATTTTGATCCTTCATGGTAATAATATCTGTGACTTAGTAAATTCCTGTATACTATGGAAAGCTGAATTGTTTGACACTGAAAACATAAAATATCCCTTATCATGCCATTCTGCATGTTATATCTAAGGTGGCTGCCCACCTTTCCTATCCTTACTTGGTTTTGTTTTAGCTCTGGTTAGAAGAGAATTTCCGATGTAGAATCAGAATAGATTCACAGAAGTGCAGAATGGAAGGAAAGCATCCACTATTCCTGCAATCAGACCTCCTCCTGAGCTCCTTCTTCTGGATGTGGTTCCATCTGGCCAGTATCCTTACTAAAATGGGGCACCAAATTCAAGGTTGGTGGCCAAAGCTAGAGATGAACAAAAATAACCCTGAACAATAATAGTTTTCTAGCATTGTGGCATTCAACCTAATACAGGTCCATTTAAGTTCAATAGAGGAAAGCATTTCTGAACAATATAGTTATTCAAGAGCATAAGATAATGGGTTCCTCATCACATGAGGTCTTGCAGTATAGACTGTAACCACCCATCATAGATAATATAAAAGAGATTCCTGTTACCATGCAGGTTGGAATATAAGCTAAGGAGTAGTGTGAGACTAACCAGAAAAGGTAGATAGGACAGCAAACAATTAGGAAGGAGTTTTAATGCCAAATACAGTAATAAGAATTTTGCTGAGTAGGCAGAAAGTTACCACTCAAGGTCTTGATTAGAGGAGAGACAAAAGGATGGTGAACAGAAATATTCAATGTAGCGAATTAATCCTTATTCACAAAGTAGTTCAGTCTGTTTACCACACTTGTAAATTCCTAATTTCATAGAATTTAATGGAAGAAATAGGAACATTGTTAAAATTATGTATCCTTTCCCATTAAGAAAGACAGATAAACCAGTCAGTAAGCATTTATTTAAGTGCCTACTGTGTTATAGTGACTGAGCTAAGCCCTGGGGTGGGGGCTGGGGGTACAAAGATAAGCAAAAACGCAGGAATTCAGTCTGATAGGGAAGATAACATGCAAATAACTGTATGCAAATAAGATATGAACCGGATAAATTGAGATGTTTCAGAGCAAAGACATTAAGATTAAGAAGGGCTGCAAAATGTTTCTTGGAAAAGGCAGGAATTAAAATGAGACCTGAGGGAAACTAGAGATGCCGGGAGTCCGACATGAGGAAGAAGACTGTTACAGATGTGGGGGACAGCCTATGGAGTTGCTTTGAAATTGGAGATGAAATGACTTGTCCAAGAAAGAGCAAAGGACAAAAGTCCCAGGATTTCAGAGTATGTAGAGGAAATTCAGTTATAAGAAGACTGGAAAGGTAGGAAAAGGGATCAGGTTAGGAAACATTTTACAAGCCATACAGAGAAGTTTATATTTGATCCTGGAGGTAATAGGAAGCCGAGATATTATTGAATTGGTGATATGATCAGACCTATGTTTTAGGAAGATTAATTTAAAATTTGACAACAGAGTGGACGGTGGAATTATTCTTTCCCACAAACCAAATTAGCAATTCTAATTCTTTCAATAAAAAACCTTCCTGATTTTTTTTATAAAAAATTCTTTCAAAATATATGTACACATATGTATACATGTGTATGTGTATACATATATGCTCATATCTCCAATTATCATGACCTCAACTTAAAAACATATGAAGAGTTCAGGGTATGTTGATGAATTTAGAAGTGATTAAATAGCAGTCCATTTGCTCCCTGCTGTCCTTACATGCAATTTTACCCAATGCCAGCTTTCAGCAGAGTATTTTTGTTGTGACGAGAAGATAGAAAATTATGTTGTCTGAAGCACTTAGAGTAATTGTCATTGTGGGATTGCATCTTTTGTAACTTGCACCAAAAATACTAACATGTGTGTGTTTGTGATTCTTTTGAGGCATGTTGTGCATGGAATATTTTTTAGTTAGATTAGGTGTTTGTAATGTCAAAGATTAATAACTTTCTCAATTTAAATTCACATTTGTTTACTTTCCACGATCCTGGAAATGTCCTTGTCTTCTCTTTCCTTTCACATTTTTTGTGTATTTGTGTATTATCCCTTCTTCAGTAACCCAGGCACAGTGTAAGTACTTGACTAATGATGGGGTTCCTCTTTGCATCATAAGCTTTGACCATAAGTTTTCATCTTCGTTTCAATTGACCAGAAATTTTTCTTTAATGGCGAATTTTGGTTGTAAGATTGTGAAAGTATTGAATAGCGTAAAAATTGGTTTTGGTTCTAGAGATCATATCAACCAAATTGGTATGTTTATAAAACCAGTATTTCTGCTGTGGAAAAAACTGCATAAGCAAAGAGATGCATATCGAGACAGCATTGTTACAGATAATCTTCTTAGCAATTAGACCATTTGGGCTTCCAAAAGCCCAAACCATGGTTTAAAAAGAATTGTCCTTGAATGAACATGTTAATTTTGAAAACCTGTACTTTGAACTAATTGTTCATTCTTTATAGTAAAGTGTCTGTGTTCATCAGCCAACTACTGTTCCTTTCTAGTGATATTATCATTTGTCTTTACGTGGATTTGTGTGAAATTGCTAAAGAGTACTTGTAAATGCACACTGGATCAATCATCATGTTCCTTATTCTTTGCTACTTCTAGATTTTGTCTGATTGCCAATTATCACCTACCTTCTTCAATGAATCTATGAAGTAGTTTTTTAATTGAGTCATCAAATCTTAATTCCTAAGGGGGCAGAGAATTTTAGAGTTAGAAGAAAAGGAGCAAGCATTTATTAATCACTTACTGTTTGCTAGACAATGTGCAAAATATACTTTACAAATATTATCTCAATTACTCCTTACAACAACCCTGGGAGATAGGTACTGTTATTTCCTCCATTTTACAGTTGAGGAAATTACTGCAAACAGAAGTGTAGTGACTCACCTGGAGTCACGCAGCTAGTAAATCTATGAGGTTAGATTTGAACTCATCTTCCTGCCTCCAAGTCCAGCACAGTGTCCACTGCCTCAGGAAGGGATTTCAGCGTCCACCTGGGACAAATTATACATGCAAAGGAATCCCCACTACTGTCTACTTGGGGTGTCATCCAGTCAATTTTTGCTTTCAGAACCCAAGGGAAGGGAAGCCTGTGACCTCCTGAAGCAGCCAGATTTTTGTGTAATTCTTATGGTTGGGAATTTTTTTTCTGACATCAAGCTTAAATGATTTATATAAATATATATTTTAAAAATATAATAAATAAATATAAAATATTTGTATAAATATAAAATATGTAAAATACAAATTTATATAAATAAATTAGCCATTTCTATCCATTACTCCTGATTCTGCCCTCTGGGGTCAAACAGACTGAGTCTCATCTCTTTTTCACACGAGAGCTCTTCAGAGATTTGAAGACAGTTGTCATGTATCCCTCCCCCTAGTCTTATTTATCCAGGCTAAACAGACACAGTTTCTTGCACTTACCTTCATAAAATACAAATTCAGGGTCCTTCTTCCTCCCCTTTACTCTTTTCTCAAAGTTCACCATCCTATCAATATTCTTCCTAAAGTGTTGCTTCCAGAACAGAGCACACTACTCTCAATGTAACTGACCAGGATAGAAAATATAACTTAAAGAAAATAGCAAGTTGTACATAACAGATTTGCAGTTTCATATGCAGTCATCTTTTTTAATTTTACTGTTATGGAAATGCTTGTTTTATTCCATACATTAAAAAAATAAAATTTAAATTAATAAAAAGTAAATAGCAAGACTATTCTACTTATTCCTGGAAACTGCCTCTCTTAATAAAATCCCCAACCATGTTAGTTCCTCTGACTGCTAATTCATGGTGAACTCACAGTCCTCTAGGACCCCTCTAATCCTTTTTCTGACACACTGATATCTAATCATTTTTCCCCACGCTGCACTTGCAAAATTGATTTTTTTGAACCAATGTGTAAGAATTTTTAACTCTCCTGATTGAATTTCATCTTACTAGAGTCAGCTGGGTGCTCTAGGCTGTCCGTCTTTTTGAATCCCAACAAGTGGTTATCTAGTATGTTAGGAATCTCCCTCAGCTGTGCATGCCCTGTAAATGTTATAATGTGCTCCCTATGCCTTTATCCAAGTCATTAATGAAAGGATGAAACAGCTTAGGGCCAAGTGCAGATCCTAAGACGCCCTGCTGAAGACTTCTTGGAAAGTCAACCTTAAAATACTCCTTGGGCCATTTGTCTTTTTCAGGTTCTGTCTGTTATCATCTAGTTCATATCTTTACATATCCTATTCATGATAGTATACGATATTTTATCAAGTCCTTTATGAAATTTAGGCAAACTATTTCCATAGAAATTTTTCCTCCTCATCTTTTCCTGCCTCTCTCCTTTTCCCATTTTTTTCGCTTATCTCTCCTCTTCTCCCCATTCTCCTCTTTTTCCCTCCCTCCCTCCCTTTGTATTCCTTCTCCCTTTCACTATCTCCCCTCCCCTCCCTTCCCATTCCATACCTTCCCATCAAATGTCTTAAAGCATAAATTTGTTTCTAGTGTTAATTACAATTATATTAGTATCTCATGACAGTAATGATATTATTTGTATAAATTATTGACTCATAATTAGAAATGTATTTTATCTAGTGGTATTAGTTGATTGTATATCTCTCTGTTGATAATTGCATAGGAAATACATTTTCACAGGGGAAAATATCACCAAGAAATTTAACTCAATAATTATTTAGGGGTAATTAAAATACTAGTTAGTCCTATGGCATGTGCAAAGTGTTTTACTAGCAGGGTAGTGTGTCCACCACAGAGTTGGGTTCCCACTTTTCTTCTACAGCACTTTCCTCATGCAGTGTCTTTCCTGTGTCATTATCTTATCTACCTTCTCCTGGACCCGTGTTCTGTGTTCTTTTTTCTCTATGGACCATACACTCATAATAGGGGAAAGAGCAAGGTGCCCATATACAGATAGTCACCAACCACTCCAACATTTCTCAGAAAATTTAAGTGAACTTGCCCAAGTTGGTATATGTCAGAATTAAGTCTTGAACCCGGATCTTCTGACTACAAAGACCAAACATTGATTACTATCAGTGTCATGTTGGACAATAAAGCATTTAGGTGTTTGCTGTGTGCACCATTCACAGTTAAATGGTTGAAAGTTAGAACTTAAGAACAGTTTTAACAGAAGAGAACTGGTCCAAAGGAAAATTCTACTTGAATTTGAAATTATGTATAATAATGCTCAATGAATAGGAGAGGCAACATGGATTACTGGTTTAAGAACTAGCCTTATACTGAGGCTATATGAACCTGAGCAAGTGACATTTCTCAGCTCCTTCAAGTAATTGTCTAAGATTTTAAATTACAGAACAGTTTACTGACTTGTGTTGGTAAAGGGAGTTTTCTTATTGGGAATTCCCAACAACAGCTGTTCCCAAAATGTGGTCATCAGACTCCTGGAGCATTGGTGCCAAAATCAAAAAGAAATGGATCCCATATTGACTTAGAAAACCACAAATTAACAATTTCCATATTGTACTGTATTTTTATTTATTTTGTTAAGCATTTCAAGTTGCATTTTAATGTGGTTTATTCCCCTTCTGCCCAACCCCAGTGCAAGCTGCCCATCCTGTGTGTTTGCCCTATAGGATCCCTCAAGCTTTTTCAGGGTGTCCATGGGGGTCAAAATTATTTTCGGAATAATATCAAGAAATTATTTGCCTATTAAAATGTTTCTTCCTTTTCTAATTACATGTCTACATGAGACCAGATTTTCTATATTCAATAAATCAAATATAGAAACAGATATGATAATCCAACTGTCTTCTGTTAAGCCAGATGTTAAAAGAATTGCAAAAACATGTAAAACAATGACATTCTTTTTAATAGCTTTAAAAAAATCATTATTTTTCATAAAAATGTTATGTTGTCATGTAAGAATGTATTATCATTATTTTTAAATGATCAATATACACTTTACAATTTTATCAGTTTCCATTTCTAATATGGTAAATATTAATAGATGTAATGCTGTTTGGGGTCCTCAATTATTAAGCACTTGAAGAAGGCTTGAAACCAAAAAGATTGAGAACCATTGCCTTTTATTAGTGAAATCACAGGTCTGATTGCTCAGAATGAATATGGGTAGACCATGACTTATCATAGTAGGAGTCAATAAATACATAATTCTTTTGCCCCACCAAATATTTACCAATTGTTATGAATGGATCATATATATATATATGTACATATGTAAACTGTTTTATTTAGATTTCATTTTTATTCTATTTCTTGCATATGATTTTCTTCTTCCTTTGTTTTCTTACTGTCTTTTCTCTTTTTTTCTTTATGGTGGAAATCTCTCTCCTGTTCCTTTCCTATGTCAATTAAAAGGACAACTCCACCTAAACGGTAACTGTTTAGAATTTGTGTGGGTATTTTAAGCCACCAAAACTTTGCATTTTAGTAACATTTTAAATTGCAGACCTCATTTTTCTTCTTTTCCTCTCTTCATTTGAATAGACCACCAAGGAAGCACATTGTGGAACGTAATACAGAGTTTTACCACATACCTACTCATAGTGATGCAAGTAAAAAGCGATTGATTGAAGATACTGAAGACTGGCACCCAAGAACAGGAACCACACAGTCCCGTTCTTTCCGAATCCTGGCTCAGATCACTGGCACCGAACACCGTAAGTTGCCATTTTGTTAAAAGAATAGACTGAGTCAGGGCGCAGCCTTCCCTGGAAAGAGATATTGCTCCAGAAAAGTGGGTGGTGCAATTAATAGAATGTTGAACTTGCGTACAATTTTTACATCTGAAATTTACTAGATTTGTGACACTGGGTAAATGATTTAACTCTTTGAGCCAAAGTTTCTTCATCTGTGAAAGAAAAGTACATTGCAAACCTTAAAGCATTATATAAGTATGAGTTATTAAAAGACCTTAAAGTATTATATAAGAGTGGGTTATTACAAGAGAAAGCAATATGTGGTGAGGCTAAAAAAAATTTGAAACATTTCCTGGAACAATTTGCTTTGAAATTATTTTTAGCATTTGATCTATTTGAATTACAATGGCAATAAATGGTGACATTTGGAAGCATTTACTTGTAGTCAGTTGTTGCACAGTGTACAATTTGAAGTGGCTTCGCCAAATTTAAATGCTTGCTAATAAGAAACAGAGTTTTGAATGTTTTGAAAATATTAAAAGCTAATGTAAAATATTGCTTATTTCTGTTGCAGTGAAAGAATCAGACAACGAGAATACAAAGAAGGCAAAGTAAGTTCATTTAAATTTGAATGCTTTCTCTTTGTTTATGCTCTGAATGTTTTCTAAATTTGAAAGTGTAATATGGCACGTTGGTCTATGTTTTAGTGCAAGCCTAGAAAACCTCAATTCATATCACACTGAAAGTTGTTCTTGAAATTGTTTTAATGAGCATGTAAATCATGTTTGAGTATATGTTGAGTTTCATTTTTCATTAATCCCAAACTAAGGTTTGTGTTGCGCCTGTGTGCAGTTGTGGGGCTTTCTTATTTTAACAGCTTGCCAGGAATGAGACTGTGCTATTTTTGCCACTTTGAGTCACTTTATTTTAGGTACAGATGTGGACGCTGTCCACTTTGATACTGCTTGAACCTAAAATGGGTATTTCATTCCCAAAGCACTTTGCCATTCACAGTATTAGCATGAACTCTAAGGAACTTGGAAAGACAACATTGTGGAAGGTTGTCATTAATAGTGCATGTTCTCTGCATGCTTCATTTGATATCTGTGTGATATCAGTCGAATTGAAAGATCAGAATCTTCTTCTCTTTCTGTTTCTTATGATTTTCCTATGCCCTTTTTTTTCCACAGGGAAAAGATACCCCTTCACATCTTTAGTCCCAAATACACAAAGTTACGTGACTGGCACCATGAAGTTTCAGCACGTGCCCTTAATGTACAGTGATTTACCAGAGTTGTTCCCTATCAAAAACAAAATTCAGCATACTTTTCACTTTTTCTGTTTTTTTCTCAAATGCTTTGCAAAATCTGTATTTAATTTGCTATATTAAGATCAACTCTATCTTTTTCTACACTTTTCTAACAGCTTTCTGATGTATAAAGAGTGAGAGAGGAACATGGTTTGTGCTCAATCCGTAATTAACAAGTATTCAATATAAAGACAGCAAAGTGAAGGGCTCTGTTTTTCCATGCGTTTGTATTTCCATCATCTTCATCATTATTTTCATTAATGACCATGTCTTACCAAGAAGGGGTCCTTTTTTTGTGGAGCTGGATTATCTGTAGGTTGTTAAAAAGCAGAGGATGATGAGCAAAGGGAGCAGTCTTGGCTATTTTGAAAAACACTGCTTGTGGCAGAACTTCCTTTTAAAGTTCTATGAAAACCCAGCAAGAATATTCTGGATGAATAACAAATGAGTAGAAATGGGGGGTGGGGCAGGGAAGGTAAGGAAGGAGACTTCCCTAGAGAACACATTTGTCCGCACTTAAACAGAGTAAATATTTGATAACTGCTGGGATACCTTTATTTAAAAGGCGGTACTGGAGGTTTGTGGATGGAATGGGGTGACCCCTAGAGGTGGCCAAAGAAAAGGGAATGAATGGATTACCACCTAAAGGAGATATTGCCCAGGATTCTGGTGTAGTTACCCTTCACTTCAGCAGTTGCCATGAGAAAATGCAGTAGTTCTAAAAAAAAAAAAAATTCTTCAGATAAAAATTCAATTTTCTACCAAAAAGGAATATTTTTTTTACTTAATCTACAGCACAGATCATCTCTAGCATTTCAACAGGTTTCCAAATCTCTAAACTAAAAATAGATATGGAGAAGATTGTATATGTTGGTTTGTGTGTCTATGTATATGTGTATGTATATATGCATACATATACCATTATACACACATAAAATGAATATATTATACACTATTCTATTACCATGCAGCATATATTATATTACTGTGTCATAAATTTGAGGAAGAGATTTCAACATAATAGAAACATATGATATCTTTGAGGTGATATTTATTACTTATGATTGGCTATTGGTAGGAAGCAATTTTCAGAGTATTTCTAGATGCTATTTAGCTTATGATACTGCTTTTCTTGTAATATAATGTATTATAATAGATTTAAACTCAGTAACATGCTTTTTGAAGTTTGAAAAGTGTTAAAAAATAAAGTTGCTTTTAACTTAGATTTCTTTCTTGTTCCATTTCTTTGAGGACTTTTACTAACGCTTTTCAATTTGTCAGTCTTGGTATAATGTCATTGAGACATAAATGCCTAATAAAAGATCTCAGAGCTATCTGTTTCCTTTTTTAAAGAATGGTATGAATAAATCGACAGCCTACTTTCCCTCTATCTAATCTGATATTCTGTCCTTGTCTGTACTTTTAGAAAATTTGGTTACTGTTATTTTTATGTAGTTTTAGTCAAAGGATATGTTTTGAATCGTGCTTTCTTTGCTTTGCATCATTTAATCAGCCTTTCCACTTTTCTTTGTACTTTTCATATGTGTCATTTTTTTAATGCAAAAGTATTCTGTTACTTTAACGTACTCTCATTTATTCAGTCATTTCCCAATCGCTGGGCATATTAAGTTGTTATTGTTTTTTATACTAAAACAAGTAATGCAATGATAAGTATTTCTACACGGAAAGGTCTTGTTTCTCCCAGGTAACATCTCTATAATGTTATGCCAGTACTAATAATGATCCCAGCTTTGCTACTTAATTCCTGGGTGACCCTGGAGAACTCATTTACTGCTTTTCTTCTTCAGTTTCTTCATCTATAAAATGAAAAAGTTGGCCTAGATGTTTGCTGTACAAGACCCCTTAAAATTCTAAACCAGGGGTGGGGAACCTCCGGCCTTTTAGGTCCTTGGCTGCAGCTTTCTGACTGAGTCTCAAGTTTTACAGAATAAATCTTTTGATTAAGAGGATTTGTTCTGTGAAGTTTGGATTCAGTCAAAGGGCCGCACTTGGGGACCTCAAAGCCACAAAGACCACAGGTTCCCCACTCCTGTTCTAAACTCTATGATCCTATAATAGGTCAGAGGATATGATTCATGTTGTAATTCTTAATTATTGCCAGATTGTTCTCAAAAAAAGATCTCATTACTTTTTTTCAAAAGTTTTATATTAAAAAATTGCTGAGAAGTTAAGAACACAGCCTCATAATAGGAAAATCCTCAGCACAAAACAGATCAGCAAATGACCTGCTACTTGTAGGTAGTCTTAGTAAGCATCTTGGCTGGATGCACCATATATGTCCAAGGCAACATTTGACTCTGGGTCTTTGTGATACTTTACCCACTGCTAGTGCTTAAATCCTGTTCTTAGTTTATGGTACCCAAGAACTTTCTTTTGGGGTAGACAGCAACCAGTGTTAAGTGACTTGCCCAGGGTCACACAACTAGTAAGTGTCTGAGGTCACATTTGAACTCAGATCCTACTGACTCCAGGGCTGGTGCTCTAGCCACTGTACCACCTAGCTGCCCCTCCCTCTATTGTTCTGCTCCCCACACCCCAAGAATTTCTGAAGTCTTTTTGTAAAGGAAGAAAATGTACCCTTCCTTCTTAGTGTAGTAAACAAGGTTTTGCAGAAAGAATCCCCCATCCCCTCCATGCTTTTTTTATTTAAAATCTTGTAGATATTATATTCACATCATGTTCAAATCTATATGCACTAGCTTTTATTACTATATTCAGCGTGCTAGACATAGGGTATAATATGTAAAGACAAAATATAAGCATCTCCACCCTTGGATACCTTACATTCTCCTGGGGGAGAGAGGGACAGGAGAATCAGCATATAAACAGTTAAGGATTTGCATGGTTATTTGAGAAGAGTATGAGCAGTTAAAACTAGGGGTCTCCAGAAAAGGTTGAATCATCTTGACCTTACATAATTTATATCTATATATATATATATATAATGAAAAAAACGCCAAAAGGAAAAGCTGGGTAATTTGAGGGAGGGCCTTGTGGAATAAAAATCATCTCAATATCCATAACACAGGAAATATCTGTTTTTCATCTCAGTGTTTTCCTAGAAATTGCATTATAAATCACATTGTATTAAATGTTTTCAGATAAGAAGAGTATTGGAATAATGCTTGTGTTTCTGATTGAGGATTCACCCATGCATACGATGGCAAACCAATAGTCATAAAACCAGTGACACAATAAAAAAATATTTCTGGTCCTAATCTGTGATTTCTTGGGTATAGAAAATTCCCAATGTGGAAAGTGCTTCTGCCACTGACAAGAACATTATCACTCATAGAGTTGGAAAATTACCTGTGTAAATGGGAAGTTAAGTAACTTATCCATGCTCACACAGCTGATATATACCAGAGACAGCCCTTCGGTCCAGAGGTCTTAGCTTCAAGGCTAGCTCTCTATTCACCTGTATAATGATTTAACATAGAACAATCACACTCCAAGTCTTAACATTTTTCAAAATGGAAGAAACTTAGAAATTACATAGACTAGTCCTTTCATTTTGCAGGTAAAGAATTTGAAATTTCTTAACTGTTTTGTCTTAGTTTTAAAAATTCATGAAGGGGTTGATCCTGGACCTTTTCATTCTAAAACTAATTTAGCCTTAGGTTTTGGAGAGCAAGTATCTCTTGATTTCATTCATTTTTCCTTTGATCTCAGTTACCAATAAGAAAAAATTTGAAGAAAATGCATTACGCAAAGGTGTCTGCAATATAGGAAGGGAGGCAATTGATAAAGAGAAAATGAGGCAATTTCATATAGATTTTAGTCTTAAGGTGTTTTTAACAACAGCCAGAGGAGACGCTGTCTTCCATCTCCTCCCCCTACCTAATTCATCAAAAACACTGTTTCAGAAGCTATGTCATGAGTGGGTCAAAACATAATGAAATAAGATATAAATGTTATAAGACATTAAATATGTACCATTAGGGAAGGGCTGCCATATGAAGAAATGCCTTGATGTACCTTTCACCACATAAAAACATGTACCAAATAATTTTTTATGGTATTTGTTTTTAAAATATTATAGTGTTTCTGTAATGCCAAATGTAATACACTAACCAGTTCCTCCAGAAGTTTTATTTCGGTTGCATGAACCATTTTTGTTATAAGTCAGAAATTTTACTTGCTACTGACATATCACACACCTGTGTCTCATTCACAATTTTAGGTAAGATAGAGCATCTTCTCAGCGGTTCTTTGTGTGACAGTCATAGGAGCATTGTATTGTCATATCTGCCAGCTGTATAGATACTAATTACTTGATTTTAAAAATATGGATTGGATTTACATTTTCTTTGTGACTAGAAACACTTGAGTAGTTTTCATGTCAGTTTCTGTCTTTCTTAATTTACAAAGACTTTAAGCTGAACATGGCTCCATTTTTCAACTTGCATTTGGTTGTATGAAAATATATACAACTTTTCATAGCATTGTGCTTTGGTTTTTGCAAAGCACCTGAAATCAAAGGCTATTTGGTGTAGATCATATGGCAATTCTGCTGAAATAAATGAATCTTTATTTTAAACATCTCTTTACTGTGTTCAGCAGTCTTCTTAAGGCAGACTAATATTAAACTTGTTCCATTTCAAAGTTATTCACTAAACATATTCTTCATTAAGTGCATATTGAACACCCTAGCATTGAATAATACTGAATAGTAAGTCTGTATTGTTCTATCCATGTTATTCAATAAGTATATATTAAACACATACATATTTAGTAAATACATATTGATCATATTAAGTAAATAACATGCTGAACACATACACATTATTCAATAGATACAGAGGCTAGTGACCTTGCACAGCCTTCTGTCACTCAAAATAAAGTTAAGTGCAAGTCATGTCATCATTTCTCTGATGGCATGGTCTTCTTTGAAAATGAAAGACGAACACAACGGATGATATACATATGGAGCACGTACTATATTTTGTGCCACGAAGAACAAAATGTAGATGATAGATAGGGTTCTTGGCCAGCAGGTGTTTCCATTATAGTAAAAACCAGTTTATTCTGTCACTTAGAAAATAATTTTTCAGATTCTTTGTATGATTCCTTAATTTACAAGCTCTTTTTGTTGAAAACAGAATTCTGTTTTGCTCTCTTAAGGTCCCATCCAATTCTGAGTCTGTGATTTTTATCTTGAGGGGCTACTGTGAAACAAACATTAATTAAGCACATGCTGGGCAAAGGAACATTTCTTTAGCCATCTTATTTCTCACTAAGGTGCTTACAAATAATTAAATTTTCACCAAAATAGATATTTCAATGTTAGACACTTCCTCCAACAGTACAGATTGCAATCCATCATCACCACCTCAATTTGTGTAATTCTTGTTGATATCCCTATAAACCCTCCATTTGGGGTCTACCCACCATTCTGTAGTCCTTCCTTTAGTGGCTTTGATGTCAGGTGGATACCAGTTGACCATATAGGTTGATCTTTAGTTATCCCAAATTCTTGCTGTACAACTCGTGAACTTCTTTTCGTGAATGTGTATCTCTCTGAAAATGTCTTTTACATCACTTTCTCTGTTGGTATGACTTCGCAGCCTCTTCGTGCCCACTATGTGTCTGCCTCTCAGTTACACTCTGGGTCACTCACAAGTTTAATTTCTTGGAAACTGTGGTATTCTATGGTTGACAGTCATATATTGTCACTGGAAAAATAGTGATATTAGATAGATAAATATTAGATATTAGAATTATTAGAATATTAGATATTAGATAGATAAATATTAGATATTAGAAAGATAAACTTTTTTCTTTTAAAAAATTATTTTTTTAAATTTATTTTTTTTCAATTTTCAACAATCATTTCCATAATTTTTAAATTTTCTCCCCCTCTCTCCCCAAGATGGCATGCAATCTTATATGGGTTCTACACATACATTCTTATTTTTTTTTATTAAATTATTTTGTTTTCAGTGTTCTACAATCACTTCCATATATCTTAGATTTTTTTTCCCCTCCTCCCCTCCCTCTCCACTCCCTTCTTGAGATGGTATACAATCTTATATAGGTTCCACATATATATTTAATACACTTTCACCTTAGACATGTTGCATAGAAGAATTAAAATGAATGAGAAAAGCTATAAAACAAACCAAAACGTAATACAAAAGAAAATGATCTGCTTCATTCTGCAATCCAGTTCCATAGTTCTTTCTCTGGATGTGGAAGATGTTTTGCCTCAAGAGTCCATTGAGAATTTTTTAAGTCCTTGCATTGCAATGAAGTACCAAGTCTACCAGAAGAATTCCTTGAACACTGTGATTGTTGCTGTGTGCAAAGTTCTCCTGGTTCTGCTCCTTTCGCTCAGCATCAGATCATATAAGTCTTTCCAGGTCTCTCTGAAGTCTTTTTGTTCATCATTTCTTATAGCACAATAGTATTCCATTACATTCATATACCACAACCTGTTCAGCCCTTCCCCAGTTGATGGGCATCCCCTTGATTTCCAGTTCTTGCCACCACAAAGAGAGCTGCTACAGTTTTCCTGCTATACATATTTTTGTACATGTGGGACCCTCTCCCATTTTTATGACCTCTTTGGGATACAGTCCCAGAAGCGATATAACTGGCACATACATTCTTATTAAACACATTTTCACATTTCTAGAAGAATTAAAACCAATGGGAGAAAGCATGAGTAAAACTAAACAAAACCAAATACAGCAGAAGAGAAAATAGTCCGCTTCATTCTGTGTTCTGACTCCATAGTCCTTTCTCTGGATGTGGAAGGCATTTTGCATCATAAGTCCTTTGGGAATGTTTTAGGTCCTTGCCTTCCTGTGGAGGACTGAGTCTATCAAAACAGTCCTCACACACTGGCTGTTACTGTGTATAATGTTCTCCTGGTTCAGAAAGATGGACTTTTGTTTGAAGGGAAATTCCGTGGTCATTAAAAGTACAAAATTTCCCAAGGGAAATTTAGCCCACTTTACTTCTCTATTTAAATTTGGTCTCAAATAATTCTTCATCCATTATATCTCCAAGATATATGTACTAATGGACCAGCTGTGTAGTTATTTTCTCTATCATAGTTTGAACAATAGGTATTCTTCATTGACTTGGGCTTTTCCAATATGTATAAGTTGCCATTCTGCATTGGTGGTAGGAATTTACATTATCTGGGATTCCATAAACTGACAAAATAATTAAGTCACAGGTTTACAATCCCCTTCCCCCATATGGGAGGGGGAAGGGAACTGATTTATTAATAATTCTCATAAATATGTGATTCCTCACTGAATTGTAGGGTTCTGGTTGGAACAGAGCTTTAATGACAATGCCAGGCTAAAGAGCTCATTGATAATCTCTGACATTTTTTCCTGAGTTACTGCATTTCAGAGATAAAAAGAGACTTGAGAAGTTATCCAACTATTTTATCCTGGCTGTTGGGTGTCATATTTTTAATAAAGAGATACTTATTTTTATCATCTCTTTCTAATATATCAATAATTTACTGCAGCTAATATTATTATCTTATATTCAAGCAATTGCCTAGTCAGGGCCTTTTCATGCCTTGTTTTTGTACTTTCTCTGAGCTACATGTATGAATAAAATGATGGGTGTCTGTGTGTGTGTGTGTGTGTGTGTGTGTGTGTGTGTGTGTGTGTGTGTATTCAGCATAGCCAGAGGTATCTCTGTACATTTGGCCCAAAGTAGAATAGTCAAAGAAGCTGATGTTAAAATAAGAACTAGAGAAATAATGACTCAAAGAAGAAATAATGAATGAGATAACGTTTACTTAGCTTAGTGTCCTACAAGTTTTGGGGAAAATACTTCTGTCATGTACAGTCACAACAGATAATTCAGTTAAGTCAGTTTTTACCATCACCGCCCCAAATTCTCATAGAAATAATGGTTGCCTTAATGAGACTATGCTCTGCTTAAAGAAAAATTGTCTTTTCACTTGGTTGGATAAAGAATTTATCTTGTGTTCTTGAAAGACTTCTCAGCTTAAGGTAAACGGTACTTCCCCAGTGTATATTATTTCTTGTGGGGTTGTGGAAGAATTAATTGTCCTATAGGTCACCTTCGTTCCCTGCACTTCCTCTGCACCCCCGTCACTCTGACTGGCACCTTTAAGTAAGTAGCAGAGAATCTGGCTTGTTTTGGAAATGGATGTATGAGCTGCTTACTGAGTGACCTGGTTAGACAAAATAAGTAGAGAAATCATTTGATATCTATCAAGGAGGCGTATAAAAAGTCAAGAATCTGCCTCTGCCACATCAACAAAAGAATCCTAATGCAGCCACCATATTATAATTACATTAATAGATGACCTCTCAGGCTACAAGCCCTCAATTTTATTTCTCATTATTTATCATTTTTTTTGTTTTTCATTATTTATAAAAATATACTCTCTTGACTATTGTCTCTCAATTGATCACTCTGTCAATTTCAAGTGATTATAATTAATTATATGATGAAATGTTAGCCTCTGGGTATCTACTTGCTATATGTTATTGTACCAACATTAGATTTCATCTTGGCATATACTTAACCTTGGATATTTAATATAATTTAAATTATATTTAGTATACTTTTAAAAGCGATTACTCTAAAGCTTTTAGCAAAGACTGATCTCTAAAATAATCAACATACAACTGTAATCCCTGTTTTCCCACATATGTGGAGAATGCTTTGTACCAAAGCATCTTTTGTGGAAAATATGGAGAGATGTGAACTGGATGATAGCATGATCATATAGATTTAGTTCAGTTCAATTGGCCAAGACCACAAAAGGACTCATTAATGACAACGTCAGCTATTTAGTGCCTTCCAGATTTGTCCTTGGGTTCCCGTGCTGCTTCACATTTTTATCATTAAATAAATTAAATAAAGGCTAAAATGCCCCTCCCCCATCTTTAATCTCTTCCAGCTTCCTGGTTCCTTATCGATAAACATGCAGAGTTCTCCCCATTCTCAAAAAACTCCCTTGATCCTGTATTCCTCTCTAATATTGGCCTATATCTATCCTCTTTTTATTAATCAAACTCCTTGAAAAAGCTCTCTAAGCAACGTCTCCTCTTTTCACGTCCTGTAATCTGACTTTTGAACGTATCACTCACTCAATCAAAACTATTCTATCCCAAGTTAACCAATGATCTCTCTCTCTCTCTCTCTCTCTCTCTCTCTCTCTCTCTCTCTCTCTCTCTCTCTCTCTCTCCCTCCCTCCCTTTGTCCCTCTCTTTCTCTCTCTTCCTGGAAGCTCTCTCTTTCTCTCCTTCCTTCTCTCTATCTCCCTCTCTCTCTTTTAGTGTGTTAAGGGAGACTAAATCTCCCTGTCTTGCTAGGCTAGAAGTGGCTACTCATGGGGCTGATCCTATGGCTGATCTACATAGGAAGTTCAACTTCCTCCACTTCCAGCCTAGCCCATTTTGCCCCTCCTTAGACAACCTGATATGTCCCCACCCCCAAAACCCTCACCATGTCAGTGGTGAGCTCAGTGCAGACACTTGATTGACTTTAGTCATTCTATAGCATAGAATTTCTGAGCTCAAGCTATCTGCCAGCCCCAGTCTCCTCAGATGTGTCCCTCCACACCTGGCTCTCCCAATGATTTCTTAACTATTCAATCTAATGGCCTCTTCTTAGTATTCATCCTTCTTGACCTTTGACAACTGTTGACCATCCTCTCCTCTCATATGATCCTTTCTGGTTCTGTTATCTAAGTACTCCTCAATTTCCCTTGTAGAAGTCCCCTCCTCTCTACTCACAGCCACCACCCTAATTTAAGATCCCAGCACCTTTCACCTGGACAGCTGCAATAACCTCCTATTTGGTGTCTCTGGCTTAAGGCTTTCCCTGCAACAGTTCATTGTCCATAGGGATGCCGAAGAGTCCTGAAGTTCAGACTGGTTCATGTTACCTCACCCCCACCTCCCAGCCTACTCAATAAAGTCCACTGCCTAATGGAGAAGTCACCAGCTTTGGGAATGACCTCCAGATAATAGCATGGGAAGATTGGTTGAAGGAATTAGCAGGTTTAGCTTGAAGAGGGAAGGGAATGATAACTGTTGCCAAATGTATGAAGTGGTATCATGTAAAAAGGGATTGAATCTGTTCTACTTGGCCCTAGAAGACAGGACTTGAAGCAATGAGTAGAAATTGTAGAGAGACAAATTTAGATTTGATATGAAGAAAATCTTCCTCATAATAAAAACTATCCAGAAGTGTCATAGTCTGTTGTTATGCAGTTGTTTCAGACTCTTTAGTGACCCCATTTAGGGTTTTCTTGGCAAAGATACTGAAGTGGTTTGCCATTTCCTGCTACAGCTTATTTTACAGGTGGGGAAACTGAGGAAAACAGGATTAAGAGACTTGCACAGGGTCACACAGCTAGTAAATGTCTGAGGCTATATTTGAACTCAGGTCTTCCTGACTCTAGGCCTGGTGCCCTATCCACCATACCCACTTAGCTCTTTATAATAATCTACCCCAGGAGAAAATGGATTGTTCAGGAAAAGACTAGAAGACTACCTGTTTGGAGTTATTGTAGAATTAGATTAGGTAGTCGTAGACATTAGATTAGGTAGTCTTTTCGGTCTCATCCAACTCTGATCTTGTAACTTGCCCACATTCAGATCTGCAGTGGGAATGTGCCCATGAGTGACCTCTGTACTTCCAGCCTGGGTGAATAAATGAATATAGATTTCCATTCTAAATAATTGACATGCAGTAAGATATGCTTGAGAGATAACTTGGCATGGTAGATGGACCTGTTCTTTGAGTCAGGAAGACCTGAGGGTAAGCCCCACTTCTAACCCTAGGCAAGTGACTTTCCCTACTGACCCCAAGCAATGTTCCATCATTGTAAATTGTTGATCAGTTTCTGATAGGGTTTACTAGAAGAAGATGGGCTTTACTAGTTCTCTGTACTGAAGAAATCACCAATCTGAATTCCCCTCTTTCCTCCCCCAAAAGAAAATTATATTTAAGCATACTACATATGATTGGAGGCAGCTAGGTGGCTCAGTGGGTAGAACGCTGAGTCAAGAAGACTTAAATTCAAATTTTGCCTCACACACTTACTAGTTAAGTGAACCTGGGCAAGCCACTTAACCTCTGTTGGCCTTAATCCACTGGAGAAGAAAATGGCCAACCACTCCAGGATCTCTGCCATGGTCCAGGGGGTCGTAAAGAGTCAAACATGATTGAACATCATGATTACATCTTACATTATTTAGAAGACACTTTTTGTTCTTACAGATTAATTATGAGTTTCTATTGCACAGAAATGCCAGTTCATATCCTATGTTAAGCATATATGTATACATGGTACTGCGTTTACTTATCATTCTAAAACAGTCAACATTCATACATATACAGACACACTGACAGTACATCTGATAGCAACAACTTGGAGACTTAGAGGAGTCTTTCACAAGATGGGCAGAGTACTAAAACACAAAACCATAGCAAGGCCATCATTTATAGTTTGTCTTTGTTCACTTAGGGGAAACTTTACATTCAGGGCTCTTAGCGTGTGTGTGTGTGTGTGTGTGTGTGTATGTATGAGAGATAGAGAGAGAGAGACACAGAGAGAGAGAGAGAGAGGAGGAGAGAGAGAGAGAGAGAGAGCACGCATTGGCAGTCCTTTGAAACCCACTGACCGTTTCTTAGAATAATGTTTGTTGGCTACATTCATAATTAAAGGAAAAGCTAAATTTCAGTTAGAGGTTAGTGAAAATAAAAATATAATTTTTTCCCATCCAAATTATAGACCCCTTTCAATCTAGCCATGGGCCTTAGTTTCAGATCCCCTACTTTAAAGGCTAACATCAGATACCCAGAGAAAAGGACCTGATGGGACAGGGTTCAAAGAGGTTCAGAGTGAAAAGGATTATCACTAGTTTTCAACCATCCAAAGGATCCCAGGAGATGTCAATGTGTTTTAGGTAGGCTTGTCTTCAGGCCAAATGACAAATCAGGAGGAAGAAGGCCCTACCCCCCCAAAATGTAGAACACTGGACTTTGGGTAGTAAGGATATGGGCAGATGCAGAGTGAGAACAGCCCACCCCAAAAGAGTTTGGTCCCTCAAATACAAAGTTTTCACTAATGGGACTATAACATAAAAATAAAGATATTTATTATATAATTTATATTAGCTCAAACCTGCCATTCTGTATTTCTGTACTATTTATGTAAATAATTCCCATTCATTTCACAAAACATTTACATAGTTTCTCACCTCCGTGAAATTTAAAGCACATTTTTGCCAGAGTGAACCCAGTTTCTATTTGGCACATAATGATTCCTAGTTACTTTTGGAAAGCTATTTATTATTTAGTTTATAAAGCACAAATATACGGACTCCATGAAGTAAAACTTAAATTCTGATGAAGACATAAAACACTGTTCAGTAGATGCCTAAGTATCCTTAGAGCTGTTTCTGATCATAGTGCATGAAGAACCAGTAATTTCAACATTTCAAATATGTGAGTTATAAGGGACCTTGGACTCTTAAATAAATCTATATATCTTTGATGTGGTCAATGATTAGTAGACTGGGTTGATTTATCATGTGCTCCTAAACTCCCCAAGCTTTTAAAGATGAAAAGACCAGGAATTACAAATAATAAACCATTGTCTTTGCTCACTCCCATTTAATACTGTGTCTGTTGTGACAAAGACTATGAAATTTAATATTTTCAAATAAGTTCATGTTAAATAAGCTTCACTGATAGCTGATCAGAGTTTATTGAACTAGCTACTCATACTAAATTAGACTGCCTTAAAGTTCCAAACCCCCTACGTGTTTTGGTGTAAATTTCCCTTGGTGTTTGTACTTAAAAGTACAAATCCAGGGTGTTTTGCTATCTAATAATAGCTAACATTTATATAATGCTTTGAGACTTCCATCATACTTTATATATTTTATTGTTTTTATTATTTACATATTTATCTTACAACAACCCTATTAGGTGGAAATTATTATTGTCCGCATTTTATATAAGATAACTAAGCTTGAGAGTGGAAGGAGAGAAGAAATAAATATTTTTTTAGCACCTACTGTGTGTAGGCAGTAAACTAAGTGCTTTACAATTTTGATCATTTGGTTCTCTCAGCAACCCTGAAAGGTAAAATACTGTTATTATCCCCATTTTACAGTTGAGGAAACTACAGCAAACAGAGGTTAAGTGACTTGCCCAGGGTCATACCAGTAGTAAGTATGCGAAGCAAGATTTGAACTCAGGTCTTCCAGACTCCAAGGTCAACCCCCTAGTTTCTCTTTGAGTTTGCAAAGGTAGAATCAGTAGCAAATGCATATGAGTGACAAAGAAACAAATTTAGGGTTTATGTCAGAGAAAAATTTCCTAACCTTTGGAACTAGCCCAAAGAGAAATGGAGTGCTTTGGGAGGTGGTGGATTCCTCTTTACTGGAGATCTTGTACAGCATGTTCTAGAAGGGTTTATTTGAGAGGCAGGGGATAGATAAGATGAACACTTGCAACCTCTAGCTCTGTGATTCTGTTACTTACCTAACGTTATACAGATAATAGCAGAACTGATTCCAGATTTGATATTCTCTGACTCCTAACCCATTGCTGTCTCCATGACTCTGTTTCCAATTATACTGAATTTTAGGGATAAATCTTCTAAAAATTTATAGTTGTCTACGTGGCCCATGTGAAAAAGATTAGTGGAAAAAAAACATGATTTACATAGATAGTCAGCCTTGTATTTATGATTAGTATGTTTCATATGCATACGAGGCCATCTTCCATACCTATCCTGAAAAACCTAAACCACTAGACATTCCCATAATTCCTACACAAATAGAGGTGAGGCATAGTCAATTTACTTTCCCAACGTAGTTGGTAACTCAGTAGGACCCCAAAGTTTACATTGCAAGTTCTAGTAAAAGATTTCAGTGGGCAGTTAAATTATAGGGCTAAGACACTTGGCAGACCCCAGATCCTACAGGATTTTTAGCTTTAATTTTTCTTGTCATGGAGAAAAGACTGCAGCCCCAAAACAAAAGAAATATGCATTGCATATTTTTGTCCTTTTTCTAATACAGGATCTGGTGCTTCATCCCTTATTTTCCTGGAAATTGCTACCATGTAGGTATGCATCAAGCATAATGGAGTAAAGATCGCCATCTGCTGACCACTGGCCACCACTGCATTTTTCCAATTCTTTTCAAAACAGTATTTAAGAAAATTGCCTAAAATATACAACAAAATTTGCAAAACTACACGTGTATAACCTATATCAAATTGCTTGTCTTCTCCATGAGGGTGCAGGGAGGAAGGAAGGGAGAGAATTTGGAGCTCAAACTTTAAAAATGAGTGTTAAAATTATTTTTATATATAAAAATACTAAATAAAATAAATATATAAAAATATGATAATATATTAAATTCATAAATATATAATAAACAACACCTAAAATATAGAATAAATAAAATATTAAATATGTAAAATACATAAAAATAAAATATTGAAATAAAATACACAACAAAAGCCCACTTCCTTAAATACAACTTTACAGATAAATTGATACCCACTGCCATTATGTTTAACTGATTAAATGTCTCTTACCTTTTCCCCTGCCTTCCTGTTATCCACCCCTACCCTATTTAACAGTATAAAAATAATATTAAAAGTACACCTTGTTGTATTTGGACATAGAGTTTTAGTAACAAATGTTTAGTAACTCCAAATCACTTACAATTTCTTTGGAAGCAGAATTTTTGTCCAGTCATCAACATATAACTATTTGCTGTCTGGACACATTCTATGCAGTGATAAAAGAATCACTTGCTGAGTGGAAAAACTGATACCGATCTGCATTGGTAGAGGGAAGTTTCTCACCAGGCGCTTATTGTAGCAATGAAATCATAAGGATAGTGCCTGAGATTTTAGTTAGGGAAAGGACTTTAAAAAATCAGGTTAATCTTTATTTAGAGTATATCAAAAATGTGTGTGAATTTTACGGTCGATTATTAACTGATGCCAAATATAGGCTTTCTAACTTTGTTATCCATTCTCATTTCCAATCTACCCCTTTTCCCATGACTATTTTCCTTTTTCTTATTTCTCTAAAACTGAGTGTTTTTTAGGTACGCACTACTGGGTTGTGTTCTGGATGAACCAACAATATTAACTCCTGAAAATAAATCGTTCTTCTCCATTGAATAGAGAGCATGTTGTCTAACCACTCTCCTCAAAATTTGAAACTTGTTTGAAGGAATTCTAATGATTTTCTGTTGGCAGTTTTATACTCCTTATATCTCAGCATAGGATTTAAATCTAGAAAGGGTCTAATGCCTTCATCTTACAGATGAAGAAATGAGACCCAGAAAGTGTAAGTGGTCTGAACCCAGTTCCTGAACTCATAATTTAGTGTTCTGTCCTTGTCTTCTTTACTGCTGTAATTGCCCTGTCCTCGGTTTCGTGTACCATCTTTAAGATATTTTATTGTTTTCTTTTGTTTTCATGCCTCCATTCTTTCCCTTTAAGCAACCTCACTACTGAATCTTCCTTTTCATTTAAGCAAAATCCACCTACAAAATAATCGTGTCTGACAGCATAGAACACAGTTTCATAATCAGCTTTCCATAATCAAGCATGGTCATTGCAAGTAACGAACATCTGACTGCCTTTTAGCCTCCTTTTCTTTAACATTCGTGTTGTCTCTGTATATATTGTTTTCTTGATTGCGTCTGCTTTGCTTTCCATCAGTTCACACCTCCCCATGTTTCAGTGAACGTCTTGACTTCTCCATTCAGTGGGCACTTGTCTTGTTTCCAGCTTTCTGTTACCTCCTTGAAGTGTTGCTCTAAATCCTTTGGTGTATGAGATATTTTCCTCTGCCTCTGAACTCCCTTGGGTACATTCCTTGTAGGGAATTTCTATGCCAAAGGGATAGGAACCATTTATTGACTTTCCTTGAATAATTCCAAGTTGTTTTCCAGAAAATTGTACTACTTCACAGCTCCTCTAACAGTTTATTTATTTACCTGCCCATTATACCACAGCTGCTCTAATACTATTTCTATCTTTTTTTTCTCCTATTTTTGCCACTCTGAGGACTGTGAGGTGAAAACTTAGAGTTTTAGACCGCATTAGGAGCATCATTATGAAATAATAGCTGTGGATAGTTTGCATTTTTTAAACTATTTTTGGCCCCATGTCTAACGGAGGAATGGCTCTTACTCATTAGTGGTGATTCCTTATATAGCATAGATATTAGATTCTTAAAAAAGATATTTTATGCAAAGGTTTTTTTTTCCCTTTTTTCTACTCTCTTTCAAACCCTCCCCCTCCCCTTGTAGGACACCAGTGGAAGAGCATGGGATATAATGGTCCTAAAGTACCTAAAGAAGTCTCTCCCTTAACTCTCTGCCATTCTAGCCTTCTCTGTAAGACTTATTTAAATCAGATTTTACCTATAAAATGTTCATTGATTATAGATTTAGGCTAGAAGTTAACCTTAATGATCCTCTCTTGTTGGGGATTGGGAGAAAAAGTGCTTTCATAATATGGTTCGCCTTAGCCTTGCAATTCCTATTCTTTCCCGATTCCTTCTATAGCCTGCCCCTTGATATTCATTTTTGCTGAAATTTACCTAGAAAACTTGAGGAGGCAGCAAAGATCCCACCGCATACATCGTGATGACAGAGTCTCATCCTGTCTGTCAATCATTACCACTCCCTCCCTAAAGTGCAAGTTTGCTTTTTATACACATTTTTCTCCACTATGGCCATTGACTATTATATAGTTCTTAAGATTATCTAAAGAATTGCAGGCAGAACAAATACTTCTGGACACAGTTTCACGTAATGAGACAATCTAAACACATCTCTTTGCCTCCCTCTTACTGCCCCTCTCCAACAACACACAGATTATCTGTTTCCTTTAGCAAAAAGCTCTTTGAACTGAGAAAAAAGTTGAAAAATTATTTTTAAACATGACAGGTGATACCCTATTTTCTCTCCTGAACATAGACTATATTTGAATCCCCAGCACTTTGCAGAGGGTCTGGCTCATAGTAGGGGCTTAATAAATATTATTGATTGATTGATCTAGCAGTTCTGTTTTATAATTCCTTTTAAATGTGATCCCCAGGGACAGTCACTATTACTGCTGGCTTTTCTTTCTACACTCAAATTACATCAGAGAAAACAGCAGTCTTTTCCTTCAGCCTTAGTTACTTCAGTTAGTTAATGTAGGACCCCTCATTTCATTAGTGTTCATTGTTCTCCATAAAACCCCTCCGTGCTTTATAGGTAGATAGCTTAATGAGTTTCTGTGGCTGAAACACAAATCAGAAGCACATGGGCAAAACCATCAGAGATGAGCATCGCCAAAACTAGCTGGGTTTCTCCTCAGTCCTTGGAAGACAAAGTCATTGGACTTATACCGGTAATTATATCAAGAAATAGGTACCTTTAAGCATCATATTAGACTTCAAAAACCATCCTATCCAACTAACATCACACATACATAACTCACAAATGATCATCACTGTCAGTAGACATATATTGAGCACCTACTATGTGGGGAGAACTGTGCAAGGGTACTGGTTTTGCTTCTTGCTCTGTCCACATTCAAGGACAAGTGACTTAAACTCTCTGGGTCTCTGTTTTCCAGTCTGGACTAGTGACTACTAGATGATCTCTAAGGTTCTATCTAACTAGATCCTGCAATCTTAATCAATAATCAATAATATTTATTAACATCTTCATGTACTTGGCACTTTGTTAGACCTCAATGATACCAAAACAAAATAGTCCTTTCATTTAAGAAGCTTATATTCTAATTCTATTGGGAAAAAAGTAATGGTATCTTTCTCTGTTGCCATTATTAGCAATAAGAACACAATAATTTGCATTTATATGGGACTTTAAGGTTCGCAAAGTACTTTAAATATATTACAACATTTGCCTCATTTGATTCTTGCAACCATCCTGTAAAATAGGTGATAAATTCCCACTCCATAGTTGAGGAAAATGAAACACACAGAGGTTAAGTGACTGGCCCCAGGTCATGTAGCCAGTAAAGTGTATGGGGCAGGATTTGAACTCAGATCTTTTTAACTCTAAAATGAGCTCCATCCACTGTGTCATCTAGCTGCCTTTGTTGTGGTGTTCTCCTCTTAAATGAAAATTTGAAAACCCAGTGTTTACACGAGGCATAAAATACTTGTATCTTAATAAATACATTTAAATATTCATTATTTTCAACCAAAAAAACTTTCATAGAAAGAAATCAAGGCACTGTAATGATATCTGTAAAAGTAAACATATGCCAAAAACAGACATAAACATTCCATTATAGTGCAAAAGATTATGGAAAAGCAATGGTACAGGGGGAGGATGAAAGGAAATTAGGGAAGGATCCCCAAAAGATAATTTGCTCGCTCTGTTCTCAGGCTTAGGATATGATAAGAACTACTTGCCTTATATTTTATTCTTACTGCCTGATAAAGGGAATTTGGGGAGGAAGCAACTATATTGTCTTAGGGGTCATTGGTATTACCAAGGAAGGAAGAGGTCTCCTGAGCTTTAGGAAAACAAACCATAAAAGAAATTACAAATAGTTGAGAGGAATGATATACACAGTTACTTACAAAGAGATTGTAAAGGGGAAAATGCATTGGTGGAGAGGATCCAAAGAGCAAAATTATGACAATACAATCATAACTAATCCCTTTGAGAGATGGGAGATGCCCAGAGACTTGGATGTTGCTTCATGGGAAGCTCTCTATTATTAAGCTCAGATTGGGAGAAGTCGGGGAGAGAAAGAGAAAGAGGGAGAGGGGGTGGGGAAGAGAGAGAAAGAGGAAGGAGAAGGGAGAGGGTGGAGACAGAAAAGTGAGAGGGGGAGAGAGGGAGGGAGGTGGAGAGAAAGGGGGAGAGAAAGAGAGGAGGGAGAGGGAGACAAAGAGAGGAGGGAAGGAGAGAGAGGGAGGGAAGGAGAGAGAGAGAAAGAGAGAAGGAGAGAGGGAAGGAAGGGGAGAGAGGGACAGAGAGAGAGAGAGAGACAGAGAGAGAGACAAAGAGAGAGACAGAGAGAGAGAACTGCAAGAATTACCACCAAGTCTGGTTAGCACAGAACCATGATTGTTGTTTCAGAAAATTCAAAGAATCAGCTATGGTTTGCAAAAAGTACCAAGGAGGGAAAAATCCTGTTTAGAGTAAGGTAGGTCTACTTTGGAGGGTACAGGAGAATTAGGGGTGCAAATTGTGTAATAGTACTCAATAATAAGGAAGAGAAAAACCCATTTGCCTCTACCTTCTTTTTCAAAGAAAATTATTTTCAAAATGAAAAGCACAGATATAAAGGAGAGGACACCGAAGACCTCGAGAGATTAAGAGATAAGGGGAATGCCTTGACGCTTTAAATGAGTTCAAGTCCCTTTACTCAGTGTGTTTTTAAGGTCAACATAGAAACAATGACCAATGAAATAAATGAGTAATTTCAGTATATGTTGCCATATGAATTCCAAAGATATCCAGTTGAACGCTAGTTGACTGCATTTGTCAAGAGGATATTTACAAAGCAGTATTCAGGATGCCAGGGGAAGCTTCCCTCATTTTTCTAACCAACTAGAATTTTCTTTAATTGAAACTAATAGCTTTCCCACTGAGTCCCAAAAGCCCAGATGTCACATTGTCGAATCTAAATTTCTATTTAGTGACATTAATATAGGAACATCTGCTTGGTGGCAGATGGCATATAAAGCATGATCTCATTTCATATGTTTTAATTATTTGTTATTCTACATTAAAATCAATAAATATTTATTAAGCACTTCCTCTGTATAACCAGGCACTGGTGCTGTGAATCCAAAGAGTAAACTTAAACAGACTCTGCCCTCAAGGAGAAAGATGTACAGATAGTGTGGACAGTTTGGGTGAAAGTAGAGATCCTAGCATCTGGGGTAACAGGAAAGGCTTTTCATAGCAGGTAGTACTTGTGAATTTTGAAGGAAGCTAGAGATTCTACAAGGGAAAGATGTGGAGGGAAAAGATTCAAAAATAGAAGAAAGGCACAGAGATATGAGAGAGAATGGATGTGGTAAAAAGTAACAAGGTCCATTTGGATTGACCTTAGAGCATATGGAGGGAAGTGATAAGTATAGAAAAGTAAGTTGTAGCCAGGGAAAGTAAGCCACTGGAGCTTTTTGAGTGAGTACAAAAGGGTGTCTAGTAGAACTTATTCTTTCAAAATATTACTTTGGTAACTACCTAGAAAATATGTTGGAGAAGAGAAAGATTTAAGTCTTTAATACCAAATAGAAGTTTTTAGTAACAGTCATGGAGAAAAGTTATGAGAACCTGAATGAGGATAGTTCACTGGAAAAGGGTTGAAGGATAAAATGAACATTTTTAAAAGGGTCAAATAAAAACGAGTCATTGTTTCTCACATCAAGTATATAATTGCTTACTTAACTTTAGAAGTCATAGGAACACAGACTTAGAACTGGAAACATTAATAGTCTTTTCTTATTTCGCAAGATAAAAGAGTAGCTAAGAGAAGAAACATGGAATGTTTGAACTTAATCAGAGATTAGCTAGTATTGACAAAACTACCGAGGTTTGATAGGAGAAAGTGTTCTTGATAGGTAGAATGCAAAGAGACTTGTGAAACCAGCCTGGCATTACATATATCGCAGGTAAATTGCTATGAGTCCTGTGCATGACTTTAAAGAGAGTACAGAATCTCTCTAGACAACTCATTTCAGTGTTTAATAGCTCTTATCAGCAAGTCTTGTGTTCTATTTCCTCTTGGTCTCTTTCATTTGAGAGGGAAAACAGCTGGTTACTGTCTACTGTGAGATCCTTTCCTTCCCACTCTGGGGATGTTATCTAACTGTTTTAAAAAGGAAATGCTTTTCTCCTCAAAAACCATTTCTGCCTGATGGATATTGGAGACTGTTGTACTTAGCAGTTTCATGTGTAAAGTATTGCTACCCAGGCAGGAAGGAAGCTTCTTTACTTATCACATAATAGAATAAAATAGTCAAAGTTCAATCCTTGACAGAAGCATGGACCAGAGGTGGGGATCCTGTAGCCTCAAGGTCACATGTGACCTTCCAGGTCCTCAAATGCAGCACTTAAGGACCTAGAGGGCCACATGGGACCTCAAGGCTGCAGATCCCTCATCCCCTGGCCTGGACTGATAAAATTGATCACCACCTCAGAGTCATGTTGAGAAGAAACTTCTAGACCAGAGATAAATGTCTATGCAGTTACTTTCATTTCTCACAAGAAAGTGAGTCATAAGACTGTCCATGTACTCAACATAAGGGAAGACATCTGTTTCTTTCTGTTGGTAAGGTAGGAAATCTTACATTGCTGCTTCTGTGCAGCAATGGCAAATAGCTTACTGTTTAATTGGTTTGAGTGGGGACTCTATGGGTGTGTGGTAGCACTGGGGAAACAGATTTTAAGCAAATACCTGAGCAAGCATGGCTACTGAGATGGTTGGCTTGGAGGAAAAGAATAAGTAGAGACTTATAATTTAATCTGGGCAGTAAGCATGTTCCAATGGAGACCACCCCTAGATGTGAACTGAAGGGACCTGGATCAAATCTTTGTTCTCCAAAGTCACCTGTGTGACTTTCACCAAGTTATTCTCTGTCTTAGACTTCAGTTTCCTCCTCTGAGGAGAAAGTGGGGAATCAATGACCTCTAAAGGTGTTTGTAGTTCTAAGTCTGTGTGTTCCTATGACTTCTGAAGTTAAGTGAGTCAAGAAAAGATAAGTAGTTTATGAGAAAGATAGGATGCCAACAAATTTTCTTATTTTTAAACCTTGAATTTAGAAGGTATTTAGTTACAATTGTAGTTTCTAGAGAGATGTTTTGTCTGTACATTATCACTCTCCACCCAAGAAATTGCATGTATGAATTGTAACCAAAAGAAATGCTGACTTTTATTATTTTTTTTAAATAACATTTTATTTTTCCCCAATTATGTGTAAAAACAATTTTTCATATTTGGAGTCTTTTTTAAAGTTTTGAATTTCAAATTCTATCTTTTCCTTCCTTTCTTCCCCATTCCTTGAGACAGTAAGCACTCAATATAGGTTATACATTTGCAATCCTGTAAAACATATTTCCATGTTTGTCATTTTGTAGAAAAGAAAACTCGGCCCCCAGAAAAATTAAAGAAGGAAAGAAAGTGAAAAATAGTATGCTTCAATTTGTATTCAGACACCATCAGTTGTTTCTCTGGAGGAAGATAGGATCCAACTTTATTCATAATAAAAAGATTACCCTGGAAATGCAATGACCTAATGGGATAACACTGCCACCTAGTGGTTTGTTTTTACTTTCAGACACTCTTGAGGGTTCTTTTTGGTTTCATGGATGCTGCATCACTTTGGCAATCTCGAAATGTTTTGTATGCATAAAGTAAAATATACAGGGTTACAAAGCAGACTAAATATATTGGGATAAAGATGTATTTTCCCCCATTTAAGTTCACAGATTCCTAAAATCTATCCATAGTAAACAAACACTAAGTCAATAAACTTTTATTAAGTATTTGATATGTTCAAGACACTGTGCTAAGGACACAAAGAATGGCAAAAGTCATTCCATGCTCTCAAGGAATTCATAGTCTAATGGAAGAGTGAACATGTAAACAACTGTGAACACACACACTATATTTAAAGTGAATTAGAGCTCATCTCAGAGGGAAGGCAGTAGCATCGAGTGGGACTGAGAAAGTCTTCAGGTAGAAGATGAGCCTAAGCTGGACCCTGAGGGAAGCCAGAAGTAAGAGATAAGGAAGGAAAGCATTCTAGAAGTTTTTCCAGAGGCTTTGGAAAGTTGGTGGACTTTCGAAAGCTTAGGGACCCCTACACTAGAAAAAACAGTGAGTGATATCTTGAAAAGTCTCCTTCAGGAAGTTATACCTGAAAGGAGTTGTGATTCCACTCCCTGGGACTACTTTTAAAATTTAATTTGCCTATAGAGGCAGCTAGTGGTGCAGTGGATGAAATGGAGTCAAGAAGACCTAGTTCAAATCCAGCCTCAGACACTTAACTAGCAATGTGACCCTGGGCAAGTCCCATAACCTCTTGCTTCAGTTTCCTCAACTATAATGTTGATAATACTAGCACCTATCTCACAGGGTTGTTATAAGGATCAAATGGGATAATATTTATAAAGTGCTTAGCACAATGCCAGGTATATTGTAGGTGCTACGTAAGTACAGATTCTCTTGCTTTCCAATTATGTCCAGTTTTCTTCTAGCTCTACCCTGAAACTCTGTCCCTCCATTTTTCACACAAGGTTTAGGATTCAGATTTAGAATGGGGGCACCTCATCAAACTCCCTTTATTTTGCAGGTGAGGAAAAAGAGATCACATGATCTCTTCCAGGTAGTAGTTGGCGGAACAGGGAATCTGATCAGAACTGGGAAGTTCTGATTACCATTCTAATTATCATACCATCGAACCAAGCCCTTCTTCACTATCTCTGGGAGTACTCTAAGGCATGAGTAGCCTTAAGTAAAGTAGGATTAATTCCACTTTCCTATAAATACACCTCCTCCCTGTTTGCTGTTGAAACAGCAGTATTGCCAACTTAGCTTCTGTTTATGTCTACAACTTGTGAGTTTTTTCATAATTATCTTTTACTGTGCTCCTTGATTTTCACCCAATTTTCCTAACCTGCACTATTTTTTTTTCCCACTGAACCGCAGTTTCGTTTCTTATCGCTTGTGTGACTTTTGATTTTTTTTTTGCCATCTGATTCATCTCTTTCAAGATTCTACTCACCCCACCTTTCTTGATATCGTCAGGTAGAAGAAGCAGAGATTTTAAGCCATTCCAAATTTTGTCATTCCAATCTGTGGTTAAAAATGTTAGCTGGCCTTCACCTAGCTGAAGGTGAAGGCTTCACCTATATTGTTGTATATTTTCATTCTGGCACTGACCATATAGCACATACAGTATAAAAATACATTCTCTCAAGAGTTCATTCTGTGGACTGTCTTACTCCAGTTAAATATATAATACACATTTAATATGCATAAATAACAATAACATATATAACTACATGATATATATATATGCCATATAACCTAATTACTTATATTTGCTCATCCATAATTTTGAAGGCTGGTTTACATCAAGATATTTGAATGAATGTATTTGTCATTAGTTAATATGGGGATACAAGAAAACTTAACATCCTTCCAGACTTCCTGCAGTGATTAATCAGGAAAGATAAGAATGTCTGAAAAGAGACATGGAATACAAAAAACTGAATGCTCAAAAGAAGTGAGAATAATTAATTTCATGTAATTGTCATGTTAGGGTAATATACATTATCTGAGTCAATATAGTATTTATCTCTTCCCAGATTTGCTAAGTTTATCACGTTTTCCTAGACAGAACTTTCTGGATTTATTCATTTATTTAATTTTTGGGGTGAAACAATGGTGACTTTCCTTGAGTCACGTATAAAGGGATTTGGGTGTTAACCGCATTTACTTTTCTGGCCATCTGAAAATGCTTCAGAGCAGACCTATGGCCCAGTCAAACAAGTGGTTCTAACAGTGTCCTTTCCTATTCATGTCCATAAGAAATCCATCCTGACTCAAAGCAAACGTTCTAGTAAGGCCACATGGTTGCTTAGCTCAACTCCGGTCAGAATCAGTTTCAAAACTTAACAAATGTCTGAACCTAAAGAACATTTATGAGCTCTAAGAAACATTCGACTTACTCTCTCTCTCCTATGAAAGAACCATTGTTCTTTACATAGCTGGTGGCTCCTGGCGTGGCAATTTACACAGCCTCCTTCAGTTGCTGGAGACCTTTTCCCTCTGTGTTAGCTGTCACAAAGCTGTCATCTCAGAAACAAACCTTCAGCCTCAACATATAAAAAAATTCACACTCTAAGAAGACCCCCATAATTTTGGTGTGTGTCCATCAGATGGCGGTAAAGAGTCATAGTTAAGAATGACAAAGTGGTTTTGATTTCTGGAAAGAGCACCAATTATTGTTTTTCACAAAACTAGCCACAGCTTTGCATAAGGGATAGCTTCAATAACAAACCTAAAATAAAAATAAATGTCTTGTGTTTCCAGAACAGTTCAAAGGTCTTCAGAACTGCTTATTCTCTGATCTGATTCCAGACTGTCATTTTTCTTCCTATAAATTTATTTTTCTTAACTTGGTCTCACTTAACTCTTTAACTCACTTCTCTCTCACGTACCAGATTCTTAGCATGCAGAAGCCACCTTATTAACTGCTTCCTGAACATTCAGCCATTTTTCATTCGATAAAAAGGTCTACAACTTGCTCTCATTTTTCCCAGAAAGCTTTTTTACACTTGCTGGATTTCTCCATCCCTAATCCTCAGAACAGCTCAAAGATAGGTTTCTAAACCCATCGATGGATGACAAGCCAAACTAGATGAAGAGTCAGGACACCCCCAATGGGGAGATAGAAGGAAGTATGTTCCAGGCAAATTGAAACAACACCATAATTTCCCCTTAGACCTTGATAAAGACAAACCAGGATCTCTCAACCCAAGAACTTTGGAAATGGTAAAGTCCCCCAGACCTCTAGTTCTGCTTCCAGCACAGTCATCATTGAAGGGAAAAAATCATTGTGAAAAAAGGACCATCATCCTCCTCATCACCACCAGCAACAATTGTTGACCAATTGCCAACAACAGGTAGATGGGCTCAAGAATTCTGGGGGTGATGGCAGTCCTAGCACACAGGTTCTACTTTCAGCTCCACCCTCACAGCCATTTTCTGGGAAGGTGGTTTCTGCAGATAAAGAGCCAGCCATTACCCATTAATTGCCACTTACAGGGCAGACAAGCTAGCCCAACTAAAACATCAAGGATGATGGAAGGACAGAAAGTGACATGAGCCAGACAGGTCAAACCACCACCTCCACCTTGATCACCATTTCCCCTCAGATCCTGATGGAGATAGTGGAAGACCCTGAACCTGAGAGCCTGTAGAATAACAATACTTTCCACCCACCAATTATAGCCATCACTTCTAAGAAGCAGCCCCTGGGGAAAAGCAGCCTGGCCAACTGCTTTGGTGCTACAGCCACATCTACTGAAGACCCAGAATACTAAGTTCTCATCACCAAAGTTCTTGACAAAATCAAATTGTTCAACATCATAAAATAATATGATTTTATTAGTGGAAATGATACGCAAAAAGAGGCATTGCCATCTGCTTTGCTGCTGCACCCCAAGGACCAGGGAACTTTTCCATTGGCCTTACTGATGAAACCTTCCACATGTGTTACTTCCTGCATTAGAACATGAGCTCCTGAAAGACAACAGAACCTGTTAAACCTTTCTGTTTGTATTCACAGAATTCATTTCAGGGCTTCACACATGATAAGCACTTAATAAATCATTTATTCATTTGCACATTAACCTCCTCATTCCGATTTTAGTTCATTTTTATGAATTGTCTTTTTACAAAGAACAGAGAAAAACACCCCCCACTCCCACACTCCCCTACTAATCTGGGCACCCATCACTGATTAAAAAGTCATTTATTCTATTACCTTGATCCAGTTATATATTGAGTGCTCACTATTTGTAAAAGTCTTTTTCTTAACATTGAAATCTAGGAATTTCTAGGAAATTCTAGGAACATTTGGGAAACATTTTTTGACTGACCCTCCTGAAAAAGAAATACAAGACCAGTATTCTCCCCTTAAGGAGCTTGCGAACTAACTGAGGAGATAAAATGGCTGAATTAATACTTAACAGTATAAGACTGTCAGTGCTAAGGTAGTCATTCAAATCAACATATCAATCAAATATTTCTTAATTTTACAATAGCTGGAAGATACTATGTTGGACACTAAGAATACAAAGATGAATATAAGAGGGTTTTATTAAGTATTTTGTAATCTAATTGGGAGATTTTGTATACACACAATCTGGGTTAAAAGGAGTGTGCAAAGGAAAAGTTCAAATGGGAGTATATTATGAAAAAAATATGGGGAAAGAGAAATCACTTACTCTTGAAATGAGGAAGATGAAAGCAAAGAAAGCTTTGTGGAAGAGATGGCCTTGAAGGCCTGTGATCCTTGAAGGCCAAGGCCTAAACAAATCAAAATGGGTAAGAAGCCCATTCGAAGTCTGGGTTATCTTGTGAGCAAAGACAAGGATCCAGGAGAGAACAGGACAGAAATGAGGGATGGAGACAGTACAGTCTGACAAGCATATAATGCATGTTAATAGAAGAAGTTATGATATGAAGATTGAAAGGAGCAGGTTTGGAATGAGCTAGGGAGTTAAAAGGTAGAGGGGCAGAAATTTACAGTAAGAAGGCATAGTTTCTGAATTTAGCATCTTGGAAGTAGAATGGTTTCGAGAGGGTGGTTTATGACTTCCCGAACGTCTCTTCCTTTCTTTTTTCTGGAATGGCCAATGTGGAAATATGCTTTGCCCAACTTCATTTTTGTAATAAGCTTTGTCATTCTTCCCTTCTCAATGGATGGAATCAGGGTGGGGAAAGGGAGAAAATTGGAACTGAAAATACAATAGTATAAGTAAGAATGTAAAGTCTGCTTTGCAGGATGGAGGGGGCACTAGAGGTCGGAGGTTCTAAGAGTTTATAGAGCCCTGAGCCGTGGGGCTCAAGAAATACCTTACGTAGGAAATGGCATTTGAGCTGAGGAGCTAGGGATTCTACGTAACATAGATGAGAAAGGACTATGTAGTCATTGGAGTTGAGTATAAGGAATTGTAAGGACAATGTGTTAGAAAAGTGGATGTTGAAGACTCCGAGAATGATGGTTGAAGTTCTCTGCCGTAATTGTACAGAATGGCATTCAGAAGCAAAAGAAGTAATAGTAATAAATTTAAGTAATAAGTGTAAGTTTCACCTATGCACACACTTCCATAAGCCCAATAGTGGGAGATAAAGGAAAGTAAGGGACTGTGATTGGAGTTGGGGGGAGCTGGAATAGGGCTGGGATGGATTACGGTTACAGTAGGTGGCAGGACTCCTGCTCAGGGTGGTGGATTGAAATGACAGAGGAGGGAAGGGAAGTTGAGGGGTGAGGTAGAGGAGCTTATTAGTCCTTTTGGGGGTTTTGCTCCAGATCTCAGTCTTGCTTTCTCTCCACTATGGCAGACTACCTCTCATTGAGCCAGAGAGGAAGAAAAACAGTGGGCAGGAAGAGATGGCAATTGGAAAAGCTCATAGCAACGTTGAGAATGTTGGTTTCGTGATCCGTTCAAGCCTCTGCATAGCTTTCTCTCTCCTATGGAGTTTCTTGATGGGCTCGCTACAGTGAGGCAATGTGGTGGGGGTGAGAGCAAGACTGACGCTCCCATAGTCTAAGTGCCTCCGGGCGTTGCTCTATATGTGTGTGTATATACATATACACAGAGATATGTTTTTTTCAAAGACCATAGAAACTAGGTTGGGAAAACCCTCATTTTTAAACATGACAATGTTTATACTTTTGCTTCCAGAATGAATGATGTTTTACTATGCCATTAAGGAAATGAAATAGAGAAGCATCATGAAACAATGAGTAAAAAGTTAGTCTTGCTGTCAGGAAACCCTTGGTGCAAGGCCGACCTCTGAAACGTACTGACTGTTCAACGCTGGTCACGGCACATAACCTCCTAGAGTCTCCTGAGCAAAAGTTACAAAGCAGCCGCAGACACATGTATGATCAGGTTTCAGACTGTTCTATTTCAATGGAATCATAAGTCCTGTCCAAAACAGCAACAGAAACCAAAATCAACCACTAGATATGAGTAAGCTTTGTTTGGAAATCACAAGTTTTACAATTAATGCATTTCAGAGGCCTCCAGGGCACTGTGATTGGAAATCTAGAAGACCTGAGTTCTAATGCTGACTGCAATGAGTAACTTCCATTTTAAACCTGGGCAGTTATTTAGCTGAGTCTGTTTCCTTATCTTAAAGACTGCTGATCTCCCAAAACAGGCAGCACAAAGCACAATTGCGCAGGAGCAGTGCAGCAAGAGGGCCTTGAATACAAGTTCCAAGCTGAGTCCCTTCTCACCAGCTTGTGACTTCCAAATGTCCCCTTTTGGCAGCTGAACTTTATTTGCTGAAATAACTAAACAGATGTAGTACTGGAATGTAAACCCAAGATAAGTCAGGTCGCTGACATTGAAAGTTAACTGTTCTTTTCTTTTTCATGAGTGCTGAAGATTATTTTGAATTTTTTTTTATAGTAAGCTCAGGCCATTTTAAGAAGAAATTTTTGTAATTGCTATGTGTGTGTGTGTGTGTGCACATGCATATCCACACGTTTATATTTGTTATTTTGAATTTTTAAAAAGACTATGTAGCCAGGAGCAATATTTATTTAGACTTTATCTGGGAGAGGGGAAAGTGGAGAGATGAGTGAACAAGTCCCACATTTATTTAACAATTTCTTTGGATATATTTTACTTCAAGGATCTGTGATTTCCTGTGGGTAAGAACTGTTAATACAGATATAGACTGATATCTTTTTGGTAGAGGACTTGACATTGGCAGGGAACGAACCCGTGAAGAAACAGTATGTGGTGATAAAATCAAAGTATGGTCAAAAAACATGATCATTCCAGCATGTGATTGATTTGGAGTAGAGGTTAAGAAGTGAAGGTGGCTCAGTGGATAGAGCACTGGCCATAGAGTCAGAAGGACCTAGTTCAGACACTTGCTAGCTTTGTGACCCTGGACAAGTCACTTAACCCCAGTTGCCTCCAAAAAAAAAAATAAGAAACTTGATAAACTTGGAAGCAGGGATATTTGAGGAGAAATTAACATGTAAATTGAAGTCCCTTCTTATAAGGCCAGGAGGTGGTCTGGCTCAGGGTGTCCTGAGTTTAAATCCTATCTTTGCAACTTATTTATTGCCCATATGACCCTGGGCAAGTCCCCTTTTTGGCTACTTGTTTCCTCCCTAGTAAAATAAGAGTAGATGAACTAAATGGTTTATAAAGTCCCTTCTGGCTCTAAATATGTGATCCTATAAAATTAAGACTTATTTTGCGTAAGAAAAATTCCACCTATAAATATTTGGGATAATATAGAATAATTTAATTAAATTAAATATTTAATATTTACAAAGGAAAGTATTGTTCGTATTGAAATTTAATTACAACACTCCTCTTAACATGGGACCACTTGGGAAGTTTGGGAAGGACCATCGTAGTTAAGAGAAAAAGAAACTACTGGAATTATTATTTTTTTGATTAAGATTAGGGTGTTATGTTACAAATATTAGCTAATTAAATCTTTCTGGGGTGCTGCTCTCTATATTTGGAGAGAAAAAGAGATCCTCGGCAAGGAGATTGTTTTGGAGAAACCCATGAGGAATGCCATATTCTAGGGTGCTGGCAATAGATGTCAGGAAGGAAGAAGACACATTTTGAAGAAAAATCTACAATAGTTCAACCAGTCCCATTCAGCAGCAAATATAAAGGGGTCTGCTCTGTGCAAGACACTTGTCTGCATGCTGAGACAAAAAGGGAACAAAAGCTTCCTTCAGGGAGCCAGCATTATTTTGGGAAACTGGATAAAGGAAGTGGGAAATGTGGCATGGACAGGGATGACTTTCCAGTTTTCTGGATTACTGAGAAAGACCACAAATTTGGAAAACAGAATGAGCCCCAGCCCTGAATAAGCAAAGCCCCTTTTAATACTTTGGAACTATGTATCCAAAAAAATCTTTGGTGACACTAGGAATTAGCTGATGAGATTTAGGGTGCTGGGGATTTCAAAATACAGGACACACTGGGTCCTGCTCGAATGAATTCAGCACAAGCCTTCTTAAAGCCAAAGAAAAACAAAGTTTATTAAAGATTCATCACCTTGGGTTGACTCTTAAGGAGCCTAACCATTTGTAACACTCGTACTGCAAAGCAGCCAGATAGAATCTCATCTGGATAGTCTGTGCTGGATTAAACCTAAGTACCTTCATGCAGGAGAGATGGAACTTGAATGCAGAGAAAGACTCAGGGAAGCATCCAGGTGTCACCAGGTAGTCTTGGGGTCCTAGAGATGATCTTCATAGATCAGCCCCAGGGAGGATCCTGATGGGAATGACTTGTAGTCCAGACAATCCACAAACCAGGCTGGGCAACTTGAACTTCAAGAGAATGCTAAGTAGTTGGAAATATCAAAAGGATGCCAGGATCAAAGGAAGAGAATGCTAAATGAGTATCCAGGCTGGGAGAAATGGAAGGGGAATCCAAGGAGACCCCCCCCCAAGGTCAGACTTTCTGGGGGCCCTGCAGACAAATGTGACAAAAGTCCTCCTGATCCAAGAGGAAAAGGTCTTGGCTTGGGCTTGTACCCATCATTCCCCCCCAAACAGATAAGACCCAAATTCTTTTGTGGTAAGGGGCGAAGGTCTCAGCTTCTAAAACTGCTTCCTGCTGGCAAGAGGCATAGAGCTGTCCATGTCTCTCTGGGTCCTGTTCAAGGGGTCAGACCTCAGTACCTGGGCAGTGCCAGGTCCAGCGGGCTGGAGACCTTGGATTCAGTCAGAGGTTGGCATATAGCTTGGGCTGTCATCTGGAAGTTGATGGCTTGCACTCTGGAAAAGACAAATCTGGCAAGGAATTTAAGAAAGGAGTAAGAATAGGGGCAAGTATAGAAAGAAGCCAGGATTCCCATGAAGAATATGATTTGGGGGCACTGAGTTATTATCTTCTGAGTTTGGGTGCCCCAAGGATCGGAATGGTTGCTCATTAAGCTCCCAGTTGAGAAGGGTATCTTTAAAGGATCCATAGGTTATTGTAACTAGAAGGATCTGTGGTATTGTGCCTTAAGCCTACTAGGAGAGTAGGGGGGAAGGATGCTGTCAAAGGTGCAAGTAGGAAATGCTACCTTGGAACAATGGGTACAGTTGGCCAATGTAAAGTTCCGGATACACTTGTAAGTAAGGTGTTGAGATGGAAAGAGTAGCCCATAGTGGGGAGGCCAACATAAAAGGGGTGGCATGGACCTCTGAGGAAGTTGTATTAGGGAGGGAACTTTCCCAAAAGTTGACTTACCCCTGCCTAATAAGTTTCCCAGTTTGACCACTAATTCCCACTTTCAAGGCCAAGTGTATTTAAAGTATCAAGGAGGAGGAGAAAAAGGGTTAACGCTATCATTGCCAATTCCAAAGGAAACAGTTTCACAAGAGAGAAAGAAGTAAAAAGAAAGAAATATTTTTCCTGGAGGGGATTAAAGAAAACTATGGCAAGGCCAAAACATAGGAGGGTATGTTTGATAGGGGATTTTTTTTCTGTCTAATATCCGCCTTCTTTCCAGATTGCTCCACGGGCATATAGAACAAGGAAAACATATTTTGAGTAAATAAAAACATCCACTAGCCTAGGGTCAGGTACTAAGGAATGGGTTAAGACTCCCCAGGCCTGTCATCTCCTTTCATCAACATACAGAGTGAAAGGTTTTCCCAGGTTGGGTAGGCTAGTGATGGGGTAGTGGGCAAATTAGTTTTCAGAGTCTCAAAAGCTTTAGCCTGGTCTGAGGCAGTGCCCTGAGTAGGGTAACAAAAGGGTTCAGCAATAAAACCAATATTAGGAACCCAGTGTCTACAAAATTCAGCCATGCCTAAAAACACTCCAACTTGTTTCTTAGTGTCGGGAACAGGGATAGACAGAATTGTCCTTTTTCTCTCAGAGGTTAAAGAATGAGAGGTGGGTGTGAGTTCATGGCCCAGATACTTTATGGACTGGCATGCTACCTGGACTTTGTTCAGAGAGATCCTATAACCTCGAATGTCTAAGAAATTAAAGGCTTCTGTGGCAGCAGCCAAAGAACCCGCCTGGATGGGGCTACAAATAGGAATGTCATGCACATCCTGAATTAAGCCACTATCTGCTAGTTTCAGGTCCTTTAAATCCCTTCCCAAAGCCTGGCCAAATAAATGAGGGTTACATTGAAAGGCAAGAATAAATTGTGAGTATTCTCCATTAGACTTTTTTTGCAGGAAGGATTGCATTGTTGCATGGAGATGAACAAGGGATAAGGACTTTATACTTAAGGAATTTTTCAATTAAAAGTTGTAGTCCTTCCCAGACCTCAGGCTTAATCAGATACTGGCTGAGATGGGAGAGCACTTTAGGGTCAAGGAGGCTTAAAACAGCTAGGGTGGCAGAAGTAGCTTGCCCTGGAATTCCCAGATCCCAAACAATTGGCTCGACTGTCTCCCACACACTCAAGGGAGCATGGGAAGATTTAATGAACAGAGGAAAAAGGGAGATGGGAAGATTAACTAGAGAAAACTGGCTTCCCAATTTCACCATCAGGTCCCTTTCCAGCAAGGGGGCAGGGCTAGAGGAGGGCATGAGGAACAGATGCTCAAGTAAGCTGGGGAGGGGGTATGTCTGGAGACATTCCTTAGTTTCCCCTTCAATATGTGTTCATCTTTCTTTGCTGAAGACCATGCCATCAGAGAAATGATGACATGACGTGCACTTGACTTTGTTTTGAGTGAGAGAGGGCTGTGCAGGTCACCAGCCTCACTTCTCCTCCAGAGCCATCTGAATCCAGTGACCGGATATTCATCAGGATGATTGGAGATGACCCAGGATGCACTGGGAGACCTTGAGCCCTTTTGGCCAAAGTCTTTGCAAGTACTCACTTAGGGGGAGGCAACGCCTTTCTCCTATTCTGTCCTATCCTGTCCTGTCCTGTCCTGTCCTCTCCCAAATCCTTAAACCTACTGTAGTCTGAAACTGGGATGCCAATGGGCCCCTGCCCAAAGGTTCCTCTGGACCCTCCTAGCTATAGAGTGATTATCAATAGCAATTGTTGCTGTTTCCCACCCAGCCTGAAGTCTTTCTTTTTTCTTGATCTCATTAAAGGGGTCATGCCCTGGCTACTTCTTAAACAGGCCTGTTCCATGAATGACCTCACCCTAACTGAGTAACTGCAAAGACCTTAGCCTAAAGGGCCTAAGGTCTCCCAGTGCATCCTGGATCATCTCCGGTCAATACCTATGACCAGAGAGGTCAGGAGGCGAATAAGGCCAGAGTAACTGGTTAAAGCAGGGAACTTGGCCATGTTAAAGTGGATAACCTTACCTTCAGCCTCTGTTTTTGCCCAGGGCTTGGAGAGAGAGGTGGAAAAAGTGGGAACGCTGCCAGCACCCAGGTTTTCCCATCATTCCAAGACTTGAGAATACTGGAGGGCAGAGTTCTGGGGGAGGCTCCACCACTTTTCCAGCCTGAGGGACAGTCTTTCCTCCAATGTCCCTCCTGGTCACATGGGCACGGTTCCACAGGCATTAGTTCCTGGGGCTCCCTCTGGGGGGGCACCCTGGAGGGGCACTCCTTGGACCAGTGACCCTCCTTGTTGCTCAGGGAGTGGTGCCATAGAGGGAGGCACCTTAGTAAGGCTCCGTAGTTGGAGCCTGAGCTAAAGTCCCCAAGAAGGGGTAGGTCACCGGCAGAGATACTGTAGAGACCACGGTGGGGGTGGGGCCTGAGCTTAGAGCCTGAGTAAGGGTTTTCTCCAGCAGAGGGGGAGGTGGAGGAGGTAAAGGGAAAGAAGCATAGTAAGTAAATAAGGCAGGAATAGAGGGAGATTGGGGTACAGGAAAATGGAAAGGAAACCAAGGGAAGAAAGGGGTGGCCGAGGAGGGGGAGGTCAGTAAGGTTGAAGGAGGTTGGGGGGGTGATAGGAGGGCTCAGGGGGGATTGGGGAGTGGGGAGGGGTTGGGTAGGTGGTAATGAAGATAGGGAAGGAGGTGAGGTCGAGACTTTGGGAGCCATTGACAGGGGGTCATCCAAAACATCCAGTTCACCCCCATTGCCCTTTTGTGGAGCGGTTCTAGCTACAAGCATCTTACAGTCTTTTCTAAGAATGGGGTCCTCAGAGAGCTTGACAAAGACCCTTATGTAAGGTATTTCTATCCATTTTTCCTTTTGGCAACAATATAATTCTAACTGTAAAAAAGTACTACATTGTAAGGTCCCAAAAATGGGCCATACTTCATGGTCCTGCAGGTGATACTGAGGCCAAACCATGTTGCAAAAGAACTCCAACTTTTTCTTTTAAAATTCTTTAGAGAAGCTAAATTTTTTACAATTTTGTAAGAGACTACCCAAAGGCGAATTTTTGGGCATTGAAGAGGATTGACCCATTACAGGTGTGGAACTGGAAGTCCCTCACTCCATAAAGGAGGACATGGGAGTAAGCCTTGAAAAAAAACAAGGGGAGAAAAAAATGAAAAAATAACTGATATTTCCCTAATTCCCTAGCACCCAGGGAATTCAGAGAGTTGGCCCAATACTGGGACCTAAGGCCAGGTCCAAAAATTAGCTTCCAAGGTGCTTGGAGAGTGAGAAGGAGATAGGGAGATACCCTCCAGTCTTGGCAAAAGAACTTGACATTAGCAGGTCTTGCCACTCAGGGAGCCAAAAATGACGAGGTTTAGGGGTGCTGGGGACCCCAAAATACCGACACACCAGGTCCTGCTTGAATGAATTCGACACAAGCCTTCTTAAAGCCAAAGAAAAACAAAGTTTATTGAAGATTCACCCCGTTGGGTTGACTCTTAAGGAGCCTAACCATTTGTAACACTCGTACTGCAAAGCAGGCCAGATAGAATCCCAGCTTGACAGAGTCTGTGCTGGATTAAACCTAAGCACCTTCATGCAAGCCAGATGGAACTTGAATGCAGAGAAAGATTCAGGGAAGCATCCAGGTGTCACCAGGTAGTCTTGGGGTCCTAGAGATGATCTTCATAGATCAGCCCCAGGGAGGATCCTGATGGGAATGGCCTGTGGTCCAGACAATCCACAAACCAGGCTGGGCAACTTGAACTTCAAGAGAATGCTAAGTAGTTGGAAATACCAAAAGGATGCCAGGATCAAAGGAAGAGAATGCTAAATGATGATCAGATAGGGAGTATTCAGGCTGGGAGAAATGGAAGGGAATGCAAGGAGACCCCCCCACCAAGGCCAGATTTTCCAGGGCCCTGCAGACAAATGTGACAAAAGTCCTCCTGATTCAAGGGGAAAAGATCTTGATTTGGGCTTGTACCCTATCACAGCCACACTAAAGAAAGTATAGGAAATAAATACAGTTTCCCCCAAAATGCCAAGAGAAAGGGGAAGAGGAGTTTCTGCTTTGCCTAGTCATCTCTAACTACTAGGAATGCTAGCAAACATTAAGATTATTCAGAAAAAGGTATACTGTCTTCCTCCTGGAGAGGCTGACTGTGCCACTTTCTGATAAGTTGATTTAATTGAGAATCCTACCATAGCTGCTGCTTCTTTGTCTGATTCCAAATGTTTGTCTGTTCCAAATGTTCTTGTGGTATTAAAGAATTGGAAACTGAGGGGAAGCCTATCAGCTGAGTAATGACTGAACAAGTTGTATGTGATTGTGATGGAATTCTGTTATACCATAAGAAAGGACAGGGAGGTTTCAGAAAAACCTGAAAGGACTTATATGAACTGATGTGAAGTGAAGTATACAGAACCAGGAGAACAATCTATACAGTAACATCACATTATAAGGATATGAAAGACTTAGTAAGTGATTTGTTAAAAGCTTTCAATTACATTATTTCAACCATCCTGTACATAGAGTATTTTTTTAAACATCAATTTCTATTTGGAATTTTTTATCCTGTCCTGTGGGGCCACTGCTATCTGAAAAGACATTGCTCTCAGAGAGCTTGCTTATTCTCAGTAAAACCAAGCCTGATTTCAAAAAGTACGGGAGCCCTTAGTCTAGACTGGATTTAAAGGACTTCCAGAGTAAGGGAATAGGGTAATAGCTCACTGTTGGCTTTTAAAAAGAGAAAGACAGTTTTTCAGACTGTCTTTATGGTTTGGGTTTGTGGCTTTGTTAAGCCAAAAAAATAAAATAAAATTTCATGGAGGGGTTTAGTCAGAAGAACATTGGCCTCAGAGTAGGAAGGCAGCTTTGAATTCAGATGGAATTAGCTACATAACTGTAGCGAAGTCATTTAAACTCAATTTCCTCATCTATAAATCAAAGATAATGCTGCTTCTTAAACTACTCACCCCACCATAATGCTGTGAGGACAATATTTTTAAAATGTTAAAGATATTATGTAGTAGATTGGAAGAACAGTGAAGAGGACAGAAAGGAGAAACGACTTTGTCCATGGGCAAGATATTCACTTATAAGCCTCGGTTCCCTCATCTGTCAAGTGCAGTTAAAAATACCCTTAAGTATCTACCTTACTGGGCCACTGGGAACCTCAGATGAGAGGATTATGGCCATTGCAAAGCTTGAAATGTCATAACAAATAGCTATTATCACTATGATTATTAAGTTGTAAAGAATTATACAGATTGAGATGCTCCTGTCTTTTTGTTGTCTCATGTTCAGTGCTACATTCTTACCAGAAATGAATTATTTCTTTCTGTCCCTACCTAGCAATATTCAAGACCCCTCCCAGCCTGCAGCAAATACAGTGGCCTCACCAAGGAATATGCCCCAGGGTCCAGAAAGTCCCGTTGCTTCTAGACCTGGAGTGGCCAGCCTCACCACTGCAGCAGCGTTCAAACCTTCAGGCTCCACAAATGTCATTAAGTCACCGAATTGGCAGCGTCAGAATCCGGCAGGTAAAAAAGTGGGGATCTTTCTTATTTTCTGCTATTGAAAATCAAATTCCTGGTTTCCTGGTTAAAAGTGGGAGGGGAAGGTGGGTGAGACTACTGTTTGAAAGAAAGCAAAAAGCAATTATTAAGCACTAAATGTATGCCAACCACTGGGGATACAAGTGCAGAAAGCAAAAACAATCCCTTTCCTTAAAAGGTTTGCTTTGTGTTATGTAAGTTGGAGTATTTGATTTAAATATTTGAAAAAACTTTTCTAAAATTATTGCTTGGGTAACTTGGATTTAGAAACAAGTATAAGAAATAACTGCTAGATATAGGATAATAAATTTAGAGCTAGTTCATTCCTTTGTTTTGTCATTTGTCCCTATTGGTGTAAAATCAACATTTCACTTTGTATTCAAAGTACAATAGAATTAGGACTACTAGGTGTTTCCTAGTTTTGTCTCTTTATTCCAGTAAATACTGTATATCATATAACCTCAGCTGGGCCCTCACTACAGCAAGGCAATCCTTTTACATCTCTCTGGTAGATTCACTATCTTGTTTATCACAGTAGCTTTTACCAATTTTTCCATCCCTTCTTAGACATGCCACAGTAAGGGGATATAGTAACTGCTTTTAAGTTCTTGAAAGACTATTCCAGAAGATAGAATTGGTAATGATGGAAGAATGGATTTAGGCTGGAGCTGTCCACCTCTGGAAGTAGGGGATTGCCCGAATTGGAAGTTTGTTGCCAAAATTTGTTTGCCTTTTGGTGGGTGTGTTGCAGTTGGAATCTTTCTTCAGGGGTATGGCTTCTAAGGTCCTTTCCACTTCTGAAATCTTATGATGCTTTGAAACGATTGTGAATTGTTATTCTAAGGACAGCCATGAAAAAGATTTATTCTGCAAAGTGGGTGTGGGTGTGGATGTATATGCTCTTGTGGTCATGAAGAATTTACTAATGAAATGTATTTGTTAGTGCCAAATACATACAGTAACTCATTAATGACTAGTTGGCTAAACTCAGGTCCAGGTCCTTGGTTTATACTGTGGATTTGTTTTAACAAGTTGCTTTTTTCGTAGACATTACAAAGATATACTTAATTTTTTCTCCCCCACCCCAAATATAGCATTTTTTGAGATTCTGATTATAAGAATGATGTTTGATTTTATTTTCTTTCTGTAACTAGAATACAGATAAGAAGTCAATTTGTGCTGGACAGTGGGGAGATGGGCTGCCATAATTGTATTTAAACCATAGACAGTTTCTCAGGAAAATATATACTGGTCATATGTCCACCACAACAGAAAAAATATTTAATAGATCTGTGACCATAGGCAAGTTACTTAAACTCTCATTTTTTTCAACTGTAAAATAGGATAGACTCTTCTAGAAAATCTCTACATTTCCTTCCAGCTCTGGTGGTATTATCATTTAATGAATGCAAATCAATTATACAAAAAGGGCTATGACATTTTTGTGTTTTTGAAGTATGATTTGCAATTTTTGCCCACAAGGAACATTTAAACATAGCCATAGTTTCATTAAGAAGGTTAATATGTAAATCATCTACACCTTTTTGGGAAAATAAATCAAAATTGAACTTGTTCAAAGAATAAATGACTATTAATAGAAAATGGTTCATAAAGAGCAGACTTAAATAAAAATGCTAATGAAACCATTATTCGAAGAAATCATTGAATTCAATTCAGCAAGTATTTCCTGAACACTGACTGTATCTAGCATGGTGTAATGTACACTGATATTTTTATTGGTACATGTAGTATTTAAATGAGTGACTTCCTTTATGTTATTCTGTATTAGCCTTACCCATAAAAAGATTCCCTAGCCTCTAAATATTTCTAATATTTATTTTTTAACCATGAAAAGTCCGCCTTATCTCTCCCTCCTCCCACTCTCATTGAGAAAGAGAAACAAACCCATGAGTCCTTCACCTCTCTTTCAAGAGGTAGGGAGTCCATGGCTTGTTATTGCTGTAACCAGAATTAGTCTTCCAGAGTTGTTTGTCTTTGCATTATTACTGTTACTGTATAAATTATTTTCCTGGCTCTGCTGACTTCACTCTATTAGTTCATACAAGTCTTACCAGCTTTCTCTAAAACCACCCCTTTCATCCTTTCCTACAATCACATTTATATACCATGACCTGTTCAGTCATTCTCCAGTTGTGGACACTCCCTCACTTTTCAATTCTTTGACACTGCAGAAAAAGCTGTAAATATTTTTTGACATCCTTAAAGCTTGTTTTGCTTAGGACTAATCCCTTCTATGATCTACCTTCCCTTTAATTCTCCTTTCCCTCCTCCTCTGTTGAAATGTATCTCTGTGCCCAACTGTATGTGTGTGTGTGTGTGTGTGTGTGTGTGTGTGTGTGTGTGTGTGTGTGTTTTGACCACTTCATATGAGTGGAGTTCAAATGCTAACTGATCTTGATTTCCACAGCATTGTTGTAAAAGTATTCAAAAGCTTCATCTGTTTAGCCAAAGTCCTTGTTTAAACCTTTGGTATTAAAAAAAACATTCTCCTCAGAAGCACCTACAGACAGTCAGCAGACACCTCCATGATGTAATTTGAGAGGTATGTCTGCCTAGGGCTCATCTACACAGGGCAGTCCCATACCTTACTTGGAATGATTACCATTAATAAGAATACCATTAATAATAGCATTCTTTTCAGAGTCCCACCTTAAAATCAAGGTGAAAAAATTATTTTGTGTTTAACACTGGAGATTTGTTGTTATTCAGTCAATTTCAGTTGTGTCTGATTCTTCATGATCGCATTTTGGATTTTCTTGGCAAAGATACTGGAGTGGTTTGCCATTTCCTTTTCTAGATCATTTGAAAGACGAGGAAACTGAAGTCTACAGGGTTAAGTGGCTTGTCCATGGTCACACAACTAGTAAGTGTCTGAGGCCAGATTTGAACTCAGGAAGATGAGTCTTCCTGACTCCAAGTCCAGCACTCTGTGCACTGTGCCACCTTGATGCCCCAACATCTTAGAGAGAGTGTTAGATATAATGAAAGCAAGACATAGACCCTACCCTTAAGGAGTTTACAATCTAATAACAGACTGATATTCATAAATACGTAGGCTATGTGACCATGTGAAAAATACCACCTGAATTGGGCTTTGAAGGAAAGGTTTTCAATAGTTTGGAAAGATGGCAAGATCCTTTTCCAACCAAGGAAGCATAAGCAAATGCAGGGCATAAACAGGTTATAATAAGTATATCCACTTTATCTAGGTCATTTGGGGTCAGATTTGAATATAGGATAAGGAGTTCTGTTGTTATTTAATAGGCACTCTGAAATTACTTAAGATTGTTGAGTAGAGAAGTAAAATTATAAAAGTCGAGAAAGAAAAGGATGGAAAAAGGAAGACTTGAGCATTAGGGCATGAAGTGACCTATTTGAAGTGAGAATGGAAAGGACAGTACCAATGTGTGAAATGTTGTCAAACAGGACTTAGCAACTATGTGGAATCAGCAATAGAAATTCAGGGTCAACATCCAAGTTAACTCTGCAGTTTCCAGCTTATATGACTCAGATGATGCTATCATAAATAAAGATAAACAGAATTAAAGAAAGGGAGCGCCAGCTATTGAAGGAAAGATGATTAATTCAGTTTTGGGCATACTGACTTTGATATCCTGGTGAAGAAATATCTAGTAAGAAGTTAGGGAGAGATTGTAGAGGATAAAGAAATGTGGATCCAGTCTTGGAGGACAGCCTCATTTAACAGGCAAAAGAAGACATATTAGTCAGCTAAGGAGACACTTACGTGAGATTTAAAAAAAATGATCATGGGCATATAAGCAACAGGGACTTATCTTTTTCTCCAGTAGCGTTCAGTTGCTCTCAGGTAGATGAAAGGAGGAGGTGGAGGGTCAGCATTAAGCAGAGTCACAGGTTGGCTGGTTGTTGTCCTTCCTTCTAGAAGACGACCAAACTGATGTCACCATGATAAAGTGAAGTTCCAACGTGTCCAACTATAGCTGATCAGCTCAATACGAGCTCAGAATGCTCTGCCACAGGTTGGGTACAGATAGTCTCTATGAGTATTTGAGTTGGATAATCTGCACATTCTGCGTTTACTTTGTGCAATCTCAGTTCTGCTTTGATCCTAGAGCACAGCACACTTTCTGATGTAGGCATACCATGCTGAGCGGTCCTGTGCCAGTGTCTCCCATGCTGCACAGTCAAATCCAAAGTTCTTGAGAGAGACCTTGAGAGTGTCCTTGTATCTCTTTTTCTGACCACCATGTGATCACCAGCCCCATGTGAGTTCTCCATAAAATAGTACATTTTGCATTCGAACACCATGGTCAGCCCATCAGAGCTGCACTCTCTAAAGCAGGTCAGCTCAAGCAAAGACTTCAGTGTTTGGTACCTTATCCTGCCAGGTGATCCTTAGAATCACCTCAGAGTCCGAGTCAAGATTAATAAGATGGGAAAGGCAGAATGTCCTAATGAGGCAAAGAAAAGAAAATTTCCCATGAGTACATAAAAGACTAACAGGATGATATTCATAGTTGATGTTCTTCTAGCACTTTCAAGTTTTCAGGACATTTTCAGTGCATGAGGAGTAGAAGAGTATGAGCCTTATTTGTTATGATCTGTAACTATTATATACTTAATTCAATTCAGTCCTTTCCCCCATTTTATACCTAAAAAGGCAGTTTTTTGAATCTGTGTGAAATACTTTCCATTTTGAAAATAATAACTTACATGAAGTTTTTTATAGGAATTTTCCCCAAAAAATAGGACATAAAACATAGAGTATAAGAATAAGATATGGTTATGGATAACAGAAAGGGAGAACAAAAGATAAATTTTGTCTATTTCATCCATTGTTTCCCCTAAAGTGGATTCTCCTAACACAGACTTGTTTTCATTTTATGATTTGTGTGCAATCTGGAGGAGTTCTGCCCTTTCTTCTGAAAAGCTGTAGATGATTTCATTGAGATCATTGCCCAAGAACACTTACAAGCTAGGTAGAGAGAGCAGCCAGAAATCAAGAACAGATTGATTACCAGGCTAAAGTAATCTGTGAGCATTCATGGTATCTGAGAGGAAATCTGTATCTGAGGAAGATCTGAGAGGAAAAATTATATATCTTCTCAACAGAGGAAAGGAGAGAAAAAGGAAAATCAGATCTGAGGAAAGAAAAAATAAAACAGTCAGGATCTAAGAAAAAGGGAAACAGAGTGGCTGACTTCTGGGGGTGGACAGGGAAGGATTAGATGGGGAACTTTGAAGTATTGGGATCTGAGGTGAGGGCAAAGGGTTAAGTGAGAGATGCAGATTACTACCTTGTTTCAGGCTATGATCAACAAGGAGAAACATCTTAGATGAAACTTCTCTTTACCCAGGCTTTGACTCAAAGGTTAACTTAACCTTTTCTCAACCACTAGCCTGTGTCCCCATGGGGTCCTGACACATGGATTCTCCAGTGTCATCCACAACAAAGCAAAAATTCTAGCAGATTGTATCATGCCTGGAAAATGCAGTGAACCATCCATAAAAAACGAGGAATCATTCAGATATCTTATCCCTTTAGGTTCTATTTCTACTGTCAGGTGATACAATAGGGAAAGACTACATCTTATGATATGCTTGACAAAAAAGTAAAAATTTCCTATGTCTCTGACATATCTCCTATTTCATACGTAATACTATTTGTATAAACATCCTTCAGGGAAGTGAATTTGCTCCCTTAAATATGGTAGTAGGAGTTTCATGAAATGTTAAAATATTTTCCTAGGTCTTAATAGCTGCCAAATATGAGATTCATGGCTATGGCGTGAGCTCTCTTTAAATGGTAGTTATTCATGAACCATTTGTCTTATGTATTGTCGTGGGAAAAAAATCATCATAAAATAGAAATTTTCTTCTAAGTCAGGAAAAGAAAGGTTCTGCTAGCATTCTGCTGGCTTGCTTGTTAAAATAAGAGCCATGTTCATATAGTTGCACTCGTGTAATTGAGAGACATGGCTTGTTTAAGTCCTTAAAGAGGAATTGCATTTTTCTTCGACTTTTTCCCTCTCCTTTGGCTACGCATTTCTTTATGTTCTTTCCTTTAAAAAAAAAATGTGTTGTCAAACTAAAAACAGAAAGATATGAAATAAATATATTTACCTTTCTTGGATTAAAATGTGAGCAAGAACTTGTCCATTCTGATTCTAAAGTCATGGAATTATTCTGTTTTGGCAAATGCTCAAATTATACACCAGAAAGCTTCTCACTGATTTCATGGAGCTGTTCACATCACTAGAAAGCTTCGCTCTGTTTTTCTTCACAGTTGTTATTGTCCTTTATGAAAATTTTCCTTCTGGTATTCCGAGTAGCAGTTGTTATAACATCTTAGAATAATACCAACTTTATGGTTTCGTTAGTGGTATGTACACAGAACTCCTGATTAACCTGACTTTCATTTAAAATTCCTGCTGTTGTCAAGAAGCAAGTGGACTTTTTAATCATTAGTAAATGTGCCCATGGGGACATATAACCCACTAAGGGAGCAGAAGCCTTTACGCAAGTCCTCCCACACATGCTAGCACTGGGCTCGCATGTCAAGCAATGTGATAATTGTTTCTTATTTTATATTAAACATGTATAATCTTGGAGATTTCTCTTAATATACACTGTGGTTTCTTTATTCTAGGAATAAAGTCTACTTTTGGCAGGGTACACATTTACTTCTTTATGAAAGTAAGAAACCCAAAAAACATTGTTGCCTTCTTTTAAATGGCAGTCATTTCTTTTCTCGTTTTTCCTTTTTTGTTTCGTTTTTACTTTGTTTTTAACTTTATATTTAAGTTCCAAGTTTTCTCCCTTATTCTACCCATTGAAGTCAAGAAATACAAAGCCCATTACAAATATGAATTCATGCTAAACATATTTCCATAATAGCCATGTTCTAGGGGGAATGGCAAGACAAATAAAGGAAGAAGAAAAAAATGTGCTTCAGTCTGAACTCTGAGTTCAGCAGTTTTTAAATATTAAGGAACTGAGCCAAATTTATAAAAATAAGAGCCATTCTCAATTGATAAATGTTCAAAGGACATGAATAGGCAGTTCTTTCTACTGATTAGTCTCAAATCATGGGAGATGATGAGATCAGCAAGTGAAATAATATAGAGGAAGAAGAAAAAGAAGACTCAGGACACCTATGGTTAGAGGGTGTGATCTGGAAGAGGATCCAGCAAAAGAGTGATCATCAGAACACTAGGAAGAGAACTGGGGTGGCTAGGTGGTGCAGTGGATAGAGCACCAGTGCAGGAGTCAGGAACCTGAGTTCAAATGTTACCTCAGACACTTGACACTCAATAACTATGTGACCTTGGGCAAGTCACTTAACCCCGATTGCCTCATCCTGGGTCATCTCCAGTCATCCTGATGAATATCTGGTCACTTAATTCAGATGGCTCTGGAGGAGAAGTGAGGCTGGTGACCTGCACAGCCCTCCCTCACTCAAAGCAAAGTCAAGTGCAAGTCATGTCATTATTTCTGTGATGACACGGTCTTCTTCACCAATGAAGGACGAACACAGGAAGAGAACCAGGAGAGAGTGATGTCCCAAAAACCTGAAAGAAATCTATCAAAGAGAAGAGAGTGATCAAGGGCTACAGAGAGGTCAGGAAGAATGTGGCTAGAGAAAAGACCATTGCGTTTGGCAACTAAGTGATTATTAGTAATTTTAGAGACAGCAGTTTTGGTGGAACGATAAGATCAGAAGCCAGATCTCCAACCCAAGCTCAAAGATAATAATGGATTTGCAAAATTAAATAAAGTAGCAATAGTCAAAAGAAAAAATTTCTATAGTAAATTTTAAAAGTTAATACTTGCTGTAAATTTTTTTCCAGTGGCAAAACCCATACCACACCTGGGTCCAGTGATTTAAACTCTGTAAAACAGAAGTTATAACAGCTGCTAAACCAAAGTGGGAAATTAATAGTACGTGGTATAGACAGTTACCAACGGCCCTCTCTGTGACCTAGGGGTTGTTCACACTTACCCAGTCTTGCACTGGGGTCCTCTCAGTGGGTCAGTAGGAAAATAGCTACAGAGTCAAGGAAAGTTTGAAGCAAATGTCAGGGAGGATACGCAGTCACCAAAGTCTTCCCTCTATCTCAAAGACTATTTTATATCCTTGCAAGGATACAGTCTTTTACCCCAAGTAGCAGCACAGCACTAGTCACTCTGAATGGCAATAAATAAAGGTTTGAAACTAATTATAGAACACCAGCCATGTCTTTAGACTTTTCAACGCTTCGAAAGGGAGAAATTCAGGAGTTAAAACTACTTGAGACATGGGTAGGGAACCAGCAGAAAGACTGAAGAAATAAAAGCAATGGAAAATTTTTGCAAAGAGATGTTCTAGAGGTAAGAATAAATCTCCAAAAGGTATAAATAATTCTGTAACAAGTATGAATAAAATCTCAGCAAACAGCATGGAATGGCTGCAAGAACCATGAGAGATGTGAGACTTTTATAGGAGAACTAAGGTTAAAAAACAGGGAGTGAATAGACAAGTAAGTGGAAAACCTCAGTATCTTTGTACATTTTGGAGGAAAATAAGTGGAGGAAACAATTTAAATACTCAGTGATGCAAAGAGAAATATTAGAGCAAAGTCAAATTTGCAATATTAGAATATATAAGATATCACTTATTAAAAACCATTGACCTGGAATACAACACACAGAGAAATGGCCAGACATACAAATGACATACAAATCATAAGAATCCAAGAAGTACTGGTAGGTTGGGTTTACAAAGTGGGAGTTTCGTGAATTTCACTCTTATCTATATTTGGAAAATCTGACATTTTTAAAAAGCAAAAAACCAAACAAACTCTGTAGACTATTGAAGAAGAAGTACAATGTGATTGGCAGGAAATTAAGCTGAGACCAAAAAGGGGAGGATGAGAAAGCAGGTTGAGTTAGGAGATTAATTTTAAGCAGAACTAATATTAGATAGGGATGATTATGAACAAAAAAGAGACACTTGTTCGAGCTTGGGCTTGGCAAATAGGAGAGAGCATGGGCTTAGAGCTGAAAAGGACTATGAAGGTCTTTATTTACAGATAAGGAAAATAAAGTTCAGAGACATGAAGCCATAGGAAAGCTACAAATACAATAAATTATGTTAACCAAAATCACATGATCACATATCAACTTTTACAGAACAAAACTTTTGACAAAATATAGAACTAATTTATGTACAATATGCTAAAGAATATTAGAATAATCTTTCATACAACAGGCTATGTCTAAAATCATACAACAAGATATGTCTAAAATCAAGAGCTAACATTATTTGGGACAGATAAACATTAGAAGCTTTTTCTTTATGGTCAAGGTTAAAGTATGAATATCTGTCTTTTCATCATTATTTGATACTGTGTTAAAGATGCTAGCTATAGTAATGAAAAGAAAGAGATCTGCAAGAAATATAGACAAAGAAGCAAAATTATCTCTGCAGGTGAGATAATGGTTTCCTTTTCAATTTGCAGGGATTAAACAAAACAAACTGTACCTTCAATAATGTATCTGACTATTTAATAAGCCCACAAAATTAATCAGTGTTTTTGAATATTATTAACATAATATTAATTATTAACATATTAAATGTTATTAACATAACAATTATTGTCCAGCAAGACAAGCTAGCAAAAGAAGTTCCATATAAAATAAAATAACAAGTATAAAATATCTGGTGGCTCATTTATCCAGGGATGGGGAACCTGCGACCTTGAGACCATATGTGGCCTTTACCTGGGTGAAGTCTTTTGACTGAGTCTTAAATTTTGCAGAATAAATCTTTTTATTAACTGGATTTGTTCTGTGAAATCTGGATTCAATCAAAGGGCCACACAAAGTCAGCACTGGAGTCAAGAAGACTTGTCTTCAGGTCTTACTTCTGACGTATACTGACAACATGTTCCCGGATGAACCACTTAACCTCTAAGTGACCAGGCAAATTTCTGATTATTAATAGAAATGAATTGTCTTTCTACATTGGTATAGGGAATTTCCTCCCCAGGAATTCTGTGGGTCTAAAAGTAATAGAGACAGAAAGAGAACAAATTTTCATGCCTTCACTTGATCATACTGTTAGAACCCACTCATCAAGGTGTTAGGGAGATAGGAAGAATCCTGGTGGGGAAAATACATTCTCCCCACCCATGCATATACACTGTACATTTTAGTTTCTGAGCTACCAACACTGTGCTTCCCAGTTAACAAGTCATTCAGATGAACTCAATCAATCAGAAACATTAATAAAGCAGTTGCCAAAGAATAGTTCTACCCACAAGCCTGGAAATGGTAGCAGAGAGACAAATGCTTGGGAGATGTGGGACCATCTCTAGTTTTCCTAATCTATATCTTGCCACTGGACCCAGATGGCTCCAGAGCAGAAAGTAAGGCTGGTGACTTTGCACAGCCCCCTCACTTGAATCCAATTCGTGGCATCACCTTCCTGATGTCATGGTTCTCTTCTAGAACAAAGAACAAATAGCAAGAGTCTAAGAGATACATATACCCGAGGCAATTCACAACTCTAGACTAGGGGACTTGAGGTTCCTTGTCATTCTCAGGCAATCTCAGTAACAAATCACTGATTCTCTGTTTGCTGATGTACTCTAACCTCTCCCCTTGCAGGCTGCCTAGGTAGTATTATGCTCTTTCAGCAAAAGAAGAAACCCTTGACCTTGAATCTGCAGAGCTTTTTCAAGTTGACTCCCATGACCAGGCACAGAGGGGTGTCCATCCCTCAAGCAGTACATGGCAATGAAAAGGAAAACAAAGTCAAAAGCCCATGTTCATCCTGTCAGATCTTTCAAGTAATGGCTGGCAATGCAGCCTCTGAGATTTCTTCCCAGATCCAACCAGAAGCATCACTTGAGATCAGCTGCTATGTCTGAGCTCTTCTATAAATATTTTTTTTTCTTCATTGCCATGAGATAGATGAGTTTCCTTACTGTATCTCTTCAATGATAAGAGAAAAATACATATTTCTATCATTTATGCCATAACTAGGTAATTTACTTTTATGCCACATTCACCCAACACTTCTAAGAATTAAAGTTTCTCATCTATTATTACCTTCAAATCCTCCCTCAGCCATGTATTACTAATAGTGTGACTTAAGTCACACAGCTCATGTCATATTCAAATTAACTGTTAGGAAACGGGATTTTCTTGCCATATTTATCCTGAGTAATGTGACTTTATATTCTCTGCTGATCTGCTTTTTTCAGTATTTTATTCTCAAAACTGCCCCTGTTTCTATGTCCCAAAATGGTCCAAATCTGAAAGGGGCAGTATCTTAAAAAATGAAAAAAATTACAAGTTATCCATTTCATGTGAAAAAATATAGCAGATCATCTTTCTATATACTGTAGCAGCAATAACCCTGGCATACACAGGAGGGCCCACTACACAGGTTCTTAGATCTGCTTTTCTAAAAGAAAAACAACTTTTGAGGAGTCAACAATCTACTTTAATTACATTCGCCAAGAGAGAAAATACAAGGAGAGAAATAAAGACCAACAGACAGGGCTTCTAACTGCCTGACCTTAAGCAGTGTTTACATTGCAGATCAACAGACAGATCCAACTGTCTGACCATTACATACATACATAGTTACCAGAGAGAGAAGCACTAACATCTGGGTTTTCAAAGGGGAAGGAGGGCTCCTTGACAAGTTTCCAAAGTCTCATCTAGCACAAGAATCTTCTTCCAAAGAGTAAGCCCCAAAGCAAAACCTCACTTCAGAGTACATACATACTTTTCAGAGCCAGATGGCAAGATCTTCCTGACCCAATGCCTCATTAGCAATTAACAAAAGGTGTGGACCTTCCTACAAAACCAGCCTCACCTAATCTGAGGCCCATTTACGAATAGGGAAGATCTTCATTAACATAAATCTCATTAACATTACATAAGCCCACCATTTATCTCTGGCCATTGATACATGAAGTTTTTCTTTTCACTGTAAATATGAAAAATGGATTAATATAAATGTAAATTAAATAATTAAATTAACATTATTAAATGTAAAATAACTCCGAAAAAAGGTACACTGGATTAAGATTTAATATATGTGGCAGTACATATTCCAAACTTTAAATGAAATGTTTAGCATTGCCCCTGCACAAGGGGCAAAACTCATGAAGCATTTTATATTTTTGAGATGCATATTATAGTAGATATAGAGGCAACCTGGGAGTCAGAAGGTCCCACTTCTGACATCTACTAGCTTGTGAGTATTTGGGCCAGTCACTTAAACTTCCAGGGCTCTAAGAAACTCTCTGAGACTATAAATTTGCAGAAAGGGTGCGTACCTGGATTGGGAGAAAATTTCCTCACCAGGGAATGCCCTACACCAATGAAATTAGATCAATTTTTTATTCCTGTGCATTTAATTTTGAATCTCTAATAACTTGGTGTTTTTGCAATGGGGAGCCACTTGAGATTCTTGACCAAGAGAGTGACATTGTTAGGTGCTTTTTAGGGAACATACTTTGATAGCAGGAGAATGTATTAGAAAGGGTAGAAAACTGGAAGGAAAGAAACCATTTAGGAGGCTCTTAGAACGTTCCAGGCAAGAGATGATAAGGGTCTAAACTAGATTATGTAAGTAATGAGGAGGAGTTGAACATGAACTATATTGTGGAAGGAGAGTCTACCAGACTTTTAAAATGATTTGCTGTGGGGTAGAGGTAGATTAGAGAAAATGAAGAGTTGGAGATAATTCAGAAATTTCGAAGTTGGTAACTGGAAGGATATCGATGCCTTGAAAAGAAAAGGGGAGGTGTAGGTGGTTGTTGTCATATAGACATGTCTGACTCTTCATGACCTCCTTTTTATGGGATTTTCTTGGCAAAGATACTGAAGTGATTTGCCATTTAGTTCTCTAGGGTCCCCATCTTACTGTTGAGGAAACTGAGGTAAACGGAGGTTAACTAACTTGCCAAGGTCACATAGTTATAAGGAAGTATCTGAGACTGGATTTGAACTTGGGTCTTCATGACTCCAAGTCCAGCACTCTATCCACTGTGCCACCTAGTTATCCCAATGGGGAGATAAGGAAACAATCTCCATATCTTTGAAGCGAATTTCTATTCTGTTGTCTCTTTAGAGAGCTGCCATGTGTATTGTAATAACTAAAGTCATTCATTTGGCTGTGTAGGCTGAGAGTAAGTACAAGTTAGTAAAAATTGGCCCCAGTTTTTTGAACTGGGAAGATATAGGGTTGCTCCTCATAGTTATTACCAGATTGCTGTGTGTAATGCCAGAGCATTTAATTGCAAGATCTGATCTGCTAAATCATGGATGCTATGTGATATGAGGCATTGAAATACATAGAACTGAAACAAACTCAAGCCCCTGGACTCACTTTAATTAAGACACTCTACATCCAATTTAATCTGTGCTCTTAGAGTTGAAAGGTTAGTTGCCTATAGTAGAAGAAACAAACCTTCTGAAGTTGCAGAAATTTTTGATATTTGGCCTTGGTTGCACCTGTTCCAATTCTTTATGGCCTACATACCAACATTCTCTTGGCCATTTGAGAAATGATAATGGTTTAATCAGGCCGATTCAACTTTTAATCACAGAAATTTAAAAAAAAATCTTGGATTACTGAATAAATTACACTATCCCACCCCCCCCCTAAAAAAAAAAACTCTGTACTTTGCCCCAGATCTGCCATTTGGCCACTGTAAACCCTGTCCATTTCTGCTATGTGTCATTTCATACTTGTATCATGAATCATATGCTGCTGCATATGCTTTCCGCATAATGAACTAGATAAATAAAATGTTCAGACTCTAGTTTAGCCTGCCATCTGTTTGTGAAGTCTGCAGGAAAGAGAAGACATCTCTCATCCTGCCTCTCCTCCCAGCTCCCCGCCTTTTTTAAACATCAAAGTGCTCAAGCATGTTGAAGTGAAAAATTCCAGTATGTTTAAAAATGTCCTCCATCCTTCTGAAAACGTATTTCTTAGGATGTTAGACTGCAAACTTTTATCTATTAAAAAGATCAGAAACAGTGTGAATTAGCCCTTTTCTTTACATATGACTACATTAGCTTCAGTGTTATTTTTAATAGCTTTTTTCCAGTTGTGCTAGTTATTTTCATATCATAGAGAAGGGTAACTGTGTCATGGTTAGAAACTACCATCTTCCTAGTGGATAGGACAGAGTCAAGAAGTTATTGTTCAGTCATTTTAGTAGTGACTGCATTTGGGTTGTTTTGTTTTCTTTTTTTGGCAAAGATACTGAAGTGGTTTGCCATTGCATTCTCCAGTCTATTTTACAGATGAGGAAACTGAGGCAAACAGGGTTAAGTGATTTGCCCCAGCTCACACATCTAGTAAGTGTGTGAGATTGGATTTGAACTCACCAGATTGTTCACTGTGCCACCTTGCTGCCCAAAGTCAAGAAGGGTTGAGTTCAGATCCTGACCTAGACATTTATTAGCTATGTGAGTCTGGGCAAATCATTTTACCATTCTGTCCCTAATATTAGAAGATTATATCTGACAGCTTTTGGAGTCCTTTATAACTCTAAATCTCTGATGCCCTGGTGCCTATTTTGGCTTGGATTCATTTGCTCAGAGTTACTCTTCAGAAACATCCGTTTCTGTTCATACGTTGCTTTCACATTAAGGATAAAAGATGCCATGCTTTTCCAGATCACTCTCCATTCTCAGTCATGAGATGGCATTTTGTTTTGTTTTGCGCTCAGAATCAGTAGTAGTAAAACAGATATGAACTCTGAACTACAGTATAGGTTCAGGCTTGAGCATTTGTAGATGCTAGACTGATGATCATGTTAACCACAAACCCAGAAGCTGCCCCCTCCTTCCCCAGAGTGACAAATCCTGTTTCATACTATTAGGTCATAGTTTTAAACAACCACTCTATTTGTTGAAAATGGTTAAGACAATTTGTATAGAGACATTATTTGGGAAAACACTTTTTTTCACAGAAAACTAAAATAATTTGATACAGATGTTTTGAAAACCCATTTAAGTAAGAATTTAAGCTGCTAAACCTACCTTTGCTGAGAAAAACAGTTCTTAAGTACTGTATGCCAGAACTGGAAATGGCAAGATAAGGAAAAGAAAACACAAAAAGAAGGAATTTAGCAGCAACTCCCTGACTTCCTGGCACAATCAGTTTCATAAACCCACAATAAATGAATGAATAACAGTGAATGATAAAAATGAATGAATGCATAAATCAATTGAATTAATTAAATGGATGACTGAATTTTATGTATAGATTTTTCTAACAAATATTTTATTGTAAATAAAATGTTTTATTATGAATATTTATGAATAAATTAACCTCTATTTTGAATTCTTATTCTGCCACTCACTGGTTCTGTCAACCTGGACAAGTCTCTGAATCTTTCCAAACTTGTTTCTTCATTTTGAAAACAGAAATAATAAAACTTGAACTACATACTTCCCAGTGTTATAATAAAGGTCCTACAAGTGGTTTATAAATCGCGGCAGCTCAAGGAATTGATTGTATTGTGTAGGGGGTACTTATTTGCATAATTTTCCTTTAAAATGAATTTTAATTCATGGTATCATAATCGTCATTCATTTCTGTTGTGAACCAGTTGTCTATTTTCAGCTAGTTACAGTGGTCATGCTACTTGTTTTAAGGTGTTCATGTTTTCCCACAAATTTACACTTGGAGGTTCACTCACCAAGGAGCCTGTCTAGCTTACTCCTGCCACTGCTAAGATATCAGTGGAACACATTATCTCTCACTTTTTTTTTTAACTTTTTTTTTTTTGTCCAATGATCAATACTTTTCTTTGACAGTATCCTTTATTCTAGTTCTTCCTTGTATTTCCTTCTTTTCTAGTGTTCACCCCTACTATGTACCTTTCCATTGACCTTGGAGTGATAATTATTTTTACTTCTTCAAAGATTATTATTTCATGACTTTTGTAGCCCTGTCATATCAGCAGAATGGATATTAAACAGGAATAAGTTATAGGTCATTAAAGGAATTTTGCAGTTTCAGAAAGGCAGTCTTCCTAGCTCATTGCCCGTTTGCTGTCTTTTGAGGCTTTTGTAAATTGCTTCATGGATTTTGATCTTGGATAATTACTGGAACTGGATAAGAGAGGAACAAATTTGAAATTTCAGCATAAACTGATGGTAGAATGTATTCATATTTAATGGACGAAGTGAGCATGGATGGATGACTTATGGCATATCTAACACAGGTGGCATGGAAATGACTAACAGTGAATTTTGTTCAGCAGTGCCCCCTGTCCAATTACAGCAAAGGAAATGTTTGTTTTTGACCTTTTATTTTCTTATCTTTTCCACCTCCTTTAATGTTTCCTTTCTCCTCCATGCTAAAACTACAGTCAATCAACGATCATTCAATAAATGCCTCCTGTGTGCCAAACATTGTGTTATTTGCTAGGCATACAAAGGTAAAGATTGAATCCCAGTTCTCAATAATCCCCATTGGATATACCTTCAATTTGATGACTTCGACATTAACCTTCTGTAAGTTTGCCAAATATCTCTGACATTTCAGTGGATCTCTTGTCTCACTGACAGAGCTATTTCTTCCAAGATACAAATTCCAACCCACTGGCACCATCTAATGCTGTCTGATTCATGTCCATGTCACCCTGTAGATCCTTTTGTATGTCTCTTCATGTATTATGAGTACTAGCTGAATATATTTAGTGTTCCTCAGTTATTGCTTGAAAGTGGGGCTTTGTTTCAAGGAGAAGCATATGGTCATTAGAAGTACCCATCAGTATCAATGAAATAGTCTAAAATATGTGGATTTTTTTCATGCTGCTATTTTTTGAAGAAGTAAGAAAAAACTTTATGCATCTGGCAAGCTTTCTAACTTTCTGATATGTTTACTCCCAGGATTTAGGTAATTTTCTCCCCCCAGACCAACATATTATCAATAAGCAAAAAGTTATTACAAGAATAAACTGAGCATAATTTAATCCCTTTTTGATAATTGCCAATCATCATGGTCAATACAGCAATGCCATTATGGATTTGCTTAGAGTCAACATATTTATTATGCACAAGACACTGTGTTAACTGCTGGGGATGCCTATATGAAAAGTAATACAGTCTCTGTCCTCCAGGAATTTTTGATCATTAGAAAGCTGAGATATGTACACAGATAATTATAATAACAATTTAGAAATAGATCTTTGTATGCAGAGTAGAAAGAAAACTATATTTAGGAGGCAAGACTTGACTTTGAGTTCTCATCCCACAAAATATTAACACAAAGTCAAATACTGAATGCCACAATTGGCATTCATCTGCAAAACTAGAATATCAGCTTATCTTCTTGAAGAAAGAACAGTGAACTATATGATTTCCAAGGCTTTTTTGGCTCCAAAATATGGACTTTTGAGTTTCTTTTAATCAAAGCCATAGAACCACAAATCTCAGTCTATCTTCTAAATAGTGGGTAACATTTAATGCTACCTTTGGGATGCTAAATTAATGCTGTCTTCTTGATTGGGAGATTTTTTTTTAATTGAAAAGGAGAGTTGATCAGTTCATTTACTTCTTTTACTTCCTTGTGGTATATTATTGCTCATATACAAAATTCAAGTTATATAAATAAAACCTTGAAAGATATTCTTTACAGTCAACTTGATCCTCAGAAGGACTCAAGGACAGGGGATGCTTCAAGTTTTCAGGGAGGAGCACCGGAGGTGATTTTCCAGCTATCTGTATTGATGCAGGAAATGTCTCATGTGTAACTTGAATCAGTGATATATTATTATCTTTTTTTCTTGCTACCTATGGTTCTAGGTCAGTGATTGACACAGAAGCAAAGATGTGATCTCTTATTTCTGCTTCTAGACTTATACTTTGGGATTTTTAAATTTTACAGTATGTTGATAGAGGCAAAGGAAAAAAAAAACAGTCATGTTAGAAGGTGGGTGGGAAATGAGTCTGCTTTTATGCCATAACTGCCTTTGTAAATTTACTGGGTCTGTTCTACCACAGATAGAAAAAGGCCTTCTTTCATAGACTAAGCTGAATTCAAGGGCAGCTAGGTGGTGCAGTGGATAGAGCACCAGTGCAGGAGTCAGGAAAACCTGAGTTCAAATCTCACCCCAGACACTTGACACTCACTAGCTGCGTGACCTTGGGCAAGTCACTTAACCCCAATTGCCTCATCCTGGGTCATCTCCAGTCATTCTGATGAATATCTGGTCACTGGATTCAGATGACTCTGGTGACCTGCACAGCCCTCCCTCACTCAAAACAAAGTCAAGTGCAAGTCATGTCATTGGTTCTCTCATAGCATGGTCTTCTTCGGCAAAGGATGAACACATACACAGCTGAATTCATAAAAATTTGCAGAGTTCATGGGCTCACTCATGCACATGTTTGGCTATCATAAGGGGCTTCAGGAGAGAGGAAGAAGGAAGGAAGGAAGGAAGGATGGAAGGAAGGAAGGAAGGAAGGAAGGAAGGAAGGAAGGAAGGAAGGAAGGAAGGAAGGAAGGAAGGAAGGAAGGAAGGAAGAAAGGAAGGAAGGAACCCTACACTGATCTTTGTTTATATTTTTGGTTTTTTCTTTGTGGGTGTTAATGCAAAATACAGAACAAGATTTTCCTACTGATATTTTCTCAATTTTTATCCTTAGTTCCATCAACTGGAAGAATCTCAAACAACATTACTCCATCGGGAGCAACTGCACCAACCAGCCCAGCCCAGCCTCAACTCAATGAACAAGACACTTATGTGCAGAGAGCTGAGCACATCCCAGCAGGCAAACGTACTCCGATGTGTGCCCAGTGTAACCAGGTCATCAGGTTTGTATTCATTTTTATGAATATCCTCTAACATATCAAGAATGGTTTTAGCTTTAGATAATAACTGGGATAAACTTGTTATCACAGATCATGATGATACTGAAAAGTCCTGAACTATTTCTCCATGTCAGGACTATTTTACCAACTGGAAGAGAGATTTCATGTTAGTAACATCTGGGTGATAAGATTGGAAACAGAGATGGGGCCAAGTTCTTGAATGTCAAGGAAGTCATTTGGATATAACCTGGCCTGCAAGGGCACTGCAGCCTTTTTGTCATGAAGACCTACTCTTTTCCTTATTTGAGAAATAAGGGATTTCTTTGGCTAGAACCTATGGTTTCATTGGTTAATAAGATTAAATTGATTTCCTAGTGAAGAAACTCCCTCTACCCATGCAGGTTGGCATCTTTTCTTCCATTTATTGCTTCACAGAGTTGCTTGAGACACTGAATACCCAAGTGATTTGCCCAGGAGCATATGGCTAGTACATGTCAGAGGTGTGACTTAAACACAGTCCCTCCTTTGTCTGTGATACCCTTCCAGGGGTGGGGAAGCCTGCAACCTCAAGGCCACATGTGGCCCTTCAGTTGCTCAAGTGTGGCCCTTTGGCTGAATCCCAACTTCACAGAAGCATACGTGCTTGCATTCCCAGAGATCTTTGATGCTAGACTTTCTTTTCTTTTTAATTATTTAATTTATTAAAATTTTAATTTATGGAATAAAACAAACATTTCCTTAACATAGTATAATTTCTAAAAAAGGTGATTGGCACATGAAACTGCAAATAGAGTAACCTTCATAGACAGGCACATATACAACGTGTAGTTAAAATATAGAAAAGTTAATTTTGTGGGTTTATTTCAGTGTCTGAAAATTTGAAACAAAGAAAAGGGCAGGACAGAAAGCCCAAAGTTAAAGTTCTTAATCCTTCGTGATCCATCCCAAACCCTGCTATGGTTTTGCCCTAAGTTGGAGAAAGACAATGTATGCTTGGACCCAAAACTGTTAAGGTCCAGGATGAGACCACAGTGACAGCTGGGGCAGGGAACAAGGGAGAGTCTAGACCCTAGGGAGAGGCATTTTATACTGCAAAGAAGAGTTAACAGCTATTAAATTTTGTTACTCCTTTAGATTTGGCTTTTGTTTGCTACTCTAGTTTTAAATTAGCGGAGCACTGATTTCTCTCAGTAAATGACACTATAGACCAAGCAGGGGTTTTCATCCTTTTTACTTGTACACGTTGCCATCATTTTGTGTTTTCTGTGAAATAAAATCACTTTTTCAAGGGCTCATTTAAGACTTGAGACATTTTTTGGTTCTGCTTACCTGGGTTTTAGTGCTCAGTTACAAAAGACCTGGAAAGCATCCAGAGAAAGAACTAGGGAGTCTGAATGCTGATCAAAGCATATTATTTTCACTTTGTTTTGGGGGGCTTTTCCCTTTTGTTCTGTTTCTGCTTTTACAACATGACTAATGTGGAACTATGTTTCCATGATTGCACATGTATAACCTATATCAGATCGCCTGCTGTCTTGGGGAGGGAGAGAGAAAAATTTGGAACTCAAAATCTTATAAAAATGAATGTTGAAGACTATCTTTACATGTCATTGGAAAAGCTAAAATACTATTTCCAACAAAAGACCTGGAGAAGGAACACCTGTGAAGGAGGAAAAGGTATCAAATTGTCAGTGGTATTATATGTATACTAACTAGTTCTTTTGACAAAAAAATCAAATTACTTTGTTGTCACAAAATATATATTGTATTATGTTAGTTAGCTTCTACTTTGGTGAAACTCATTTAGTGAGAAAGTAAGAAAAGTCATCGAAATTACTTCACATTTGCTTTAAAATTTAAAACTTGTCCAGAAGGTAATTTTCACTCATACATAATTAGTAAATATCTAGGAAACGCCTGGATTGCTCACTCATGATCTGTTATATTTAGCTGATCTCTCCTTAGCTAAGACTCTGCTCTCAGTTGAGCATCAAAGTTTCATGTACTTAGGAGATCTTAGGAAGGGGGCTGAGCTCTTGTCAGGATCACATAACACTAATTAATAGACCACATTCACCTGGTCCTCTCAGATCTTACAGCACTTTGAGAAGATTATGGTAGGTTCAGAATTCATTAATTATGGTACACAAACCTTTGAGTCAGCCTTTCTTAGACAAAAATCCAAGTTGGCTCAAGTGATACTCTCTCACACACCTTCTCCACAACTATGGCTTACCCTACTGGGGGCTGGCAAACTGGGAATTGTTGCTGCATTTAATGATGCTTTAATTTATACTGTTAATCATTAATATTTAATGATGGTTTCAAAATCATGCAAAACTTACTGACCTCAGGTTGCCAAGCAAAATTAATTTTCTGATGAAGCTATAAAAATAGTGTTTTTGAGAACTTCAAAGATTCAGCTACCCAAGTTTTGGTCCTAGACTGGTTGCCTCCTTAAAATACCCCAAATCTGACCCCTTTTTTCACTTTTTTGCATGTGATATTCTATTAGATGGTTCTTTTTTTTCTTGACATAGTAAAAAGGTTTCTCCTGTGTTATAGTGCATAGAATTGTCATATAGCTGGTTTTTTGGTTTTATTTGCTGCAGAGGGTTTTTGTTTGGGTTTTGTGTGTGTGTGTGCAAGTATTGGGTTGTTTTAGAAGAGAAACCTACTGAGACTTTTTTTTAATCTTAGTGTTACAGTAGGGTCATCCCTTCTTATACCAAATTAATACCCAGATTCACTGTTAGCTTTAATAAATACTGATCTCCATAATCTGATTCTTGAAAGGTGTGAGGAGGGAATACCATATGTTTGCAATAAATAAATAATAAAGTTATTTCAAGGGGGTATTAGGGAAAGTGTCATGTAGGAATGTCACCAAAGCTGAACCTTGAAGGAAGCAAGTTATATTAAATGATGGAAACCAGGTTGGGGAGGGCTGAAAATGCTCCTACAGACAATGGAGCTCCCCTGCAGAGTTTTGAGCAAAGAAACAATGTATTGAGAACTGTATTTTGAGACTATAAATGGCAGCTCTTGGGAGGACAGATTGAAAAGGCAGAGAGATTGAGGATATAAGAGATAAAATTTAGTGAGTCAAATTATGTGGGTAGGAAATACAATATAAATACAAATAAATATGAAGTACTACTGAAATATATTTTGCTTGTATCTGGGGAGTTGGATCCAAATGACAAATTATTTCCTTGGCTGTAGCATTTAACTTCATTAAAATCTATTGAACATTATACACCATTACCAGCGATACTCCAACTTAACTTCTTTGTAGTTTTATGCGAAAAAGGAGAACTGGAACGTCAATAAACTTTGATTTCTTTGTATATATGCTATGCTTTTTGTTTTTTTAACCTGGCCTCTGTTCCCATGAAGCTTACCATGTATCTAGGGGACACCAGAGCAAAAGTAAAAAATTCAGTCAATTCAGTCATCTATTTGGTCTAAGTACTAAGAAAGCAGTGTGGCTGATTGATTTCACAGAAATGCTTTAAAATAAATCATTTGACTAATTCTGGTATTTTCTAGGCATCGCTATAATCAACAAAGGAATATAGAAGCAAATTAGGCATGGGGTGGTAGAAGAGAAGGAACTCTGGGCGTAGTGAAAGGCTTTTTAATCCCAAGATCCTTTGCCTCCTATATTAATTTCATCTGGCTTGGAGATAAATGCCAAAAGATGAGGCATAAATTTTTCTTTTTGGTGTGAAAATGCAAACATTTCCAAAGTTGTCATTTGTAATTTCCTAAAAGGCAGAGGTGTGATTCCATGGAAATATATTTTTTCTTTGTAATTTGCTTCACCTTCCCAAACTGGAAAGTAAAGATTCTGTCCTTTGAAAATAAAGAAGAACAAATTTTGGCTATCCCTAACATTTCCAACTTTGGGTAGGAAGTAAAATACTTTCTATAACCAATGTGGTTTTTAAAAAAAATTTCAACAAAAAGTATATTGTTGGGTCCACCTTTGTCTCTTTTTGCCTTTCTGTTGTGCTTTTGCATCTCATTCCTTCCCTGCTCGATCTCAGTTTCTTTCTGTCTTTATCTCTTTGTTCTGTGCATGGTTCATAGTCTTCTCTTTCCCCATCAAATGAATAAACAAGCCTTCATTTAACCGCTGCTAAGGGCACCTAGGTGGTGCAGTAGATAGACCTTGGAATCAGGAAGACTCGTCTTCCTAAGTTCAAATGTGGTCTCAGACACTTGCTAGCTGTGTGACCCTGGGCAAGTCACTTCACCCTGTTCGATTCAGTTTCTCATCTGTAAAATGGGCTGGAGAAGGAAATGGCAAACAACTCAAGTATTTCTGCCAAGACAACTCCAAAACCTGAGATCAGGAAGAGTCAGATGTGACTAAAACGACTAAACAAACGTGTGCCAGGCACTGTGTGTGGCGCTTCCACTCCCTCTAAACAAAGTGAGACAAGCCCTGCCTTCAAGGAGGTTCCACAGGAGGAGACATTCTACTGGGAGAGACATATCCATATATAAGTACACATAATCGATATATACCAAATAAATGCAAGGTAATGGTGAAGGTGCTCCCTGCTGGGGAGAATTAGGAAAAACCTTATAGAAACTGGTAATTATGTAGTTTTGAATTAAACTAAGGATTCTAAGAGTCAGAGTTGAGAAGGGACCCCATTTCAGTATAAATCTTTGCTTGAATTTTTTTTTTAAATGTAAGACTGATTGAAATATTAACAACATTTTCCTGTACAGTCTCAGAAGAGTATTTTGCTTCCTACCCCAAGTTTGGAAATGTAAATATTTCTGAAATTCACTCTTATTTTCAAAGGACAAAAACTTTAAATTTCCTGTTTGGGAAGGTTACAAAGCAATGATATTCCTCTATGGAATAACATCTCCGACTTTTTGGAAATCATAAATGACAGTTTTGGAAATCCTGATATTTTCACACCAAAAGAAAGAAGAATGACCTCATTTTGGGTATTTGCCTGTAGACCAGTTGAAGTTAATATGAGGGTGAAAAGGGCTAGGGTTCTCCCACCTTTCATTCCCTTCCACCTTCCTGTGTATGCAGATAGGAGGACGGTGTTGGATATGAACCAGTATATTGAACTGAAGGATATTATTTTTATATTAATTAAATAGGGCTTTTATATATTTTTAAAATTTATTTTTATTTTCTGTTCTTTAAGTTTTGGTTTTTTATTTTTAAAGGGGGCAAGGAGAATGTCCTTTGTTCCTTACTCCCTCAGAATAAAAAAGTTGTTTTGCTTATGAAGACCTGAATCATTCTTCCTCTCCTATGAATCAGTAGTGGATGATTTTTTTTTAAAGTACACATTCTTGCCTCTGTATCCCATTTCCTTCTTCTGCACCTTTGCTATTTCACTATATTCTTTCCCTGGCATTTCTGCCCTGCCCGCCATTTTTATCATTGTTATTAGAGGATGGGAGAGTGGGGGAAGGTTGCCATTGTAAAACGTTTGCTTTTATGGTTTCAGCCATACTTACCAGCACACTGAGCCAGATGTTGCAACTCCTTTCCCTCCCTGCATCTATCAATCAACAAGTGGCTAATTGAAAAGTCATAGGGTGCACAACATTCATTGTTGGAAGCAGTTGAATCCCTTCTTACACTTTGTAGATATCCAATCCTATTATTCTTGTGCAGGCAAAGGGAAACTTAATCCTATCTGGAATTATATGAACTTCTACAGTGTCATTACTCTGTTAATGAGGCCGTAAATTAGTCAGTGCTGACATGGTGGAGAGGAGAGCACTCTGTTCCATGGATGGGGTTGGATTAGTTAATCTATACATAAGTGAAAGAGCCCTGATGGGGAAGGTACCCATACTGGGAGGCTGGAGGACATCAGGGCAGGTCACTGTGGGCACTGAAGCCAGACCTGCAGGAATCTTGAGTCAGGGTGCAGGTAAGGGCATTTGAAAATTGTTTCCTAAAGACTCAGTAGCAGTTTTCACAAAATTATTTACTTCCACTCCCTCTGAAGATCTTTTCTCACTAAATCAGAATGAGAGGAATCAGTTAGACTGCCCCAGAGATGGATTCTAATGAAATGGAATTTTATTTAGTGTAACTTTCTAAGTCAGCGAGCAACTTTGGCGAAAGTGATGATTTCTGCACCTGCCCCTTTAAGATGAATTTCTTCATCCCACTTTCATGAGATTTCAATCCTATATGTTTTCTAAGTCTTACATTTAAACATTATACCATTTCATCTTCTCAAGGATGTTGGGGTAGAGAGCAGGGTCAGAAGAGCTTGGCTCTTTTTAAAGAAAGGGAGTAATGCTAATTTCTGAACCCCAAATGAGAAAAGTGTCACAAAATATTAATATTGATTTCTATGTCTGGGCCACTAAATCATCAAGTGTCTAATGCTTACAATTATCCCTTCTATACCGTGACTTTCCTCATTAAGGTTTTGATATATTGTGTGTTGGCATAAGAAATTAAATGGGAATTGTGGGGGGGCTTTGCAAAGGACAGCAGATGACACAGAAAAAAGTTTAGGAACTGAGAAATGCATAAAATATATGTATAGAATTGTATAATATCAACATATTTTATTTTTAATATCACAGTAATTCATACTTCTTCTCTGGTATAAAGAGGTCAAAAAATTGTACACAGATTTTTGAGGTCACAGGAGCACCATGCCCCTAACCCCTATGATATACAGGGATAGCTGTACAACCCATCCAACACCCCCTCCCCCAACTATGGTCATTAAGTCAATTCTAATTGTCGGTGTGAAGTTGAAAGTCAGTACAGCCAAATGGATACAACAGGGAGCTATCAGGCTCTGATTCAGCCACCGAGGACTTTGATGAAAAGCGGATCATTTGACCTCTGTTTCGTCTCCTTGCCTGTAAAACAGGCTCATAATAACTGACCTGGTCTATCTCACAGGAATGTTGTATGGACAAATTACATAATAAATTTAAAAGTGCCTTGGAGATAGAGGACCTTCATCGGTGCAAGGTATTATGTTATAGCTGCAGGAAAAGTGCATTGCATAGAGGTCTCCCGTGGTTCATCCATCCTGATGCCCTGTGCTCCTGATGCCAAGATATGGCTATCTAATGGATTCTTATTAAGCAAGCTGAATCCATCTTATCAGTTTGTGACTCTATCATGTCTAATGGAATAAAATCTACTTTAAACATTTGTTCCTTCCAAACAAATGTGCAGCAAAGAACATTTACTTTTAAATTGAATTAAACTCCCTTTCATAGTGAGTAGGAATAAACCATAATACATCAGAGGAGTTAATGTAGTGTGTGTCCTTTAGGGCTTAAGTGTTCATTTTGCAATAGGATGATTGTGTTTAACAAAGCTGAGGAATAAGGGTTTTGAGAAAATTTGAGGAAAGGGAAAAATCAGCCAGCCGCAGGGTGAGTTGTTTAGAATCATTTAGTCTTTTTGGCAAAGTGAGGACTTGAACTCTGATCTTGTGCTCATCATTCCACACTATGACACTGACGACATCACGCTTGCTACATGATCTTGGCCAAGTCACCTGATGCCTTTTTGCATCTTTTTCCTCATCTGTAAAATGAGGATAAGGGGCAGCTAGATGGTACGGTGGATAGAGCACCAGTGCAAGAGTCAGGAGGACATGAGTTCAAATCTCACCTCAGATACTTGACACGCACTAGCTGTGTGATCTTGGGCAAGTCACTTAACCCCAATTGCCTCATCCTGGGTCATCTCCAGTCATCCTGATGTATATCTGGTCACTGGATTCAGATGGCTCTGGAGGAGAAGTGAGGCTGGTGACCTGCACAGCCCTCCCTCAAAACAAAGTCAAGTGCAAGTCGTATCATTATTTCTCTGATGGCGTGGTCTTCTTTGGCAACGAAGGACAAACACACACAAAATGAGGATAATAGTAGCACCTACCTCTCAGGGTTGTTGGGAGAGAGCTGACATAAATTAACCTTGCGTGTTATAATCTGACTGGACTTGGCATAGGTGCTATTGAGTTTGAATCTCCACTCTTATCCTCATTAGCCATGTGCCCATCCATGGGCAACTCACTACCCCTTTTTATTTCTCCATGTATAAAATAATCATGGGACTCTGAGGTTCCAAAGAAAGTGCTACCTAAGATCCAATATGAAATGTAAAGACTCAAGTACATTGCTATAAACCCTCCAAGTACTGTACTAATATGGATGTTATGTTTCTGAGGAAAATCAGAATTATTTCTTTTAACAGAGGACCTTTCCTAGTGGCATTGGGAAAATCCTGGCATCCGGAAGAGTTTAACTGTGCCCACTGCAAAAACACCATGGCTTACATTGGATTTGTGGAGGAGAAGGGAGCCCTGTACTGTGAGTTGTGCTATGAGAAATTCTTCGCCCCTGAATGTGTTCGCTGCCAAAGGAAGATCCTTGGAGTAAGTCTGAGTAAAAAACACGTTTTTGTTTATTCCAACTTGGAGGTGTTGTCCTTTCCTTCTTGTTTTGTGCTCTTGTTGCTGGTGAAGGAGGGGCAGAACTGAGCAGAAGCGCCCCTCCCACCTCCACCCCACCAGATATAGCCTCATAAGACTCAGGAGGATAGGTGGGCAGCCTGTGGTTTCATCTTGCTGTTTTCCTGTTTGGCTGGTAGAAGTTAGGCCACCAAGCAAAAATAATTTACTGTGGATTCTCAGGGACCTGGGTGGGCTGCCTTCCCGGTATGCCACTTGCCTAAGAAGACAGAAGCAGGCTAGGTTGATTCTGGTCAGACCACACACACAATAGTTCTCAACACTGACACCTTTACTGTTTTAATTAAATTCCAGCGTTCTTTTAAGACCAGGATTTTTTTTTTCTACCTGCTAGGGTTCAACCATAGAACCTCATGAAACTTTCAAAAAAATATGAAGTATATAAATGATGTATTTTTCTTACACATATATAATATTTTAAAATATAACTTTAGTTTTATGAGACTGAGTAGGTAATGGAAACAGACTTTTGACAGAAAAAGCTAAAACCGCACATTTTGCTAAAGAGTAAATTGAGGACAGATGAATTCATCAAGGTTTACAGAAAATAGGTGTTATTATTTTCTTCTCTGGAGTTTTTAAAACTGAATTTTGAGGTCAGAGTCTGGGCATTTGCCCTGTTGCCTATGGAGTAGTATATGTCTTTCTGGAAGAGAAAGAAACCGCAGTGACCTGTTTGTTCTGGAAACCAACTTAGTATCATGGGAATTTCTCCAACACTTCCTAGAAATCAGATTCCTGTGCCTTTGCTGAATTATAATACTCTTTTAAAAAATATAATCTTATCTCACTAACTAGGAAATAGACTACTGGTTACTTAGTATTTTGTGAAACCTAATGAAGTAGACAACTAAATTATACCTACGAAATTGGTTTCTGACAGAAGGAAATGTCCTTTATGTAGCTGTAGAAATGCTGTCGGGCTTCTCTATGAAGATACAGCCCAAGCCATTATAACTCAGCTTCTAGGAGCCTTACTTACTCACCTATTGAAGCAATGTAGGGAAAAGACAGACATAAAAATATTTCCCTGGAGACTTGGGACATTCTGGGAAGGTAAATTGATAGAGTGAAAAGGAGGCCATACTTGAAGTCTAAGAGGTCTTGGGTTCTAATCCCAACTCTTACAATTACTACCTTTGTTACCTTGGGTAAATTTCTTCAACTGCATCATCTGTAAGATGAGGAAATTTGACTTGCCTTCTGAATCCATGATCATTTCTGTGACCTATTATTTCAATTTGCATAAAAGCAAATGCAATTCTTTGTTGTAGATTTCTGACAGCATTCTTTTGAGATCTGAATTATATCTTTGCTGGTCCTTACCTCCGATTTGCATAATGACCATAACCAAGCCATAATAACAATAACATCTACTAATATAGGATGTTTAAGTGTTACAAAGCACTTGAGTGCATTTAGCGTTATCCCCAAATTATTAGGAAAGAAACTAAGATTCAAAGGAACAGTTAAGGGTTAGTGGTAGTTTTGAAACCTACACTTCCTGACTCCTATGTCTGCTCCGCTGAGAAATATAATGTATAATTAACTCTTACTAGCTAACTTTTCTTTGTCATTTTCTTTTCTTTTAGATAAAGGTTGATGTTTTTTGGCTTTTTCTTACCATTACTTTCCCCAGTGTCTCTCCCCTGTTCCTTTCCTAAAGAGCCATTCCATTTTTAAAGACAAAAAAAAAGAGGTTAAAAAATTAGCAGAACTGATCAGAATTGATCCCTTTTTTAAATTTCCTAACCAATGAATGTAGATGAAAATATAGATTGTCTTTTTTCATAGCGATACCCCATTTTTTTCCCTTTCTACACCTGTGATTTCCTTAGTGTAAGGAGCGTTTTTATAACGAACTCCTTCTACCAATTTAGATCAGCAAGTCTGCGATTTACAATCTCTAAAGTTTCCCTGGAGTCCAGTAGTGTCAGAGGTGAGGGCTGGTGCCTTAAGCTTTAATAAATATTTGTACTTGCAAATCTTGCAACTTCTGTTTTTTTTCTAGTCTGATTCCCTGTGAATGTGAATCATTAGAGCAAGACCAAAAGAAAGGGACCTTGGGTTGTTCATGGGGTATTAAAGATGATCCCAAGCAAAGCAATCCAACCCACTATCCTACATATGATTTCATTCACCTACCAAGCCTTCGTGTCCTGATTACAAGGTTCCTTGTTGGTTTGAATCTATATTTCCTAGCACTATTTTAGGAAGAGTTAAACATTTTTATCACAAAAATAGCTTGATCAAAATTGAACTGTGTAATCTTAAATATTTGTAAAACTAATTACATTATGTCCTCAGGATTATAATTTCATTAGTCTAGGGCAGCTCTTCTAAAAGTATGGATTACTTCCCCTTATGGGATCTCAAAAAATTTGGCAACAGTAAAAAGGTTTCTGAATGCACAATGACCAAAAATTAATTAAATTAATCAAAAATCAAATGCATAATGAATCTGAGGTTGCCCATGTTACGCTGGTCAACTTCACTGCAACCTTGGATTCGAACACAAAGCATGCGCACTTTGTGCTGCCAACAGGTCACCAGGGGAGAAAGTTTAAGAAGCCCTGGTCTAGGGGACTATTGGATAAGGAAAGTCCCTCTACCATGCAGGTCAACTTCTTTCTTGCAATTTTAGAGTGTTTCCCAGGGCCCTGAAAAGCTAAATAACCTGTCTGGGGTTGAAGAGATAGTGACTCAGAAGTGAGACACTTTTCCCCTATAACATATAGAAATAAAAACAATTTTGTGGCAGTGACATCTTTTTCCTGGCTGTGACATTTAGGGATAGTGCCCTAACCCTTTCCTAAGGAGTTTCAGGCACTGTTTGAAATAAAACAGGGTGCAAGTAAGGATATTTGTGAAATATGTAGTTTCAGGAAAAAGATTCATAGCGTGGGATATATTCAAATAGTAAAACAGCTATTTAGAGTGTTTGATTTGTGTGTGTGAAAAATACATTCATTCTTTCATTGATCATAGAAGGTTCCCCTGTTTGTCCTTGTGTGAAGAAGGAAGTAAGAGGATCCCTTCATTTGACCTGTTCCACAAGATGGCCCATTAAGAATGGGGCACTACATATTGGGGAGTGGCACACACCAGGAGTGAACTCGGTGCTCACCACCCTTCTTGCTGGGGTAGAGACTCTTTTAACACATCCCAACCCTGACTGGACTACTTCTTATTCCACCAATGCATTGGCACAATTATTGTTTGCCCAGGGAAGTGAAACATCCTACACTAGCCCTGTCTAAACATACAAATATCAGTAATACTGTCAGAACAATCTCTTACATATTGATTATGTGGCCATCTCCTTTCATTTGTGATTAAAATTTTTTTTTCCACTTTCTGGAACAGGAAGTCATCAATGCTTTGAAACAGACTTGGCATGTTTCCTGTTTTGTTTGTGTGGCCTGCAATAAGCCCATTCGAAACAATGTTTTCCACTTGGAAGATGGTGATCCCTACTGTGAAACGGGTGAGTAAAGTCTTGAGATCAGGTATGACTCTTGGAGCCCCTATATTAAAGTGGAAGAATTGGATTTTGTCTTTAGAAAAACAATTTCTACTATTTCTCAAAATTTACGTTTTTCCTCCTCTTACATTACCTTTCAAATTATAACTCACCTTGAAGTCAGGAAGGCCTGAGTTCAAGTTCTGCCTTTTACACATAATGGGTTCATGACTTTGAACAAGCCATTCAATCCTTCATTGCTCTGAACATCTCTCTAAGGCTCTAAGTTGCAGAAAAGGTGCCAACTTCACCCTAGTAGGGGGTGGGGTTTCCTCACCTGAAAGTTCCCTATTCCAACAAAAAGAAAGGTCTAGTGCCTGGGGTGGGGAACCTATGACCTTGAGGCCACGTATAGCCCTCTAGATCCTCAAGGATGGCACTTTGACTGAATCCAAATTCAAAGGGCTTCCTCTGAGGACCTAGAGGGCCACACGTTGCCTTGAAGCTGCAGGTTCCCCACCCTCTAATCTACACCCTTAATCTTTTTATCTACTAAACATATTTTTCTCCATTTGGAAATAGCTATTAATGTGCATTATAAATTAGATGTGATAAGAAACCATTTTCTAGGTTCAAAATATTGAAATGGTATCTCCTTGAGATGTAGTTTATATTTAATTGTATATTCTTTTCCATTTGATAATAATACTATATGGCAATATAGATAATATAGTATATAATATTATATAATATATAAATACTATAATATTGCCATAAAATAATAATAATAGCTGGCATTTATTTAGCAATTATATTGCATTTTGCAAAGCTCTTCACAAGCATGATATCATTTAATCTTTGAATAGGTAAGAGTAGATACAGCATGCTTGGAGCTGTTAAAAATAACAAAAAACCTAATAATTCTAGAGAGTGATGTTTCTCATCCCAACTATAGTAGATAAATAGCATATATATCCTAGATATCATTTAAGTATAAAAAAAGTGTGATGTGAAGAAAAACATTTTCAAAATAGAACAGAGGAAACAAAAAAGAAAAAAGAAAAGATCCAACAGGTAGTGTTAGCCCAGATTTATAGATTAAAAAAAAATGCAGCTCAGTTTTCCAAATCCAAGTTTGTATAAAAGATAAAAGTGATCTTTTTTTATACTTATCTTTGTATAAAAGATAAAAAATGGCATCGTTTTGTTAATTTATGTATTTGCTTTCCAATGGTATTTTTTAAAATTCAGTCTTCAATATCAAGGTATGCATAATCCAAGGAATTTTTTTTTTTTAATAATTTAGGGGAATAATGCCATGGCTCTCTCTCCAAGGCCTTCCATCTATAATTGGCTTTAGAATAGTTTGTAATCTTTAAATTTGTATATGATATATGTTATGTGCTAGGAATACTTCACAGTGCCTCAGAACACTTTTATCATTCAGGAAATACTGAAAAGTTGTTAAACTCCTCTCTCTTTTATATCTGTTCTTTATTACAGCAGAGAGAGAGCAGCTCCTCTTAAGACTGAGCAAAGTTCCTAAACTCCCAAGCAGAGTTCCATCCTCTCTAAGCTTTGCTGAGTGCAATGTTATGTCTTTAAAGGTTTCTTCCTCCTGGCATTTGCATTGTTTTTCCCCTCTCAACAAGAAAAAAACCCAGAAATAATAATAATACTAATAAAGGATTTTCAGTAAACAGATGCTAATCCACAAGATTTTGGAAATGTTTCAGGTAGAGCACTAAATGTTAAATGGTTGAATGAATTTTATTAAGCTTTTTATTGTTTCTAGAGAAAATTGAAATAGACCAATGAAAATACTAGCATTTTTTGTTGTTTTCTTATTTTTACTTTGTTATGTTCTGTGTACTAAACTCTCAGGACACAAAGAATTCTCAGTTTCATAGTGGGATTGGGGCATAAACACTATTCGCTAAGAGCATTTTGTTTAAGTGGGTTATAAATATATATTTTACTATCTCCCTCAGCTCAAAATAATTAAGTACATGTTGAAAGAATCCTTATGATTTGGAAAGGTTTTGCAAAGTATGGTAAATATGCTAAACTGATGTCTTTAGCAGCTGCCTCTAATGTAGATGAAAATCCTTTCATATGTATGTGCGCACATGCACATACACACATATTTTAAAAAAGAATGAGCCGAGTTCTTGGTCTTGTTTCCTTAGAAAAACTTATCTTAATATCCTACACTTTGGTCATACATACATACATATATGCATATGTGTTATATATAACATATATTACATGCATATACATATATACTCCATAATAAGTAGATGTACTTATTTAACATGAGCTCTAAATATTCTCACCCTCAAATACTGTAAAACATTTTCTATAAGTCATTGCTTCTTTGCATTTTTCTGACCTTATATCTAGGAACCCCTCTAAACATAAATATTTGGCTCACGCAATTCCTGTCAAACACATTCACACACAAACACCTTTTTCTTTTAAATAGCAACTGTGTTACTAGGAGGCTTATCTAAATGGACTGTCTGTATGGCGCAGACCAGTTAAACCAGAGGAGCAGTCAGTGGCTCACTCAGACATTGAGTTGTACAAGGGCAAGAATGTCATAATTTACCCAGTTGTCTCATACCTTCTTTCTTTATTTCTTCTTGTTCCCCTTAGCTCCCATGGAATGAAAGTGCAGAGCTGGCCCCGATCCTTGGGTCCTCTTCCAAAAAGGAAGGAAAGGAGGGAGGGAGACAGGAAACAAATATTTATTAAATGCCTACCACGGGTCATTGTGCTGAGTGCTTTACAAATATTATTTCATTTACAACCACCCTGACAAGTAGGTGCTGTTGTTATCCTCATTTTACATTTGAGGAAACTGAGGCAGGCAGAAGTTTAATGACTTGTCCAGAGTCACACAGCTAGTTGGAGCTGAATTTGAACTCAGGTCTTCCTGGCTCCAGGCTCAACTCTACATCCACTTTGACCACAGCTGCCTCTAGGTACTTCTGTAGAAGGACCAGAGAAGTAGAACAAGGGAGTCACATGGTCCTTATTCCTCTAATATCAAAGGGCTTATAACCTTCAGATTAAAAGCAAATCCTCTCTCCTGTCTTCTCTGTTGCTGTCTTTCTCTCTGTGTCTCTCTTTCTTCTCTCTCTCTCTCTCTCTCTCTCTCTCTCTCTCTCCCTCTCTCTCCCTCCTCTGTCTCTTCTCTTCTCTCTTCTCTGTCTGTCTCTCTTTCTCTGTTTCTCTCCTCTCTCTCCTCTCTCTTTCTGTCTCTCTCCTTCACTCTCTCTTTCCTTTAATGTATCTCAAAAATGCTTACAACCTCCCCCACACACCAGTCTCACAGTTTCCGTGTAGTCTATTATTTATTCTGTTGTTGACTTATTTCATTTTACTTTAACTGTAACTAATTAAGTTATGAGAGGCATTATGATAAAAGGAGACTTCTGGAGTATGAAGACCTGTGTTCAAATTCTACCTATATTTCCTTGGCCAAATCACTTAATCTCACTAGGTCTCAGTTTCCTTGTCTGTAAACTAAGGAGGTTGGACTATATTGTCTCTACGGTCACTCCCAGTTCTAGAACTTGATCATGGAACATGGATCCATTAGTGTTTCTTAATAAATGTTGGTAAAAAATCTGAAAGACATCAAGTTTTTGTAGAGTAAAGATGGATAGGAATCCAAATACTTGCCTGATACCTTCTCTGAGTGCTCATGTCAGAGGACAAAGAGAGGGGAAAATGTTGTCTGGTTTAATTGGTGTTAGGTATCTCTACCTTTCACATAACCCTTTCAGACCTTAGGAGTCAAATCTTAATTAATTATTACAGAAAAAAAAATCACCTTTTGACCAGCCTTCTAGTGGCATGAAATGATGATGATGATAAAACCTGCTTGAAAAAAAAATCTTGATGTATTCCATTTTAGTCTTGCCAGGGACAAATCTTTTTCTTTCTTCAGAAGAAAATCTTATAAATGTTTTATCAGTATAAGCTATGTCAAGTTAAATTGTATTTTTTCTAAGAATTTCCAGCATGAAGTCATAAGATTGTAAGGAAAGTACACTAAAAGAAAATTGAGGCCAATATAGTATGACACAAACCAGCTGAAGCCAGAAACTCAGTTATGGATGTCACTTGTGAAGCCCCATGGCAATGAGACTCAGTAATTGAGGGCTTTTTCTTCCCCACTGGAGTTAGATATGATATGCAATATGTCAACGCCCGGAATTTGTTTTTAATCAATATTAAGTAGCCTTGACATTGCCAGGAAGGTAGAACCTTATGTCTAGTATTCTTTAATCATTCTTGTGCTAGTAACTGGATAATTATTCTTCACACTTTGGCATTTTGGTGACTGACTTGAGATAAGAGGCATTAAATAGAAATCAGTTAAAAACTTCTGAATAAAGGAAAATAAGTATTACCAAGAAGAAACATATCACTTGGTAAATTTTTATTAAATGCTTATTATGTGCTAGACATTGTGCTAACACAAGATACAAAGAAAGGTAAAAGAAAGTCCCTGCTCTCAAGCAGCTCTTGATCTAATGGGAAAAGATACCACATTAATAGAAATAAAAAGGGAGAGGGAGGGTTTCAGGTGTGGGAACATGATATAGTCCAGGAATGCAGCTGAAGGCTGGGAGAGGGAGAAATGATGAGAGAGCTGGCCTGAGCATCCGCCTTAGATGGAGGATCTAGGAGGAGCTCAGCACTATCCAATCTTTGCCCTCTTTAATCAGAGGGAAGGAAGGGCAGGGTAGGTATGAGTTTCAGATGACATGACCTTGTCAAATGAGATTCTACAAACCATAGTGGAGTCCACCAGTTCAGTCAGGTGGGAAATGTGGCAAATGTACTGTACAAGCATCTATTTAAAGCAAATACCAAATACAGAACCACCTCTTCAAAAGTAGACTTTCAGAGCATTTGCATAGTTGTCATATAGAGTTTCATCATGACTGCCATGTTTCTCTCCATTCCTGAGTGCCAAAAGTAAGCCACGCTTTAGGAAAGAGGGAGAGATGGCCTTGATTGCTTCTATCTCAAGGCATCAAGTCTACAGACAGTTTGTTAATAGTCACATAAGAACAGGAATAGATATGGTTAGCTTTCCAGTAATGAGTGCGGATAGAGAAAAGTTTCCATCATTTTAATATCTTAATGCTTTTCTTTAAAAATTCACTGTGATACAAAGAGAACGTTTTGAATATCAATTCACAGGTCAACAATTTTGAAAACTCACTACTTTTCCCTATGTTGTTTTCTTCATTTCTCTAATTACACTCAAAAAAAACCCCACTTAAACTTGGCTTTCTAAACTCTTAACTCTCTACTATCTGAAAACAAAAGGGTATTTAATATTTCAGCTGACTTGATTTTTAGCATTTTAAAATTTTAATAACTAATAGTAATAAAGTAGTACTTATCAAATATCTTCTTTAAAGTCAATGAAATGCACTTAAAACTTAGCAAACAAGTTAATTTACAATAATTCTTTGAGAAAGAAATTTCTTTATTCCTCAGGATGATAAGTTATCAGAAATACATGGCAATGCACAAAACAGAAATCAGACCTCCCTATATTTACCTACTTCATAAAAATAATTTTTTGTTTTTACTTCCTGAATGAATGAAAAATGAAAAAATTAGGGTAAGTACCATCTCCAGATGACTGATATTTCCCATCAACCTCTCTGCCTTTTCCTTCCTGCAGATTACTATGCTCTATTTGGCACCATATGCCATGGATGTGAATTTCCCATAGAAGCTGGTGACCTGTTTCTGGAAGCTCTGGGTCATACCTGGCATGATACATGCTTTGTGTGTTCAGTAAGTAAAAACTTCTTTTCCTGAATTAACTGAATGCAGTGTAAAGCCTGATTTGTGTGAGAAAAACAAATAGAGTATCTCTTAATCCTCTAAACTTAAATGAAAAATAGTTTATAGTTATTTTAAAAGGTATGTTAGTATTATATGAAAGCATTTTTCCCCACTTGGGTAAGTTTTGAATACCTTTCTCTCTGATGTGACATTCAGTAAGATTATGTCTTAATAAGCATGCTAATTTTGATGTTTGAAATGTTAATAAGTCCATTTTTATCCCATCAGTTGAACCAGTGTTTCTTACAATGGCAAAAAATAGTTTTTGGTGATTATTAGCAGCTTTCAGGGATATAGATAATTTATAGCTAATATATAACATAATTATATAGCTAACTGATGATGACAACTGACATTTGTATAGCACTTAAACACTAACAAAAATCTTTACATCCATTACTTTATTTAAACTTCACAACAACCTTGTAAAATCTGTACTATAGACTTTTTAATCCAATTTTTAAAATATCAAGACTCCACATGCAGGAGTTCTTCCTATGCCTTTAACTGCTCCTTCTAAGTCTGCTTTGTTTATCATCTCTGTCCCACACTCTTGCTGTGAGTGTACCCCAAAGTTCTGCCTGAGATTCTCCCCCTTTTTTTCCCTGTCCCCCCATCCCTTCCCTTCTCTTCTCTGCATTCTCCCTTAGTGATCTTATCAGCTCCCATGGTTCCAGTTATCTCTACACAGGTGACTCTTAAAACCCCTATCTAGTCTTCAGTTCTTTCTTTAACTTGAAATTGTCCTCAGTTGCTCACTGGACCTCCCATCTGTATGTCACGTGGACACTTGATACATAAAGTGTCCAAAGGAGAAATAGTCATCTCTCCTAATAAACCAACTTCTCCTCTTACCATCTCTTTGTCTGTGAGGGGCTCCAATGCCCTTGGAATCATCCTTGTTTCTTTCTTGTCCCTCAGCTTCCAAATCTAATCATTTGTTAAGTCTTGGAGATTCTGCTTCTACACAAGTGCATGAAAACACTCAAACAGCCACCAACTTAGTTCACACCCTTAGTAATCTCTCACCTAGGCTGCTGTTGTCTCGTTGGACTTCCTGTTTCTAACCTCTCTAACCTGACGTCTTCCACTGGGCTGCCAAAATGATCCTTTCCAAAGTGGAACACTGGTTGATCTCCTGCTGAAGAGTCTTCAGCAATTCCCTGTTGCCTTTTGGACAAAATACAAATTCTTGTTTAACTTTTCAAACTTTTCACAGTATCTTTACTTCACCTTTCTAGACTTTACTATCCAGCCAACCTGGGCTAATTGCCATTTCCCTTATGTGTCATTCTGTCTCTTCTCTTCAGCTCCCTCCTGCCTGGAATATTCTTTTCTCATCTTTGCTTCTGAAATCTCCAGGTGCCATCAGGTTCTCCTTCCTATATAAGGCCTTTCCTGATCCCCACAGTTACTGGGGCTAGTAATATCTTCTCTAGATGATTCAAGTAGTTCCCTTGACTCTAGTGTCTGTATCATGAAAGTTTTAATATGCATTATAGGAGGGAATGCCCAACCAGAAGCAGAAGTCAGCCACATTGATGAAGCCACAGATCCTTCATGTCTTCACCTGTACACTTTTTAGGTGCCATATTTATTTGTCAGCTAGGCGGAATGATGGATAGGTTCCTGGACTTGCGATCAGGAAGACCTAAGTTTAAATCCTTCCTCAAATACTTCCTAGTTGTATGACCCTGGGAAAATTATGGAGCCTCAATTTTTTTTTTTTTTTTGTGAAATGAGAATAGTAGCCCCTACTTACCAGGGTTGCTTTGAAGACCAAATGAGAGAATAATGTATAACGTATTTTTCAAACCTTAAAGTGCCGTATGATAAAGTGGTTAATGATGGTGGTGGTGGTATTTATACGTATCAGATCCTCTCAGCAGAATATAAGCTTTCTGTGTACAGGGACATTTTTGTTTATCTTAGTGTCCTTGTGCATAGTGGTGCCTGGCACACAGTAGGCACTTAATAAATGCCTTTTTTGAATTTCACATTATATACACACATATTTAAATGTGTATGAATACATTCAACAGCTTTCAGTTATCCAGAGCATTAAGAGAAAAGAGAAGTATTAAATGAAACAGACCAAGGTATCTAAACTTCATGTAAGCTTCTAATTGTTATCTCAAGACCTATTAAAAAGTATTGGGGCAACTTTATAGGGTTCAGGGGCCTCATCGGTCAATGTAGAATCACTCTGAAACAGGCGCATCTGCAGAACCTCCCTGTCTATGAAGAATCCGTCTTCTTCTGGGGGGTTTCAGGACATTCTCCATGACAATGGCAAAACCTTGCAAGGAGTCTGTGTCTCCCTATTTTTGTACCTCTGAGAGCACTGGAGATCAAAGGCTTGTAGAGCAAAGTTATCTACAGCTGTCATCCATATGTGTGAGATATTTATCTGTGTGCTGCCATATGGGTGAATGATCCTTATATAATCTTAACATATGCCAGGAAAATACCTTATAGGAGGTATTATTAAGTCTATATTTGCTGAGTCAAATGCTTTTTTTTTGTAATCAGGCAATTAACGCAGCAGAATTCTTACGTGCTCTGTTTCTCAGTTCGCTGTCACTCTGAAGATGTGGTTTGCTCTAGAACATTGTACCAGTCTGCCTATTCCTTTCTCATGTTTTCATCAAGGATGTGTGTGCAGAGGCTAATTTCTTCTTTGTTACTTTCTTGGATAATGATACCAGCTGTGGTATTTTCCATTCTTTTGCAATCTTCTACCCTTTGAGATATCTTGAAAATCAATTCACATGTGCCTTTAAAATTGTGTTCCTTATAGCACAGATTTCCTGGAATAGGTTTAGTTGGATCAAGCTGCTCTAATCAACTTCATTTCCTTGAGTGTCAATTCTGTTTTCTCATATAGCTCATCACATACAGAATTATTTAAATACAGATGAGGTGGTTCCACTGTCATTGATGGCAAAAATAGATTGCTAGAGAAACAAAGGAAAGACCAAATAGATAGAGGATGTATAGTGTTTGGAATGTGTCATGCAGTTGGATGGAGAGTCCACTGAGCTGGTCTCTCTATCCATATACCTTAGATGGGCACAGCAGATGAACAAAAATGAGTGAGGGTCTAGAACTGACCAGGAGGAGACTTCATTTGTGTAAGCTCTGTTTTTGTAACACCAAACTTTTTCCTGGTGATAGGGTACAGCTATGAATTAACTCAGAAGAATTCAAGGTCCCAATGACATGAAGTGGTATGAAAGATGTCACCAAGGAAATGTGTGATCAGTAGAAGAAGCAGGCTGAGGTCAGGAGAGAAAAGATGCCCTAGCTAAGCACTATAGTCAAATCCACAAAATATTAAATGCACAGGATTCACAGATTGAGAGTTGACAGGCTCCTAAGAGGTCATCCAGTTCAACATTTTTACATTGCAGATGTGGAAACTGAGATCCACAGAGATGAAAAGATTTGCTCCAGTTCATACAAATAGTGAGTGACAGGGACTGGTCTTGGAGTGCCCACGTTAAGAGATCACTGATCCGTCAGAGAACTTGAAAATGACTTACATGTCACATTCTCTGTCTGGGCAGGCCCAGTTCTAGTTGGATGATGCATTAGCAAAGCAGTTAAGGACTATTAGAACTTGGTCAAATAAAATGAGGGGCAGCTAAGTGGTGCAGTGGATAGAGTGCTAGCCTAGAGTCAGGAAGACTCATCTTCCTGAGTTTAAATCTGGCCTCAGACACTTGCTAGCTGGGTGACCTTGGGCAAGAAAATTAATCTTGTTTGCCTCAGTTTCCTCATCTATCAAATGAGCTGGAGAACGAAATGGCAAATCACTGTAGTATCTTTGCCAAGAAAACCTCAAAAGGGGATACAACTGAAGAAAACGAAATGAATTTGAATCAACCTTGTTTTCAAAGAAGCAGCATGGTCTGCAGGGGTGGGCAACTTGTGACCTCGAGGCTACAGGTACCCCTCCCCTGGATAGCGAATAGAATGTTGACCTTGGAGTCAATATGCCCTTTGTCCCTATCCCATCTCTAGAACTTAATGTCTGTATGACCTCAGTAAATACCTTCTGCTTCCTCATTTGCAAAATGGAGACAGTAATTAATTCCTGGAGTGCCCACCTAACAGGGCCATGGGATTCACTGCCCTGTGTCTGCTCAGGTGCTTTTGCAAATCCTCAGGTGCTACATAAATGACAGTTGCTAATGTGATTAACTTTTGGAAGGTTATCTATAGTATTGGTACAAAATCAATTCACAGAACTAGTTCTGAGTCATATCAATACCTTTTGAAAAATATGCTTTCTCTAGTTTGGTAGGCATGTTCAACAAGATATTGATGTTTTCTTGAATGGTTTTTCTTTTCTTTTCAGGTTTGTTCCGACAGTTTGGAAGGTCAGACCTTTTTTTCCAAGAAGGATAAACCACTGTGCAAGAAACATGCTCATTCTCTGAATTTCTGAAAGGAAACAATATAATGAGAAAGAAGAAAAAGGAAGATAGATTACACTAGTAGTTAATTTTTCATAGGCTAACATTCATAACACTTTGAAAAAATATGCAGAAAGGATAAATTTTTATACATTTATATGGAAATATTTGGATGTGTAAAGTTGAGAGAGGGAGATGGCATAGAAACCCAAGGTTTTGCAAGGCTTTCTGCCCATGAAATAACGATCAGGCCTGTGTCCTAGCTGAATATTGTTCATCTTGAAAGAACTGGATGAAGAAATATTTTTTTGATGAATGGTATTCTTTATCCTGAAACCTCAATACATGCTCCCCTCCATCCCCCCAGTCAATGAAAGATTACAATAAATTTATAGATAGATTTTGAGTAAATCTGGGGAAAAATCTATTAAAATGCCTCAGATGTTCCCATCTGTATGAGAAATTTAAAAGCAGACAAAATGAGACTTCCCCCTTAAGTTAACCAAAAATTTCATTAAGGTGATAGGTGCCAATGATTTTTATTTTTTTTTTTTTTACTTTTTGTGTAGCTGTGCTAAAAACTGATCACTTATGGAAAGAAATGCCAAAGGACTTTTGGATGCAAAATGTGCAAATCTTTTAAGTGATGTATTAATGAGGAAAGCCTTTTCCCCCCATGCAAGCTTCTATTGGAACTCATACATAAACCATGCAGGTTAACCTTTTAGTAACATAAGACCATCTGGTATTCATTATATGCATCTTTCTACTGGTACTGTGTTCTACCCTTAGCCCTCCCTTACCCCAAGAGTAGAATATGAGAAGGTAAAAAAAGTGACTGCTAAGAAACTTGAGACTTGTTCCCTTAAAGAAGTGTATGGGAGGGAGGGAGGGAGAGAGGAAGGGAGGGAGGGAGACAAGGAGGGAGGGAAAGGAGAGAGAGAGACAGAGAGAGAGAGAGAGAGATTGAGAGAGAGAGAGAGATTGAGAGAGAGAGAGAGAAATGTCTTCAGGTGCTTTGTAAACCTTCAGGAGCTGCATAAATGACAGTTGCTATCACATTAAATTCTGGAAGGTTATATACAGCATTGGTACAAATTAATTAGCAGAAGAACAAATTCTTGGTCATATCAACACCTTTTCAAAAATGTGCTGTTTGATTTAGTAGTCACATTCAATTTTCTTTTAAACTTTTCTGTGTAGAAGTGCTAAAAACATTCTTTCTGGAAAGAAATTCTGAAGGAAAAATTGTAAGCCAGGGGATTTTATCTAAAAGAAAATCTATCACTTTCTAGGTTGATAAATCAGCAATTTGTGAGAATTAAACAGGCCGGTTGAAGGATAGAGAGCTTTATGTGGAGACAGGTTTTTTTTTGTAATTACAGATTTGGAAATTAATTAGAAGATAGAAAAACATCTTTTGATATGTGATAAAAAAGATATCCTATGATTTTTGATTGTTGAGAGTTAAAGCAATGATAAGTGAATTTCTTTTCAAATCAAATGCAAAAACATTTCATTTGAGAGTTTTGTGACATTAAGGATGGAAAAGTGCTAAAATTTGCTTTCCATATTTTGAGATCTAGGGAGAGAGAAATTATAATGAAATTAGTCTGGTGTCTCAAAAGTCTTAGTGTAGTTTAAACCTCCAGGATTTAAGCTGATGTAAGATTTAGTTCAGTAAGAAAGATGCAGGGCATTTCATAGTTTTTTAGTTTTGGGTTGTTTTTTTTCCTCCTGTGTGTTTCTAGCAAACAGAGGAAGGTCAGTATGTGCTTCCACGTGATTCCCCAGCCCATCACTCACTCATTCATTCTCCTGCCTCGCTTCCATTGTGAGCTCTCCAGTAAAGAAAGGTTGAAATTGCCCTCTTTGTTTAAACTCCTGAACTTGAAAGGCAGCTACGCTGACAGGCTCTTAATTTATGGTCTTAACCAATTTATGTTATATGTGGATTCTGATTAATTTAAACAAATCAGAAGGAGGAGACACAGGGGTAAATCTGCCAAGCCAAAAAGCAATGGAACACCCCGTGCGCTCTTAGTGTCCAGGAAGGGACCAGAGCATCCTGGGGACCCAGCCAGGTTCTCCAGCACTCTTGACTGCACGCACCTGCACAGGGACCTTTGGGACAGCCTGCCTCCCACAAAGTCTGCAGCTTTGAAACAGTTCAAAATGTGTCTCCGACCTGCTTAGGTGTGCTTTGAAATCTTTTTCTGTGCCCTCTTTGTTTTGCTTGTTTTAGAACTGCGTGCCAAGATCTTATTCAACAGTCTGTGACATTTGTGTACTTTGTAAAACTTCTTGCCTGGAATCTGGATGAAGTTATCATGCTAAATTTAAAGACTTTTTTTTCTTAAAGAAGTATCCTTTCCTCCTCTCCCACCCCCAAAACCTCCCCTACTTCTTGGAGATCACGTTGTTGCATTTCCCCTAAAGTCCCTTCTCCCTGCCAGGGGAGAAGCGGCAGCCGAATTTATAATTCTCTGTTTGTGCTTTGTCTCTCTAGTAACTGAGCAGTTAGAAATGTCAGATTATTGGAAAATTGCTAATCCCATGAAAATAAGTTCTGTCCACTGCTCATAAACCAGAAGGATTTGTGTATTTTCTCCCAAGAAAGGGCAGATTGTAATACACGAGGGTTAATCTTTTAATACCTGGCAAAGCACTTTATTGTTCAGGTTATCTCCTTGAGGTATTTATTGTTCTGGTTATAGATAGCTCCTAGACCAGTAGCCTTTTGTGTTTCTACTGCTTCTGTTCATTTGCTTTCAAGTTCTCTTGATGTATATATTTTGGATGCCAAATTTATAATACGATTTTTAAAATGAACAATATGGCCCTAGATAGTATCTAATGACCGGGAATTTTCCAAGTTCCATGATTAAGTTACTGACTCTAAGGCTCAATGTTTTCAGTATTTTAGTAGGCCTCTAAGGATCAAATTGGGTCCTCCAAAGTATAGTGGGTATTACTAACCGAAGCCTAATTTGAAAAGTTCTTCCCTCTACTTGTGCATTTAAATGCTCCAAGTTCCAGGTTCCATGAGCCAGGGGTTGCCTCTCCCCTCAACTGCCCATAATCCCTGATGGTGTAGACTTCATGTGAGAGCCTAGGACTAAATTAAACTTTAACTCTGAGAAATGTTAGGGTAGGAGCTCAAATCAAGACAACAGACTTTGAGTTTAAAAAAAAATATTCATGTAGCATTATCTATAAATTATTTATGAGAATGTATTAATATACTGATTTTAAACTGGTGAGGTACTCCAGCTACATTCACTGTACACACTGCCTCCAAGGAACTTTCCCTGTCTTTGCTCTTGTGTGAGCTTAGATGTAATTAGAACAAGCTGCACATATCAGTGTGGAATAAATGTCTCAGTACATGTATTTTGGAGTATGATTACCTCAGTTACTTTAGGAAGACAGTTTTGCAGGCATATAAAAATAAGGAAAAATACACAAATTGGTAGAAAAAATTTACTTCACCATCAATTTTATTTCTGCTTGATTTGTTTAAAAGGTTTGGGATTTCTAATGTGTCGTTTAGCTTCTCTATTAACCTCTGGCTTTTGCTTCTTTCTGTTTATGTTTCTAAAAACTGTATTGTAATCAGTTTGACCTTTGGATGAGTATCCTAATGAAAAAGCATATAAACAGCATGCTGGGCAGAACAATGCCTTTATGTACATATTAAATAATAAATAGCTTCATAATAAATAGGTGTGGTGTTTCAGAAGAAAACGTCTGGGTTTTTTGTGGCAAATGATTCTTCTTTTTCTCAGTCACAGTAGGAATGGGTTATAGGGAGACCCACCATTAGGCACTTTTTATCCCATTTTGTTGACCTAGCAATCACTCAGTGGTAAGCAGTACTTGAAAATGGTGAATCCATGTAACAGGCGTTTTTCAGTCTTATTACCACAGTATCACAAGCATAGCTGATAATTTATTCAGCCATGATACAAGACTTTGTCCATCTCCACCATCTACCATCACTCTGGCCAAGTACTTCAGGATGATAGCACTGATCTCATTAGCTCAAAAAGCTAAGTAGTTTTACTAAAGCCTTCTTTGTTTACTGGTTTTAGTGAGATTTTTTTCCCCCACCTACATGAAGTTTCAGAGGAATGTTTTTTGTTGCGGTCTTGAGATTTGGGAATAAAAGACAAATTCAGGTCTATTTGCCCACAGTATATTAAACTCCAGAAGCCAAACATTTAAGAGCATCATGTCTGCATTTGACACTTTAATGGTCAGTGTTTGGTTTCTATCAATCACGTCATTGCACATTAAAATGCACCGACAAAAATAAGAGATCTGTCATTCATTCATTAGGAATCAGTAATCCCATGCAAGATTTATGAGCTTAAGACTCAACAGTATGTGTTCACAGTAAATCCCTTTTCAGTGCTCAGACCAGAACAAATCTCCCTGTCACTCAATGTTTGCTAGTCAGAATGCCCCAATATAAGATTATCAAAGGTTTTCTTACAAAATGGCATATAAATCCCTTTGCCAGCAAGAGCTTAATTTAGGTTGGAGTTTGCCTTTTTAGGGTCCTCCCAGACAAAATCTTGGTTATATCAGAAACACATAGGTACTAATTTATTATTAGCAGACCTGGTGTTAATTAGGGAGAATTACCAGAAATAGTTTGCTTCGTGGAAATTTATTACCGAATCACACTTTACTGATGGCAGGATAGGAGTTACTGAAAGAAAGCAAGCTCCCGCTCATAACGAGCTAATTAATTGGGTGCCAAAATTCCTCAGAGAAGGGTTTGGTCCTAACTATGAGAACCTCACAGGGTAAATGGTTCCTTTGCAGTATTTAAAATTTAAAAGAGGAAAGGAACTAGGAGACATGGACAACCCAGCAGAAATCGCCAAATGATATGGTTTTCAGATGGACTTATGAATGAAAGTGCTTAACTCAGCGCCAAAGCTCCTTATAGAACCTTTCCCTTCTACAAGAAGTAGAAAACAATCTCCATGTTTATTATTTTAGACATTCATTCTTGACCCTTTTTTTAACGTAAATATCATGTGACAAATTGTCCCTCATATGAATAGAACTTAGAAGAAAGAGCCTTTGTGTATTGGGTCACACTGTATTTATGCTTAAGACTGATGTTTTTATTATTTAATGATTTAAGAAGCAAAAGTTCTGAGTAGGTGGCAAGTTTACATTAATGATTAATAAGTAAGGCATGGCTTCTACACCTTTTAACACACCCAAGTGAACAACATATAATTCTGGACTAGTAAAGTACTTTTAGTAATCGGCACTAATTGCACAGCTCAGTGGGAGCTGCGCTAAAGGAAGACCTTGCATTGGACTTGTTTGCTTCAGTTTTCCTCCTGTGGCTGTAATTGACATGTCCCAGAGTATACAGTAACACAATAACAAATGTCATACCTTAGTTATATAATAATAATGATAAAACATTTTGAAGTCAGAACACCAATGGAAAGGTTATGACAACCTATTTGGAGGCTGCCAGTAGCCTAGCATATGCACTTTTTGAGCAGTTTTGATACACAGGCATAAAGTATTGCCAAGCTAGGAACACATTTCCTGGCATCCTCCTTTAAAGAAGTCCATTAGCATAACTATGGAAAGAACATTTACAGGCAATATCCAAATGAAGGTCTGATATCCAAGGTATATTGATAATTGATAGAAATATAGAGTAAAAAAATCAATTCCTCAAAAGAAAAGTGGTTAACGTTTATGAACAAGTTATGAACAAGTCATTTCAAATGAAGAAATGCAGGCCATCAGTAACCATATAAAACAACGATGTAAAACACCAATAAAAAAGGCAAAAGCAAATTATTACAACTCTACCTCAGTCATCAGATTGGTAAAAAGATGAAAATGGCAGTTGCTGGAATGGTTGTAGAGGAACAGGCACACTGATGCACTCTTGGCAGACCTGTGAATGAATACAACCATTCTGAAAAACCACTGGGAGCTATTCCCCGAAAGGTGTCAAACGGTACACGCCCTTTTTCCGGTGAAATCTCCATTACAGATATATTCACAAAGCATTCAAAGAAAGAGGGAAAAGACTCATATGCACAACCATTTGCAACAGCATTTGTTTTTTGCTGTATCAAAGAACATTGGGTAATGACTTAACAAATTGTGATATGAATATAATAGATTACTATTACACCATAATATGACAACCACGAAGATGTAAGAGAAACTTTTGAAGACTTGCATGAACTGATGCAAACTGAAATGAGCAGAACCAGGGGAAAAATTTACAGGATGGCCAACTAGAGGAAAGGAAATCAACTTTGAAAGATTTCAGAACTTGGATTGACATAGTTGCTAAAATCGATTTCAGAAAGCTGATGATGAAATGTCTTACACTTCTTAGCAAGGGGTGAAGGTGCAGAATGAGACATATTTTCAGATATAGCTAGAGAGTTGATATGCTTTGCTTCACTGTATTTGTTTAAAATGAGGGCTTATGTGGATTGGGAAGGGATGGACGTGATTGGGTAGTGATAGACGTGAAAATGAAAATAGAAAAAAGCATCAGTAAAACTAGTTCAGAAAAGGATACAAGGCAAAGTTTGTTACAATGTTTTAACATTTTAAAATGCCCTTTTAATAGCAAACCATGTGAGATCTGGGAAAGACCTTAGCTTAAAAAAGCCAAAGTCTCCCACTGCTTCCTGGGCCATCTCCAGTTGTCCTGATCTATATTTTGCCACTGGACCCAGTTGGCTCAGGAGGAGAGAGTGAGGTAGGTGACTTTGCAAAGCCTCTCTCCCCTAAATCCAATTCACTGTTGAATGACATCACCTTTCTTATATCATGGTCCTCTTTGAGAAGAAAAGAGAAACAGCTAATGAATGTACAAGTTTATGGTTTCACATATATTCCTCTTTTTGTTGTTTGCATATTGAAATGTTTATGTTGATGATTATTAAGTTTGTAATTTAGAAAAAAAAATTCTTAAAGTCAACTAACAACCCCACAGTTATTTCAGGACTGAGCCACAGACCTGTTTAAATGTCTCAGGGCCTGAATTGTGACCCTTTCACTCAAATATATCTTAGTGGGTTTTTCTGCATTTTTCTTTTATTATAAAACACACACAGCTGGTTCTTTTTTACCCTGCTCGGAAATACCATTGTTCTTTATTTAGTTGAAATATTTTAGTGCAGCATAATCCCTTCAGGTGTGCCTTTTCTTTTTTCCCTAATGTATCACCAAGTGTCAAATTGTTCCTTAGGTAAATAGGAAGGTAAACTGAACTCCAGTGAATCATCCATCCCAGTATTTCTTTTTACTTGCTTGAAAGTCTCCAGTGGAGAGGAAAACTATTGACAGAAGTTGACCCTAGAAATTTTGTCCATCTCACTGAGTAAAGATTAGCAGAAATGGATACTTTTTTTTTTTGAGTATTTATATCTTCCCAGTCACTCTTGGTCACCTTTAATGCTGAAAACTACAGAGCTTTTCAAAGTTTGACTTTCAAAATATTCCAAAAATATTAAGTAAATTAAATCGCAACTTTACCAACCAGACCCTCCCATTTGTTAGGCTGTATTGAAAAAAAAATCTACTTAAATTTCCAAACTTGTATACCTTTCATGAATGTTCTACTTCAATGAAGAGGATATTTTAAGTATTTCCTCCATCTAGCAGATGTAGCTTTAAGAACCAAATGGAATAAGGAGCAAGGGGCTTCAGCACATGAAAATAGAATACAAGTCAAGTCTACAAGCACTTCTTGACTGCATTGTGTTAAGGATACAAAGAAAGGCAAAAGATAACCCCTGCTCACAAAAAACTCATAGTTTAATGGAGGAGAAAACATAAAAACAACTATGTATAAACTATATCTATACAGAATAAATTAGAAATAATATCTAAGGGAAGGCACTGGGGGATTCAGAAAGCCTTCCTGAAGAAGGTCAGCTAGTTAATGCTCCAGTTTTATTAAAAAATGTTTAGAGTTAGCTTTAAAGGAAGCTCAGGAAACCAAGAGATGTTCTGCTTTTTTTTTTTCCCCCACATTAGATGCCTCATGGAATGCAATTTAAGAAAATATATAAATCGGTGTTTTATGGTGTTTTGACTAATTGTGACTTAGTCATTGGAATTTCTTGATTTTTTAAAAAAGTGACCTTTAGTTCTCAGCCTATTAAGTAATGGTAGCCTGAAGTACTCAAATAAATCTGTGATCTCACCAACATGGGCATTCTCTCCAATGAGCAGGCATCAGTACCATGTTTACCCAGAGTGGGACTCCTATCTGCTTCTGCTACAGAGTGTCCCCCCAAGGTGCTGCTTGTGTTCTCTTGACTTGAGTGGACACCTGAGTAATGTTTTATACAACAGTCATCAAATGCTTTTTTTTAAACAGTCAATATATGGTAGGTACAGTATTGTCAAAATAGTCTTTATCTTTGGCTAAATAGCTTTCATGATCTTTATTCTGCCAATTGGGATTCAGTTTAATTCAAGAAAGATTTATTGTGCCCCTACTATGTACAAGATGGCATGCTTTCTGACTACATTGTACTATAAATGTATATGATTGTATATATGTAGAAATGTATGTGTGTATGTGTTTATGTAATACAATGTTTAACAAAATGGTAATGGGTAACAAAAGGTAAATTTTGGTTGTCCCACTCCATGTCTCAGGCAGACTGAAGTTCTATTTTGATGGGGATTAACAGGAAAATCATGACTGGGTTGTTCATTTCCTATCTTAAAGGGGGATATGGAACTTGGATGTTTTCAGTCTATGAGTAGGATTCTTTTGGGGGGTTCAGGATAAAAAACATTTTTCCTGGTCACTGCCAGAAAAACAGTTCTGCTCAGACATGAAGGAATCCAATTAACTTAATCAGAGACAGCTTCACTTTACCTCTGATTTCCTCGTTACACAAGAGATACTCAGAGATTGTAAACAAATCAAAATAAACAAGTAAAAATAGAATTCTGAAAGCCCTGTGAGGCTTAGATGATCAAGTTAAGGAACTCTGCTACCTGGAAGCAAAATGAAATTTCAGCTCAACCAAGGAGAGAATTTTCTCCTTTTATGAGATGCTCTTAGCAGTCTTTTGGCTTGTGATCTCTGAGAATCAAGGACCATATTGGGGTATCAGCTTCTCAGCCCATGAGAGCAGCTCTAGGAGTCTCCTGTTTTTTAAAGTCTCCGTCTTGCTTTCTGTCTTATCATGTCTCTTTTTTGCTCCCTCTGCTTCTATTACCTGAAATCTCTCGGCCGATCTATAGAGAGACATGTCTAGAGACAAGTACAAAATTACAAAACTGTCTTTCTGGGGACTGTTAAGCCCCTGCATGAGGGAGTTACTAGTGTATTTCAAAAACTGGGGTGAAGTGTCTCACCTCAAGACATCTCTGGGGATTTGGTTAGTTGCTTTGTGTTTGGTATGTTTATTATTGAACATTAAAATAATCTCTATCTTAAAATCCTATCACAGTATCACTATAATAATCACAACATGGAGATTTTTAATGTTTAAATAATACAAAGTAGCTACATTAATAATTTATTCCCCAGACTTCTATAAACTGATGCAAAGTGAAGTGAACAGAACCAGGAGAACACTGTATACAGAAACAGCAACATTGTAACATTGATCATCTTTGAAAGACTCAGATACTTTGATCAATTCACTGATCCAAGACAATTCCAAAATTGAGGGAAAACACACCTCCAGACATAGAAATAATGGACAATGAGTATATATTAAAGACTACTCTTCTACTTTCTTGGTTTTTCTTGCTTGTTTTTGTTTCTTACAACATGACTAATATGGAAATATGTTTTGCATGACAACACATATAATTATCTTATTACTTGCCTTTTCAGTGGGTGGGGAAGTGGCTGGAAGGAGAGAATTTGAAATTCAAAATTTAGTAAAATGAATGTTTAAATTTTTTTCTTTCCCTCTAACCTCCCCTCCCCCAGCCACTGAGCTTTATAGGATTATAGATCCAGAACTAAAAGAGACCTTATCTAACCTTGCTTTTTATGTATGAGGATAATGGAAGTTAGGGGATTTCTGCATATCATGTAGTGAGTTGAAAGAGACTTTTGTGATTATTCTAAGATGCCATCTTATTCAGATTTGCAGTTAACCCAAAGCTGGAAAGGATGGTAAGCAAATTCTCTTGATAGGCTATAATGTTGAGCTAAGTCTTATCACTTGGGAGGTGCCGCGGATAGAAAGGGAGAGTCGATTTCATTTGTGTGGGGAACACCCAGCTAGGAAACTGCTCTTACCAATTCAGGTCAGCACCTACTCTGTTGTTCAGTCATTCACTCATGTTCGATTCTTTGGAACCTCATGGACTATAGCAAGCCAGTGCTGTCCTTGGAGTTTTCTTGAGAAAGATACTTCAGTGGTTTGTCATTTCCTTCTCCAGTGGATTAAGGCAAACAGAGGTTAAGTGACTTGCTCAGGATCACACAGCAAGTGAATCTCTGAGGTTGGATTTGGACTCAGCAGTCTATCCACTGATACACCTAGCTGCCTCCACCTACTCTTAAGGAGTTGCCTGGGACCATTGAAGGTTTAAATGATCTACCTAAATCATATCATCATATTTCAAAGGTAGGATTGAACACAGATCTTTCTGACTCAAAGACCAACTCTGTGCCATACTATCCCTAAAATAAAATTTATCAGGAACAAATAACAAATCTTCACTTTCAAAAATTAACTTTGCAAGTACAAGATTCTAGAAGACAAATAAAGAGGAAGTTTTCTGAAAAACATCAGGGAATTTTAATGGACTGCAAGCTAAATGAGAAGGCAGTGAGATTTGGCACCAAAAAGCTAATGAAATCTTACTCTATACAGGCACACTGTCCAGGAGCCGTGAGGTGATAATAACTCTGTATGCTGCTCTAGTCAGAACACGTGTAGGGGTATTGTGTTCAGATCTGACCATCACATTTCAGGAAGGGTATTAACAAACTGGAAATTATTCAGAGGAGGCCAACCAGGACAGTGACGAGCAATTTGATTTATGTCATATAGGATCACTTTAAAGAACGTCGGTAAAATGAGAGACTGTGAATAGATGACCAATGGGGGGAATAGGTCTTTAAACCTCTGAACTATTGTATTTGACCTCATAATTGTCACAGATGTTACACCAAATTTTTTTGTGAAAATATTGGGTGCAACCATTATATGAAGCATTTTTAAAAACTGTGCCAGTATCACTTAAAAAACTGCACTGTATTGCTGACAGATGAACTGTACAGTATAGGAAGATGCAAGTCTTACCATATCACATGACTTACTTATGGCAGCTTCACCTGCCTGCCGGCTTCCGCCTGCACTCAGGGCTTTCCATTGGGTTGAATGACAATACTCTTAGTGCTGTAGCGCTCCAAACAAACCACACAAGTTGGTTTTTGGAAATATACTGAAGATGTATGTGGGCTGAGAATTCGAGATTGGTAGCTCACAAAATGCAGGAATTAAATGTGTATCCATACGCCATTGGCGAATCCTTTGCAGCTCTGTTTACCTTTTAAACTGTGTGAGAAATGGAATTATACCATGTGACAATTACACGATGAAAGGTTATGAACCAATTTTTGGATTAAAGAAAACACGATGTGGCAATTATACACATGTGCCGACTATGTGGTAAGATACAGGTAATCATGTTTAGCCTTGTGAAAACTTAGAGGGAACTACATTATTTATCTTTAAATGTTTAATGGGCTGTCAAATGGAAGAGGGAATAAATTTGTTCTAATAATAATAATTCATAATACAATAACAGACTTGCCCTCAGAGAGCAGAACTAGAACCAATGGGTGGAAATTTCAAAGAAAACAACTTAAGCTTGATATAAAGAAACACTTCTTAACATTTAAAGAAATTAAAAAAGAAATTGCAAAAAGTGTTGAGATTCCTGTTACAGATGACTCAGGTATGTTATGGAGAGATGAAAGTTTAGATTTTGGTTGGACCACATGGCATCTTAAGTGTGTGATTTTGTTAAACTGAAGCCCAGAGAGGTAAACATATACACACACACACACACACACACACATATATATATATATATATATATTTTTTTTTTTTTACACAATTACCACAATAACCTAGGTAATAAGTGGCAGAGGGAAATTCCAGCCAAAGTCTGCTGAATCTGAATCTAACATTCCTTTGACTACACCATACTGTCATCTAAGGACCAAACCTGTGATGTACATACATGGAACCTAGTGTATACAAGGGTCTGTGCCTTGTGTTCCCTTCAAAAGGGCTTATCTTCTACCTAGTTTGGAAAGAGCAATTTCAGAAATCATCCATTTTCAGTTGATTTTAATACTGACCCACTAATATCTATGCATTCTCATTTCTGTCTTTTCCTCCCATCTCTCTCTGTCTCCCTCCCTCCCTCTCTGTGTCTGTCTCTCTCTTCTCTCTTCCTCCCCCTCTCTCTTCCTTTCTCCCCTCCTCTCTCTCTCCTCTCTCCCTCTGCTCCCCACTCTTTTTCCCCCCTTTCTCTCCATCTCTCTCCCTCCATCTTCCTCTCTTTCCCCCCTCTTTCTTTCCTTCTCTTCTCTCTCTCTCTCTCCTCTCCTCTCTCTCCTCTCTCTCTCTCTCTCTCTCTCCTCTCTCTCTCTCTCTCTCTCTCTCTCTCTCTTTCTCTCTCTCTCTCCCTCCATCTCATCTTCATGCTATAAACTATGTGTTGTTTGCCAGGTAGACGATAGATAGCATCAGAGAGTCACAAAGCCCAGGCATATTGTTGGACCATTAGTGCCTCAGGGGGACATGGGGTTCACCAGTCCCTTCAGGGCTATACCATTTGTTATTTGCGTCTGCCAATACTCCCATGACCTAAAATAAAGAATATACCTTTGAGTAAAATGGAGTTGAAGTTTACATAAAACCCTATTCAAAACAGAGAATATAACAGATACAATGAGAAAAGTGATTGAATGTATTTAACGTCTACATTTAATGGTACAAAGCTTCAGTCTGGGAACCATTTACAGTAATACAAAGATTTAACTCTTTCTCCCTGCACTGTGATGACTTTAGTGGCAGAGGTTAAGGAGAAGTGATACATCAGTGACCATAAGCAGAATTAACACATGTGACCAGTTAGAAAGATAAGGTTTCAGGAACACTTTGTGTTTTGCTCAATTAAAACTAAATTCCCTGACCAAAAGCTGTTCTGCCATTGTGTGGACCACAGGCACCACTCTTAAGCTCCCAGAATCCTCACTGAAAAATCCGGATAGTCTGTTTCCGTTCTGTATAGCATTTGCTACAGAGCCAGGCCATGACTGTGGAGCTCTCATGAGCTATAACTATAGCAGACGTAGAAAAAGAAAATTCATGCATGCTGTGATCTGGGTCCAGAAATTACACACCGGCCGGGATGGTGTTAAAAGCCTAAAACCAGCAAGAGTCGTCACACCTGCTTCCTGCGCTCAAGTTGTTAACATTCCTTTTTTACAAAGAGAGAGAGAGGGAGAGGAGAGAGAGAGAGAGAGAGTAGAGAGAGAGAGAGAGAGAGAGAGAGGAGAGAGAGAGAGAGAGAGAAAGGAGAGAGGAGAGAGAGAGAGAGAGAGAAAGAGAGAGAGAGAGAGAGAGAGAGAGAGAGAGAGAGAGAGAGAGAGAGAGAGAGAGAGAGAGAGAGAGAGAGAGAGAGAGAGAATGTGTGGGGATGTGATATAGATGTAATACTAAACTGTTAGGAGTTTTTGTCGGGGGAAGGAGACAACTTTCATGACCTGTACTGAAATAATATTGAAAGATAGACTTCTAAAGACTGAATTCATTTTATTTGAGAAAATCTGGATGGCTAGACACTATAAAATTGTGTAAGCTCCATGGCTTAGTGGAAGTGGTTGTAACAAAAGTTGTAATGAAGCTTTTTTAAGCTTACTAAATATTATTGCCATGTTGAAAAAAATCTGGGTGATCTACAGAGATAATTTTTGTTACTGGCATAATATTATGTTATTAATTTATTATAATGTTATTAATTTTAGTTATGGTAAGACCTCTATTTTTAAAGAAATGAAGTTTTCTTTAATATAAAATATTACTCTAATATAAAATTGATTGATGAGTTTATTCCAGAATCTGCCTTCAAAGGAAAGTGCTCTGGCCAGTCATATTCATCCCTTCATTTCTTGCCAGTTCTTATCTTGACTTCTTTCTCCACTACGCTCCCTTGTGGGTGCTCCCCTGTACCCCTTTTCAGCTCTTGTTCCCTTCTCCCATTAGAATGTAAGCTCCTTCAAGGAGAAACCCATCTTTTTGCTTGTATTATATTCCTAGAGTTTGGTACAGTGCCTGGCATAGGGTGAGCACTTAATACTTACTGACATGTTGATTTGAATATACAATAATAAGATAAAATATAACTACATCAGTCAGAAATTGTTTATGTCTTTTCCATCCATATTTCTTTTTTTAACTTGTTTCCTTCCTTCTCTTCTACCTTCCTTCCTTTCTTTTTCTCTTCTTTTTCCTACCTTCCTTTCTACCTTCTTCCATTCCTTCCTTTTTTCTTTTTATTTTGTCAGTTGATGCTTAAGATAAACTTATTAATAACTTGAACTAGGGAGAAAATCTCATTTATCAATATGAATCTGTATGTGCTTTTTGCTTGGGGCACAGAGACTTAGCCAAGTTCATACAGCCTGTCTGTTTCAGAGGCAGAAGTATGCCCTTTCTACAATGTCCATTGTACAAATCTGATACATTTCTTGTTACTTGGTAGGGCCTAGGAGCTATGCTTGACCATGGCTCACTTCAAAATCTTGCCCATCCTATGTTTTATTCCCCCCAAAATTTGTTTTTTTCAGTGCCTATAGGAAATTCAAAGAATATACTGAGTTTCTTCATGGTCAGTATATTAAGCTCACTCACGAAAACTTAGATAATAAGCGTTATTCCACCTATAGTCAATTTCAAACTGCATATAAAAATCAAGCTGTAAATTTGAGAGAAAAAATGCACACGATAAGAGAAAAAAAACCTATTTAGGAATATAACAACATTATCTCATTCAGTATTTATTAAAAATAGAATTATAAGCACGGTGTCCATCTACCCCAACCCCATTTTACAGTTGAGGTCAAGTTTATATGACTTGGCCTATAGCATACAAGGGACGTGGTATAGTAGGGAAGAAAGATTACAAATATAGGAGACAGGAGACTTAGCCCCAGCTCAGGCTCTGACCCCTCTTTGCCTGTTTTCCCATCTATAAATGAAGAGTTAGACTTGATAATAATGTAAGATCTCTCCACCTGTTAAATTCTATAATTTTATTATTTCTGATATCAGAGACCCTCTGTTATTTGATACACATATATTTACATTCACTGGAAATCAGGATTATTTTTCATTTCTTGAAAATTATATGTTGAATTATGATACATCATGACAAACTACTTCAGTATCAGAGGAGGAAGTCCTAAGGACCTGTATGGCATCCTGGGAGAGGTCTGGATTTTGCTTTCTTTTCTTAACTGTGTTTTACAAATGAATTGAAGGTTTAACACTTCAATGGCATTTGAAGATGGAATATGGCCAACTCAATTTGAGAGCCTGAGAGTTCCATTTCAGGCCCTGCTTCCATAAAGATGCTCCGGGAGTTGATAATCAGAAGCATGTTACCATGCTGGGACTTCAACAAACAGCTGCCTGTTCTGGGATGTAGATTATATATCCTCCATGAATGTCCCTGCTGCGTGGGTTCCATATTGTCCTGCAGTGATATGCAAAGTTTCAGTCTCACTACAAGAGCCCTAACTCCAGAAAGGAAATTTGAAAGAAGTTTGTCACTTAGCAATATTGATCTGGATTTTATTTCTTCTTTTCCTCAGTTTCAGGTGGAGCAGAAGGAACTCCTCTCTAGCTAAATGCCCTTGGACAAAATCTAATATGGAACCTCTTTATGATGACTCTTGTAAATTTGTTTTGGTTAGGTTTCAATGGAGTATTTAGGTCCAGAAATGGAGATTATATCTCCCTCAGTCCTTTCCTATTTCGTCTCCTTCCTCCTCCCTTTCCATTTCTCATTTCTCCCTGTTCTCCAGTTCTTTTGGCATGTACATTCTGATATGATGATATTTGATCTTATTTTAAGTACAATAATAAATCCATTGTAATCGGAAAGTATTGTAAAGATATAAATTATTATTCCAAGTCCTTTTACTGCTCATATTCTCATAAGCAACATGAGGTATTGGCAGCAAGAGGATTTTTCCCAGTTTTCATAAAAGATAAAATAGGTCATTTCAATTACTTGAAAGTGAAAAGCTATTGTAATCACTTCATATTTATAATATTGTATTTCTTATCCTCTCAATGGGTAGGAGAAGGCTTGAGAGGGAGAGATTTGAAAATAAAATTGGAAAAAACACTTTTTAAAATAATAAAGGTATTGCAAGAATAATTTTTTCTTTCTTCTTTTTTTCCTTCTTTTCTTTTTTCCATTTCTCCCTTCCTTTCTTTCTACTGGATCTCCTTATCTTTCCCAGACAGTCCATTATAGTCCTGATTCCCAAAAAAGTTTTGTCCTGCTTCATTTATAAGGTGGGCCTATTTGCCACTCCCTAGGCAGTCTGGTGACTTTCCTCCCCAAGCACTACTCTTAGGATCACCATATTGGTGCCAAAAGCAGTGTGGATACCTGATCAGCTGAGTCCAGAATTCCTTAATTCAAGTGATCCACCAGTCTCAGCCTCCCCAGTAGCAGGGATTATAGGCATGCACCATTATACCCAGTTCAAGAACAAAATTAATTTAACTAAAATAAGAAATGAAGTATTCAATTGGAGGCAAAAATGGCAGATATTGCTGACAAGTATTTGATATCTAAGATAAAAAGAAAACAAACATAGATAAAATCAAAAGCCTTTCCCCAATGACTCCAAAAAGGTACTACTAACAACCATATGAAAGATTATTCCAAAACACTAAGAGAAAAGCAAATTTAAAAAAAAAACTGAGGTTTACTCCAGAAATTGTCTAATATTTCAAAAGATAGTAATAGTTGATGTTAGAGGGCTACAGAGACATGCATTCTGATATGTCATGCTGGCGATGCTATGAACTGGTCCAACCATTGCAGAAAACAATTTGGAATTAGGTTAAGATAGCGGCAAAATTGTCAATATTCTTTGATCCAAAATCTCTCATGTAAGATCTCTACCCCAAGAAAAGATACAAAGGAAATCTCACATAGACAAAAACATTTACAACATCACTTTTCATAGCAGCAAAGAAGTAGAAACAAGATAAATACCCACTAATTAGGAAAAAAAATAAGCAAATTGTAGTTCTTGGATAAAACAGAATTTTAATGTGCTACAAGAAACAATGAATATGATGAATTCTGAGGAACACTGGGAGATTTATACAAAGTATAGTAAGTAGAAGCAAGAAAAAAATACACAACGAAAATAGAAAGTATAACAAAAACTAAATAGAACTGAATGCTGAGAAATTATAAAGCCCAAAAATGTCCCCCCAAAAAAGAAATATGAAGGTAGACCTCCCTTTCTTCTTTGTAGAAGCAGAAGTCTATGGGTATGGGTATATGCTGTATATACCAAGTCAGATTTGGTTACTGTATTGGTTAATTTCACATTTCTTTCTTCTGTATGTGATGGAGAGTTCTCTGAGATGGAGTTGGGGAGAGATAATGGAAAAGGTAAGTAATGGAAAAACAAAAGATATCAATAACAGTTTTTAAAAGGGAAAGAAAGTGATATTCCAGTACTTAGTAAAAATAACTTCTTAAACATTACTTGACAACAACTACTACTAGTCTGAGTAAGCATTAAATGTGCCATCCTATGAAAAGTCAGTGCCATTTTCATATTAATAATTGCCTTAGACTTATAATAAAGATTTTCTCAGGGGACACAGTGTTCTAAGTACTTTCTCTTGGGTTCACTCTAAAAAATTACATTGATAATATGGTCATAGATTTAGAACTAGAAAGAGTATTAGAAGTCATTGTATCCAGCTCCTTCATTTCATAGATGAGGAAAATGAGGTTAAAAAAGGGGGGGCATAGGAGGACAAACTGGTGAATCTGATATGCATAGTCCCAAAGGGACAAACTCGCCCCCCCAAAAACTGGATAGAGTTGGTGGGCTGGACAGGGAAGAATTAATCTGATGTGGTGGTTGAGATAACTTTAAAATCCCACTAAAAAGTAGCCATATGAAAGTTATAATTCAATAAACAATTTTCTCTCCCTAGGACTAGGGGCCGAGGTGAGAAGAGGGTCTAGGCAAAAACAAGCTGTGGATTCCCCACCCAATGATTTTTGCATAAGTGAAAAATCAGGTTAAGATGAATGTCAAGGTGGGGGCTCTGACTGGGGAAGTAAAGTCACAAAATCAAAAATATGAAAGTGACCTGGGAAGAGATGAAAAAAATGAGAATTGGAATCAGAAAACCTGGGTTAGAATCTTGACTATATTATATGAACTTGAGTAAATTGTTTAACCTCATTGACTCTCAATTTTCTTGTAAAATAAGATAAGTTCATCAATAGATGAACTCTTCCAGCCCAGAATCCTTTAATGCATTTTATTTACTTTGATGATAATGATGAGCAATGATGGGGGCAGGGGAGCAGAGAGACCACTTATTAATCTCAGGCCTGTCTTTCCCATCAGCTGGAAGAGGCTCTTTCTTCTCCTCTTGCCTCTAGGCTTGATTAAGCCTACCAGTCCTCTCCCTGGGCTCTGCAAACAGTCCCCTCTCTATTTAGTAAGCCTGTCAAGGTTATAGAGATAATCTAGTAGAGTTAAAGTTCTTTTATCCACAAAATATTATTTACTTTTTGAGGTTCCAGTCATATCTGTGGATGCCAAAGTCTGCAGTAGCAACACTTGATTACTTTGAAACAAATGAAAGTCATTCAGCCAGAATAAGAAAGGCTAGTCAAGGTTAATAATGGTAAAAATGGCTCTCTGTGACAACCTCTCTGACAAATTATTCATCCAAATAATCCCCCAAATACTTTTTCCTAATTCAATTTCCAGATCACCATCTTTCTGTGACATCATTGGAACTTAGTGCTAATAAATCTCCCTTGAAACCTTTTGCTGGACAGATATCAAAATGGATTGCTTCAGGTCAGTAATACTTATCTCTTTGGAGAGCAGAAGTTATCAGAAAACGGTCTTAATAAGAACGCTCACAGGCACTTCTGCATGCAACTCCTGTCACAAAGCTTTTCAACCTTTAGTCTAGACTAGGTCCTCAAGTGCAGCTCTTTGACTGAATCCAAACTTCACAGAAAAAATTCCCGTAACGAAAGAATTTGTTCTGTAAAACTTGGATTCAGTCAAAAGATTGCACTCAAGGACATAGATGGCCACATGTGGCCAGTCACATGTGGTTCCCCTCCTGTGGATCTCAACTCAGGCCAGGGCTAAAATAAAGAAAGATGAGGAAACAGCCCAGACCAAGTACTATGATATATTTGAGGGACATGAGGAAATTTCACTGACCCAGGAAAGTAGTTTTCAACCAACAGGGCGGAGGGAATGGGAATATGTTCAAATAAGCTCTTACTGGTATGCTTGAAAAATATGCTTAAAAAAGAAGAAAAATATACTTCAGTGGGCCATTTACTTTATTTCTATGCCATGAATTTCTTTCTGTTGGTGCATTTTCTATCTATATGATGCTGTCATTCATAAGATTAATTAGTATCTGATATTAAAATGTTCTATGTCAATGATATCCAAGTTTGTGTGAATGAAGACAGCAGTCTATTTATAATTTAGTAACTAAGTCTTAGGAAGTTGCCTGAGGCCTGGAAAGGTTAAGTGACCTTCCCAGAGCTATCAAAGGCAGGATTTAAACCCACATTTCCCTGACCCTAGTCTAACACTCCATGCTAAATTTCCTTTCACACTATAATTAATTATAAATTAACTTATTCTTTAAGCTATGTTCTTTAGAAAAAGAGAGATTATTTTGCAAGGAGGTTACCTCAGTCAGACCTCTATTTCTAATGTAACCTAAGAGAACACAAAGGGAGGATGAAAACCTTGTATTAGACTCTCAGTTTGGGAAGGGATCAAAAGCATGAAAATTTTGCAAAACACTTGAAAATTTGGGGAGAGAAGGTAGTTTGGAATGCACATTGTATTACTGTAGTATTAAAAAAATTTTTGTAGCCCAGTAATATTAATAGATATATAGATATATATAAAATGATTTAACATATGTGCATGTTTGTATCTAAATGGTAGCCATCTGTGGGGGGAGAGAAGAAAAAAATTTTTAATTACATGATAACTTTATTATAATGTATAGCAAGTTATACACATAAGAGATTGAGATTAGCAGTTTCATGTGCAATTCAATCATCTTTTCAAAAATTTTTCTATGTTATGGAAATGTTTGTTTTATTTTGTAAATTAAAAATAAAATAAAATCTCAAAAAAATTTTTTTCAGATTCCTTAGACAAGCAGCATGGTACAATGAATGGTTAGAGAATACAGGCTTTGGTATCAGGGAATCTGGTTAGAACTCACCTCTGGCACTTACTGCATGTGTGACCTTAAGTAAGTAACCTAACCTCCTCGGGCCTCACTTTTCTTATCTGTAAAATTAGGGAGTTGGATTAGGTGACCTCTGAGGTCACTTCCAGTTCCAGAGCTATGATCCTTTGAACTGCTTATGGCCTCATCATGTGTAGTCATTGTTGTGGTTTTCTGAAGAATTCATATCTTAGCAAAAATTCATTCTGTATAGGTAGAAAATAGTCCTGTTCTTTGGCATATTCTTAGATCAATAAAGCAACTTGCTATGTAGTATAGTGAAATAATATGGAATTTGGAGTCAGAGAATCTAGATGTTACTGCCCATGGAGCATCAGGCAAGAATCTTGCCCTCTCCGGGCATCATTTTTTCATCTGTAAAGTGGAAGGGTTCGACTAGAATCCAGATGATCCCTAAGGTTGCTTCCAACTCTAAATCCTGTGATCCAGTTACATTCTCAGATTTGACTTAGGGCTTGCAATAGAGACTAGATCTGTGATTAGAATAGGGAAATGCAGGATGGGTAAAGGAATTCTCTCTACTCACATAGGTGGGCACCTTCTCTGCAGCTTACAATTTTTAAAGAGTTGCCTGGGACACTGAGAGCTTAAGTGATGTGTCAGGATGCCATATCCAGTATGTATTAGATGTGGGACTCAAATCTAGGTCTTCCTGACTTTAAGGCTGATGCACTACACCTCTCCATGGAACTAGAACTAGGTACCCAAGGGTTCAATGAGAGAGTAAAATATCTAGAATCAGAGGACCCAGCAAATCAGTTAAGTCCTGATTCTATGTGATCTTGGGCAAATAAATTCTTTGGGTCTCAATTTCCTCCTCAAGAAGAAGGAGTTAGGCTGGATGACCTCTAAAATCTCTTCCGGCTCTAAATTCATGTTTTGCCCCCTCATTCTTTTTATTTTTGCAATGTAAGATTTTTTTCCAATTACATGTAAAACCAATTTCAAAATTCTTTTTTCAAATTTTGAATCCTAAATTCTCTTCCCCCCTCTCTTTGAGAATTGCCTTCTCATTTTTATTAGAAGTTAAAACTACTTTCTGTTACAATGACTTCAGAAGAGAAACTTAGTCAGATACTCTCCATAATGCCTAACAAGTGATTTGGTGGTTTGTTGCCATTAAAAATTGAGTGATTTGGTCACTATTTTTAAAATGCCTACTATGTGCCTCAAGGAGTAAACATATATCCTACATAGATAGCTAGGTATAGAGGGAAATGAATGAGCATTAGGGAGATTGCAAGGCTCTGGGCCAAGTCTTCTGAAACTTTTTCCAGACAGTGTGTGGTCTGAGAGCATGCATAGTGCAAAGTGCACATGCTTTGTGTTCGAACCAAGACTGCTGTGAAGTTACACAATGCAACACCAACAAGTGCTGCCAGAAACACCTCGGATTCACTACACATTTGATTTTTAATTAATTTTTGCTTGTTGCACATTCAGAAACCTTTTACTGTTGCCAAATTTTTCAAGACACTATGTGGGGTCAAGATCTATAGTTGAAGAAGCACTGGTAGGTGAATGTGAGAAGGTAGAACACACTTTCACCTGGAAAGATCCAAGAGGGCTTCCCAGAAGAGTAGATCCAGGAAGAAAGAGAAGGGTTCTGAAAGGTGAAGTCTCATGTGGAAGGGGGAGTACATTCCAGGCATGGGACAGGCTGCATAAATGTACTTAGGTAAGAGATGGAATGTGGAATTCAGGAAAAGCTAATAAGCCTGATGAAGGATGTTTTTGTTCAAATGAAGTGGATTGTCACTGACTTGAGAGGGCAATCTGTTAATTCTTCCTCCTTGGAAACAGTTTCTGAAAGCATTCTCATAATTTACATAATATTCTTCTAGATCACAAATACCTGTATTCTAAATTAATCTCCCATCTGAAAAGAAATTGTGTCTTCCTATCTTTAGTTCCTGAACTATATATTCTTTGTTGGACTGTGTTGGCTCTTAAGTAATTTCAAAGTTAAGATTCAAAAAACGAGATATTGTATCACTTGACATCTCAGTGGGTAGGGGGAGGCACTGGAGGGACAGAAACAACTGGGAATTCAAAATCGTTGAAAATAAATTATAAAATACAGTATAATCATTTTTAAAAGATTCAAAAAGTGATTTGGCTCCTGGCATTAATGCAGAAAGCAACTGCAGGGTCTGCCACTATTCCCAGAATGATCTTAATCAAAATACCAAAGTTAGCCAACATCTCTCATCAAATGTCAGAGTCATATGAGGTGTTAACCACGTGTAGAGAGGAAATACAATAGCCAGACCACCTTCATGTGGGAGAGTTGTCCATAAATTTTAATATCCATTGTGTGGATTATACTATGGGTGAGGAAAGGAACATCCTGGAGTTTTACAAGCTCGTCTCAGATGTCCTTAATGCACAGGTGCACAGCTGAAATGAAAAGGCTTAGCAGGAAGTGTAACTAAGCAGAGTTTTAGCATCCCAGAAAAGCTGGTTTCCCCTGCTGCGATGGAAGGCACATCTCCTTAGGAGATTTTTGTAAACAAGAAACTGCTCAGAACTCTGAAAAAAGAGAGAGCGAGACAGTGGAATTCTTATCAGTGCAATCCAACAAAATAGGGATCTTCAGCATTCCTGCAAAAGGGATCACTAATAACAGTTTTTTCTCCTCCATTCATTTCTTGGTTTCCTCAACAGCATACCATAAAGTTTATTCAGGTGCCTCTAACAGTTGTTAATCCCTGTGAGCTTTATCTAGCGCGGAGCACATAAAGATCAGAGAAGGAAAAAGAGTTCACTTTCTTTAAAACTTTTAATGTTTTTCTAAAAATTTGCATCATTTCAAATAATACAAAATATATATTTTTAAATAATGCATGTTAAATTTAATAATTTACTGTAAATTTGTGAGATTTTTTTTACTACATTGAAATTTTGATGACACAATATTGTATCATGTAACCATATAGTATTACATCATAAATAAGTCATCACACACGTATTCCTGCTGATGAATACTGGACTTCTCGACAACGCACAACATGCCCACCTGCCAACGCTGGCTTATTAAGAACTATAGATGGATTTGACCACTGATTGGTTATAACTTGCATTTTGTGTGTTTATCTGAAAAGTAATGTAATCAGTATGACTTTAACTCCGTTACACAACAGATGAAACATATATGAACAGTTTTCCAAAATTTTTGTAACTTCTCTTCTCTCCTTATCCTTCCACCGCCCCCTTATTTTTATTCAATGCCCACCAATGGCACCTGAGGCTACTACCATCCCCTCCCATCAGTGCAGTGCCCCCCCCCCCCAGGGGGAAGTATTGCACACTTTGGAAACTTAGGCTCTTATAGTTTTGAGTGAGTATCACCAAGTAATGATGAGTGAGTTTTTCCTGTGGTATTCATATGTGAAGAACCCAAATTCAACAAAATGTCCTACCTATTAAATCCATACTAAACTATAATTTAAACTACTAAATTAACATTTGACTCGGAAGAGATTTTAAGATATCACAATACCTCCAAATGTTGATCATGGAGTCTTACTTGAAAGATAGCTGAGTGAAAATGTCCAGCCAAATCTAGATTTCTTCACCTTTATATCCAAATCAGTAAGAAATACTCAAAAGGAAGTCAAGGAATAATAGTCCTAACATAAGAAAATGTCAAGGTAGCTGCAGATGAAATAGAAAATCACATAGTTCTCATGACTACCTTTAAGTTTATTACGGGTAGGTACCAGCTTTGTGCTGTACTCTCTAACCACACTATCATCCAAGACCTAGCCCAAACTATAATCCAGAAATGGCGATAGCAGCTACTGGGCTAAAGAATGTCTGAAATTAACTATAGATGTGAGGGCCAATCACAAAGGACTTTCACTAGTCAACTCTTGGAGAGTGTATACTCAGCAACAACTGAACGCAAGTCCTCCATCCCCGAAAGGAGAAATTCAGAAGTTAAACCTCTACCAAGGCGGTGGGTACAGAAGTAAACAAGTTACTAAGGAAATGGCAAAGAAAAAGAAAATTTATAATAAATGAAGAAATAATATGCAGTAAGAAAATTTCAGAATTAAAACTCCTGAAGATAATCATTATATAACAGTAACAATTAGAAAACCAGAAACCTTAATGAAATGACTTCAATGGTTCTGAGAGTGGTTAGAAAGGCCACAAAAAGAAGAAAAGGAAGAAATAAAGGCATGAAATATATAGCTTAGCATGTCATTTGGGATACCTTAGCAAAACAGTGAGCACTGAAAAAATCTTAACTTAAAACTCCAATGATACAACAAAATTACATATAATATTAGAGCAAAGTAATGAATTTGCTCCCAATAAACACTTACCTTCAAAGTTAAGCATAACTTTAAATGGGAAAAATCAACTTTTAACGGAATCAATTATACATAAGCATTTCCATATAGAAAACATAAGCCGGGTTAAGTCTTTAAAAGTTGAACAAAACACACACACATACATACATACACACACACACACACACACACACACTTTGAAAATACAAATAAAGTTAAACAACTCAGAAGAGTTGAATGATTGTCAAGTGTTATAACCTGATATAGGGAAAAGGATGCTATCCTCTCTAAGGATCAGTGAGGGAATCAGTTTTATTGGTCCAAAAAAAAGGATAAAAAGAAACAAATAACTAGGAAAGGAGACAAGAGGAAAAGAGAAAGTATTTCTTGTCATTGGAATTGTGACAGGAGAAATTTACTCAAAGAATTAGGGGATAGAGGAGTTGTGATTCACAGACCTTACTCTTTTTTTGAATTAATCAAGGGGAAGATTTAAAAAAATGAAATCAATATATAAAACAAAAATCACGGAAGAAGAAATATAGAGAAATAAGCAGAGAATTGGTCTGGGAAGGGGTTTTAGAGAATAACAGCCTCAAGCCAAAAAAATGAATGACAATAGTGGAAGGCTAATTAAGAAAGAAAGAAAGAAAGAAAATTCTAAGACCCTGGGTTGGGAAAAGATAGGGAAGGGAGAACACTGAGATCAGGCTGTTCAAAGTAATATGAATTACAGTTACCTCATGCTGATGTCATTCTCTTTTTTTCTTTTCCTTTTTTCTTGCAGAGTGTGAGTGGGAGAAAAGAAAAGAATATTTTAAGAGGATTTTGATGAAAGGTAAAACAAGATTAATACTCACAATGAATACAGTAAAGTTGTCAATAAGACAAAAGAATGATGAAAAATGGATTGGAAAGCAAAATCCAACAATTTGTAGTTCACAAGACACATATTTGAAACATAAATGTCTTGGAGGTTTAAACTGGAGGGTTGGAGTAGGATTTATTATGCTTCAGCACAATCTCCCTCCTCTCCTCTAAAAAAGCAAAACTGCCATTCACAATCTCAGAAAAGGATGTACAAATATAATAAAAATGACATTACTGCCTAGAGAAATTTACATAATTAGTGCTATATCAATCCAACTATCAAGAGGTCGTTACATAGACCTAGAAAAAATAATGGAAAAAATAGTTTGAAGAGCCAAAAACTCAAAGGAAGTTATCGGGAAAAAAAAAGCAGAAATGAAGGCTATAGCTAGATCTCAAATTATACTATACAGCATCAATCCATAACTATTTGGTAATTGTTGAAAAATAAAATAAATAGATTAGTGGAATAAACTAGGTAAAACTGAAAAGCAATTGGATTACCCTAGTATTCAATAAACCCGGGAACACTAAATACTAATAGAAGAAATTCCTATATGATAAGAAGTACATGAAAATGTAGAAAAATTTGGCAGAAATTTAGGTTAAGCCAACATCATATACCAGATGACAAACTAAATTTTTTAAAAAATAGCAATTATTTTAGGAATTTTTTTGTTTCCTTTTTTTCCTTCTGCAACTTCTGGTTAACATTAACTTCATCTGACCAAAATATGGGATGGTAAAAATGTACTTACGAGCCTTAATCATTTTTTAGATAAGAACCCAAAGGAAGATTAAAAACTGTCCCTGACTCTAGAATGATATATAAATCCTTTTCCTTAGCCTATTGTGAATCCACTAAATGCAGTTTAATCTGTAACTTGACTTAGTTTATCTATAAAGTTTGTTGGGCAGTGTTGTTTCCCTAGTGAATATATGAGATTATGACTGTTTAAATTTGTTCTCATGTTTTCCCGCTCACCAATGGAAAGGAGCAAGACCATGCTTTTTAACTTGATGTTTTCAAAGATGTTGTCAGACACCTTCAAAGAGGACAAAAATGGCATCAAGTTCAGTTACTGCACAGATAGCAAATTATTTAACTTGAAAAGGCTACAAGCCAAGACTAAAGTAGAGGGAGAATTGGTGTGTGACTTTTAGCTCACAAATGATTGTGCACTCAATGCAGCCTCTGAGGCTGAGATGCCACAGAGTATGAATCAGTTCTCTGCTGCTTGGGCTAATTTTGTCCTGACAATTAACACCAAGAAAACAGAGGTTTTCCACCAACCAGCACCACACTATCCATATGTAGAACTATTCGTTACAGCAAATGAAATTTTCAATACTTCACTTTCCAGGGATGTACACATAGATGAAGAGGTTGATCACGTATTGCTAGAGCTAGCTCAGTGTTTACGAGGCTCTAAGGGAAAGTGTAGGGGAAAAGAAGTATGAGGCTGCCTACCAAGCTGAAGGTCTGTTTTGCTGACCTCATTGTTTTGTGCCTGTAAAATCTGGAGAGTGTACCAACACCCTGGCAGGAAACTGAATCACTTCCATTTGAATTGTCTTAGGAAGATTCTGAAGATCACTGGCAGGATAGGATACTAGCCACTGAGGTCCTTTCTTGCGCTAAACTGCGAAGCATTCAAACTCTACTGCAGAGTGATGGGTTAGCTGTGTTATTCAAATGCCAAACATATGTTTGCCTAAAAGACTATTTTCCAGAGAACTCACACAAGGCAAATGCTCACATGGAGGTCAGAAGAAGCAGTATAAGGACACTCTCATGGTCTCTCCGAAGAACTTTGAAATTGATTGTGAGACATGGGAAGAGCAAAGAGCCAGTGCTTTGGAAGACGTGTGAATAAAGGAAAGAAAGGAGGGAGGGAGGGAGGGAGGGAGGGAGGAAAAGCATTTATGAAGCACTTACTATTCCCAGGGCTTTTGGGTTCAGGATCTCAAGTTGTCTTTACCGAGGACTTGCTTGGCATACGCTGCCTTCTGTCTTTCAACTCAGGATGCCATGCTACACCAGCTAGACTTCGTAACCTCCCAGTGTTGTGTAGTTGGGATGAAAGAATGAAAGAGAGCATGAAACTGGAGACAGTGACTAGGGATGTAAGTCTCTTCCAGGGAAAGCCAGTTTTTTCTGCTTCAAGGATGGAAAGGTGCAATGAAAAGATCTAGAATAAAAGGGGAATTGTGTTTGTTTCTGGGGTTTTTTGTTGTTTTCATTTTTTTTTAACAATAGGGAAAGAATTCTAATGGGATTAGTAGAATCAGAGTCTGGGACTGAGATGAGTGGGACAAGGAGGAAGGGATTCTTAAGTTCTACCGATTTTATTCTCTTCTTAAGATTATTAAGTCATAACAAAACCACTCCCGGGTCTCAGACACTTACTAGTTCTGTGACTCTCCGCAAGTCACTTATTCCTGTTTGCCTTAGTTACCTCATCTATAAAATGAGCTTGAGCAGGAACGGCCAGCCACTTCCGTATCTTTGCCAAGCGAATCCCAAATGGCATCCCGAAGAGTTGGACACGACTAATCGACTAAATGACAATAACAAAAATAGAAAAATATTCAGAGAACACGATGTATATGTTGCTGTTTAATTGTGTCCAACTCTTTGTATGGTCCATGGACAGTATCAGTCCAAGACTTTCTACCTTCAACTATCTTTCAAAGTTCATTTTCATTGTCCGCATGATTCTATCTATCCATCTCAACCTCTACCACCCTCTCTCCTTTTGCCTCTAGCCTTTCTCAACATCAGCGTCTTTTACAATGAGTCCTTTCTTTTAAGTATTTAAGCTTCAACTTCAGTATTTGACCTTCCAATGAATAGCCTGAATTAATTTCCTTAAGTATTGACTGATTTGACCACCTTGCTGTCCAAGGACTCTCAAAGATCCTCTCCAGCACCATAATTCAAAAGGGTTGATACTGTGGCACTCCCTTCTCAGAGACATATGTTGCTACAAAAAACCATAGCTTTGATTATATGAGCCTTTATCAGCAATGTGATGTTTCTGCTTTTTAGTATACTGTCCAGATTTGCCATAGATTTCCTTCCAAGGAAGAATTTCATGGCTGCCGTTAACATCTGTAGTGATCTTTGAGCCCAAGAATATAAAATCTGACACTGCTTCCATTTTTTCTCTATTTGTGATGTGATGGTGATGGGGTATGGACTGAAACTGAGACTTTTGCCCCTTACCCCGAAAGAATTTGGGTCTCATTTGCTATGGGCCCTGGAAAACCCCAACTTGAACTCTCCTTGGATTTTCCCACTTGATCAAGTAAGTCTCTGATGTTTGCCTGAGGCTATAATATTTAGGCAGGACCTACGTGTTGCTTTTCAGGGTCCCAGCACCTCTAATCCTCAACAATGGGACTACTTGCCAAGAACTTAGTTATTTTAATGTTAAGTTTCAACCAACTTTCACACTCTCCTCTTTCACCCTCATCAAGAGAGTTCTTAATTCTTCTTCATTTTCTGCCATCAAACTGGTATTTTCTGCATATCTGAGACTGTTGATATTTCTTCCTGAGAAGCTTAATTCTAGCTTATGATATAGGTAGTTTAATTTTTTTTAAATAATATTTTACTTTTTCCCCAGTAACATATAAAGACAACTTTTAATTCTTTTTTTTTAAACTTTGAGCTCTGAATTTTCTCTCTCCTTTCCTCAACTCCCCCCAGACAGTCAGCTATTTGATATAGGTTATACATGTTTAATCATGCAAAAAATATTACCATATTATTCATGTTGTGAAAGAAAACCTGAACCCAAAGGAGAGGGGGAAAAAATAACTCTATGGTTTAATTTTTTAAAATTAAATTAGACAGCATAAACCCAAAGCAAAAAAATGATTTTGATCATAGCATATCACAATTTCATAACTGTGTTCTGTGCCCCAGAAATCCAGGGTTCGAATGGAAGTGTCAAGGCTTAGCACTGCAGGAAAATCATTGTGCCAGCATAATAAAATTGAAAACCACAAGGTTTCAACTTTATACTAAAAATGTAAAAAAGTAAACAAATAAGAACATGATGAGAAATTATGCAGAAGTCCCATTAAATATTTAAAGGGCAATAAAACTGCCACTGACCTACTCACCATTTTCTGAGAAGCCTAAGATGGAAAGCCAAACAGTACCAAAGTTTTCACTATAAAAGCAAAAAAAAAATAAGCCAAAAACTGTCTGTGGGACAGAAGTGTGGATGAGGCAGCTGACAAGGAGCCCTCGAAATATGCTCAACAGAATAATCCTAGGGTCAGTTTCAAGAACTAGAAATATCTTACCACATTTTGTTAATTTCCATTCATTAATATAGAAGAAGTTATTCTCCCCAGAAATAGGGAAGGGATGTTTTTTCATTTCAATGTGAAATGGCCAGTTTGGAAAAACAAATAATGTAGTGAAGTTGCCTAAGACCTTACAATTCAATAAACCCAACTTCATTTTTTTTTGTAGAAAAAAAAATTTGGAAAGGCAGGGAACATGGTCTGTGCTCTCTAGCAAAGTCCAGGAGTTCAGAAAAGGTCCTCTTAAATTGGCTTTCTCCCTGGGCCTCCTTGTGAGAGTCCTCACATACACAGATGCTGCCAGCATAAAATGAAACCATTTTCAAAAGCAACATTTAACCAAAAAAAAAAGGTCCAAGTATAATTTTTTATATTAAGAAAAGAGGATTCTTAAGAAAGGGAATTTGTTTGTTTTATTCTGAACTTAACCAAATAAGCATGGGAATTTCCATATATAGAAAAGCATGGGAATTTCCATATATAGATAAAGAGGAATGTTTGTAAATGAAGATCCAGTCTCCAGTATGTACAGTTTGCTTTTTTTTTAATTATGTAAGATTAACCTGTAGCTTTCAAAACTTTCCTGTTTTTCAGTCACTCTTTCTGGTCTCCTATTCTTTTTTGTCTGTTTTAAAAAGATGTCTCATGATCCCCTTTTCTTTTCTCTTTTTTCTATCTCTCGTTTTCTTGCTGCCTTTCATGTCTTTTCATTACCTACCTTCCTCACAATGGGAAAAGGAAAGAAAAACAAAACCCTTGGAACAAATACACAAAGTCGAGCAAAACAAAGTCAGGGAAATTACTTCTCTGACACTTTTGTGTCTTACCAAAACTTTCAGGGATAATCAGAGTATTCATTTCACTCAACAAGTATTGGGGCATAATCCTTTGAGGGTCATCTAGCTGGTGGCAGGCTCCTTAGGCTCTGCCCAGAGGAATAGCTCTGGTTAACTCCTGCCTCCATTGGCCCAGGATCAGCCCAAAGCAGATTGGAGAGGCTGTTGACCAAATCAACTCATGTAGGCTGCCTGTTTACAGGGTGGATGAATTCCATTTGTTTTCAGGGAAGCTGTGGTCTTGTTCGGCAAAGTCTCCTGAGGATGGTCACTTGTCCAGTGTTTTTTAAGAAGGCCCAGACTCCAGCAATCCCATACTCCCTCAGCAGTTATATACTCCACCCACCACCAGAGGGCAAATGGAGAAATACCAAACTCTAAGGTTCTCAGAGATCTGGCAACCTTTGTTCCCTAGGTATGTTTCTTTCTGAAATGGAATTAATACTCTTTTTAGTCTGTGAAGAGTTAAATGAGGTATTTGAAGTGCTTTGCAAACCTTAAAGTTCCATATAAATGTGAGCTACAATTACAATATACTGTACAAGATTTTCTAAAGTCTTTGAAACTTTAACAAGTTAAAAATATAGCAAGACTTTTGGGACACCCATGATATATATTAAATAGAATATATTATATAAATTATATAATAACAACATATTAATGATAATGCAGTGTACCTTCTGTGGGGTTATCTTCTTACATTGCACTCACAGGTTGGGTCCCTTGGAGGATTCCAGATTGGAGATACTCTATGGGTCTATATTCCTAAAAAGTGTAGCTCTTGAAATCTGACCATTGCTTTTACCCTCAGTAGTCTGCTAAAAGGCACAGTTAACCCAAGGCTAAAGTATTTACTGAAGTGGAATAAAAGGAATGCTAGCTAAGAAAGATTTCCCCTATAAACCTGGGTTAAATTCTCTTCAAAAGAGATGCAGAATCAGAGGGCAGAGTGGGCACATGTACTAGGTAAGGAACAGGTGACCACCTACTCACATCTCTGGCACTACAGATTCAGTCCTACTAAGTGACTTTCTCCACTGGGGAGTGGGGAGGAAGGAGGAAGAGAACTCTCTTTCACCCACTCTCTTAAAAAGGCTAAAAGTATTCCCTCTCAAGAGCTGGGTGTTTCTTCCATAGTTGACTCTCTTTACATAACCAAAGATCACTCCCTTGCCAGAGTATCCAGTCAATGGTTTATTAAACCCGATTAAATTAACCCTATTAAAACCTATTAGTCATCAGTTTGATTGGGGTGCTTCACACTCTAAAGAAGTAAAAAAATGTAAATACTGATTTATATTTGCTTTATATTCAGCCCATCTAAGAATGAAATGATAATACCTTTACACCATATTAAGGGGACCCTCCCAATTTTTCCAGTCCATGAACAGGACACTCAAGGTATTGCCCACTCAAGGTTTCCTGCTCTTTAAGAACAGTGCATGCAACCATTCAAAGTCTAGAACCCACATTCTAGTGGAGAAGACATGTGTGAACAGTTATATACCTACACAGAGATAAATTGGAGGTAATTTCTGAAGAAAGACACTAGCTTTGAGGGAGATGTGTAAAATGCTTCTTGTAGAAGGTGATATTTGAGGCAGAACTTGAAGGAGGCCCAGGGAAACTAGGAGAGAGAGATGAGATGGAAGAATGGTTCCTGGTTGCTGTCCTTTGTGTTTGAAGAAGACCAAAATGACCTCATTATCCTTGGGTCAAGGTGCAGTGTGTGACTGTTGCTGATCAGACCAATGTGGTCTCAGAATGCTATACCATTGGTCAGTTACAAACAGCGTATATGAACATTTAGGAGGAAGATGTCTAAATTTGTGCATCCCATGTTTCTCTTGAGCTACTGCAATTCTGCTTTGCATCTTCTTTGATGTGGGCAAACCATGCTGAATAGTTCTGTGCCAATGTCTCCCATGTCTCACAACTGATTTCAAAATTGTTCACAGAGACCTTAAAAGTGCCCTTGTATCACTTCTGACCTCCTTGAAAGCACTTGCCTTGCATGAGTTCTCTGTAAACTAACCTTTTAGACAAATGTACATTTGGCATTCAAACAACATGGCCAGTCCAGAGCTACACTCTGCAGTGGTTTGAATGCTTGGCAGTTCAGTGTAAGAGAGGACCTCAGTGTCTGGTACCTCATCTTGCCGGGTGATCTCAGAGTCTTCCTCAGATGATTCAAATGAAAGCAACTCAGTTTTCTCTCTTGGTGCTAGTATACTCTCCAGGTTTCACAAGCCTCCAAGAATGAGGTCAGCACAATAGCTCTGTAGACCTTCAGTTTGCTAGCCAGCCTAATACCTCTTCTGTCCATTACTTTTTTTTTGGAGCCTTCCAAATACTGAACTAGCTCTGGCAATACATGCATCAACCCCATTATCTCTATGTACATGTCTGGAAAAGTATACTGCCAAGGTAAGTGAACTTATCCACAGCATTCAGAATTTCTCCATTTGCTCTAACTAATGGTTGCACATATGGATAATGTGGTGCTGATTGGTGGAAAACCTCTGTTTTCTTTGATGTCAGTTGTCAGGCCAAAATTAGCAAAGAAGCAGAGGATGGTTCCATACTTTGCTGCATTTCAGCCTCAGAGGCTGCATTGAGTACACAATCATCTGTAAACAAAACCCCCATACTCCTCCATTGTTCTGACCCAGATGAGTGAATACAGTACATCACAGCTCTGAAAGCTTCCCACTCCTTTTCAGCTCCACTGCTGTCAGTCTTGTCAATATTGGATCAACTTTCCCTCCAAGTTAGCAATGGAACTGTTCCTGCTCAGAGAAGAGCTCCAATCTATTAACATTATTTCTTATGGCAGTCATTTTGCCTTGGGGATTCCACTTTTGTTGAACATGAATATTTAGCTTGGAGAGGATAAATCTATGATCAGTCCAGCACTCTGCAGTATACATTGCGTTTGTCACTCTCACATCCTGTCTGTCTTCTCTCATCACAATCACGTAGTCGATGAAATGCCAATGTTTGCTGCACTTAGGTAAATGAAAGACAATGTTGGTAATGAGAAGGTCATGAGATGCACAAGTCTTCGGTAGTAAGTAACCATTGTTACTGTTTCAAATTCCTTTCCTCCCAATAACTCCTGACAAGTCTGGTAGTCCAAGTATATCCTTACATTAAAGTCACCCAGAATTATAAGCTTGTCCTCTTTTGGCACATTGATGATAAGGATCTCCAAACTTCATGAAATTTTTCTTTGACCTCTACAGGGTTTGTCATGGTGGGAGCATAGGTGCTGATGATGGTGCGGTGGCATTTTCTAGTAAGTGGCGATCACGTTGTCATGAGCCTGTCATTCATTCCTTTTGGTAGGCACAGGAGCTTGTTGACCAGATAAGTTTTGATTGCAAAACCTACATCAGCTTCATGGCATTCCTCTTCACTCTAGGCACTCCGGAAAAATGTATATCCAGCTCCAACTTCAGCAAACTGGCCTTCATGTGCCAGCCTTGTTTCACTCAGGGCTGCTCTTTGAATGTACTACTTGCTGAGTTCTCTCACAGATTTTGTGTGCCCACAATCCATGTACTAATGGTGAACGGAATCATCTTTGCAGAAGTTTTTGTACATTTTTTTGTGTGCCTTTTGATCGCAGAGCAGGCTCCCTGCTAGGGTTAGACGAAGCAGACAAATGTTAGGGCACCTTTTCTAGCCCCTTCCTCACAATGGTAGCAGTGCAGTTCTTAAAAGAGGTTGCTCAGACACCCACGAGGCTGCTGAATCCCACAACTGCTTCAGTCCAGTGAGAAGACAACCCTATGGCCTGGGCTGACCGTGTGCAGGGTTGTGTTTACAACTCCCAGTGTATCCATACCTGCTGTGACATCATCACTTGCTTGTCACGTTGTGACTTTAAGGTAGGTAAAAATTGCAAAATGACATCAGTGATGTCTTTGGACTCACACATAAACTGAATTTAAGTGAGGCAGAGTCACAAAAAATCATTGGCCTCATTCTCTCTTCCAGAGTCGTTGGAGTTCAGTGGTAGTGCACACTCCTGGAGATGGCTTGGGATGCAATGCCATCTTTGATTTCTATCCAAGTTCTAAGTGCTCCACAGAGCCTGCTTCAGCCACCTTCATGGTCATTGGAACAAATAGCTCTCATCCTCCCATTCTGCCAGGGGAAGTCTTCACATGCTTGGGGTAGACACCCTTCTAATTCACCAAAGGGTTTGAGGTCGCTCAGTTACCTTCAAACTGGTTTATCCTGTCTGCTAAAATGGCTTTGTGGGGCATGGCTGCTGTGCACGTTAGGGCTTGGTTGATCCAGAAGCAACAGTTAGATGAATTAGGTGGACACCGAAGATGGATGAGCACCCCTAAAAAGGGCTCAGTAGCCCTTACACCTGAGGTATTAGTCTTCCCATCCGTATGCCCCTTATGGCATGGAAGGAACAATCTTTACAAAGGATGGCAACTGAGGCAATTGAGTTGTATTGTTGTAAGTTTGCAACTGAAATGCCTAAACAAAATGCGAAAGACTTAGGACAATGTACAACTAAGGCCACCAACACTGAGGCAGCTGAGACAATTCAGGAAGACTTTCTAGTCCTGCCAAAGAAAGTTGACCATGATGGGCCTTCCTGAGGAACTGTCAGTAGAGGGAAATACTTTAAGCTATATACCAGCCCAGGGCAACTTGGTGGTATAGTGGATACAGGGCGGGACCTGGAGTCAAGAAGACCTGAGCTCAAACTGGGCCTCAGACACTTATTAGCTGTGTGTCCCTGGCAAGTCACTTAAACCTGTTTGCCTCAGTTTCCTCAACTATAAAATGAGCTGGAGAAGGAAATGGAAAACTCTCTAGTATCTTTGCAAAGAAAACTCCAAAAGGAATCATGAAGAGTCAGACACAACTGAAAAATGACTAAAACAATAAACCAATCCACATCTGAGAAAGAAAAGCCACTAGCAAAATGGGGAGCCACACTAAGTACTAAATTATTGCTTCATCTATGAGTGAGAAGGTGGTAGGTAGATATCAAAGACACAAAATTGGCATTTGCTCTGAACGTGAACTGTGTCCCCTGACTAGAAAAGCCTTGAGAAAACTTGTTGGACATGAGACTTACAGAGAATCCAAGAAAGATAATATCAATGGAAGGGAATAACTTCATGGGTATTTAGCCAGTTCCACCTGGTACAAATGGTCTAAACTTTCATCAGGATAGCTGAAAGGGGTGGGTCAGAAGATGAAGCCTGTGCTAATGTTGTGTCTAATAACACACAGCGTAAAGGAGACAAGCCTATTGAGGTCCTCCTCAGAGTGGTACAACTGTTGTTAAGCCCGACAGAGGAGTAGTGGATCCCAAGAATGCAGATAACATTGATCTGCAGAAACTAAGGTTTGTTTAATGACCCTGGCATTCAGGGTCATCACAGACACAGCGATCTGTGACACACACCCAAGCTACTACACTATAAAACAAGAACAGATGGCTGTTTATAGCAGTTCTTTTTGTGGTGGCCTGAACAAGTTGTAGTATATGAATGTAATGGAATACAGGCAGACTTCAGAAAAACCTGGGAAGACTTAAAACAAATGGACACTGAGTGAAATGAGTAGAACCAGGGGAACACTGTACACAGTAACAGCTACTTTGTGCTTTGACTAACTTTGATAGACTTAGCTCGTCTTAGCAATGGAAGGATCTAAGACAGCTCCAAAAGACTCTTAACGGAAAATGCTATCCACATCCAGAGAAGGACTTACGGAGTCTGAATGCAGATAGAAGCATACTATTTGCTCTCTTTTTCTTTTCATTTTGTTTTTTCTTCCCATTCATTCTAAGTCTTCTTTACAACATGACTTACATAAAAAGATGTTTATTAAGAACGTATATGTAAAGCCTATATCAGACAGCACAACAACCTGAGGAGGAGGACAGGGAGGGAGGTGGAAAAAATTTAAAACTGAAAAGCTTGTGGAAGTGAATGTTGAAAACCAAAACTTATTAATTAATTAATTATAATAAAAAAAAAACCAATGAACAGATGGCTGGTGAAGGACTAAGAGAAGTGAAATCAATCAAAAAGCAAGGTAGTGATTCTTACCATCTTAAATTCCAGTCAGATGAAGGCTGTGGATTGTGGAGACAATGGCAGAAATTGGAGCTGGGTGATGAAGTACTCTATAATACTGTGACTGATCCCACACATGGAACCAGGAAACAGCTGGTGCTACCTAGAGCTTACTACTCAGCAGTCATAAATGTCTTACATGACGACTTTTGACATATGGGTCAAGATAGGACATAAATCTGGTAAAAAACATATTTTACTAATCCAAAATTGTTCCAGATATCACCAAGAAGTGTGAAATTTGTGCCAAAGAAAAACATCATCAAGCTACATATTTGAAAAATCTAAATAGCAGCAGGCCTTGGGAACTTGTCTGTATTGGCTTTCTTGGAAGAGCTAGTAAAAACATGTCTTATTTGAGTGGTGACAGATCATTTCACTAGGTATGTACAAACATCCCCAACCAGAAAGGACCTACTATTGCTAAAGTGTTGTGGGGAAAGTATTTTTTAAATTATTGATTCCCTGACAGGATCTACTGTAACCAAAAAATCCAAGAGCAAACATTATGTATAATGTAGAAAATTTAGAAATTTTTCCAGTAAGATTGGGGATAAAGCAAGGATGCCCATCATTGATCCAACATAGTACTAGCTGTTCCAATAAAACAAGAAAGGGAAATTGAAGAGATAAACATAGACAAAGAAGAAACAAAATTATTATTATTTTTCTACACGATATGGTGATTTCCATAGAAAACCCCAAAGAATCAACCCAAAATTTTTTGAAATAAATTTAGCAAAATTTAAATCCATAGAAATCCTCAGCATTCCTGCATACTATCAACAAAATCTAGCAGAAAGAACTAGAAAGATAAATTCTATTCAAAATATCTTAGAAGCTATAAAATATTGGGGAGAATATCTACTAAGATCCACTCAAGAATTATATGAATCCAACTATCAAACATTTTTTGCTAAAACAAATACTGATAAAAATAACTGTAGAAATATTAATTGTTCATGGGTAAATGGAGTCAATGTGATAAAAATGACAATGTGACCAAAATTAATTTACTTATTCTGGGCTGTAATCAATCAAACTACCAATAGAATGTTTGCTAGAACTAGAAATTAAAAATGAAATTCATATGGAGAAACAGAAAGTCCAGAATATCATTTGTAATCATAGAAAAAAAGTGGGAATAACTATTAGTACCAAATCTCAAACTTTATTACAAAACAGTAATCATTAATATTAGTTGGTACTGGCTAAAAGATATAGAAGTTAAATATAGGAACCGATTAGGCACAAAGACCAGAGAAGCAAACAAATAAAATAGCCTAGTGTTGGAAAAATCAAAGATCCTACTTACTGATTGATAAAAACTGCTAAGGAAACTGGATAGCAGTCTGGTTTAGGTTTAGGTCAATCTTTAACATTGCATATGAAGATAAGATTCAAATTTCACCCAGATCAAAGGTCACAAAACTATGGCCTAAGGATCAAATCTGGCCTGCCATGTATTTTTGTATAGTCCAAGAGTTAAGAATGTTTTTTATATTTTAAAATAAATTTTATTATATTTAAAATTATAAAAATCTTTCTTAATTTGCTAGCCTTAAAAAAACAGGTGGCAGCCTGGATCTGGCCCTTGGACTGTAGTTTGCCAACCCCTGAACAAAATATAAAATGTCACATCATGTTCATATCAGAGAAGCAAAGAAGAAATTAACTTTCAGATCTACGAGTAAGGGACAAATAATAAAGATCACATAAGATAAAATGGACAATTTTGATTACATAAAATTTAGAATATTTTATACAAGCAAAATCTAATGTAGTAACAATGACAAGGTAATGGGGCAAATCTTTGCAGCACCTTTATCAGATAAATATCTCGTATTCAATATATATAAGGAAGTGACTCCAATTTGTAAATCTAAGAGCCATTCCCCAATAGGTAAATGTTAAATGATATGAATAAGTAGTTCTTTTTTAAAAAAACATTTCTTTTAAATTAATAAACATTTTAAAATTAATCTGTCCCTCCTGCTATTTTCCCTGTAAAGAGATAATGTGTGAGATATAAGAAGATATAAGCCTCATAAATCAGTCACATTTTTACAGATAATTTAGCACATCCAGCAGGATGTCAGATTAGCTACTTACTACTTACAACTTACTTACTCAGATTAGTGTCTCATTACACCTTTCGTAGGATGATATAAATTCATTGTTGATCTTGTGATAGTGGAATGCATAGTAAAAGAACTTGGTCATTGGGACCAAATAGATAGGTGTCATGGTGATACCACATCCACAGGACTGTTGCTAATTAGGGCTGTGACTATTATAAACAGAAGTGTAATGGACATGTTAAATTCACACTCCCTCCCTGTCTTTCTGTCTTTTGTGTTCATGTCCCACTATTTAGTATTGTAATAAATTGTCTTCTAGTCTTCCCCAACTCCCATCAGTTTGCTTGTACCTGTGGCTATGATGTCTGTGGACAGCTATTTATTTCCCTCTGGATACCAAACTTTTTCACCTAATTCTAATCATAGGAGTTCCAAATAGGTGGAGTAGAAAATTAAACAGTGCTCTCTTATTATCCTAATTGGGAAAGGCCTCCTCTGTGGGCACAGGAAAGTAGAGAAGAATATGGGGACCTGGAAAAGTTTGAACAATGGCTTTGATTGTGAGATATGTCTTTGCAAAATAGTTCCAATGTGAGTGTAAGTTGCATGTAGATTGGACACTTTCAACGATCCTGGGCACGGTGAGGAATGAAGATACCTCTATCGCTACCGTTTGATAAGAGAGATTTCTTGTGTTTACTTTTCTTTCCAAGATTTAGGGTTACTTAGTATCTACTAGAGAGGATGCATACGTCTGGTCATAGGACTACAAGCATACTCTAGGCTCATCTAGAGTTCAGTTTCAAGCTAGGAGCTTGTAACGGCAAGTAAAATGGCATCTTTTGCTGTTTTTGTTTTAGTATAATCAAGTATAATGCCTTTATTTGAATGTGACTGGGAAGGATCTTTCCCACCCATTGTAGGATCTGGGAAGATTTGTAAGAAGGTCCACCCCTTTTGTTAATGAGGCACTGGTTCTCGAGGGATGTGATGCCCTCTGGCTCTAAAAACTGTATAAAGACCCTGAGGTGCAGTTTTGTTTTGGGGCTTAGTTTTGGTAAGAAGGTTTGAGTGTTGGAGGAGGACTCTGGGAAGCTGCTAAGGAGCCCCCTGGCTTTGAGAACCCAGATGTCATGCTTCCCTCTCTGGTAATTATAGTCAGACAGCTGTACCTGTCTGTTGAATTATGGTCAGAAAGAGGAAGCCATGCCTATTGATTACTTTGGGGTTCAGAATGTTGACTCCCCTGAATTAGGTGAATGATATATGTGCCTGATTAAAGTGATTGTTAACCCCTCAAAAGTTGCCTTTCCTTTTATGAATGCAAATCTAAGAACTTGTGATAGCAGCCCCCCCTTGGTATGTTGGGGTGCTTACTGATATAGAGCTATTTTTCAAAATTGTATGATTTGTTATGGTCCCCACTATGACTCTGATATAGAATTCTTGGTGCCTTTGTGCTGTGGAGTCTTTTTGCTCTAGGCTCCAATCAGCTGTGTCACTGATAAACTGATTTTTGTAATTCTATGTGGTCCTGGGCATGAAAAGGTCTTGTTGGCAGGTCTTGTTTAACTGCATCTTGGATGTATTCAAGGGTTCCTCACTATTCAGGTCTCTAGGAAAAGAGTACTGACTATTGGGTGACCAGAGATAAAGTTTAAGCAAAAGGCGAAGGTGCAACCATCAATACTCAAAGAATCTCTGATTCTTGGTTCTCTTTTTTTGTTTCTAGGGGAGATCATAGCTATTAATTTATCCTTTAGTAGCAGCTCCTGTTGAGCTCCAGTCTAGAGTGCTTCTAGAAACTCAACTTGTTCCAACTCTTAGAGTTTATCAGGATTAATAGTCTAACCAACATCTTTCAGTTTTTAGGAGAATAATCTCTGTTTGCCTCCTGTTCCATTGTTGAGTAATCAACGCAGTGTCATCTATTTAATATGGGACTGGAACCACAGGGAGCAAGGAGGCCATGCAAACCATCCACTCTCCCCACTGGTGACATTACAGGGCTGTTTACTGACCTTATGATAGGGACTGACGAAGTTATATTGACTTCTTAGCCAAGTGCAAACCAATTGGCCTTGGTCCTCCTCTCTGAAAAGTACTGAAAAAGAGTGTATTTGAAAGTAATCTTATCACATAGAGAATCTTTCCTCCAAGCCGCTGAATTTTACCCACATGTTAAAACTCAGATGTTTTGAAAGGAGGGAATCTTTTGATAATCCCTGTGATAAAGCTGTGAACTTCTGGATAATCAAGAAGGTGGTGGATCTTCTCCCTACTATTTGGAGTAACCATTCATCTAGTTGTTCCTCATCTCTTTGCATATACTTCTGTTTTAAATTATCTCTCTTTCACTATAATACCTTGGTTTCCCTCTTGAGTCTCTGTCATTACCAGGTACAGGGCAGAGGTAGATGTTTCCCCTGATGCTGGGACTTGCCCAATTTTCCCTGAGTGATCAATTATAGTGAGTAGCAGCCATAGGAGCAAATGTTTTGTTCCTTTAGATAAGTTTCAATGTCATTCTAAACCCAACAAGCAAGATCATCACTATTCTGGAGGACTAATTCCCTTAACCAGTGGGTGCTTGATCTTCCTCAGAAGCCTTGTCAACTCCTTCAGTTGAGATTCTTCCAAACCCTTGGAGCACCCTACTTCCTTCTTGTTCTAGGGAAACATTTCTCAAATCGTGATACCAATTTTAAGGAGACAATGGGTCTCTTTTTAAGGAGACAGTTTATTAATCACAGACATGTAGCTTCTGAGACCTTCAGTTCCACAGACAAAGAATGCATACCCTTAACAAGCCCAGAGCTTCAAGTCTCTGCTTTTATATCATTTCTTATGGCATAAAGATATTCCATCACATTCATATACAATTTGTTTAGTCATTCTCCAATAGGTAGACTCTCCATTAATCTTCAATTTTTGACTATCAAAATTGCTATAAATGTAACATAAAGTTGCTATAAATATTTTTGTACATATAAATCCATTTCTTCTTTCTTTGATTTCTTTCGTGACGTATTAGTGGTCAAAGGATATGGCATTGCTTGATAATTTTATGGCACAATCTAAAATTGCTTTCCAGAATAGCTGGATCAATTCCAGCTCCACCAAAAATGGAATGTAGTTTTCCATAGCCTTTCCAGCATTTGTCATTTTCCTCTTTTGTTATCAAAGTTGTTTAAATTTGCATTTCTATAATGCTTAGTGACAAAGTATTTTTCATATGGTTTTTAAATATGAACAGATTATTATGTTAGACACTAAAAGTCCTTAGGCTACACTGCCTTTGTGAGTAGGTTGGCAACATGCCTAGGCTACACAGAATTAACTTAACAATCAGACCATATATTTCTCAGAAGAATATTTCTCATAATTTTTAAATATAAAAAATGTAGACCACCCTGAGAAAAACCTTAGATTTAAATCTTCAAAGTAGGTAACAGCTACATTTCATAATTTCAATAGTAATCAACATATTTTTTCAAGAAGACAAGAGACAGAGCTTCAGCTATGAGGGAATGTCATCTCAAATAATCTAGGATTACTCTGTTGTCATGAGAAATCAGGGAAGATAATGGAATAAGAAATTTTGAAAAGCCCAACGACTCTACCTGCCACCCAAAATAAGAGATCCTAATTTAGCTGTGCTTGATCATCAATTATAAAAGTTGAGCTTTCAACAACAGAAAGACTTTTGAAACAAACCCAAAGCAAAAAGCAACATTTGACATTAAGTATCCCCAAAAATAGCAATGGGAAAGCTAAGTCCCTTGCTTGTAGGAAGAGAATTTTGCTTCAGCATGTCCCAGGATATTTGCATGGGTTTTCTGGCACAATTTCATTTTACATTCATGGTAGAGTAGATGCTTGTGGGAAGTTCTAGGAAGTTGCATAAAGTTAAGATGATATTTACCATAAGTTATTTGAAATTCAGTAAGACTTAGATGTGACAGCTTACTCAACTTTGAGTGATGAAAGAGTTGTCTAAATCATGGGTTTGCTGTCCAACAGTAAATAACCAAGCAGGAGCATCAATCTTTTTCCTGATTCCTGAAAGCTATGTTCCAAATAAATTTTAAGTTTATAATGATATATGCTATTATGACCATGAAGTGTTTTGTGAGAATCAGAAGTAGAGCAGAAAGAATTGTAACTCTTCTTATGCAAAGTGAAATGTATTGTGTACAAAGTAACTGCAATATTGTGTGATGATCAGCCATGAATGACTTAGCTATTCTCAGCAGTACAATGATACAACTCTGAAGAACTTATGATGAAAAATGCTATCCATCCCCAAAGAAAGACCTGGTGGTGTCTGAATACAGATTGCAGCATAATTCTCTTTTAACTTTATTTTTCTTGAAGAGGTTTCTTCTGGGAGGTTTTTTTTTGGTCTGTGTTTTCTTTCACAATATGACTAATATGGAAATATTTTGCATGACTACACATGTATAATCTATATTGAATTACTTTCTCAATGTGAAGGAGGAGGGGGAAGGGAGAAAATTTGGAACTCAAAGTTTTCAAAATTAATGTTAAAATGGTTTTTGCATGGAATGGTAAAAAAATAAAATACTAAAAGAAATTTTAAAAATATTTTATAAAATAATTGTAACTATTCTCTGAACTAGTGCTAATAGGAAAGATTTTGGAAGAAAATTCTCATGAGCCTGAACCCAAACCAGAAGCTAAAACAAAAACTAGAGAGTTGAAACTCACATAGAAGAGAAGAACCTAGAACAACTTTTAAGAGAAGTTTACTTTTCTATAGAACTTGTTTATCACAGGAACAACCAAAACAAAAGTTGAAATTATATAGGAAGTTAACCTCATAGGCTTGAATAGCATCCAATAAAATGGTTTAGTTTCTCATCCAGGAAACCAAAGCCAGGATGAAAAGAATCAGATAATCACATAATAATTTGTTACCTAAACAGTATCCAACTCTTTGTTGGAAACTTGCCACACAACAACGATAAAAGTAAACATTACATTGACAAAATTCTTCTTGGGGTTTGGCAATGTAATGGATCTTTGACTAAAATGCTAAAGTAGTTGGTGGAAAACTACCAAATTTTGTATTTGTGGGTTTTGTTGACCGAGCCAGTGGAGGGAATCTTAGCTACAAAACCAATTATGTTTTGTGGAAAATTATGCTTGAATGTAAAAGATAAAAATATGAGGTTCAAGACAGCAACAGACCAGAGGGAGAGGTAAGATTGAGAGTGGTAGAATGACGCATGACTCTTACAGAGGAGAACCTATTCCAGAGGAACTGGGTAAATGGGAAGGTCATTTTATATCTCAATATGACTGACACCCAATCTCAAACCAAGTGACAAACTGTCTTGTATACACTCACATTCTTGTTAATTTTTTATGCTTTGCAATTTAATGCAGGATGTTAGTATTAAGTCTTTATATAGGCATTTTTCTTTTGAGTATGTTCCCTTTATTAATTACTCTTTTTATTATGTTATGGTCATTGAAGGAAGAATTTAAAATTCTTGTTCTTTTACTTTCATTTTAAATTTTAAATTATTTTAGGTTGACCTTTTTTTTATTAAAATCAAAACTAGAGGTTTAATGATTTTGCTAATTTGCAGAGTGATTTTTAGTTTTGCTTATCATTTCTATTGTGCTTTTTGCTTCCTATTTTATCTATTTTTCCCTTAACTTAAAAAAGTTTTCCTTTTGTGTTTATTTTGGCTTTTTTAATTTATTGATTCTAAGTTGCATACATAGTTCATTTAACATCTCGGTTTCATAAATGTGTGTTTTAAGAGATATAATTGTTGCTCAGAGGACTCCTTTAGTTGAATCCATTGATACTGATGTAAACCTCGTTGATCTATCATTCATTTTTTTTATGATTGTTAATTTTTTCTTTCTTTTTTATTTTTGGAAAAAATGCTGTGAGATACTAAGAAATATGTGTGTTATTTATAGTTCTCTTTTAGAAAATGCTGTATTTCTTTCAGTTTTGACTTTTCTAACAGTTTGCTCAATACGTGTAGAAAGTAGTGTTTGAGCTGAATCTTGAAATAATGTACCCAAGAAGCAGGAGCAGGGAACGAGGGTATTATAGTGATAAAGGACCTCAAAAATACAGCAATTGGATACGGGGTTGCGGGGGCACACAGCAAGAGAGATACTTTGGCAGTATTGGAATTATATATATACTGAATCTCTGGAAAGGTACGTTGGGATCATGTGTAGAAAGATTTTAAATACTAAATGGAGTTTATATTTGATCAATAGGAAGCCACTGGAATTTATTGTGTAGGGAAGAAGTACAGTCAGACCTTTATTTTAGAAAAATCACTTTATCAACTGTGTATAGGATGAATTGGAAGGGGTGAAATTTGAGGAAGGGAAACTAATTAGAAGGTGCTAGCAATAGATGAGTAGTGCTGAGACCTGAAATATGATGGTGGATGTCTGAGTAAAGACAAATGGATGCAATGCATCCAAAGATGCAATGGTTCTTGAGGAAGAAAGGAAAGGAGAAAGTAAGGAAACAAGGATTTTTAAACATCTATTATATTCTAAGTAATGTGTTGGCTGCTATACAAATTTATCTCAGTTGATCCTCACAACAACCCTGGGAGATAGGTGCTATTATTCCCATTTTACAATTAAGGAAACTGAGGCAAATGGAGGTTAAGTCAGTTGCTCAGGGTCACACCTCATGGTTACAAACCTGGATGACAGGAAGAATGATGGCACCCTCAATAGAAATAGGGAAGTTTGGCAGAGGGATGTGTTTATGTGGAATATGAGGAGGAGGAGGGAATTTAATCCCATTTGTGATATAGATCACAATGCACACATTCCTGTATATTCTGGCTTATTTGCTCTACTTAAATGAAAATGAAAGGCAGAAGGGGAAACCCCTAACTACCAAGTCATTAACCAGGAGCCTAGGGCCAGAAGCAGCTGAGGGGCTTCCTCCCCTCTCTCCTGGGTGATCTAGTAGAAAAGGGGTAGGTATACCAGGAAAGGAAGAGGATTTTCCCAACAGTATCCACACACCTCTTGAGGATGCCTGAGTTACAGTTACAACTGCCCCAGCTTGGTACAAAAGGGAAGAAACTGGAAGTCTACACAGTAAGAGCAGTAAGGACAGAATGCCAGGCAGTAATAGGTGAGGGGAGGTACAGTTAGGTTGACTATATTTTCTTTGGCTATTGTGGGGAGTGTGGGATCAGATCCATCTTCCCACACTCAGACTGGTTGGTGATGCACACCCTACCCTCCACCCACCATGGACATCTCATGGGCCACCATTTTGGAGACTACTTCTATTTTATCTGACCATATTTTCCTATTTTTCCATCTCTCCATATGTCTGACCTCTCTTAAACCTATTCTCCATCTTTACTACAACTTTCTGTCACTCCGCCTGCTCTGCTCAAGCCATACTTTTCTTTTTTCTCAAAATCTTGACTCTATAGTTAAGTAACTCAATTGTTCTTCACCCTTGAGTCCCTTAGACTGTCATCCTATACCCTGCTCATACCTCTTCAAAACCAAGACTTCGATCATTCCCATTGCTTGCTATACCCACTATTACCCAAGTGGTATTATATGTAATGAGCTCACATAGCCCTGTTGGGGGTTCTTATTTTTATTAAGTAGTTATAGTTGGGCCCCATTGCTACACTCAAATCTCTTTATTTTTTCTCTGATTTTTTATCCCATTCCTCTGTGAGGAATGGTTCATTTGGACCCCTTCTCTATTCCAATCAGTATTAATCAGTTTGATATTTTACATAAATCATGTAGAAATAATTAGGTACTACAGATTCTTACAGTAAATCTCAAACTTTAATCCAGCATTCACAACTCATTTACCAGTCATGAAGCTCACTTGTACAACCACAAGAATGCTGACAAAGATCTCTCAAATTCCATATCCAAACCCAACATAGATGGGATGCCTTGATTCTTTGGAAAGTTCCCCAAAGTATTTTTGTACCTCCAAACCACTCTCTTTTGCCCAACATGAGCAGGTGACCATCTTATGACACTCCGTCACCAGAGATGATACTACTTTGTGCATCTTATGACCAGTTAGTCAGCAGGGACTAATCACCATCAATAACATAATAATTAATAGTTATTAACCAATAACATAATAGTTAATGGTTATTAACCAATAATATAATAATTGATGGTTGATAACTAATAATAATTTGTGGTAATAGTAGTTATTTCCTCAGAATTTACAAAACTGTTTTTCTGTCTGAATTTTATACATTTGATCTTGTATACAAAAGATTTTATGTATCTCATCTCTAAGATCTATTTTACCAAAAAAAAAAAAAACAAAACCAAAGGAATCCTATCACAAATTATGTGGTATAAAATGAAGATGATGATCTGCCTCTGATGTCCTTACCTTCAGAATCAAATGGATATGCAGGATCTGCTAAGGAATCTGGTTGTGATCTTAGTGATTATAAAATAATGGGTCATCCTCTTGTATTCCTACATCTATATCTATATTCAACATCTATATAGGTGTTAAAACCCATGACATTTCAAGGGAAATCCTGATTCAGAATCAAGCTAAAGCCACAACTCCTCAACCATTAAGTTCTAAAATGGGTGTAATTTTATTATCAACCTCACACCTCACACTTATTTTATTTTATTTTTTATTACATTTATAGCACTAGAATCGGTTACCATGCAAAGGAAAATCAACAATTCTCCTTTTTTTACTAAGTCTTTTAAATACTAAAAATATCATGAAGTTCTTTATATGAAATGTTTTTCTGCATTTTAAACCGAAAACAGATTGCAAATTGCAAAGAGAGAAATTTGGTTATGCACTGAGAGATTTTTAGGATTATTTTGCCATTTTGCTCATGTACTGTAAAATTCTGACCTTTGCCTTCCAGGTGGTGCAAACTCATCTCTGATATCTGCTATGTGGGCCAAACTGGACCTCCCTCCTATCATTCCTCTCTGAGTTTCTACTTCTATATCAGGCAAACAACTCCCTTTCCTCCTTCTCTTACCTGTTGCCTCCTTATTTCCCCTGAAATTACCAACAATAGTGAGTTATTTGAGAATAGAAAATTATTCTTTTAAGATCAATTATCACCATGCTAACCAACAGTAACAAAAGAATTAGTAAACACAATAATAAATGTTTCATTATAATAAATCTGCATTTGAAGAAAATTTTGATTTTTGGTTTTAAAATATAATATTATATATGCTTTGTTACATTTTGTATATTTTTTAAAAATACATAAACAGATAAATCAACAGTGACTAGAAAAGGAGTTCTAGCAGATATGAATAAATCCTGCAAAACAAAGGAAAATGGTCTAACACTTGATGAGACAAAGGATCCTGAGGGTTATGAGGATATAGAACCATAGCATGCTCTTCCTGTTTAGTTCAAAAGAAAAATAAGATTTTTGAGAGCAGAATGCATGCCTTGCAATGCAAAAATTATGGACAGAACAGAAAAATGAACACCAAAAATAAAATAGAACAATAAATTGGGAATGAAAATACATAGAAGTAAAGGACAATCTGGAAGAAGAAAAGCAAGAAACAGTAACATTAAAGAAAATATGCTCACTCTGCAATCAAAACATACTGATCATGAAGACAAGATGAGGAGAAACAACTTCAGGACCCTAGGTCTACTAGAAGCATACAACAGAATGAAAATCCTTAACATCATAATGCAGGAAATAATAGAAAAGAACTACCCAGAACTTCTGAACACAGAAAATAAAATACCAATTGAAAGAATTCACAGATCACTTCTAGGAAAAAAAAAAATCAAGGCTCCAAACTCCAAGACACATAATGGTTAAATTTAATAATTCATTTTAGAAACAAGTTCTGCAAGCCATTAGGAAAAAACCTTCAAATACAAAGGAAAGAAAGATATATAATAGAAGACTATTCTGCACTTGAAAAATGAAGAGCTAGAGTGTATTTACTCACAGCAATGCTACTATGATCCTGAGAGAATGAATGCTATCATGTGGTGTTGTTCTGTCTTACCTATTCATTACGTTTGTCCTTTGTTTTTGAAGAGGACCATGACATCAGGGAAATGATGATATGACTTGCAGTTGACTGTGCTTTGAATGAGGGAGGGCTGTGCAAGGTCACCAGCCTCACTTCTCCTCTCCCAGAGACATCTGGATTCAGTGACCAGATATTCATCAGGATGACTGGAGATGGCCCAGGATGCAATGGAAGACCCTGACCCTTTTAGGTAAGGCCTTCTCAGGTACTCACTTAGAGTGAGGTAATGCCCATTCAGTGAATAGGATACTATGAACTGATGCTGCAGATAAACCTAGGGCTGTATCTGAGTTGATGACAAAAGCACAAAGATTTCATTTAACAAACTGAGCAGAGATCTTCAGTGTAGTGGGGGCTATTATCATGGTTCTAATGTACCTGATTCCATATACTTTGCCATTCAGACTAGCTCAGCCAAATGACTGCCTAAAAACTGGCATAATTTTTGAAGGCCATAGCAGAAGTAAACATTTCAGCTTTGGTCATTGGGTACTCTTATTAGCAGGGCATGATTGGGTCATATGAAATGCGTGTTACTCTGGATGACATCAGTGGGAAATCTCTGCCAGCCAATGTCCTTCAAAACCTCTCTGAAGAAGAGCTGGCTGCTGACCAACCTCCAAGTAACCTTGGAAAAAACTCAAGAGAAAAGCTTGGCCCATGCTATAAAGTTTCATTTCAGCCTCTTTAAAAATAGTGAAAAGAGTGTGCCCTTAGCTATGCCTGTAACATTCTACCACACTTCACAGACCAATATGTATTTCTTCATGTTTTATGCACTCTTTAAATTGGTCCCTAGCCTCAAAATAAGGCTTCAAAGGGGTAAGGAGCACCTATTTCCTTCCAAACAAAATACAGTACTACAAATTTAATGTCATCATGTTTGAAGTTGAGCAGGTTTTTATGATAATCATCACTGAGGGCATCATTAGCTGCCACCCCCAGGACAACCATCTTGGGTGGTTGACCTAGGACTAGATTTTGAGGACAGATATAGTTGCCTCTTTGGATGCTAAACACTTTCATCCCCACATGGTCCACTGGGGGCATTGGAGGTAAAAAAAAAAAAAAAAGGTCTAGGCATGGCCCAAAAGAGCTTCCTGGTAATACAAGAAGCAGGAAAGATAGACGGGTTAAATTATGAAGATGGGTCAGCAATCATCAGACAGAGAGCTTCTTTGGCCCTCATCACTTGATTTTAACATGTATACCATTTGTTCTATAACACGTATACCATTCAACACCACAGCACACAGACCAGCATTGCTCAGATCCAGGAGCTTTGAGATGCAATATGCCATTTCTTCTTTAAATTGATGTAAAGATAGGCAAATTCACATATAAGGGGACTTTGCTGACCAGTATATCCCAAAGCTCTCAAAGTAATATCGACAGAATCTCCTTGGAAATGAGGTAGATCCCTCTCACAGGTTTGCTATACACCCACCATAACTAGATCAGTGTGGTTCCCTAGGACACAGCATTCAGATCCTGTATCATTCCTATTTTAAAATCAGTCTATTTTGAGGACTATCGGCCAACATGGCTGCCTAAATGAGAGGTAGATCATCTAGCACCCAAACAGCGAATTTTTCAAAAATTCACAATATTTGTACCAAACTAAAAATGACCAAGAAATCTATTTAAAAATTATAGTAAGTGATTTCTTCCACCTCAGAACTGCATAAGAAGCCATCTATAAGTCCAAGAGCAAGAGAAAAGCAAGAATACAAGCAGAGCCAGCCCAAACATAGGATGGTATATGATCCCAGTAAAGTTACCTCAACCCTTAGTTCCAGTTTTTTTTTTATCTATAAAATGAAAGGGTTGGATTTGATGGTCTCCAAGGTCTCTTCTTGTTCTAAATCTATGATCCTATTCTTGTAAGACACTACTATCCCATCTAGGCATATAAGAAAACACCAATAATTACTGATCACATGCCAAACTCTTTATTTTTATATGATTCTTAGAAAAGCGCAAAAAGCATTTCTAATGAAAATGTGAGCACAGAGACTTCTGACCAAGATGGCCATCTGAACTTGGAGGCAGACTGACTAGCTCCCATATACCTACTCCAGCAAACCCTCAAAGTTCTTATCAATCAGAATAAGCAAAAATCCAATGAGAAACTACAGTGACTTCTTCCAACCCAGAACTGCTCAAGAAGGCAGCCAAAACCCCAAAGGCAACAGGAAATGGAAGTAACAGCAAAATTAGAAATAATGGGAAGTTCCAGGACAACCACAAGTAAGCCACAGACATGTGTAGACTGCAAAGCCCTGTGTCCAAAGGTAATAACAGAAGAGGAATTCTTCAAGAAAGCTACAGGGTGGCCAGAAAACCACAGGTTGAGGACTCTGGAAGTATCTGGAAATAATAACAGCAGTGACAAACACTCAACACCACAGTACACAGACCAGCATTCCTCAAATTCAGGGGCTTTGAGATCCAAAGCACCCTGTCCAGGGATCAAAGAAAGCCTGGAAGACCCAGCACTATAAACCTCAATGATTTAGGGGAACCTAATTTCTGGAGGTAGAGGATGGTGTAGGAACTCAAAGGGTTCAGTCCTAGCACAAAGCCAGAATTCAGGAACTAGAGAGATGAGTAAATAAAACAGACCAATGTAAATTTTTTTTTCTCAAATTAAAATATTTCCTCTAAAACAGCAGAGAATAACTCTGTAAGAACTGTAGGCAGAGACTTAAAGGAAGGAAAAATGATTTTCCATAAAGCATATATAAACCTAGAAGAAATAAAAGCTATTGTGAAAAAAAAATTGGAAGGACACTAAATACCTCAGAAGGAAAATTGGTAAACTTCACCCCAGTAATGAACACCTTGCAAACTAGAAAAGACTAAACAGAAATCAATGAATCTATGAGAAAGCAAGAAATAGTATAATAAAATAAAATGTTAAACCAAAAAAAAAAAGAAAATGTAAGACAGTTGATAAAAAGGACAATTCATCTCGGCAAGGGGCAGGGAAAAAGGTCAATAAGAGAACATTTAAGGATCACTGGACTCCTGTAAAATCAAAATGAATTTTTAAAAAGCCTGGACACGATATTTCAATATTTCAGGAATTCAGAGCTCTCACATCAAATAAAAAGTACTTCAAGCACCTACAAGAAAAGAGTTCAAGTACTAAGGAACTAGAGTCTGGGTCACACAAGACCTGGTAGCTTCACTAATAAATAAAAGGAGATCTTGGAATACAATATTCCAAAAGACAAAAGAGATAGGCTTACAACTAAGAAGAATTTAAAATGTTTCTTCTGTGGAAGAAAAGATTTTGGTTATTTTGGATGAGAAAGCCAAAACTAAGTAGGAATTTTGAAATATAAATACAAAGATTAAGAAAAACTTATTTTCTTGAACAAGGAAAGTCACAGTATTCTTTGCCCTAGTAGATTACTGACAAGAGTATCTATGGCCAAAATGTGGTGTGGAATGAGGGAGAGGAGGAAGTCCAGAAAATGTCTCTATTTTTTTCAGTAAAATAGGAGATCAGGTCCCTTGTTCAAAATGGGAGGAAAGGAAGTGATCTGGTAACAAGTCTGTAATGGGGTAGGGGAAGGAGGAGAACTCTCCCCTTCTCCAATTTCCATGTGCTGTGAACTCATCTCTGAACTCCAGGTCAAAGAAGGACCATGTTTATACTTTATTCTGTGTCTTCAGTATTTGTCAAAGTGCCATATACAGAAAATGCTTAATAAATGCTTATTGCCTGACTCCTAAGTCTGTGGTGCATGCCAGGATTCCTGTGGTTTTTTGGCTTAGATTTTAGGCTCCAGAAAGCCTGAACCCACAAAATAATTACAGAATTTTTCTGTAGAGAGAAATGTTAAATGAGGCTCATCATAATATAGACTGTAGGCAACTGTTTACCTTGGTAATGAACATATAGTAAAAACTGAACTACAAAATACAGTCAGTGAACAGTCATGAGAATCCTGAGCTCAAAAGTGTGCACACATCTGTCAGAGTTCTATATGATAAGAATATAATTCTTCATTCTAAACATATAAAAAAACCAAGTGTTAAAAAGTTGACTTTACATGTAATTGATGCTTAGGGCCAGAGATGGTTTAGAAGCCCCTTCAGAGTAGATCTTTTCTTGCTTCAGAAACCTAGGATGGGAGAACTGACAATGCATCAAAGTACTGTGATACTCTGGTTAGGAATAGTGATTTAGGTCATATGGCAATCTAACTCCTTGCTCCTTTTTAAGCAATTACAACTGATACAATCAGTCATTTCAGTTTTTTAAAAATGTTTTCAGATAATGAGGTTAAAGCACTTTGCAAAGCTATAATACTGGATAAATTGTAATCTATATTTGAAATTATCTAGGCAGACATAACAAGAAGCAGGGCAGAATAAGTAGTCTACAGAAAGGTGGCATTGGAGGCAGAAAGATCTGAGCTCAAATCCCATCTCTTATATAAGCCAACCACCCACCCCCACCCCAAGTCACTTAACCTCTTGTGTCCCCAGGCAACTCTTTGTTATTGGTTATTGTTATAGTGGGCAAGGGGAGAGGGTGGTTTGAGAGATTAAGTGACTTGTCCAGGGTCACCTAGCTAGTAAGTGTCATGTCTAAGGCCATATTTGAACTCAGGTTCAACTGACTCCAGGACTGGTGCTCGATCCACTGCACCACCTACCTGCTTCCCAGGCAACTCTTATTTAAGACTTTAACTTGCAGAGATGGTACCAACCTGCACTGGTAGTGAGAGCTTCCTCATCCATCTAGTTCCTTAACCCAATAAAATCACAAATCTAGTCCCCAAAATAAAAATTATGGGGCAGTTAGGTAGCACAGTGGATAGAATATCAGCCCTGGAGTCAGAGGCACCTGAGTTCAAATCCCACTTCAGACATGTGCTAGTTGTGTGACCCTACACAAGTCAGTTAACCCTGATTGCTTCCCCCTTCTCCACATCCCAAAAAAAAAGCCAAATTGAAATTATATAGAATGAGAACTTTTCTGGTTCCCCTCCCCCAACTAGTGCCTTCCCCTCTTAAGTTGTCTTGTATTTCATTTCTTTGTCTTACATATACTTATATATTTGTATGTTGTTATCCCCATTACTCAGCACAGTGCCTGGCATACAGCTGAGACTAAATAGAGGTTAATGAGTTGATTAATTAATTAGATTTCTAATAAATAGGAAAACTCAGGTAGAGATTAACTTGAAGTTTATCTTTGCAAGAGCTATGAAAAAGGCTTTGTTCAATAATACTAACTTATAAGCATAGAAAATGTTGCAAGTGAAATATAGAAATGATATGGGAAAAATTGTGTTCATTTATTTTATCAATGCCTCTTGATTCATGCAAATCTTCTTTTTCTCCTTTTTAAAGCAGATTCTATAGGGCTCTTGATTTTTAGCATTTTTTTATCCATTCATTATTGTATATACCTAAAAGCAATAAAAATGAACTTATTTTTAAAATGATGCCATAAATCGGATTTTTCATTAATGTAAATGGGACTTCTTCACAACTGTTGCAGGTGAGTGAAGTTTCATTACATAGTAAAATTAGCTACAATAGGGACTTTTCATTTTCTATGCATACATTAAAGATTGTAATGTATTAGCCAGGAAAGTTAAGTATGTATTTAAGAATAGCAATTGCCCTTGACCAATTCACAGCTTCTGTTTCTCTCTTTCCAATTTCCTCTCTCCAAACCTTCTCCTCCTGCTTCATTTTCTATAAAAGGAGATGCAATAAACCACAAAATTGGTTCATGAAAATCCCCAAACTTATTTATGACAGTTTTCTAGAAGTAGGCCATTCTATCCACATGTTTTCTATTAGAGAAGAAAGGATTTCCATATACTTGAAAAACTTGAGGTCCATGTTGTCTCCATCATATTGCAAAAGGTATCCCTCAAAGTTTGATTTTTTGCTTATGGTGACTCAAATAGTCATTCTTTGGTGATTCCTTGGTCATTTGTGTGTTTTCATTCCCTTCCAATCATTCAAAACAAAGACTTTTTCAGTATCTTTCAGATATGGTGGAATTCATTCATTCAACATGAACCCACTAAGAACCTACTATGTATCTAAACACAGGGATTGATAGCCTCTAACCTAACTGCATTTCTTACTTCATTTATTTATCTATGTATTTATTCCCAAACAATTCTATTTATATCTTTCATGTTTAAATTACAGTTCTAGATATACCCCTCTCCCACCACCTACTCCTCAGTGTCCTTTCTTTTATAAATCATGTCCCCTAATCAGTTAAGCAAAAGAAACTAGAAAATTAATTCATATCTTATAGTGGATCCAATATTCCATACATAGAGTTTCCCACCCTTCCAAGAAAGGGAACAAGTTGAATTTCTTTATCTAATCTCTGGGACAAAGGTTAGACATTATAATTACAAAGCATAATCTGATTCTAAATCATAGGAAAGATCTGTAGATGGGCATCCTAAGTTTACCCTTGGTGTTCTGCACTTCTCCTTTCTAAGTAGATATTCTGGAGGAGTGCCCACATCTTTATGATTCCCACAGAGTAGTTCTGAGTTAATATTCCCCAGGACTCTCTCTTTCTAGGTGGCTGTGTGGGTTATGTTGTTAATCTTGGGGAAAGAGGGAGAGGGCAAGGGAGAGTTGGTATGGATTTATCCAATCAGAACAGCTAAGCCCCCACCTAGTGGCCATGCCTTGTCATATTTCACTGGACTATAGTTATGTGACTTTTGCATACTGAGCCTGCTTGCCACAAAGACAGAGAAAACATCTTTATCATTCATTTGTTCAGACATGTTCGACTCTTCATGACCCAGCACAACAGGACCTTCTATCATTTAGTTCTGTCTGTGAGATTTCCTTGGAAAAGATATTGGAGTACTTTGCCATTTCTCCTCCAGTGGATCACCTTTAACTATATAACATGTTTTACTCTTGTCATAGAAACAATAAAAGTAAAAAACTGTATACAAATATATGTATATATTCATATGTATATACATAAACATATGTATACACACACGCATGTGTGTGTGTGTGCATCTGTGTGCTTCTCCAAGACCAGACAATCCACACACAGTAGAAAGGCTTCTTCAAAACACAGGAGTTCTGGGACAGGTCCAGTTTAATTTGCCCATCACCACCCACAAATGCCCTGGCAGTTTCACCTGCAAACATGTAAAAGAATATAGGCAATATAATACTATATAATGCAAGCAAGTATTTGCTGGTCACTAGTTTCTAAACCCAGGAGATCTGGGCTCAGAATTATGCCCTATCTTACAGCTCGGAGCATGATTTGAAGACTCGTTGTTTTTCACTGCAGCGACCTCTGACTACTGCCTATCACTGAGAGATCATCTCTTAGAACCAATGGTGTTGGCACGGTCATACTAGAGGCAGCAAGAAATTCTCCCAGTGGGTCATGGGTCACTTTGCCTCTTCTGTCCCCCTGTTGTTTCTGCTCTTAACCTTTTTGTTCACGTATTTTTGGTGGAGAGGTATGCCACAACCCCATGATTCTGGGTCACTTGGGGTTATGGTTGGGACTTACCAAAGAATTGGCCTGTTACAAGTACAAGCCCTTGAGGTAGACATGATTCTCAGTATTTGGGCTAATGTAAATTGGATGGCATTGTAAAGATACACCTACAACCAGTATTAATGGTTTGACTGAATTAAATAATATTATTGTTTTCATATAAAATGGACCTATCTTTTCAGTCAGATACAGTAAAACTGATTGTCCAGATAGTATACATATCTTCTTGTTATCCCTTGTCTTGATTTTTGACTTGTATAAAATACCATATTGTCATTCCCAATTGTTTATGAAACTACTTTGAAAAATAGTTTCAGGCTTGTTGGTAGGTGGTAAGAATCTGAGAAAGCCGGATTTACTTCCACAGGACTCATGAGAGACATAATTGAAACACTACTTAATTAGAGTTGCTTTTCCATCAGAAAATCTAAGAAAAAGAGATCACTTTCCCAGCTGTCAAATAAGAACTAAGTAAGGAAATGTGGCTAGGTCACCAACACTTACTGAAAATATATTCTCCTTAGAACAACTGAAAAAGCAATTTAACAGGCCAAAGGATGTACAACCTCATAAATAAAGAATGTGAAAGATTAAAATCGAAAGGTTATATGAGTCAAGCTCTAGAGAGATGCTGTAGAAGTCTGAGAGAGCTGGGTTCGGGTTCTACTTCTAAACCAAATTCATTGTGCTAAATTGCTTAATCCTTCAGCGTCCCAAAGCAACTCTCTAAGATTAAAAGTTTCAGAAAAGTTGCTGATTTTTATTGGTATTGAAAATTATCAACATTCTCTTTTGTTATGTTTTGTTTTCTCATGGTTTCTCTCATTTATTTTAATTCTATGTGACATGACTAATGTGAAAATGTGTTTAATAAGGATGTATGTGTAGAACTCATATAAGATTGCATGCTGTCTTGGGGAGAGAGAGGGGAAGAGGGAGGGGGAGAAAATTTAAAATTTATGGAAATGATTGTTGAAAATTCAAAACAAATAAATTAATTTAAAAAAAGAAAAAAGAAAACACAGGACCAGATCCAATGACTTCCATTTATTCATTTACTCATTCATTCATTCATTTATGTATTTGCCTACAGCTGTATAAGCATACATAGCTATATATTTGCTGAAAAGGAATAGTAGCCAGTGATTTTAAAATCTATTTTTAGATTGTTTTGGTTGATTATTACAAGCTAAGATAGTGTGATTTGTTATTCTATATCTCTGTTGTAAGAATGGTATTGTATTTATTATTTCAAAGGATGAAAAGTGAATGAAATCATGGAGAAGTGAGGAGGGACTCCGGAGTCAGGAGGACCTGGGTTCACATTCTGCCTCAGATACTGACTAGGTGTCCTTGGGTAAGTCATTTCACCTTCTAGGTAACTCTCTAAGACTAGAAGTGACTGAATAGTCGCAGATCTGCATGGTTACAGGGCATTTTCTTACTGGAATGTCCACATACCAAAGAAATCACAGGAGCTGTCCTTTGTCCATTTTTTAATATGATCTGTGAATCAAGAGAGAAAAAACAGAGATGAAGCCTGGAGGAGAACCAAGGATCTGGACTCAAGTTCAAGTCTGGTAAAGTGCTCTCATTTACCACATTTAAAAGAAAACTTGACAGGAATCCTCTGACGTAACTTCCATCAAAAGCCCAGGTAAGCTATAGCTTAACAACTAAGCTCCATCTTGAGAAATAAGCAATTCTCTAAATCTTAATCTACATGAGAAAATGTATTTAATTAGTGTGCTAAATCACTCTTTTCTCTTTTCAAAATTAAAATAACATGTAATACAAAGCTAAAAAGCCTCATCTGTAGTTGAGAGATACAATGTGTAAAGTTATGCAGCGTATTAAGACTTTTAAAGGTTAAGGGGGAAAAAAAAGTGATGGGTGGATCACTAGAAGCGCCCTTTCCAGGAGAGCTGTGTAAAAGGTTTTATGTGTACTGTGAAACTGGAATATTTGGATCTGCTGGGGGAAATTTGAATTCACTGGCACAGTCTCCTGATCTTTTTTTCTTTTCTTTTTTAAAAAATTTAACTTCTATTAGTTTATAGCAACTGAATCTTTTGCTTCAAATTCATGCTAATATTTTAAGAGATACAGAAATTCAGAAGATCTGTGGGACTTGTCCAAAAGTTTCATTTTATCCATTTGCCCACTCATAATTTTCCTACCTACCTATACCCAAATGGAAGAGGATTATTGTGACAGTCACTAGTGACATATAGCAGATGCACTTTTTTAATGAATTTATTTCAGGGTTTTTCAGGTGGAGAATATGTGTGTGGGGGGGGGTAAGTGTGTAAAAGTGTGCTTGAATTATTGTCTCAATTCTTTATTTCACTTTGTACTCAGGCACACTTGGGAACAGGCAAAATTGGGTGACTTCTTGGAAACACCGGAGAAAATGTTATGTACCCACCCAAACTGGCTCACATCCCCTTTGTTTATTGGAACCTTTCTCTTTTCTTTTAAAATGCTACTTGGAATTTGGAAGGCAGAAGAGAAAGTCTTTTCTGTTTAATCACTTATGCTGGATGGAAAGTGAGGGGAAAAGAGCAACTGGAGGCCTTTAACATTTAATTCTGTTATAACCAGAAAAGGACAGGGAAAATCTGGCAATGGAAAGAAGGATTTATTTTGTTGCTGCCACATTCCGTCAATCTCAAAGATATTTGCACTCCATTGAGGGTGAGGCTAGGGGATGGGTAAGCAGAAAGGTGATTGGTGAGAACAAAGAGTAGGAGATGTATTACAATGGCCAAATTTTCTTCTTTTAGGTACAATAATTTCCCACTTTTGGAGATGTCTTTAAAAATTTTCTTTGAAGTCTTCATTTTATTATGAGCTCAATCAGCAAACACTAACATTGCAAAATATAGAGAACAAAATATTTGCTATATGAAACTAGGAACTTCTACTACATACATATACTTGGCATTTTTTAAGTACCTACTATATGCCAGGCACTCTGTGAAGCACCAGGGATACAAACAGAAAAAAGCGAGATAGATCTTACTCTTGAGAACCTCATATTCTAGCTGAGAAAATGTATAAAAGAAATTTCTAATGAAGTACTCATGCAAAGGTCAAGGAGTTGTTAAGTGGTATAAATATAATAGGACTCCAGGGTGGAGAGGACATAGAGGGAAGAGCAGATGGCAAGGCCTGGAAGACTTTAAGATTCAGTGGCAGGGTAGATGTTAAGGATTGGTAATTTCCCATTTAATTGGGAGCAATAAAATTGCTAACTCCCATCTCATACAAGATGTATGAGCAGCCTTGATACAGTCTGCATAATAGGGGTGGGGAGAATGTATAGAGGGCAAGGAAAGGCAAAGGGTGTGGTGGATGACAGATCTTCTGGGCCCAGGAAATATACCTCTATTTAATATTCCCCAGATCTGATCAGATAACAATACACTGCTTCTTTTTTAGTCATCCTTTACTTTTTTCTCTTTTTCTTTTTTTAAATTTGTTTTCAGTTTTCCATAAGTCTTAGATTTTCTGCCCCTCTCTCCCAAGACTGCATGCAATCTTATATGGGTTCTACATATACATCCTTATTAAATACAATTTCACCTTAGTCATGTTGCATGGAAGAATTAAAATAAATGGGAGAAACCATGAGGAAAACCCAAACAAAACAAAACACAAGAGAAAATATTCTGCTCCATTCTGCTTTCCAATTTCATAGTTCTTTCTCTGCATATGGATGGCATTTTTGCCTCAAGAGTCCTTTGGTCTTTGCATTGCTGTGAAGGGATAAGTCTACCAGAAAAATTCCTTACATACTGTGGTTGTTACTATGTATAATGTTCTCCTGATTCTGCTCCTTTCACTTAGCATCAGTTCATATTAATCCTTCCAGGGCTCTCTGAAGTCTTCCTCTTGGTCATTTCTTATAGCACAATAGTATTCCATTACATTCATATATCACAACTTGTTCAGCTATTCCCCAATTGATGGACATCCCCTTGATTCCAGTTCTTGGCCACCGCAAAGAGAGCTGCTATAAATATTTTTGTACATTTGGAACCCTTTCCATTTTTATGATTTTTTTGGGATACAGTGCTGAGTGAAAGGGTGTGCAAATTTTTGTAGCCCTTTGGACATAGTTTCAAATTGCTCTCCAGAATGGTTGGATCAGCTCACAACTCCACCAACAGTGAATTAGTGTTCCAATTGTCCCACATTAGATATACTATTTCAAATCTTCATACAAATAAAAAGAATCTCATCTTTCCTGTCAATAGAGGAAAATGAGAGATCACAACCAAGCAATCTGTAACAGGTCAAATAAGATGCAACTTAATTCATGTTGTTTTCCTTCTGATACTTCTATATTATATCGAAGAGAACAACAATTTTCTGCATTGACTGAAGACGGAGATTCTTTAGTTTTTATTACAGTACCTTTAGCACCTAGAATAGTGCCTTGCTGATTGATCTGAATGTATTCTATTTTATTTTCATTATAAATGGTGACTCAAGAATTAGGCAAATGTTTATTAGGTGACTTTTATTAGCAATACTTTATGCAATCTGTGGAGGAAATGGAAAGATAATTAAGACATAGTTCCTGCTCCCCAGATCTTGCAAGGGGCATTAGATGTGATGGGAGAGAGAATAGGAGAATAGAAGAGGTATAAACAATGTGCTATGAGAGTTCATAGGTACAAAAGCTCACTTCTAACAAGTACTGTATCTCTATACCATCCTAGTCCCTGCCCCCGAATTTTGATATATTCCAACTTTTTAATATCCTACATAAAGTGTGGTATCTAAAATAAATCATTCAGATGTAGTCTGATATAATAAATACTAATAACAATTTATATAATGCTTTAAAGTCAACTTTTATGTAGGCAAGATATTTGCTATATGTTGTCTCATTCAATCAGCCCTGTGAACAAGGTGATATTACCCCATTTTACAGATGAGGAAATGCAAGCTCAGAGCAGTTGATTTATTAATTATAAAAAATATTTGTCCAAGGCAGGATTTCGCTCAGATTTTCCTGATTCCATGTTCACCATTTTATTCACTGTACCATGTAAATAACAGAGTAGAGTGGGAGCATCACCCTTCTCCTTTAAGACATGACACTTTTATTAATACAGTCCAATTCATCACTAGTTAAAAACCTCCATCACATACATATTCTGTCCCACTCAGTAATTTCCATAACACCATTACTCAACTTGGTTTTTAGGGAGGCATTAACAACAGTCTAAGCCATCACTAAACAAGTTGGGTACAATTAAAAGATTGTTGGATTTGGAGTTAAGAGTTCTTAGTTCAAATCCTGGTTCTGCCACTTATCTTTGTGACTTTGGGCAAGTCATTTGAGCTTTCTGGATCTCACTTTCCTTATGTGTAAAGTAAAGGCCCTCCCAGTTTTAAATCTATAATCTTATATCTTGATGTTTCCTTGAAAAATGATTAATTGATAGAAATGGTGTTGCTGATCCAGCATGGAATAAAACATAAAAATGAAGAAGATGATGTAACATTTATCAAATGTTAAGAGGAAAATTAGCCTGCAAATGTGAATCTTCTCAATGTATGGCAGAAATGGCTAATGTAAAGAAGCTAGAATCCTAGAATATTGGAATGGAACAAGGAAAACTCTTTGCCAAGCACTGTAATAAATGCTGGGGATACAAAGAGAAAATCAAGAAAACCCCAGGTCCCAAGGAGCCCTCACCCTTGTGAGATACATATTAGAGTATGAAGTGATCACTAGAGGTTACTTCTCTGGTCCTATCCCTACATCTGAGATATAGGAAAACAGTGACTAAGAGATGTTGACTGATTTATGATGTCAGACTGGGATTAGACATAAGTCTTCTGCCTCTCGGTCTTTTCTACTATGCTATACTTCCTCCATGGGCTCATCATTGACCAGAAACAGAAGAACTGCTAAATTTCTCATTCATTTGGTGCTTAGTAGGGGCAGTCTATGGAAAAAGTGAAATAGATTGTAATTTGCTAACATCAGACTTAGAAAATTCACATAAATATTTGCTACCACAGTATCTAAATGTACCATGGTTAAAACTTAGGCCATGATCTCTGGTAGCACCCACTGTCTATATTTATTTAACAATTAATGTGTGCTGTCTTGTACTGTTGTCTGTCTTTTAGTATAATGGCTGACTGCATGTTCCTTGAGGGTAGGCCACACGTCTTATATGTAATCAGATCTCCAAAGCTAAGGAAGGACAAGGTTCTACAGAGAGTACAACCTTAATAAATTATTACTAACGATTATGATAAATGATATCACATCTTTCATGTAATGCTTCATATGAATTTTCAACTAATATGACTTCTGATTCTACAGAATTTTGAGAAATAATCATCTAATTTAATTTCAAAATCAAGTGGACTGATAGTGACTGAATTATTTCTGAGGCTTCATCATTTAGGACTCAAGTCTACCATTGCTTCATTGTGACTTGGAGGCAAACCTTTTTCCTCTTTGTTTCTTGAAGGCTGTGTCTTTGTAACATAAGCCCTGGCAGCTTTTACCAAGCAAGAGATGTTTTGAATGTAGGGCTGGCAAGAGACTGAATGTCTGTTGTCTGAAGACTAGCCAAGCTAAGTTTGGAGAAATTAATCATAAGTTGGCTTCAAGGTCATCCATTTTTCAGCCACAACAATTTTTGAGGACCATGTGCTAAGACAGAGAAGGGATGAGATCCACAGTAGTGAAAGGAGTGCCCACAATGATAGACTTAACAGAAGTATTGTATGACCAAAGAACTTCCAACTTGAGTATTTAATATTTTTATGAAAAAAATGAAATCATTAAATATAAACAAAGACTAGATAGCAAGCCAACTCCAAAAACAAAATCATGATTTATAACTCCTACATTTTTAGCTTATTATCTAGAATCCAATGAAGCCAAGATACCCATATGTTGAAGTATTTTTTTTTCTTATTTTGAAATAAGAGAGTAAGTTTAAAAGTAAAACAAGAAATTTCACCCAGACAATTGGAATTCATTTTTTTTAATTCCTTCAAAATGTGGTCAATTGAATTATCCTTAAATAGTTGCATGAATAAAATACCCTTCATATAAATATTTGGAGATTTCTTTGCCAGTAAAAGTAACTGTAAATAGTTAGGATACATCTATGTGACACAACTAAATCAATTATGGCCAAATCAGTTCAGAGGAGTTAACTATTTGAATTGAGTTGCAGCCATGTGGACAGAGCACCACAATTAAAGCCAATCATTAAAAGATCTGAAATAATGATGTGTATAGTACCTTTTCTTTCTTTCTTAGAGAGAATGTTGTTAGGGGGTTGAAGGTGATAGGAGAAATTGCTAGATAATACCAATAACATTGTTTGAAATTTTCTTTCTCTCTTTGGGAAAGCCATTTTTATCATTAAAAATAGTTTTATCTTACATTTAACTGAATTTCCAATACCTGATACTTCATGATAGCAAAATGTGATTTTTGCATTCTCCAAGGCTAGGTTGATAAAGATGTGGTGAAAAATTAAGAAGCTCATTTAAAGATGAAATTGACTATTTTTAATTGGCAGGAAATGACTAAAGAGATAGTTGTCATTTAAAAATCATCTATCTGATTAAAATGAGATGCTAGAATGATCAGAGATGAAAGTCATCACCAATTTAGAAAACAGGATGACAATGAAAAGAAGGCATTGTTGGCAAATTGTAACAACTCTTATCTCTTAAGATCTATTATCTTATCTCTTACATGTTATCAATTGTGAAAATAAGGAAATGAGCAAAACTAGACATAGTCACCGCTTCTTAAAGATCTTAAGGAAAACATTGACTAAAAAATAAGGAAACCAAAAGAAATCAGAAACCATTTCAGCCAACAAGCGCTTAACATCATCACTGAGAGGAAATACATGAAAGTCAAGGGGAAAACGGATTTATCGTTCAAGTTCATTTGTACAACGTTGCATTTTAATCATGGAAGAATCTATGCATCTAAAATGGTGCAAAGTATTTGAGGACAAAATGGAGCTGCAAAGCATTGGCATGAAATTCAACAAAGTCAGTCATCTTGAGAGTATTTTTAGAGAACTTTGGAAGAACAACAAATAAACAAAAAAAATAGATTCAATAGCCAGCATCTTTACAGAAATTTATTTTTGCTAGCTTTACTAGTGGAATCTTCATGACTGAATAACCAACGACTTCAGATCCGACTGTACTATGGAAGAAAGTTGCAATTACACTTAAAAAGATTAAATTGAGAACAACTAGACCTGAGAAAATATATACAGAAGAAATCTGTACTAGAGTAAAAAAAAATTGTTAAAGTGACGCTGGCCCAGATGAACTATATCCTAGGATCCCCCCAAAACTGGCAGCTGTGATCATTGAATAATCATTGGTTTGTCCATTGTCTACAATCTAGTTTGTTATAGTTTTATTTATTTTTTAACTTAAAAACATTTTTTTTAAGTAACAAATTCTCTCTAGATCCCTTCTAGCTCTTTCTCCACTCAATGGAAAGACAAATAGCAAGATATCAATTATATCTGTGAAAACCATGCAAAACATATTTTCATATTAGCCAAGTCACAAGAAAGCAAGAAAAATAAAGAAAGTGAGGAAATGATACTTTGATTTTTTTCCTCAGAGTTCATCAGTGTTCTCTGTGGAGGTGGGAAGCGTTTTTCATCATGAGTCCTTTGGAATTATCTTGGATCATTTTATTGATCATAGCAGCTAAGCCTTTCACAATTGATTATCACTATAATATTACTTTTAATATAGACAATGATTTCCTACTTCTGCTCGCTTCACTTTGCATCATTTCATGTAAGTTTTTCCTTCTCTCCAAGAAAAAAATGCTTCTTTTTCTGAAAACATTCTGTTTGTCATTGTTATAGCACAATAGTATTCCAACACAATCATATTCCATAAATTCTTCAACCGTTCCCCAGTTGAAGGACATCCTTTCAGTTTCCAATTCTTTGTCAAAACAAAAAGAGTTGCTACAAATATTTTTATAAATAACTAAATTTCCTTTTTCTTTGATCCCTGAGAGATAGGCTTAGTAATGGTATTATTGGGTCAAAGGATAATGTATGGTGTTATAGCCCTTTGGGCATAGTTCAAATTATTCTCCAGAATGTTTGAACCAGTTCACAATTCCCCCAATGATTAATTAGTGAACCTATTTTTTTTTCAATTTCCTGAAGCATCTCTCATTTTCGATGCATGTGAGGTGGTACCTTAGAGTTGTTTTAATGTGTATTTCTCTAATCAAGAGTGATTTGGAGCATTTTTATATAACTATACATAGTTTGATTTCTTCCTTTAAGAATTGCCTATTCATAGCTTTTGATCATTTGTCAATTGGAGAATGGCTCCTATTTTTATAAATTGGGATCCGTTACTTATCTAGTTGAGAAATGAGGCCTTTATCAGAGAAATTTGCTGTAAAAATTTTTGATATTACTTCATTGTCTACGGTAGGAACCTTTCAGCAAAATGTAGTTTCCCTGATGATCTCTTTCGTTATTACTGTTCAGTCACATCTGAGTCTTCATGACTCCATTTGGGGTTTTCTTGGCAAAGACACTGGAGTAATTTGCCATTTCCTTCCCCAACTCATTTTACTGATGAGGAAACTGAGGCAAATAGGGTTAAGTGACTTGCCCAGGGTTACACAGCTAGTAAGTGTCCTTGGCCAGATTTGAGTTCAGGAAGATGAGTCATCCTGACCCCAGTCCCAGCACTCTACCCACTGTGCCACCTAGTTTCCCTAACACTTCCTCTTTTAATTATTTAGGTCTATTTTTATTTATTTTTTTAAATTATTTAGGTCTATCTATTATTATTAATTATAAGGTCTATTTTTGCTTTTGCTTTACATAAGACAACAATTTCTATCCCTGCCTTTTTTACTTCAGCTGAAGCATAACAGATTCTTCTCTAGCACCTTATTTTATCTCCATGTGTGTCTTTTTGTTTCAATTGTATCTCTTGTAAACAACATATTGCTTTCCAATTCATTCTGCTATCTGCTTCTGTTTAATGGGTTAGCTTATCCCATTCACATTCACAGCTATGATTACAAGCCATTTACTTCCTTCCATCCTGTTTTCTTTTGTCCTTCCTCATAAGTCTCTTGTTTTTGACCACTGATGCCCTCCATCTGCCTTCCCTATTATCACCTCTTCATTTCTTTTATCCTCTTCCCTTCCTAATTCCCTGCTGGATAAGATAGATTTCTATATCCAAACAAGTGTGTATGTATGTTCTTCTCTCTTTGAATTAATTCTAATCAGAGTGAAGTTCAAATATAGCTTCCCATTGTCCCAATTTTCTGCTCCACTATAAAAGCTCTTTCTTGTTCACCTCTTTTATGTTAGATAATTTTCCTATTCTACCACACCCTTCCTATTTCTTCCAGCACATCTCTCTTTCTCACCCTTTAATTTTATTTTTGATATTATCTCAACATAATCAGCTCATCTCCTGCCCTAATAATGATTAAAATCTTAGGAGTTGCATGTATCATCTTGCCATGTGGGAAAGTAAACAGTTTAATTTTATTGAATTCATTATGTTTTCCATGTTTAACTTTTTATGCCTCTCTTGAGTTTTGTGTTTGAACATTAAATTTTCTATTCAGCTTTGATCTTTTCATCAGGAATGCTTGAAAGTCCTCTATTTCATTAAATTTCCATTTTGCCCACCAGGAGGCAAAATATATATTCACTTCTGGCAGGTAGTTTATTCTAAGTTGTAATTCTAGTTCCTTTGCCTTCTGGAATATCATGTTCCTAACCTTAGAGCTGCTGAATCTTGTGTGATCCTGATTGTGGCTCCATGATATCTGAATTGTTTCTTCCTGGACACTTGCAACTGGGAACTCTGAAATTTGGTTATAATATTCTTGGGAGTTTTCATTTTGTGATCTCTTTCAGGAGGTGATCAGGTGATTTTTTTCAATTTTAATTTTACCCTCTGGAGCTAAGCTATGATATTGGGGCAATTTTCCTTTATAATTTCTTGAAATAAGAGTCCAGGATCTTTTTTTTTACCTTGACTTTCCAATAGTCCAATAATTCTTAAATTATCTCTCCTTAATCTGTTTTCCAGGTCAGTTGTTTTTCCAGTGAGATATTTCACATATTCTTCAATTTTTTTTCATTCCTTAACTTTGTTTTACTGTTTCTTGACGTCTCATTGAGTCATTAGCTTCAGTCCTAATTTTTAAGGAATTATTTTCTTCATTAAGCTTTTGTACCTCTTTTCCCATTTGGCCACTTCTGCTTTTTAAGGTGTTATTTTCTTCATTGAATTTTCTCCCCCCTTTCCCATTTGGCTTATCTACTTTTTAAGATGTTCTTTTTTTCTTTTCATTGAATTTTTGTGCTGCTTTTACTATTCGACCAATTCTGGGTTTTTTTAAAAATAAATTTATTTATTTAACGTTTTACATTCATTTTCACAGAATTTTGGGTTCCAAATTTTCTCCTCATTTGTCCCCTCACCACAACCCAATACACCAAACATTCTAATTTCCCCTATCACCAATCTGCCCTCTCTTCTATCATCCCTCCCTTCCCTTGTCCCCATCTTCTCTTTTGTCCTGTAGGGCCAGATAACTTTCTATTCCCCGTTACCTGTATTTCTTATTTCCTTGTAGCAAGAACAATACTCAACAGTTTTTCCTAAAACTTTGAGTTCCAAATTCTCCCCATCCCTCCCCACCCATTCCCTTTGGGAAGGCAGGCAATTCAATATAGGCCATATCTGTGTAGTTTTGCAAATGACTTCCATAATAATTGTGTTGTGTAAGACTATATTTCCCTCCATCCTACCCTGCCCCCCATTGCTTCTATTCTCTCTTTTGATCCTGTCCCTCCCCAAGAGTGTTGATTTCAAATTGCTCCCTCCTCCCATTGGCCTCCATTCCATCATCCCCCCCCCACCCTGCTTATCCCCTTTTCCCCCACTTTCCTGTATTATAAGATAGGTTTTCATACCAAAATGAGTGTGTATTTTATTCCTTCCTTTAGTCAAATGTGATGAGAGTAAACTTCATGTTTTTTTCTCAGCTCTCCTCTTTTTCCCTCCACTAAAAAGTCTCCTGCCTGCCTCTTCTATGAGAGATAATTAGCCCCATTCCATTTCTCCCTCTCTCTTCCCAATAGATTTCTCTCTCACCATTTACCTTCATTTTTTTTAAAGATATAATCCCATCCTATTCAATTTGCTCTGTGCTCTCTGTCTCTGTATGTGTGTGCATGTGTGTGTATGTGTGTGTGCGTGCACATGTGTATGTGTGTGTGTGTGTGTGTGTGTGTGTGGTCCCACCAACTACCCAGATACTGAAAAGTTTTAAGAGTTACAAATATTGTCTTTTCATGTAGGAATGTAAACAGTTCACTTTTGGTAAGTCCCTTATGACTTCTCTTTGCTGTTTACTTTTTCATGCTTCTTCTCATTCCTGTGTTTGAAAGTCAAATTTTCTTTTCAGCTCTGGTCTTTTCATCAAGAATGCTTGAAAGTCCTCTGTTTCATTGAAAGACCATATTTTCCCCTGAAGTATTATACTCAGTTTTGCTGGGTAGGTGATTCTTGGTTTGAGTCCTAGTTCCTTTGACTTCTGGAATATCTTATTGCACACCCTTTGATCCCTTAATGTAGAAGCTGCTAGATCTTGAGTTATCCTGATTGTATTTCCACAATACTTGAATTGTTTCTTTCTAGCTGCTTGCAATATTTTCTCCTTGACCTGGGAATTCTGGAATTTGGACACAATGTTCCTAGGAGTTTCTCTTTTTGGATCTCTTTCAGGTGGTGGATTCCTTGAATACTTATTTTGCCCTCTGGTTCTAGAATCTCAGGGCAGTTTTCCTTGACAATTTCATGAAAGATGATATCTAGGCTCTTTTTTTGATCATGACTTTCAGGTAGTCCCATAATTTTTAAATTGTCTCTCCTGGATCTGTTTTCCAGATCAGTTGTTTTTCCAGTGAGATATTTCACATTCTCTTCCATTTTTTCATTCTTTTGGTTGTGTTTGGTGATTTCTTGGTTTCTCAGAAAGTCATTAGCCTCCATCTGTTCCATTCTAATTTTGAGAAAACTATTTTCTTCAGTGAGCTTTTGAACCTCCTTTTCCATTTGGCTAATTCTGCTTTTGAAAGCATTCTTCTCCTCATTGGCTTTTTGAACCTCTTTTGCCAATTGAGTGAGCCTATTTTTCAAGGTATTATTTTCTTCAGCATTTTTTTGGGTCTCCTTTAGCAAGGTATTGACCCATTTTTCATGCTTTTCTTGCATCTCTCTCATTTCTCTTCCCAGTTTTTCCTCCACCTGTCTAACTTGATTTTCAAAATCCTTTCTGAGCTCTTCCATGGCCTGAGCCCATTGAATATTTATTTTGGATGTTTGGGATTCAGAAGCCTTGATTTCTATGTCTTTCCCTGATGGTAATCCACCCACGCCTCACTAGTGCTTGGGGTCTGAGATTCAAATACTGCTTCCCAGCCTCAGGGCTTTCAGTGGGGGGCAGGGCAGCTATTCAGTGTGAGATAAAGTTCAGGTGCTCAGGTGGGGGCAGGGCCACCTCACAGGACTCAGTTCCCTCAGGGGGGTTATGTGGAGACCTTCAACAATGAATCTGAGCTTCTTCCTGCTTTTGGAGCTCCTGTTAGTTGCTGCCTCCCGAGGGAGCCTGAGTTATGGAGACACCCCACTCCCCTCTTGGCCAGCCAAACAGGCCCTCTCACTGACCTTTGTGCCCGTGGGCAGAGGGAACCACATGGCAGCTGGAGATTCCATCCCTGAAGCCAGCCCAGATCCACTCCTCCCAGGGCCACATGGCTAGGGCAGGGCTGGGTTCTGCTCCAGGTCCGGTGCGCTATGGACCCCCAGTGTCGGCTTTTCTGGTCTCTCTGGAACAGAAATCTCCTCCACTCTGTCACTCTGCGGCTTCTTCTGCTCCAGAACTTGTCAGGAGTTCCTCCTTACAGGTATTTTATAGGCTATAAGTTTGGGAGCTAGCATATGTGTGTCTTTCTACTCCGCCATCTTGGCTCCTCCCTCTGTTTTTTAAAGTGTTATTTTCTTCACTATTTTTGTGCCTCTTTTTGTCAAGCTATTAATTCTTTTTTTATAATTTCCTTGCATTTCTCTCATTTCTTTTCCCTTTCCTCTACCATTCTTATCTCTTTAACTCCTTCAGGAATTCTTGTTGTGTTTGTGTCTAATTAAGATTTTTTTGTGTGGGGGGAGAGATTTTGCTTGAAAGGATTTCTGCCTTGTCTCTACTATCTCAATTGTCCATAATATTTCAGAGTTACCACAGGACCGGGGAGAAGTAAGAATTGGAAAAAGGTCCTTATTTTCAGAGAGAAGAGAGCAGGCATTGCAAACTGTAGCCTAGTGAGTTCAACTGTGAGTCTTGCCAAGATTCTAAAAAGTATTATTAAAGGAATGTTAAGTGAATGTCTAGAAACGGGCATTCAAAATGGCTACACAGGTTCAAGATGGCTATCCTCATTTCTTTTTTTTTGACAGGGTCACTAAAATGGCAGATTAGAGGAAGGCTGTGCATGTAGTTTACTCAGATTCTAGGAAAGCATTTTGAAAATTCTCTCATGTATAAAGCTGTGAAGGAATGCAAACCTGCTGGCATCTGGGTTCATATTTGAACACTGAGTTAAAAAGTTAATTGGGTGAAATTTAATAGAGACCAATATAATGCTTTATATTTTCATGAGATCAATTTTTTCTGAAATAGATTTCAGGATTTTGATGGACAAGGCCAACTAGGAGTCAACAGTGTGATAAAGCAGCAAAAAAGTTAATGTATTAGATTACGTTTTATATTGAAGTCTTATATATATTCTTTTGGAGCTAATCTTGGCATATAAGTTGTGGCATTGTTTTAATTTCAATTCCTACTAGACTGTTTTCCAGTTTTTCAAGAATTTTTTTTTGGAATGAATTGCATCTTTACCCAAATAACTAGGGCCTTTGGTTTCATTGAACATTAGGCTATCAGTTTGATTTCTTTCTGTGTTTCATGTTTTCACTGATTGACTTCTGTTTTTTTTCCCATATGACATTTATTTCAGTTCAATTTGAAAGTCATTTGCTAGAGGTCAGATCTCTGAAAAAGGTGCCAGAGAGTCAGAACAAAATTCTGAACATGGAAATCAGAGACCTGCCCTCAAGGTGCCTACTTTCTCCTGCACATTAACAAATTTGTCTAGCTCCTAATATACCCTTCCTCCTCAATACTAACTTAACTATATCATATATTAATCAATTAGCCATGAATTATGGCTCCCTGTTTGCTGGGAAGTTTTGTGTTTGAGGAGGAGTGATTTAGGTCAATTGACAGAATGATCTTGACATCTATTTTTTAACCTAGTACCAAATCATGTATGAGGCCTGGACTCAAGACCTTCTTCCTGTCCTTTTGTTTTACTTGGCATAATGGTATATACATAAATACATATATATACATACACATACATATATAATATAGATATGTTTGTTTTTTAAAGTGAGGAGGTGTAAAAGAGTAAATCTCTGTTAACTGAGAAAAAAAATTAATAAAAAAACTAAGTTTACTTTATGAGGGAATAAAATTATAATCAAGAAAATGAAGTTATGAAAAATGACTGGATAAGATAAAATGTATATTAAAAAAATACTAGAGGCAAGAAAAAATGGATGCTAATCAGAAATCAATTTTCAAAACATCTCAGAGGGGAAAGATTTCTCCCCAAAGGTAAAATCATTATAGATTGTATCAGATTCAGGTCTTACTTCAGACACTCACTAGCTTTATGAACCTGAATATGTGTCTGAAGCTCTCTTAGCCCAGTTTTCCTCATCTGTATAGTGAAGGGGTTGGGTTTGATGTTTGTTATACCTATTCCTATTCTAAATATATTATGATTCTTTGATGTATAATATCTATTCCGATTCCCCTTAGCAAGGCAACTAAAAGAATTCATAACTACTGACAATATGCCAAACATTTTATTTCTGTATAATTCCCAGAAAAGCAAAAATAATATACCTGCCAAGCATGGAAATTTCCAGCCATGATGGCTGTCTGATCAGGAGGTAGATTTCCAGGTTCCACATATGTACTTCACCAAAACCCTGAAGTTTGCACCAAACCAAATAATGATCAAGATATCCAATAAGAAACTATAATAAGTGCCTTCTTTCACTCCAGAGTTGTAACAGACATCTGGTAGAAGTTTGAGGGCATGAAAAAACAGAGCTGCTCAAAAATTCAGAATAAGTACAAAGAGATCCCAAGATGTAGGGACACCTGCAATCTGTAAGTCACCATGCCTGGCACACTGTGGGGTTGTTGCTGTGCACAAGTTCTCCTGGTTCTGCTCCTTTTGCTCAGCATCAGATCATATACTTCCTTCCATGTCTTGCAGAAGTCTTCTTGTTCATCATTTCTTATGGCGCAATAGTACTCCATTACCTTCATATACCATAATTTATTAAGCCATTCCCCAGTTGATGGGCATCGCCTTGACTTCCAGTTTTTGGCAACTTCAAAGAGTGCTGCTATAAATATTTTTGTATATGTGGGACCCTTTCCCATTTTTATGATCTCTTGGGGATATAGTAGCAATATTGCTGGGTCAAAGGGTATGCACAATTTTGTAGCCCTTTGGACATAGTTCCAAACTGTTCTCCAGAATGGTTGGATGAGCTCACAACTCCACCAACAATGAATTAGTGTTCCAACTCTCCCACATCCTCTCCAGCATTTATCATTTTCTTGTTCTGTCATGTTTGCCAATCTTAGAGGTGTGATATGGTACCTCAGAGTTGTTTTGATTTGCATCTCTCTAATCAATAGTAATTTAAAGCATTTTTTCATATGATTATAGATATCTTTAATTTCTTCCTCTGAAAATTGCCTGTTCATATCCTTTCAAGAATTCTTGATGAAAAGACCAGAACTGAAGAGAAAATCTGACTTTCAAACACAAGAATCAAGAGAAGCATGAAAAGGTAAACAGGAAAGAAAAATCATAAAGGACTTTCTAAAGTTCAACTGTTTACATTCCTACATGGAAAGACAGTATCTGTAACTCTTGAGACTTTTCTCAGTATTTGGGTAGATGGAGGGATTATACACACACACACACACACACACACACACACACACACATGCACGGACAGAGAGTACAAGTTGAGTTGAATCAGAAGGTATAGCTATAGAAAATAAAATGAAGGGGTGAGAGACAAATATATTGGGAGGAGAAAGGGAGAAATGGAATGGGGCAGACTATCACTCATAAAAGGGACAGAAAAATCTTCTTCAATGGAGGAGAGAAGGGGACTAGTGGGATGAGGGGGATGATGGAAGGGAGGGCAAATGGGAGAAGGGAGCAACTAGAAGTAAACACTTTTGGGAAGGGACAAGGTCAAATGAGAGAATAGAATAAATGGAGGGCTGGATAGGATGGAGGGCAATATAGTTAGTCTTATACAACATGACTATTATGGAAGTCTTTTGCAAAATGACACACATATAGCCTGTATTGAATTGTTTGCCTTCTCAGTGGGGATGGGTTGGAAGGAAGGAAGGGAGAGAAGTTGGAATTCAAAGTATTAGAAATGAATGTTGAGAATTGTTATTGCATATAACTGGGAAATAAGAAATACAGGTAATGGTGTATAGAAATCTATGTTAACCTACAAGAAAAGAGAGAAGACAGGGATAAGGGTAGGGTGGGGTGTGATAAAAAGGAGGACACATTGAGGGAAGGAGTAATCAGAATGCAAGGTGTTATGGGGTGGAGGGAGGGGAGAGATGGGAAGAAAAATTGGAACTCAAAATTTTGTGAAAATGAATATTGAAAACTAAAAATAAATAAACATAGCATAAAAAAAGGGAAGGGGTGAGGATGGAGTTAGGGCTCTACTGAAAAAAAGTGTTTTATTATCTACTTTGGAATATTTGATGGAAAGTCAGTCAGAAATTAACAAAAATAATGCTTTGTGTCACTAAAAAAAAGAATTAGAAAAATAAAATTAACTTAAAGTAAAAATCCTTACTTAAGTAAAGACTTCCAGACAATTACTAAGGAACACACAGATTTCAGTGATTCCATGAGGTAGCAAGAAGTATTAGAACAAAATCAAAAGACTGAAAAAAATAGAAGAAAATATAGTCTGTCACTAAAAAAACAACTGTCCTGTCCTTGGGAACCATGATAAAAAACCAAACTTGGAACTACATTCAAGAAATCAAGTGAAACCGCCTAGATCTAATAGAAATAAAGATCAAGGGTGACCTCAGTGTAGGTTAGTACTGTTACTTTTGTTACATTTTTTCATTCTACCCATCAGCAATTACTATTTCTCCAATTGTTTGCTTGTCTTTTTATAAATGACGTTTTGCCCTTGTATTCATATTATGAGTATCTTGGTATGTAGACTTCCAAGTATTTTATACGTTCTTTGCTGTTCAGTCATTTCAGTCATGTTCAATTCTTTGTAACCCCATTTTTAGGATTTTCTTGGCAAAGATACTAGAGCAGTTTGCCATTTCCTTCTTCAGTTCATTTTACAGGTGAAAAAATTGAGGCAGAGTTAAGTGATTCTCCCAGGGTCACATAGCTAGTAAGTGTTGGAGGCTGGATTTGATTTGAGGTCTTCCTGACTCTAGACCCAGAATCCCCTACTTGTCATTCATACATTCTAGAATTGTCTTAAATATAATTTGTCCTATTTCTTTCTGATGGATGTCTCCATAAACATTTTAAATTCAACATGTCTAAAATTGAACTTACTATCTTGTTCTCTCAAGTCTTCCTCTATTTATAAATTTCCTCTTGGTACTGAGGGCACCATCATCTTCCAAGTCACCCAGGCTTACAATCTAGGTATCATCCTTGACTCCCTTACCTCCTATATAGAATATGTTGCCAAGTTCTGACAATTATCTTGTAATATCTCTCATATGGCACCTCTCCTCTGATGCTACCAACATCCAGGTGGAGATTCTCTTCACCTCATTTCTGGCAGACTATTGCAAGAGCCTGCTGGTTGGTTTTCCTGTCTCATGTCTCTTCCCCCACTCCAGTCCCTTCTCTACCCAGCTATCCAAGTGATCTTTCTAAAGTGCAAATCTTATTATGTTATTACCCTATTCAATAAACTTCTAGTGATTCATTATTACCTCCAGGGTCTGATTGTCAAGTTTTTTTTCTAACCTGGACCCTCACTACTATACACCTTATATCACTCCACATGCTCTACAGCTTAGCAGCATTGTTCTCTTTGCTCTTCCCCCAAACCCAGCACTCCTCCTGATTCAGACTTTTTCATTGGCTGCCCCACATGCCTGAAATGCTGTCCTTCCTCTTTTCTCCCTCCCAGCATCTTTGACTTCTTTCAGCTAAAATCCTACCTTCTGCAAGACGTTTTTCCAGTTCTCCTTTCATGGGAGCATTTTCTCCCTGAGATTATCAGCAATTTATCCTGTAAGTTCTTTGTACATAGTTGTTTGCATATGTTTTAACTCGTTGAGAGCAAGGAATCTTTTTTTAAGTTTATATATCTCAACATATTCCTACATTAGTCATGTTGTAAAAGATGAATCAGAACAAAAGAGGGAAAAAAAGGGAAAGAGTATGATTTGATTTGCATTCAGACTCCACAGTTCTTTCTCTGATGTGGATACGCATTTTCCATCGCAAGTCTTTTGGAATCGTCTTAGATCATTGTATTGCTGAGAAGGGCCAAGTCTGCCATGATTGGTCATCACACGATGCTGCCATTACTGTGTACAATGTTCTTCTGGTTCTATTCATTTCACTCAGCATTAGTTTATTTAAGTTTTTCTGAAACCTGCCTGGAGAACCAGGGCTCTTTTTGCTTTTCTTTATATCCTCAGAACTTGCCATAGTGCCTGGCATAGTAGGTATTTAATAAATGCTTCTTGACTTGAATTGGTGTGTTTTATTGATTATAAAGAAATGCTAATGATTTCCATGCAACTTTGCTAATGTTATTTTGATTAATTTTTGATTGACTCTTTAGGATTCTCTTAGTACAACATCATACTAGCTACAAAAATTGATGTTATTTCTTCTTATACTTATTCCTTCAATTTCTTTCTTTCTTTTTTCACATAAGTTCAAATTCTAGCACTGTATGAAATAGAAAAACATACTTTTCTCCCTTCTCTTTTGTTTTAGACTGCAATTGAGCAGTCTGTTTTCTGTGTGTTTTCTTACAAGTCAGACCAGTTTCTTTATGATTGTTGTGTCTGTCCTTTGCTTTTGATGAAGACTGTGACATCAGAGAAATGAAGACATGGCTTGCACTTGACTTTGTTTTGAGTGACGGAGGACTGTGCAGGTCACCAGCCTCACTCTCTCCTCCTGAGCCATCTGGATCCAGGGACCAGATATTCATCAGGATGACTGGAGAGGGCCCAGGATGCAGTGGGAAACCTTGGCCTTTTTAAGCTAAGGCCTTTTCAGGTACTCACTTAGAAGTGACACCCATTCAATGAATATGCCTCTTTAAGAAGTAATCAGAGAATGGCCCCTTTAATGAGCAAAAGAAAAATAACGAAATCAAGTTGGAAGTGAAAGAAAACAGTTACTTTTGATAATCAATCTAAGCCAGCAAAGTACCGAGAACAGTCATTAAGTGGAGCTTGGGCAGGACCTATTGTTGTCCAATCTATGGGATAGTGCACTGGATTTAAGGTTTTGGGAAAGACAAGAAAGAAAGAAGGAAAGAAAGAAAGAAAAAAGGAAGGAAAGAAAGAAGGAAAGAAAGAAGGAAGGAAAGAAGGAAGGAAAGAAGGAAGGAAGGAAGGAAGGAAGGAAAGAAAGAAAAAAAGAAAGAAAGAAAGAAAAGAAGAAAGAAAGAAAGAAAGAAAGAAAGAAAGAAAGAAAGAAAGAAAGAAAGAAAGAAAGAAGGAAAGAAAGAAAGAAAGAAAGAAAGAAAGAAAGAAAGAAAGGAAGGAAGGAAGGAAGGAAGGAAGGAAGGAAGGAAGGAAGGAAGGAAGGAAGAAAGAAAGGAAGAAAGGAAGGAAGGAAGGAAGGAAGAAAGAAAGGAAGAAAGGAAGGAAGGAAGGGAGGAAGAAAGAAAAAGAAAGAAAGAGAGAAAGAGAGAGGAAGAGATGAAGGAAGGAAGATGTCTAGCCAGTAAATCTCAAATTAACTGGGCAGCCTCTGGCCATCCAAATTTACCTTCCTTTGGAGAGGAGAAAGAAGGGGAGAGGGAGACAGAAGGGAGAGAGTCAGCTGAGTTACCCAGCTAGCTGGGTCCCCACTCAGGCAGCTCCATCTATTTACAGGTTGTGTTCATCCTCCGTTGCTGAAGAAGACCATGCCATCAGAGAAATGATGGCATGACTTGCTCTTGACTTTGTTTTGAGTGAGGAAAGGCTGTGCAGGTCACTGGTCTCACTTTCCCCACCTGAACCATCTCTTCTTTATGCTAACCTTTGCTTGTTTGAATGCTTATCATATTACTTAATCGAGTACCCTTATTCCAGCTAGGAGTGGTGTGGACATATGTAATCTTAAAATACTGGTGTCTTGTAGTTTGCCTAGAGCATACCATTCAAGTTCATAAATGTTCTCCCCACTCTTTTATATTTAAGCAGTTCAAGATTGCTACATTACTATATGACTTTATTCCTTTGTTATACATATCTATACATGAAAATCTTGGCTGATTCTTTAGTGTAAAAAGAAAAGATTTCTACATATATTAGATGCATAGAAATTAATACCCAAAGCATTTTATTTAAATCATATATTAATTACAATAGCAGAAACATAAATAATTTATATTGCATCTAGTTCTTTCTTAGAGTGCAATGTTTGATCTTTAGGTAGTGATTATTATCTGTTATCTTCAATAAAAGTTGAATGTGACCCAAAGACTTTGAGAAAAAAAATGCTTGTAAATTACGAGTCCAGGATTTTCTATCTCCATTTACTTCTTTTTAAATTGATTAATTAAATCTTTAATTTTTTTAAATTTAGATTTTAATTAATTAAAATTTTTAACCCAAGTGTAAGACGACATTAATCCTCCTTAGATTTTGTCTTATTCCATTCAACTCAGCATTGTAGGCTGCCAAGATCTTTTTGGACCTGATTTTGTTATCCAGTTTGCTGCTACTTATCCTTCCCAGCCATGCCATCCATAAATTAGATTAGCATACCACCTTTGCCTTTATCCAAACCACTGTTGTAAATGGTAAACAGCAAGGATCAAGGCAAGATCCTTGGTGAACTCCCCTGAAGACCTGACAAATTGACATGGAACCATAAATGATTATTCTTTGAGAACAGACATTCATCCAATCCTGAATCTATCTAATTATATTATTAACCTTCCTATGACAATAATATGAGATATTATATCAAATGCTGTACTGAAATCTAAGTAACCTATATTCACATCACTCCTTTTAACTATGAGTTTAGTGATTCTGTCAAAAGAGGAAACAGACGAAGCTGGCAACTTGCATGTCCTACAGGCTGTCAAACTCAACACGTACAAAATGAAACTTACTGTTTTTCCTCTGTATTCTGGACTGAATCTAATATCAGCCAATTCTCTTGTAGTTTACATTCAGTACTGGAACAAAATGAGACACTTGTAGGTCACTCAGCCATTAACAAAAAGACTATTACTTAGCCATAGCAGTAGAAAGATATTCAACAAGGATCTACATTGAGTATATCTCAAGTGGATTCAGCTGAGCAAAGCTCCCTATCCTCAGCTGCTGTTTTGGGTCCATCAGTCAAATATTAGGGCCCATCTGGAGCTCCTTGGCTGTTTTGTACTCGGGAGCCTGGGAAGTGATCCCAACAAATTGAGCCTTCAGTACTACAAGGCAAACCAGTCTTGAGGATGATTTCAATATCTTTTAAAGAAAAAATCAGCCTTGCTTGCAAGGAGACTGAGGATAGATTATTGCCTCTCCAACACATTTAAATCTGTCCCTTTCCAAACTACTCAATTTCTGTTGAGATGTCCAATATCTTTCCATTTACCTAGCTTTGCAACCTTTCTGTTACCTTCCCTGCTCAATATACAATCAGATCTCTGAATTTATTTAACCTCCACCTTAGTGCAAGCTCTCACCACTTCTCAGATGGATTTTTGTAATGCCATTTTTTTTTCTTTAATAGATTTTTGTTGATATCTTTTGTTTATACCTTACCAAGATTTCCTAGTTTGAACTTTCCCCCACCCAGAACTGTTCTGTTGAGAACATGTAGAGAGATCTTTGCTGCATCAGCTTTATGTTATTTTGCAGCCATTCTATACCAAAGGCTTTTTTTTTTTAGTGGTACTGGAGGCTTCCTATGGTGAGAACTTTATTTACTTTTGCTATTTCCCTCAGGTCATTTCTTTTCAAGGTTAAATATCCCTCCACGTTCCCCCAAAGGATTGTCAAATAACTTAATTTACACTCTTTCCAACACCCTAGTTAGCCCTTTCTCGATGAGTTGGAATTGTCAATGTCCTTTCTAAAATGTGGTGCTAAGTACTGAACACAAATTATCTAGGAGAACTTTCACCTCCCCATTTTTGGACACTGTACTGTAATATAAAGTGTAGCATAGCCACATTTGCTCAATCTGGCATTTGTACAGTTGATTAGAAAGCAATTTTTAAAACATGAAACACTTTAAATTCCCCCAGCACATCGATGTTACTTGTTTCAATCTTTTTAGATCTTGATCATCATGATTATCATTGATTGTGTGAGCTACTCTTCTTCAACTGATAATCTGATAACCATTTTATGGATGTCTTCATTTAATTAATTTTTAAAAAGTGACATACAAGATAGGGTCAGGAATTAATCCCTAGGATTCTTTAACAGACTTTTCTCAAGGTTAATAAGTAGATCTACTCATCATTACTCTTCAACTCAGATAACTCAACCAGTTCTGAATTTCTCTTCAGAATTCTCCCCTTTATATTCTCCCTCTTTTATTTTTTCAAATGAAATTTACTATTTCCCTAAATAATAGCAAATATTGTTTGTAATAGTAGCAATAGTAATAGTAAATAATAAATAGTAATAGTAACAAATGTTGTTTGTAATAGTAGCAAATGTGTTATTATAAAGTAACCTCTTGGTGATATAATAGGCAAAGCATTAAAAGTATAAATTAAGTTTTGTTATATTGTCTTTTTTATGATATTGAAATGGCCCAGTCATGAACACTGACATTTGGAAAAAATGTCAATTATTATCGTCAGCATTATTATTTTTTTATTTATTATCAGTCTAATCTTTTTTTATGGATGTGTTTTGTTTTTACATTATATTTATAGATACTGCCTGTGAAATCTGAAATAACTGAGGAAACAAAGGTTCCAGTTTCTGAGAAGCTCAATTTATTAAGCGATACTTGCCAATTGCATAATAAATCAGAACTAGGCTTCCTTAGCTTGGTGTTGGACTCAGAATACAGGGAGAGACAGATTTTTATGCATTAAAAGAAAAGAATTATCTGGTTATAAACCAGGATAGAAGATTAGATTATCTGATTTCTAATTGGAGTAAACATTAGGGGCTCTCCAGTTTGGGAGGTGAAGAGTAAACAGGTGCAATTCCCTGAAATCAGCAAAAAAGGTGTCCCATTTCATCTACATATATGTATTCAAACAGGTATTGTTTCCTTGTTCCAAGACAAATTTCAGACCTCTACAGTGAAAACCAGCAGATCACCATAGGATGATGATAATTCTGAGATGTGTACATTTTGATTTTAAAGTTTTACTGACAACTCTGAAATGATTTGGTTATGTTAATAAACTAGCCCCAAGGTGACACCAATAAGAGTTTGTCTGTTTCCACCAAAATACCCCAAAACAAAATCCTATAAAAATGAAATCTCCGACTTCCACCTTCTGAACATTCTTCCTTCTCCATTGGATACATGCCACCTAGTACTCCCAACACTAATCCATGCAGCTTGTCTTGCTCCCCATCCTTTCCCTCTCCCTCTCCCTCTCCCTTTCCTTATCTTCCTTCACCACCCCATCCATCTGCCTGAGTATCCCTTTCGTTGCTTGACTCTATACTTGCTGTGCATTTTTTGCCCCCTTGCTCAGGGGCTTTTAAGATGTTATTACAGCTCAGTGCTTGCTTCTGTCATGGTCTTTCCTGGGGAGAATCCAAAGAACTGGGCATGTCAGCATCATTTTTTAATTTCATAAATTAACCATCAAATTAACTGAGAAAAGAATAGATTGATAGCTGGTAAAACAGTTAAGAGTTTGTTCAGTTACTAAACCATGGTGATTATAATGGAAATAAAAAGGCAAGGAAAAATGTCAAACATTTTGTGGAGAGCTTGGTATCTGGATATTAGTAATAGGAGAAAGGGCAAAGTCAAAGGTGACTTGAGGCTATGATCTTAGGTGGGTGACTCAGAAATGTCATGAAGAGAAATAGAAAAATTAGGGATGAAGATAAGATTTTGGAAGAAGGCGGTAACATTTTGGACATGTAGAATTTGAAATATCCAGGTAGAGATATCTACAAGGCAGGTGGGAATATGGGATTATAGTTTTGGAGAGAGTGTAAAGGTAGATATATAGATCTGGTATCATCTCTCTGAATAGAAGTGATCATTTTAGGCACTGGAATGAATGAGATTGCCAAGTAAGAGAGATTATATATAGTTAAGAAGCTCCTCAACCTAATCTTGGGAGACACATTGAGGAATTAGGAAAATAGGGAGTTAGAAAAGAAGACACCTTAGTCACTGAGTTGGAAAGAAAGTCAAAAGAATGTAAAATCCTGGAAAAAGTCTATTTTTTTCCAGCACAGGAACTGAAAAGGGAGTGCTCAGAAGGAAAAGGTGGTCAACTGAGTCAAATGCTGGAGGAAAAAAAGGACAGGACAAGAGAAAAGGTCAAGGACAGGAAAAAGTACCATTGGCTTTAGTTATAAGGAAGTCATCATTGGCCTTAGAGAAAGTCGTCGCAATAGAGTAGTGGGAGATTGAAGCCATATTGCAAAGATTGAAAAGTGAGTGAGTAGTGAGAAAGAAGAAATATAGCAAGTACTCTTTACTTCTGATTACCACATCCCCCAGTCTCTCTCCCATCAGCACCCTCCTCCCCCTTCTCTTGTCCCCTTTCCCTCCGATTTCCCCATAGGATAAGATAGACTTTTATACACAACTGAGTCTTTGAGCAAATTCTGATGAGAGTAAAATTCAAGCATTGCCCCTCCCCATCTTTTCTTCCACTGTAATAGCTCTTTCATGCCTCTTTATGTGAAATAGTTTGCCCCATTCTACCTTTCCCTTCCCTTTTCTTCAGAGCAATGCTCTTTCTCATCCCTTAATTTTTTTTTTTATATCATTCCATCAGAGTCAACTTATATTCATACTTTTTATCTATGTATATGCCTTCCAACTTCTGTACAAGCGATAAAATTCTTTAGAGTCACAAATATCATCTTCTTGTGTAGGAATATAAATCATTTAACCTTACAGAATCCTTTATATTTTCTTTTTCTGGTTTACCCTTTTATATCTCTCTTGAATCTTGTATCTGAAAATCAAATTTTCTGTTCAGCTCTGGTCTTTTCATCACGAATACTTGAAAGTCCTCTATTTCATTTAATAGCAATTCTCCTTTGAAAATCATCCTCACTTTCACTGTATACATGATTCTTGGTTGTAAACCTACCTCCTTAACATTTCAGAATATCATTTTCAAAACCCTCATGCTTTAATGTAGAAGCTGCTAAATCCTGTGTATTTCTGGTTGTGGTACAGTGATATTTAAATTGTTCCTTTCAGGCTGCTTACAGCATTTTTTCCTTAACCTGGGAACTCTGGAATTTGGCTATAATATTACTGAGTGTTTTATTTTGGGATCTCTTTCAGGAGATGATTGGTGGATTCTTTGAATTTCTATTTTACTCTCTGGTTTATGATATCAAGACAGTTTTACTGAATGATTTCTTGAAATATGATATTGAGACTCTTTTTTTGATGATGATGACTTTCAGAAAGTCCATAATTGTTAGATTATCTCTTGATCTATTTCCCAGGTCAGTTGTTTTTCCAGTGAGATATTCACATTTTCTTCTTTTTTTTCATTTTATTGATCTTGTTTTACTGTTTCTTGATGTCTCATAGAATCATTAGCTTTCACTTGTCCAATTCTAATTTTTAAGGGATTATTTTCCTCAGTAGTTTTTATATCTCCTTTTCTATTTGGCCAATTCTGTTTTTTAAGGAGTTGTTTTCTGTAGCGAATTATTTTTATTACTTTTTACAATTTTTTTGTATTTCTTTTACCAAGCTGTTGACTCTTTTTTGGAGTGGGGGAGAGGTAAGGTGAGTTCCTGCCTTACTTTACCATCTTTGCTACACACTCTAGCAAGTACTCTGTAGAGTAATCCCAGAGATTCTGGGCATTTCTCTATTCCTATCTTGTTCATGCCCATCATTTTCCCTGCAATTTTCAATTCCCTGCAAATTTTATTTGACTTATTAACACCAATTTGCTTTTGTGAATGAATATTTGCTTTAAATCTATGGTAAGAACAAAAGTAGAAATATTTCCCACCAATGCCTCAAGGCCACACTTTCCCTTATACCATTTCATTGTCTGGGGAAAGTGGACACAGAATGAGTATAGTATCTACAGAATACTGTTCCCATCAAATTCATCTAGAAGTTGTAACACTGTTAGATATATCCTCCCAAACCTTGGAATGAGAAAAAAAAAGCTGGGATGGCTCCCAAACCCATAATGCATTCTGTTCCCAGACTTCTCAACTTCCAGACAATGGAATAGTTCTCTTGACCTTTCAAAACTCACAAGGTCTCTTTACTTAAAAAGAAAGAATAAATGCCAAGTCAGGCAATGAACCAAAACCTGTGCTTACAGTAATGTCTACGAGTGCTCCAAAGTCTTTCCAAGATATGATGTGTCATCATGACTCTACCAGGAGCGGGCTACCCAGCTGCTCTCTTCTTCCACTTAAATATTTATATGCGTGTCATTGTGTGCTTGTGCCAAGTCCCCATTACATGATCATCAACAAGCATTTATTAATTTTTTACTATATGCTTAGCAGCAACATGGCTCAGCAAATAGAGTGCTGGGCTTTGAATCAGGATGAGTCATCTTCATGAATTCAAATCTGGCCTCAGACACTTACTAACTGCATGATCCTGGGCAAGTCACTTAACCCCATTTGCCTCATCTGTAAAATGAGTTGGAGAAGGAAATGACTAAATACTCTGGTATCTCTTCCAAGAAAACCTCAAATGGGTCACAAAGAGCTGGACATAGTTGAACAATAACAACATATGTCAAGCATGGGGAAATAGAAAAAAATGAAAGCAGTCCCTGTCTTCATAGAATTTACATACTAAGGGAAGATACAACACACTCATAAATGGATATATACAAGATACATAGAACAGATAGAAGGTAACTTTAGAGCTGAAGGTACTGAGAGACTGGCAGACCAGTAGAGATCATTCTTTCTAGAAGTTTATCAGTAAAGAAGAAAGAGAGGACTCTATTCAAGACAGGGTAGTATAGTCAAGGAAAGGATTTTTTTTTTATTATTGTTACTATTAGGATAATTATTGGGATATATTATTATTAGGATAAGGGAAATCTGATCAAGATAGAAGGAGCCAGTTGGGAGGGAGAGACTGAAGATGAATGAACAAAAGGTGACTCCAAATCTAGCATTGTAATGAAGACAAAGGATAAAAGTTAATTTAACACTCCATCTCTCAGCTCCCTCCCTCCTCATCTCTACCTTCTAGTTTCTCTGGTTTTCTTTAAGTTCCAACTAAAAATCCTTCTACAGGAAGCTCTTCCCAATCCTTCTTCATTCTAGCACGTTCTTTTTTAAAATTAGTTCCTATTCATCCTGCATATAGCTTACTTGTCCATATTTGTTAGATTATGAGCTCCCTGAGGGCAGGAACCATTCTCTTTTTTTTATCTCTTTGTTTTCAGGCGACAATCCTCATTGCTTTGTCATGTCTAGCACACAGTAAACATTTAAAAGATTGTCGACTGAAATATTTATTGTGTTAAGCTTACTAAAGTGGTATTCAGTAAGAAGTGCAGATTATTTTAAAAGAGATATAGGTTTTTATTCCCTTTTTTAAAAGAGCACTAATTCCCATTTAGCTAATAGTGTTACCTAGATTTGGACCCTGTCTTAGATAAATACATAAGAATGACTTGAAATCTATGAAAATATACAGTTCTAATTGCTTTAGGTGGGGATTTAGTAGTTTGTTTTCAGAAATAATCTTAGTGCAGTTTTCAGTTGCACTAAGACTTTTGGGACACTGCATAGAATAAGCACTGTATAATTTTGTTTATGCTCAGTCATGCTACTTTTACTATGGTTAGCAAACTCCTTCTTCATGACAGAAGCTTTATCTCAAATTTTAAAGGAGGAAATCAAGGCTAATGAATTCTCATTAGAATATAAATTCCTTGTGTATGGAGGGGTGAGAAGGGGAGGCAGGGACTGCATTTTTTCCTTTCTTCATATTCTTAGTACTTTTCACAAGGCTGCAAACAATATATAAATAAATGTCCTAATTTAGGAATCAATATGCAACGTCTTCTCAGAAAGATGACTTCAAGAATTCCGGTTGTGTGACCACTATTATGTGTTGTGATATTTATTTCCTAAACTTGAACTTGATTGAAGGCTGTGATACAAGCTATCTAAGTGATTGAAATATGGCAGTTGCCTCAAACACTATTTTAGTGATAGGTGGTCAAGGATGGAGTAGGTTGCTGATATTTTAAATCACAGGTTCAAAGGCTGGAGAGGGGATTTTGAGATCATGTTCTTAAACCTTTTCATTTTTCAGACAAGGCAACAAGTCCAGGAAAGCAAGGTGAATTTTATAGGCAAGCTCACATTGCAGCTAGGAGGTGGAGCCAAGATAAAGTACCCTAGTCTGGCCACCCTTTCCAATATTGATTATACACTCAGTGGGAAAGAGTGATAATACTCCTTACTCCCTTTTGCCACTTCCAAGATCTCTTTCTTCTAACACCTCAGTAATCTCTCCTCCTCTGAGGTTCATTCAATGCATATTTTTCATTCAAATAAAATTTTGTTAGGTGTTATCTCCTACCACTCTTTTCTTCCTCAATGAGTTCTGGGTCTGGCTCACAGTCTTTCCATTCTTCCCTCACACACCAAATTCTTAGTTCACAACAACTACGATTTATAGCTTTGTCAAATGACTTACAAATATTATATTTTATCCTCACAACAACCCTGGGGGTTATAGATGTGGGAACTGCATTTCCTCATTTCCTATGACCTATTCTTCCACTTGTAACTCCTTCCACTCTCAACTCTACACCAAGATGGCCATACTCTTAGCCTCCCCATCCTGAGGGAAGTCTAAATTCAAATCTCCAGTCAAATTACTTTGGCTGTACTTTTTCTCAAATTGTAACATCTAAAAACTCCTCTCCCTACTTGGAAGTTTGGATATCGACTAGCCCACTAATTCTTCATGCAAATTGAATGAGAATACGGAGTGTTTTCTAAATTTAAAATGTCCTTTTTACTTTATTCATTGTATTTGGAGTTTTTCAGTTTTTTCATAGATGAAAAAAATTAATTCAGCCATGATTCAACCTTATATATTGTTCACCTGCTACTTTTACAATACAATCTTGGATAGTAAATTTTGGTGTATACTGTCTTAAATTTCTATTGCACCGGGAGGGGGAGATCATCAAGAAAATCTTGGAGGAAAATCTGATGACTCAGAGTGAGTATCAACAGCAATTGTTTCTGTTTTGGTTTGGTTTGGTTTTTTGGCCAGAGGGTCTCCCCCTCTCCCATTGCTATTTGCTTTTTTTAATAGTTAAAAAAGGCCATTCTTTGCCTCATTTCTTACCTATTCTTAATCACTGAATAGTCATTACCTCAGTCAAACTGAGACCCGGGAAGACCTTAGCTTTAGAAAGGCCAAGGTCTCCCACTGCATCCTGGAACATCTCCAGTCATTCTAATCTACATCTTGCCCCTAGACTCGATGTCTCAGTAGGAAAGAGTGACACTTGCACAGCCCTTGCTTGCTTACATCCAGTTCACCTGCAAGTCTTGATATCATTCTCCTGATGACATGGTCCTCTTTCAGAACAAAGTACAAAAAAACAACAACTTAATTAAATGATTTCTATTGCTCCATATAATCTGTAGATATACTTGACTTGTATTTCCTTTAGCACCTGCTTAGTACTGTGCTTTATTTAGTGAACGTGTGGTCAGGTTGTGGTTGTTTCTCTGGGGTCCCCAATATACTGGGGGCCAATATAAACAGATTCAAGTTTGGGAAGTAGGTCCTGTGCTGGGCTACATTGATTTGACAACCTTTATTTTCATCTATGACATGCTTATTTTCTTGAGCTAATCTATAAAAATGCCCTTAACTTGTTTTCCTAGCTTAAATTCTCTGTTCTAATTCCAGTGATGGAAATATATATATACTTCCATCTATCTCATACATAGATATCTTTTTATTATAGAGTAGTAAAGAAATAGGTAGAAAAGAAATAACCAAAGGTGACATCATTTTAGAAGAAAAAAAGTCATCATGCGTTTGAAAGAATATATATAATAATTAATTTTTGCCAGTTTGTCAATTTTTGGTTCTATCTTTTTTCTGGGTGGGATTTAGAAATTATGTTGGTGGATCTATAAAGATGGGTCAGAAATATCACTCAAAAACTGAAACTTAAAATTAAGTTTTGCTAAATGAGTCTACTTATATTATCTTAAAGATAATGGCAATATATTGTAGGTTAATTTCTGAAGATATATAATCCAGAAGTTAATTAATGAAGATGTGCCCATGTTAATTCTGAAGGTATCTAAATTCATATTGATAAAAATTATACCAATATGAATAAAATTAGGCATTTGTAGTATCTCTTCCTTTTCACTATTTCCCCCTATGATTTTGTACAGTCAAGATTCATAAAGTTTGCTTACTGTGGCATGAAGGTAAGCCTATGTGGTCTTTTTCTCCAAAGAGAGGTGGGTGACTATATGTACAGAAAGTTGCATACCTTGTGGTCTTGATATGATTGATTTTGCTAACTGCTTTCTTTGTTATAAAGGAGGTTTCTATGGCTGGGGATACATTCAGAGAAGGCTGTAAAGGGAAAAAACCCAAACCCAAGTCCAAATATTTACTAAATAAATAAACATGATAAGACCATAGGAAGGCAAGATCTGGCAGGTCACACCAAGCTGTAAGGACATTGGTTGAAGACCAATGAAGTTCTAAGCTCATTACCTAAAGGTTAGTCATCAAGCAATGAATTTTTTGTTGGGCTTTGTTTTTTTCCTACAGTACCTGTGTCAATTTCCAGGACATTTAAATTACATATCTTGAAATACTATTTCAACTGAATTTCTGCATTAGTTTAACTCTCTGGGGATAGTGGATAGGACTTAAAATTTGGAATTCCCACGTTCCTTCTCTGTATGTTCAACATTCCAAAGAAAGCCATGGCTTTTTGATTTAAAATAAAATGGCAAGGACAGCAGGAAAAGGTGCAATCAGTTCTAAGGACAGTGGTCTGGGAGTCATCAGGTAAGGTAGAGTCAAGGTTCAGTCAATGCCAGACCTTATCTGTTTGGAATATATGCATATAGGAGTAAGTGTAGAAAAAAGCTAAAAATAAATGAAGGCAGAAAAAGAAAATGAGCAAGACTTGGCTCCCATTATATTTCAGTTATAAGCAGACAGATCTCAGTGTGAGGTAGAAAGACCTGGAACCATAGAACTCCCTTCAGCCTTGTTCTGTCTTGTATTCTAGGCAGGCAACATTCAGTTACCACACTCATGCTACTAGCCAAGCCACACAAGTATGAAATGAGTAGCAAAGATTCCAAAATAAATAAAATATACCAATGGTTATAACTTCATCTCCAAATACATCAGAAAAATTCTCTACTACCACTTTGGTGGCTTCAGACAGCTTATGAAAACATAAATGCTTTAACTTGAAGGAAGAAAAAATCTTCCAAATTCTAGTCCTTTAATTAGTCATATTGCTAAGTGAGGGGATCATATCTTTTATGAATTCCATAAAGTTTTAGCAGGGTGTTAATATATGGGAAATAATCACTTTCATGGATGGGAAAAAGATTCTTTCTCTCGTCTCCCCCAAATAATTCTTTCCAAACCTTCCTAAATCTTTTTTTTTTGGGGGGGAGCCTCTAAAATAAGTGAAACCTACATGATTGCAGTAGGAGGTGTAAGGGGGAGGAGGGCAGTTGCTGCAAATGCTAGTACCCTGAGGGCAGGGACTGTTTAATTGTCGTTACATCAGCTCCACTATGGGATGCGGTTAGGTGCTTAATAAAGGTTTTTTGACTGATGAGCCCCCTTCTCCATGTTCATCTTCCGTCCCCAAAGCAGAAGCGTGTCCCTTTAGTGCATATCGAATGGGTTAGACACATAATCCTGCTGCTAAGCATTTGGCTCTCGCTGTTCCATCACTAGTGGGAGCTGGAGAGGGCAAGGCGCCCGGGAGCCAGTGTGTGCAGGAGAACGCCAGCGGCTGCGGCTCTCACCGCAGCACCCACGGACGGAACGTGGCCGTGTGGTCCGGACGCGGGGGGCAGCGGCAGCCTGGCTCAGGCCGCGGGCACTGCCCTCATCTTCGAGTCCGAGCGCAGCCCGGTGAGTAGGGAACATTGCAAAGTTCCCGTGGGGACGCCAGTCCGAGCCAGGGTTCTGCCCGGCCGGGAGGGTTCTCGTAGATGCCCGCTGGGGCAGAGCGAAGGGCTCGGGGTGCCCCTTGGAGAAAGAAGTCGGGGCTCGGCGGATGCTCGGAGTGGGGGCGGGCTTCCCGCGGCGAGGGGCAGCTACCTTTCTAAGAGAGTTTGTTTGACATGGCGGGCTAGGTCGTTTAACTTTTTTTGGGGGGGGGATGTGTGCTTTCTCCCCCCTTACCCCCCACTCCGTCCCAGCCGAGGAGACGTGCTCCAAGAGGAGGAGGGGTGTGTAGGAGTGGAGGGAGGGAGAAGGGGCAGACACTTTATTCCAGTCTGGGAGTGGGTTTGGGGAGACCTCCCATCGCCATGGGGCTGCGGGAGCCTTGGAAAGACAGGGTCCACTTTGGGGGGGTCGGGAGGACGTGGAGGGGATCTGGACTCCGCAAAAAGTCACCTGTGTGTCTGTGCCCCAAAGCTAGAGCCACCCCCCCCCCCCATAATGCGGTGGCATCTTTACACCCAGACCCCCACCGATCTGCCCTAATGGTGCGTGTGGTTCTGGTTCTGGTTCTGGTTGTGGCAGGTCTCTTTCCTCCCTGGCCCTTTAAGGAGACACATTCTGTTTCTCCGATGTATCAATTGCTAACTTGGTGCTAATAAGGCGGTTGTCTTTTCCCTTCCCAGGATACAGTAGTCACAGCTTGCAGGGAAAACTTTAAAAACACCAAGCCAGTTAGAAACCAGAGGGTGAGAATTTTCTCCTGTGATCAGTTGTATTTGGGGGTCTCATTAAGGTGAGGTCAGCCCCCCACGGAGAAGAAGCAGGAGGGTGGTGATCACAGATAAAGTCACAGGACCGAAAAGCATCTGTAACATAGGGGAGAGAGAGCCAAGTGTTAAAAAAGAAAAAGTCACAGAGCACTCCAAAAAAACTTGTAAAAAAGAAGACCCAGTTAGAGATGGGAGCAAAAAAGCCTAAAAGGACATTTAGGAAAAACTCTTTTAGAAATCTCTTTGTTGTCTTAAAATTGACAACAGTCTGTTTCTTTTTACTTACATGTATCTTGAACTTCTCCAGGGAGCAATCCTAACTATTTCTTGGGGGTGAGAGTGTGGGTCATCCCCATCAAATAGAACACAGGTACATTAGAAAATATCTCGATTTATTTAGACTTGGTGGTTTGTTTCTAACTTCTTTACTCTCCAATGATGGGAATTATTTTGGAATAGAAAGAAAATAGAAAAAGATGTAACAGTAATTTAAAAAGAGGAAACATCGTAGTGTTTGGGGAAACAATTCTTAGATCACTGTATAATCCAAAAAGGATGCATGCTGTAGGTAGCTCTGTGTGTTTGTGTGTGTGTGTGTGTACACGTACATTTATTGGAAACAGCCCTTTTAAAAATGTTTTTGATATCCAGACATAATGTAGCTTTGTGGGATTTTTTTTACATGACAAATACTGCCTTGGCTGCCAAAACTTTCCAACACTGTCATTTGTCTAATTTGCTTTATCATTTAGAAAATGGACTCCTTTTGGTTGAGTGCATTTCATTACTTTGATCGCATTACTTCCAGACTACTGTGGGTTTTTTTTTGGGGGGGGGACACTATTTGTGATTGAAAATCAAAATATTAATTTTTGCTGTTTAAGAGATGATTATGTTATATTAATGAATCATCACTTGGGGGGGAGTTGCCATCTGTGTCTTTCAGGTGATACTATGGCAAGTGGAATAGATTTAACAATTATTGTTGACCTGTTGAGTGGAAACACTAGTATTTTGTGAATTTCTTTTACTATTAGTTTATGACTCTAGTATTTATAGATTTGTAACTGCAAAATAATTGCATACTTCTCTGAAAATTTCCCTCAAGGAAACAGTGTTTGTTAATTCAAAGATCTCATAAAGTTATTTTCATATAAAAAATTTAATATATTTATGTCTGCTGATGGAGACGTGTGCTGTGAATAATGCCAGTGATATTTCTCTGTCCCCTTGTATCCACTGCCTCCAACAGATTTACCTTGCTAATTTTTTTTTTCAGAGAGAGGGGTATTAAGATTAGCTGTTCTTTCCTGAGCCCTCATTAGGTTCATGGTAGGAGGAGCTGGTCATCTGTAGGTTGTTGGAAATTACTTTGATATTCAAAAAGTCCATAATCAGAAATTGTATACATGAGACATATTTTAAATTGAACTGTGTAGTAGGATAGTTGTGATTTTTATCTGAATTTGGAATGCCGGATGGGAGAGACTCATGAATTGCTACTAGATCAGAAGTGCTTTTTTTATAATGGCAATTATTGATTAAATGTGAAAGACTAAAATTTGTAATATAACATTCTCTTTTACTTGGTTAGACATTAATTGAAATAGAGCCTATAGAATCCTATTTCCTTACAGATGATATTCAGAAAGAGCAAAGCATTTCAAGATGCTTCTATGGCAAATAATTTTTAAGATGCTTTTCCTTTTTAGCTTTTGTGTAAATAGGAGTGAATATATCTGGTTATAAAATAGAAGATATTGGTACAGCTAATCTTTTTCTTCTAATGCAGAACAATAAAAACCATGAATTGAATTATCCATGGAGAGGTGCAGATAAACAATCTTTATCTTTTAGTTAATTATCAAGAAAAATGAGTAAAGCCCCATAAATCACCAAAGCTCCAAGAATAGCCTTTAAAACCTTTATTCATTTTGATGGAAATTCTTTATAAATGCTCTGTGTAATCCAATAAATAGCTTCTTAAACAGAGTTCACTGGTATAATTTACCTTTTCCTAAGTGACTTCTCAAATGCCCTCAGAGCCTGTTTACTCCTCCTAGGATGCCAAAGTGCTGTGCTTTGAGTTCTTATGTCTAGTTTTATAGTTTTTCTGTTGGTTTTTTTATTGGCACTATAAGCTCACTGATACTTTTAATTTGTTGAGGCTAATCTGCTATGTGCTGAGAAACCAGATAACCAAACTTCTTAGAATCATAATGAGTAAATAGTCTACAAGGGGCCTATCCTAGGAAGTAAAATAATAGATGTTCCAACAGCTGTTTTCACTGCCCAGATGCCTTTTTCAATTCCATTTTATAAGTTCACAACAACTTGATAGCTGAGGTTACCAAAAGTATGACTTATGGTTGAAGGAGATAGTATTATATTCCAGGCCTTATTTTTTGTTAATATTAGAGAGATATCAATAGATAAATATATTTATTGAATGCCTTTTTTTGTAGAATATTGTTTTGAGAGAAGAGTTCCATTTTTGCCTACGTATGACCAGCCATGCAGAAAAGAAAGGATATGAGAAAATTTAAAAAGGATAAATGAATAGGAATTTATGAATTATTGGATATGAGATATAAGGGAGCTGGGGGAGACAAAGGTAAATTACAGGTTATGAGATTGGTGGACTGTGGGAATTTTGAAGGTAATCCTTCTAAAGATGGGACACTAGGTTTTGTCCAGAAGATGAATTTGGGCTTAAACAAAATCAGTTTGAGGTGACTGTGGCAAGTACTAGGTCTGAGTAGCTGGAGGTACAGGACTGAAGAGGTAAATTTGGGAGTTCTCTACATAAAACATAAAGTTATCTACATAAAGGTGAGAGTGGGCTATCTTTCATCAGTCAGGAATTCTTAATCTGTGGTTCATTAAGCACCAATGGGCTTGGGCATTGATTTCAAGGGGTCTATGAACTTGAATTGATGAAAGTTACATCTTTATTATCACTAATCTCTGATGGAGATTTAACATTTCCTTTATAAAGGTAGGCAGTAGAACATTACCCTGAAAATGGGTCCATTAATTTCACCAGGGTGCCAGTGGTGTCCATGACACAAAAGGAGGAGGGCATTATAAAGATGGGAAGTGCAGGAAGATGAGGAGTGATCTTTAAGAATTGTGGAAGAACTGGGTTGAAAATTTCTGTTATTTTACTCAGGAGGGGAACAAAATAATTGCTAATCAATTTAATAGTGTAGAACAGAAATGGATAGGGACAGTGCTTAAATGATGTGGATCAGATATTGATATGGAAGTTAAATGTTTTTATCACTGAATCAGTTATTTCCCTGAATTAATTTTGGTCTTATGTTTTTATTACTTCTTAAGCATTAGTTTTATATAGCAGCAAACTATCTAATAGTAAATCCTCTCAATGGTTTTTTGAATCTCATGTCTCATTTTTGTAGTTACCAAACTGTGTGTGTATTGCAAGTGGGGGTCCAGACATGTTTGGAGAAGAATTCATAAAAATGGTATCAACATAGCCTAACATTTATGTATAATTTTAAGGTTTGCAAAATATTTTACATATTATATCATTTCATCCTCAAAACAGCTCTTTGAAGTAGTGTTGTAATTTACATTTTACAGATAAGGAAACGAAATCTAGGAGAGGATAAACTATTTGCCCAGGGTCGTACATTAAGCACCTGAGGCAAAATTCAAACTCCACCATCTGGAACTCCATCTACTAAATCATGCTGCCCTGTGTGTATATTGGTATGGATCTAACACATAATACACACACATACACACAGAAACACACATGTATGTATAATCTCCAATTCTTATGGATTGCAGGATTCTGGGCTCTGAGAATCTGTAATGAAATATGGCAGAATAAAAAATGGTGTTCATTAGATTGAGCTATAAAGGGTTGGGAAAGAGCCCTGAGATATACCTATAAGCATCTGCCTGCTGCTTGAGCATTTTGACACAGCATGGCTTTCAGAGACTAAGACATTTGAAGAAGGTGTGTGTGTGTGTATATTATAAATATATATATCCTCTGCAAACTAGAGAAGATGTCAGTGCGAAGCTTCGGCCAAGATGCATGGGCACTATTTCATCATTTGCTAATTTCCCTGGTGTTTCTTCACCTGCAGATAGTCAAGACAAGTTGTTTATCTGGTCATAACCAAGGAGAAAATGCACACTCAGACAAAATCCCTTTTTTGTCTTTTTTCTTTTTAAACCAAGAGAAACCTTACTGGAGCACATGACTTACAGAAAGAAAAGAGGTCTAGTTCTCTAATCACTGTTAAGAGTTATATTGTGTAAGAGATGCATCCACTGCATCCCACCCCTTTTTTTTTCTTCTATCCACACCGTACTTTTACCTAGAGGATTTTAGAAGGTGCTAGCTGGTACATTGGATAGAGCACTGGTTCTGGGAGTCAGGAAATCCTGAGTCCAGATCAAGCCTTATAGCTGTGTGATCCTTGACAACATATACTTACATTTACCTACCAGAGTTATTCTGAAGATAAATTGAGTTAATATTTGTAAAGTATTTTGCAAACTTTAAAGTGTTTTATAAAATGCTATTTACTACCACCACCAACTTGCTGTTGAAAAAGAGTATTGGATAGTTTGAGCCTCAGAAGCCAGATAACCTGAGTTTAATTGTTTTTAACCCTTCTCCACATGAAGAATTTAGATTGCCAGGTATGCCCTTCTAGGAAGCTTGTTTTTAGCTTTCTTATGGGAAGGAGGCAGGTCAAAATCCCTCTCCTTTTAAGTCTGATGATTTGTCACTTAAATCCATCTCTGTGTCAATCAGCAACTCCTGGAACATTCATAATAATGAATACTGGTTCTGTCAAGTTGACAGATTCCAAAAAAATTTATGACTTTTTTCGGATCTAGATTTAGCAGCTATTCTGTATCAATTTTGGAAGACATTTCTTGAAAATTGTACTTAGTTATCGGCAAAAGAAAAACTGTCTCTTAATAATATCAATTATGTGAATGTCTTGAGTAAAATGGAAATGAACTTAAGTAAAAAAATTATATTCCAATTAATCTGTTGATTTATAAGTCTAAAATATATCCCAAGAAAGTCTGCAGAGATGGTGTCTTTATCTCAATTAATCTCTCAAATGTAGTAAATGAGTTTTTTCTAACTAATGTTGCTAACAACCACACACAAATGGTATCAATTTTCATCAATCTTTTTCCTGGAAAAAACTACTGCTTCTTTGTTATCCAATGTACATTTAGCTGTAATGGGAGTTAGGAGATGGCGGGGATGGGAATTAACTTAAAAACCTCACATTCAATTACTGGTTACCAACCAGTCTGTACTGAGATTGTTGTATGAATTTGACATGGAAATCTGGGTCGATATGGTAATTTGCTGTAACTTTCTCTAAGGCAGAGGTAGGGAACCTGCAGCCTAGAGGTCACATGTGGCCCTCTAGGTCCTCAAGTGAGGCCAAGCCAAGTTTGGATTCATTTAAAGGGCCACACTTGAGGACCTAGAGGACCACATATGGTCTTGAGGCCTGCTCTAAGGCATGGATGGCCTTTCTGTATGAATTAGGCAATGTTTTTGAATTCCTCTTTTTGTTTGCCAAGGTATCTTAATATTATTCAGATAGTTCTTGAAATCCAGCCCCCTCCACATGAGAATTGTTGGCTTTCTTTGTGCTTCCCTGCCTGTATGCAGAAATGTGCTTTCTGCGTTCCCCAGTGCCAATTATATATGTTTAAATGTATTATCTATTTCCCTTTTCTCTTTATTCCTCAAATTCATTTGCAGTTAACTTGTATATGAAATACACATGCTTATTTGTGATTGGATTTGCCTTCGCAATATATTCTGTTCATGTATAATTTATCTCCATGTGGTCCTCCTCAGATGACAAAAACTTACATGGCAAGAACAGTTTTTGTATAATGCTTGTTTTTCACAGTCTTCCACACAGTACCATATATCGAGAGGCAGGATTATTGCAATAGGAAGAATCCTGAGCTTGAAAAACTCTACTTTTAACTCTCACTGGTTCTATTACAGAATCTCTCCAAACCCTCACTTACCTCATTTGTAAAATGGAAAATATCCATAAAGAATTTCATAAGAAGTGGTCATCATCCCATCATCCACATTGGATGCTAACATTACTGTCCTAGATGTTCATTTAAGGAAGCAAAAAGACACTGAAAAAGAAAAATACAGAAATTGCATTGGGATTAGACATGAAATTTCTACATGGAGGAGGTCTTTATTGGAGGCAGTATGACTTTCAGGGTACTGGGGGATAGGTTCTTAGGATATCCGAAATATGAAAGTGTACCAAAATTTGGCCAAAAAACAAACAAAAAAACACAAGATCAGGAGAATAATAGTAACTGGACACATTCCTCTTTTCTCATTTCTAACAAAAATTTTGAGATTGGTCTATGCATACTTCCATGGTTTCTTTGATCAGATTATGAGAAATGAACAAGGATGTTTTTTCCAACTATTCTATTGCAGATTGGATCTTTACAGTCATATTTTCCTGAAAAACTTGGAGAATACAAGAACCCAGTTAGCTTAATATTTGTTCAGTAGGCCTGTGTTCTGGCAAGGTATCTGATACATATGTGTTAGAGTCATAATACATTTTTTTTCAAAGAGCTAACAGATTTTTTTTTCTCATTCTTTCCCTGCTAATCAATTGTGATTTTTGAGTTTGCTTGTCAGATTGCCCTGTTTGTTTTGAGATATTTTGGGCTGCAAACAGATTTTCTTTAATTTTTTGGACAATGATATTCCAACTTTTTTTCCTTGTAAATTAAGGAATAGGTGTATTCATTTCAGATGAATTTCCTCTTTGATAGTGAATTATTTTCTCCTAGCTACTCATTGTTTGATGTTGACATTATTTGGTTTGAATTGATATTTCTTGGTGAGTGAAATTTGGAGTTTCTGTCTAGCATCATTGTGTGGACTCTGTCAGTATGAACTTTGTCCTCTGCTTTTCATTTCTTAGGAGTAGTTTTCCTGAAGGATGGTAGTGAAGCTTTTTCATTCATTACACATCCCTGGAAGATCAGTAATACTTAGATTACCTCTTTACATTCTAACTTCAAGCTTAACTTCCTTGACTTTCATAGATCTCATGCATTTATTTCTTTTGATTTTGGTCAATTGATTTTTCTTCCTCTTCTGCTTTTTCTGTAGTTTTCTTTCTCTTTCTGCTTTCTGTAGTTTCAAAGAATCTATCATTTTAGAGAATTTCTCTGTCATCACTCTCAGTTAGCAAGTGTCCTTTGACTCTATAATTTAAAGAGAACTGTAATTTCTAATCTCCCTTATTATTTTAATTTTTCAAATTCTTGTTACTCTTTTGAAATATATTTGTTTTTAGTTGATGCATTGTTAGTTCTGTGAGAATGAATGCATTTATTATATGTTCTATTTCCATAGAGGATTCTTTGCCTCCAAATATTTATTCGTTGTGTTGATTCCTTTTCTGTTTTGTTTATTAATTTTTTTCTTCATCAGCCATTTTGTAGAATTATTGGATAGCCTTCTTGGACAGAGACTTTGAGTCTCTGAGAGTCCACAAAAGACTGACAAATAAGGACAGATTTTTGCAGATGGGGCAATGAGTGAATAATTCTAGCAGTGACACAGTGAGCCTACAGTGTTAACCAAACTTCTCTTGTTGGAAATTATATCTTTCTGTATGCTTGTTGCTTTCATTATTTTTATGGGGGTCATTTCTTGACATTTTTGAAATGGTGGTAGGAATAGCAAGGACCAGGTACAACCTCTTAGCCATCTTTCCAGAAGCACCTTCTTCTGATATGCTACAGTGGTCTAAAGTGTCATCTCCTTTTCACTAACTGAAAGACTAGTAGAGGCATTTCATGGCCAGTTATGCAAGTATACTAAAATGGTAGATATGTAGTGGATCTCTCAGTCTTCTGAGTAATGCTACCCAGTTCCCAATAAATTTTGATTAAATGACTTGAAGGACATTCTATTGAGGTTGTTTCAGTGTTCTGGGCATTGTATCCCACTTGTCAGCAGCCAGATTTATGAAGAATTCACTATCTTGATATTTTGGGACAATACCTTTTCTGTGCTGATTAAATATGAAGGAAATTAAATGATATCACAGATTAGAGACTGAATGAAAATAGTATTGGAGAACTTTTGGAATTCTTTTAAAATAAATTAGTTGAATAAATATTTAAATGTTATGTTGTGTATCATTTGCATTGATCATCCAAGTTGATAGGATTTCTTATTTTGATACATGTATATTTTAAAATGTATTCTACCTTATAAATATGATTATCATTTGCATTGCTTACTCATATTACATGATACATATTACAATTCTTTTCATATAGTAGATGCTCAATAAATATTCATCAAGTTAATGAATGCATCATTTCTAATAGAAAATCAGAATTCTGGTAGGTCCTAATTTGGACCTAATGTCATAACTAGATTTTTTTTCCCTTCATATTTGTCTCTTAAATATAGTTTTGATTTGAGACTTAGCACCAGTATCTACTTTTAAGAACTTGGAAATTTACATTTGTTCAATTGTTTGTTACCAATGTTTAAAAATGATATATGAAGAATATAGTATCTTTATTTTTCTTAAGAATAGACACATTACTATTTGAAATACTCTATCATCTGTATTAAATAAAGTCTTTAAAGCATTTCTTAAAAGGAATAAAAGATTGCATATTGTTTAATATGATGCATTTGACATTTCATGGAAATATGTCCAAGTGCTATTTCTGGAGTTAATTTAGATAAAGAACTGGATATTCTGCTGTATTCTGCTCAGTTATGTTTCTCTTAGTAATTTTCAATGATCTTTATCCACTGCTTACTTTAGGGTTCAAATCCTTGCAACTTTTACAGGAAAATACCTTTTAATTCTGAAAATTTTATTTATGGAACAATGAATATATTTCTTCTTAAATATCTCCTCAAAAATTATTTATACTCTCATCTGTAACAATTTTATGAATTATTAATATAATGACAATTTTTGTTTGTGGGGGTATAGTCTATGTCCAAGCACTTCTTAAACTGTGGGTTGTGACCCCATATGGGGTCACAGCAAATTTGGCAACAGTAAAAGGTTTCTAAACACATTCAATGACCAAAAATTAATAAAAAATCAGACACATAATGAATCCAAGGTGTTTCTGACAGAGCTTGCCTGTGTTTCATCGAACAACTTCACTGCAGCTTTGGCTCTGAACACAAAGCATGTGCACTTTGCACCTCACATGCCCTCAGAACACATGCTAACTAACCCTGCTTAAACATGAAAAAGGGGTGTTAGTAGAAAAAGTTTAAGAAGCCCTGCTATATCCCATATACAGATTTTTAATATCAGATTGAAAGGTCTTCAAATGGAGCTGAGCTGCAAACCTTAAGTACTAAACCTGCCATATTTTCTTTCTATTTTACTACGTTAAATTAATCCTAAACTTTGAAACCAAAGATTAGGTTGGTGATGCTAGTAAGAGAAACATAGAAAGTAGGAGGTAGATTGTTTTATGAATTCCTTTTTGGCTATGTTGATTTTGAGGTATTTGTGAGTCATTAGGTAGAGAGATCCATGTGAGAGATAAAAGGGTTTTCAGATAGGTCAAGGGTAGAGCTATATAGATTGAGAATCTTGTCTATAAGAGCTGAGAACTGAAACCATGAGATGACACCACTAAGAGAGCTGTATGGAGAGAAAAGACAAAGTGTAGAACCATGGGAGATTCCCATATTTTAGAGGTAAGAGAGCAACAAAAGAGAACAAGGAGCCATTTTTTTAAAGAGCAGGCAGGATGCATTCAACAAAACCAGAAGATATAAACAGATAACTTAGAAAAGGAATGTATATTGACATGAAGCAAGGAGCCATTTTGAGGGGTAGGAGGAGAACTATACTCTTTAGTACAGTTTAGCCCAATTCCACTTTAGCGGAAGTGACCAAGCAGGAGTGACAAATTCATTAGAAAGGTCTAGGGTGATTAAGACAGAATATAGGGCATTACAGTTAATGATAAGGTGACATTGACATTGAAGAAAGCTAGATTCTCCAGCATGGTAGGGAAAGAATGCATCACAAAGAGCAGCAGAGCAAATGGGAGAGGAGGGGAGAGTGAAGGCTACTTTTTCTAGAAATTTGGCAGTGAAGAAAAGGAGGGGAGGAAAGCTTGAATGAATGGCAGGATCAAAGGAAGATTTTTTGGTTTTTTTTTCATTATAGAAGAGCTAAGCACTCTTTTCAAGGAAAGGAAAAAACTTTCATCTGAAAAAATGAGGGAGTTTAACTTGGTTGATGACTTTTTAGCTATAACTTCTATGATTCTAAATACTTTTGCCAGCTCATCTCTCTGATTTCATTTCCCTTTGGAATTGATGTCTAAAGGGAATAAAACAATTCAACGCTTATTTCTATAATTTGTCACATAACCTTCACAGCAGTCACCCTTTGACTTTTAAATTGGAGGGACCAAGAAAGGGGATTTAGAGGCTGCAGGATATCATGTGATCAAGTGTATTTTCAGCTCCAGTACACACTTTCTTTGATATACTGTTTAGAACCTACAATAATTTTTTGGTATAGGTTACCACTGAAGCCCACCATATTTGGTTTCATTTGTATAACCATTAATCACTTCTTGAGATTTGATAGCTTTTGTTTGTGCTTCATGATACTGGCTTAGCCCCGTTGCCATAGGTCCTCTCAGAAACCTGTTAACAACTTATGAGTTTCTCTCTTAGCTATATTCTTCCAGACCTGCAAAATATGATGTAACTGAGCCAAGGAAAACCATAACCCTTTACTGCTTCAATTTGAAACTGACTTACTAAATATATTTGCAGTACCACTGTATTCCATACTAGGTTTTGGAATGAAAATGAAAAACAGTTTTAGTGCAGTGGTTCAATTTATGAATAATACATTTTAAAATAAAGTATAGAATGTTAGTAATCTAAGCAGGGAAAGCTGGTTAATAGATAATAGTTTGAATAGCCAAACTGCATTGTTTTCGATAGTGTCAAGTGCTATGCTTTCCAAAACATGCTAGTTTTCTTGAAGGTAACTTTGTGCGGATCTTTCATTTGGGAACTTAAGCAAATTCTTTTGCTTATGTAAAATAAATTCTTGCTGTTTTCATATTTAACCTCTTCTTTAGAGTTTCATAATTATTCTCTCAAGGATATAGTACCCACCAAATTCAAAATGCATATTTGATTTTAATGAAGTCTGTTTTCACCTTGTTTATACCATATGTATACTCTGTGTCTTCATCTGTTTAGATCAAAGAGTAGCATTCTTTAAGTTTACCCTTATGTGGAAACTGCCCAACACCTTTAACCTTTTAGTTGCCCTTTAAGTTTATTTATTCCCCACCCTTCTCCCCTCTCCTCACAGTGTAGGATGCAATGTATGCTTAATGCTTGATTAATGGATGAATTGAATTGATCCAATCCAACAAATACTTACTTAGCAGTACACTGTGCTAGATGTTCTAGATATAAAGACAAAATAAAAAAAAAGATCTTTATCCTGAGCTTACCTTCTCATGCAACATATGAACAAGTAGGTAGGTATTTGATCATTCAAGTAGTCAGGTAGTATAACAAAGGGGATCTAGAAAGGAGGTGAAATTTTTCACTTGGGCTTATTATTTTTCATCTTATAAGAGTAGTCCCAGTGTTTCAGCTTGTCAAGACTTCTTGAATCCTGATTATGTCATCCAGTGTATTAACTATTCATCCTAATTTTGTGTCGCCTGGAAATTTGATCAGCTTGCTATCTTTGCCTTTCCCCAAGTCTGTGTTCCAAATGTTAAGCAGCGCAGAACCAAGACAGATCCCTGGGGTACTCTACTGAAGTCCACTTTTAGAATCATTAATGACTTTGTTACAGTTGGGCTGTTCACTTAGGTCCAAATCTATTTAATTATAATGTGGTCTGGCCCACATCTCTCAAGCCTTCCCACAAGAACAGCATGAAGACTTTGTCAAATGCTTTATTAAAATTGAGATAAAGTATATTCACATCTTTTCTTGGTCTACTGGTTGAATCACCCTGTCACTACCCCAATAAGGTTAGTCTGGCATGAAAAATTCTTGACGAAACCATCTAGCCTTTTGTAATTACTTCTTTTTTTTCTAAATATTCGCTAAGCATTCCAATAACAATAGCTTCTGGAATTTTGCCAGTTACTGAAATGAAGTTCACTGGCCTGTGGTTTCCAGATTCTGTTCCTTTCCCTATTTTGGAAATTAGGACGATGACTGATTGTGCCCTGCCAAACTTTAGCCTTGGATCACTCCCACCATTCACTATCTTTGTTCTTATGCATGTGCTGTTGAATGAAAGTGGAAAAAAATTGCCTAAGTTTTCTCCTCTACAAATTTACATTAGTTCAACTGGGTCCTCACTGCTGGTAGGCAATTGTTTTACACCTCTCTAATTCACTCATATCCTACTTAGCACAGTGACTCTTCCAAACTTTTGTATCCCTTTTCAAACCTTCCCCATGGCTTTCCTTCCCCCAGCTGAGAATCTTGCCTTGTATTTTACTGATAACAAGTCATTTGGTGAGAGCTTCTTTCCCTCTCCTCATCTTTTTACTTAGCGGTATTTTGCCACTATCTCCTCCTTCACCGTGACTAGCTTACACAAAGATATGTATGTCTCTTTTCTTTACCTAAGCAAAGAAAGAAGATAAAAGAAAGAATGATCCCATTCTGTTCCCAGCTCTTCCTGCAGATTGCTCCTTTGTCATCTCCATCCCCTTCACTTCTCTTTCTTCTCTCCTTTTCTTTTGGCTCCTTTCTTACTGCCTATGAGCATGTCCACGTCCCCCTACCTCCATCCTAAAAAACCTCTCATTGATCCAGTGTCGCAGCTTACTACCATACTATATCCCTTCTGCACCTTGTTGCTAAACTCTTTGAGAAGGTTGTCTGTGATGGCTGCCTCCACTTCCTCTCCTTAACTCTTTACAATATGGCTTCTGATCTTATTCAAATGAAGTTACTCTCTCTAAAGTTAATGATGATCTCTTAATTACAAAATTCATTGGTCTTTTAATTTGATCTAAATCCTTCTTGATCTCTCTATAGCCTTTGAAACTGTTGATCAACCTCTCCTCCTTAATGTTCTCTAGTTTTTGTGTTCCCACTCTCCTCCTTTTTCTGCCTCTCTGATGGTTTCTTTTCAGTCTCCTGCTAATGTCAGTGTCCCCACAGGGTTCTGTCCTTGGTTCTCTTTACTTCTCCCTCTGCCATAGGTTCCAAAAGTGGGCTATACCACCCCTTGGAGGGGCACTGGAAGGATCAGGGCAGGCAGTAGTAGCCTCAGATGCAATTAGGAGGCATTGAATAAAAGTGAAGGGATGGTGGAAGCACAAGAAAAGAAGAGAAGAAAATTTTTAAAAACCATTCATATATGTTTCATCTGTTATATAACAGAGTTAAAGTCTTAATGATTACATTATTTTCCAAATAAAACACACAAAATGCAAATTATAACCAATCAGTGGGCAAGTTCGCTGACAGGTCTTAATAAGCAAGTGTTGACAGATGAGCATGTCATGCATTGTTGGGAAGTCCAACACGCATCAGAAGGAATATATGTAATGACTTGTTTACATGATGATACTCTGTGGTTACATGTTTGCAATATTGTATCATCAAAATTTCAGAGCAGGGAAATATATCATAAATTTACAATAAATTATTAAATTTAAGATTATTATTTCAAAAAATATTTCATTGATGCAAATTTCAAAAAACAAAAACAAAAATGTTGAAGGGTTAAAGAAAATAGATTTCCAGGGTGGGGTGCTGAGTAATTTTTGAAAAAGGGGAGGCCAGTAGGCCAAATAAATTTGGGCATCTCTGCTAGTTTATACTATTTTATTTGGTGATCTTGTCAGCCCACATGGATTGAATTTTCATCTTTATGCTGATAGTTCTCAAATCTACTTAACCAGCCCTCATTTTTCTACTTATCTCCAAACTTGAATCTCTAACTACCTATTAGACATCTTGAACTCACCATGTTCAAAATTGCTCTCATTATTTCTTCTTTCCTGCCTTCCAACTTTACCTTTTACTGTCAAGGATACCATCCTTCTTCCAATTTTCTAGACTTACAATCTAGGTGTCATCCTCAACTCCTCACTATATCTCAGCCCCTCCCCCCCATCCACTTTGTTCCCAGGCCTGTCAGCATCACATTTACAATATCTCTTGAATATGTTCTTTCTTCCTTCTGATACTACTATCACCCTGATGCAGGCTTTAACCACCTCATGCCTGATTAGTCAATAACTGGCTGGTTGGTATGTTTGCCACGAGTCACTCTCCAGTTTACCCTCCATTCTGCTGCTAAAGTTATCTTCCTAAAGATCATATCAGACCATGTCATCCTTTTACTCAGTAAACTCCGACACCTCCTTGTCACTTCATGCATCAAATATAAAAATTCTCTTTTTGATATTCAAGGCCCTTCATAACCCCCTCTACCCTACCTTTGCAATCTTAGATTTTTCTTCTTCTCCAGTACTCTTCGATGTAGTGACACTGGCCTCCTTACCATTCCTTGAACAATACACTTCTTCTCTCAGCTTTGGGTATTTTCAGTGACTGTCTCTCATGCCTAAAATACTCTCCCTCCTCACCTCTGCCTCCTGGCTTTCTTCAAGTTCCAGGTAAAATCACACTGTCTACAGGAAGCCTTTCTCAGTTCCATTTAATTTTAGTGCCTTCCCTCTGTAGATTATTTTCTGTTTTTCTTGTATATACCTTGTTTATACGTAGTAATCGCCAGATGACTTAGATTCTTTAAGAGCATTTAAATATCTTATTTTCTCTATATTATTTTTTTATATCAAGTTCTTATTGCAAATATTTCTTCCTTTGTTTTTTTAAAGAAGTTTTATTGACACATTTTGTTTTTTGGAACTAATCTTTTTCCTTTTCCAAGTTCTCCCTTACGCCAGACAAAAACAGTTGAGCCAAAGCACCCAAATGCAGTGACTGCAGATACAACATTTGACTATAGATATAACATTCTATTTTAGTAGTCTCCATCTCTTGCCTATGCATCTTTGATCTTATTTCCCCATATAGCTTAAAAAAGCTTTTCTTGTCTTTCGTCTTCCATTCTAGTGTCAGCTCATTCTAATTTTTGGTAGTGCTGTACACCACAACTTATTCAGCCATTATACAATTGACACTGGTTTCGTTAGACAAGTCATCTTTTTTTTTTTTTGGTCTTTTAATGGCTATTTTTTCCTTTGTATTAGGAATTTTACTATTAATTGGATCTTTCCATTTTTTCTGAGCTAACTTCTGTGAAATTTTGGTCTATGTGATCCTACATAGTTATCCTCTGAACTCAGAACAGAAACCAGGGCAGAGTGATTGGGAATTTGTAGTAGGGTATTTAACTTCTGGGGGTTAGGGGTCATACTTTGTCTCTGAGGTGACTGTCCTGCTCACAGTCCTGCCAGATTGTTTCACCTGATTGTCCCATTTCCTCATATAGGTCCACATCTCTGTTCATGGGCCCCTCTCTTTGTTGTGGGTATTAAAAATTGCTGTTGAGATTTTGACAGATTCAGAAGATTAAGGATACATCCAGCTTCCTAGTCACTTAAAAGGCATAAAAGAGGCTAATTTACTTAAATCTTGGGTCCTTAAGATTTGGTGTGTAGACAAAGGCTGTGTGTGTTTCCTTGTTTTCTTGCGATGACCTGCCATTGTTTTATGGAGACTAGAGGTATGTATACCTAAATATAGGTATATTATAAACCTATATGTTATATAACTATATATAACATAAGTATAATACCTAAGTGCGCATTTAGGATTATTGTATTCGTTTTGTAACTAAACTATCCTTGCTATAAATAAGCAAACCTCCTTTTCTTACTAAGTTAGATGGTATGAGTGTCTTCTTTTATTACATCTCAGCCTGAAGCACCAGACTGGGCTGAATTTGGTCCAGCACACTATAATTGGTAATAGTATGTGATTGGAATGGAATGCCGTAATAGCTCACATTGTGGTTGAAGTGGGTAATTGGGGATGCATATGTGAAGAATGGGGAGATTGGATGGCTGGCAATGGCAGCATAACACCCTGTAACAAGGGCCGTTCTGGTGGCATATGGAGAGCCCTTTTAATGTGACAGATTAGCTGAGTGGGAGCCAAAGGAGGTTGCCAGGGGTCATGATAATTATATAATAGCAACAACTAACATTTATATGTGACAAGTATCTTTCAAGTGCTTTACAATTATTATCTCATTTTATCCTCACTACAATCCTGGGAGGTTGGTGCTAGTTTTGTCTTCCATTTTATCGATGAGGAAACTGAGGCAGACAGAGGTTAAATGGCTTACCCAGGATCGCTGGATTTGAATTCAGGTCTTCTTGACCCTAGGCCTAGCACTCTGTCCATGGTACCATATAGCTGCCCTTTGATGGTACATTCCCTAGTTATTTTGAAACCATCCCAGAAAAGCTAGTTTGCCGGAATAAGAAAACTGAAGAAAAAAAGTAGACCAACCCATATTGATGCTGGCAGATATTTCTTCTAACACAGGTACCTAAGACTTTAGACCGTGGCAGAGGCATAGTCATTGAATGGATTTGTTAGGGTCTTGACGTTCTCCCAGAGTAGTTATAACTGTGGGAAATTGTCCTCATTGGCAAAGAACTGGAAAGTAAATGAGCCCATTGTTTGGGGAATGGCTGAACAAATTATTTTACCTGAGTAAAATGGAATACTGCTGTTCTGTAAGAAACAATGAAAGAGATGGGTTTGGGAAAATCTTGGGAAGATTTGTATAAACTGATGCAGAATGGAATGAACTGAACTCAGCAGGGGAACAATTTATATAATAACAATAACACTGTAAAGGCGAAAGATTTTGAAAGATTTAAGAACTCTTAGCAGTGGAACGGCCAGTTATCATTCTAGAAGACGAACAGTGAATACCTGCCTTTCATTAGAGTGGAGATGGATTCAAGATGAGGCACAGATTGATGTCTAAAATTAAAACATGGATAGCATTTGAATTTGATTTTATATATATATATATATATGTGTGTGTGTGTGTGTGTGTGTGTATATATATATATATATTTCTTACAAAGTTTTTTAGTTGAAACGGTGAAAGGGAGAGAAAATAAATACTTTTTAGTTGAAAAAAATATATAAAAAAAATACATTCTCAGAGTATCTACACCCTGCCGAAACTGAATTTTCCTTGGATGCAGGCATTATTACTTATAACTCTCAGAACTTTTTGAAATACCTTCTCCCCAAATCTAGGGCATGTAGGATCATAGATTTAGATTTGGAATGTTCCTCAGAATTTATCTAGTTCAGGGGTGGGGAACCTGTGGCTTTGAGGCTACCTGTGTGCCTCTAGGTCCTTACGTGGGGATCAAAGGACTACACTTGAGGACCTAGAGGGCCACATATGGCCTCGAGGACACAAATTCCATACCCGTGATGTATTTGAGGCCCAAAAAATAAAACTGATTTATCCAAGGTCAAAAGATTAGTTACAGCCAGCATTGAAATAGACGTGCTTCGATTCCAGATCCAGCATTCTTTCCACTTTCCCACACTGCTTCCTATTTGACTCTTCCACAATTCTCTTTCCTTTTTCCTGAACTTAACTGTGGAATGGTTGGCTCCTCCTCCATAAGATGCCTATTATTTCCAAGCTTAACAACATGTTCATCCCTGTGGATGACAGTTGGATCCAGATGTAAAATATGGCCAAGAGTTTATTATCTTAATAGTTCAGTTTGAATTTTTCCCCCATAGATGAATTACATTATATTTATCTGCATTGCATGCTGCCTGCCCCACCCCTCCTCATTCCCATCCCCATTTTGTAACACATAATCGAGAAAGCTTTTCCTGGTTTATCCCATTGCCTTAGCATTTCAGTACATGGAAGAGCTTAATGTCATTTGCACATTTGAAGACTTCATGAATATTACCTCTACCAGATAATTTATTAAAATTTATGTACTTTATTAATAAATAAAAAATATAATAAAAATAATGATACATAAATAAACAATTTATTAAAATATTCAGCAAGTCTGTCCCATAATATTTCTACCTAGCATGTAGCGTTTTATTCTCTTTACTCATTGTCCACCCTTACTTGCATTTTGGGACTTCGTGCCGGGCATATGCTTTACTCTTCCATGATACTGTCAAACGTTATTTGGTATTGAACTTGATTTCCTAGGCTTCTTCCACTGGTGGAGTCCTCCCTGGTATATCTGTGCTCAGAGGACATGGCAGGTTTCTGGTTTCCTCTGGAGCATAAGTATTCAAAGGGATTCAGGCCCCTCTTCAGTATCTCAGATCGTTGCTGTTGACATCCTACCTGTCTTGGGTATCCTGACCAGATAACTACCAACTTCTTACCCCCATCTAGTAAGGACACTGTGGTTTCCAGTGATCTTGGTTCTTCCTTGTGAGAGAACTGTCTTTTCTGCTTCCTAGAAATAGAGTACTATGGTCTTCGGGGCCATTTGGAACATCTCATGTCAGAGAACTTTGAGCATTTGGCCTCCCAGTCAGAGCCCTTGGACTTTCCCCACTCTGGATCCTTAGTCTTCCAGTCCTTAGGTTCCAAACCCTGGAAATTCCATCTGTGGAGACTTTGGCTTCCTACTCTGAGGCACTGAGTACTACAGATTTAGGCTGCCCCAACTGTTCAGAGCTGTCAATGTTCAAGTTTATTTACCTGTTACTTCTGCTAGTTTCCATAAAGAAAGCCTTAGGTATTTCTTCTCTGTCATTTTGTGGAGTCCTGGGCCCAGTGATTCAGCTTATTGATTTTTGTCTTTGGGTTTTTTCCCCTCATTTATCATTATTTGATTTAGTGCATGTCTTAAATTTTTGCTTCATTACATTATGTTTACCTCCCTCACCTTAATGAAAAATTCCATAAAAATTACATTTAAATGTGGTTAAATAACTTTCTGTATCAGCCCTTGTACTAGATCATTTCAAATCCATTTCCTTATCATAACTTCCTTCAATTTACTTTGCTGCTTAAGAGCGCCCATTTGTTTAGGCTTGCTCCATGGATGAATCTGTCTCCTTTCCTCTCATTTTTTAAAAATGTGTTTTTTAAAAAAGGATGAATCTCTGTCTAGTGGGGGGCTTCCAGTTATTCTTGCCCTGAAGATTTATGACCAAGCAGTTGTGGTATTTATTACATTCTGGATAAAGCAGACAGGTGTATCAAATGAAGACAACCGCATAATCTACAAAATTAACGAAGTATCCACATGAAATTAGTGATGTAGATGGTGCCATGTCATAGTGGAATGGAAAGCAAATTTTAAAGATATCCACTGGGATTTGAAAAGTAAAATTCAAGATCACAGACAAAAAATTTTCCAGTAGTCAGCACATGATTTTTCTGAAGAAAAGTACAAAGTATTCCAAGAGTACCTCAGGCTTTAGTAGAATTTATACTACTAGAATTTTCTTTGTTGAGTATTCTTAATTATCTTACATTATGAAATATAATTTTCTACTAGTATATTTGGTCATCTAGAATCCAGCTTGTCTTAAAATCAGGTTACTGTAGCTGACCTTCTGCTCTGTGACTTTGTAATATTCACTGAACTATTATATAGGTTGATATTATTTCCATTCATTTGTTTTCATTTTACCTGCCATTTGCGTCATTGAATGATCCTTAATAATTATATTATGGAGTCATATAATAAGGAAGAACAGCTTATTAGTTTTTACTTTAACGTACATAATCTTATATTCTCAAGTTCTATTTAAATTTTCATTTTTCACATCAAATAATTCATTTATCTACTTCTCATCGTAGTCCCATCATACCTTCAGCAACATTTTATTGGCTTTATTTGGGTCTTTTAAATCCTAGTGAATGAAACTCAAAATTTTGCTTTCATCAGTATGCATTGCTAATTAAAGTAATATAGTTATCAACAGTTGTTTTAAGAAGATACCTTTTATTTATTGCTATTTGAATAGCAAACCGAATTAAAGACTGCTGGCCTGCCCCAGTGATTTCCAATTTTCTCCTTACATGACTTTGTAAATTTATTGCTTTTCGAATCATAAATCTTGAACTGAAAGGTAGTTCTGAGACCATCTGGCCCAACTCATTCCTTTTGTAGATGAAAAAAACTTGAATAGATAGCAAGTGTTGGAGGGGATGACTGCAGACTGCCTTTTTTTTTTTATTGCTGATATTACCTAATGTTTTAAATAGACCTTTCCTTTGAGTGGCAAATGTGCTAAATTAAAAATAATTATGCTTTTAGTATTTTATTAGATACCTAAAAAGGGAAGGGAAAAATAAGCAAATTTTTAACTATAAATTTCTACTCTATAATACAAAACTCTGACTATTCTCAAATGTTTTATAGCAGTGGTCTGATTTCTATTAGGAGAAATCAATGTCCATGTCGATAATTTTATTCTCCCTCTCTGTTGAATATGTGTAATATCTATGTTATGTATACATATACACATACATACACCCTGCTTTGAGCATGCCCAAAATCAAGTAATGTGGAAGTATTCTGCTCCTCTGTACTCCTCCTGCCAGGTGAAATCAGTGGACCACATAGTTGGAACAGGCTGTGTCTGTAAAACTGCCAGACTGGGACAATCTCACTCTCTCTTCTCTCTTTCTTCTCTCTGTCTCTCTCTCTCTCTCTCTGTCTCTCTCTGTCTCTGTCTCTCTCCCTTTCCTCCTAGTGCTTTTTCCTGTTTCTTTCAGAGAGTGAAGATCATATACAGTTCACCCACAGATTGAGTGTCATGAACTGAACCAGGCAGGGGCCAAGAAGTGTTCCTTCTCTCTATCCTTTTACAGGTGGCTCTGAGAAATGGGCCCGGCCATGTTTGTTTCTGATGTGTTTCATTTGTCCATCCTAGTTTCTTGGTACGGACAGCAGTCTGCACTGGACTTGGGAGCTTCAACCATGGTGATATGCAGCCAGTCAGCCTAGCAGGCAAGCCCTGGGAAGTCAGAATTCCTGGGATTCGAGTCTTAAGAAGGGTCTTGGGGCTTGGGACTTGGGACTGTGCCGTATAGAAATGGAGCTAAACGGTAAACCGAGGCTCCATATACCACTGTGGTAGTATAGAAGGAGGATTAAATCCCTGTATGTTGGGAAGTAAGCTTGTATATTTGTGGTTATACCTTTGAAGTCAATATTTCTTTGTAAAAGCTAATTCAAGTGTTAGCTGAGAGAATACCATGAGTGGGGGCTGTAGCTTATAGCAAAATACTTTAGGTGTAGACCTTTAGGTGTACTAGAGAACTGTAAAGGAAGGGTGAAATGTTCACATCCTATCTGGGGTTGGGTGGCAGAGGTAGTCTAAGTTATGTGTATATACATACGCATACATACATGCATAATGAAATTTAAAACCAAAATATAACCCAAACCTATATCTGATAACTGGTATAGAGGAATCAAAATGTCCTAATTCTGAGTTTCTTTGGTGCATCCTGTAAACTAGATGCACTTTTTTTTATATAAGTCAGCAAAAGTCTCAGATTAGGACTTTGCAATGATGCTGTGTTACACTTTTAAAAACTGTAAGTAAGTGATGTTAGTACTGAATTAGAGAACAGTGTTGTGATCTCTTAAGAGTTGAGAATATTATTTAAATTTAGGTGGGAGCAAAGGATCATTCACATAAAGAAAAGCTCTTTATTTTTTTGTGGGCGAATTATCAGATGGTTTGAGGTACAGAGACATGTTACAAAGGCATCTAAGTATATAGAAGGCTCTGATCAGGAAAGAAAGCATAATTAAAATATGTTATTTTGTTTGCATGCAGAGTCTGTGCAGCAAAAATAATAACTAATATTCTAATATACAATTTTATTTATTTTATTCCTTCTTTCATACGTGTCAACTTGTGTTCCTAAAATCAGCTTTAGTAAGTGTATGAAATTTTAAATATATGTTTGTGGTTCTGAATGGCATTCCTCCTATTAAAGATCAGTTATGGTTGAGGAATTCAAGTGGACTCTAGTGTCACGAGAGGGGTGTTAATATTAAATAAAGATTGAGTTGCCTGACATGATTCTCCCAGAGCCAAATTGGACATTTTATTAAATTTTGTGTAAACTAGAGCGCAGTTTGGAGTGATCACCTGTTTCAAATATTGTTACTGAAGCTGCAACAAATAGTAGTTTTCTAAAGAAGAAAATCTGAAGATTTTTTTTTATAATTTTTTTCTGTTTGCCCTCTTTTACAGTGAGGTGACAATGGGGTTATTGTTATTGTTTAAAATTTTGCCATTCTGATCTTCATGAATTTCTGTATGCAGAAAACACAACAGAATCTATATTGGATTTATGTTGTAATGGCTTGTCTAAGCGAGTGGGTACAAGAATGCCCCAGTGTGATAGAGGCAAAGGGGAATTTTTGCATTGCAGTATTAGGCATATCTTTGCTTGGATTAGGCACCTTTGTAGTATATAGTCACTGACACATTTTGGGAATTTCCTTAAGCATAAGAGGCCTTTTGTAAGAAATATCTGTTCAATCAAGAAACACTAATTTAAAATTTGACATTTTAGAGCTTGCTGTTTATATAAGTTAGATATGATTTATTTTTGGTTGAGTCACACTAGAAATTTTTTTGGTAGCAAATGAATTCTTTAGTTCATTTTGTCCTGATTTTAATTTGTAACTTTGAGAAGGGTGGGGAATCAGCTTTATATGTCCCTTACATGGCCACATATTTACCAATGACTCAAAACAAAAGCAAGGTATTTATTTTTCTTATTTTAGAATAATATGGCAGTGTACCTTATGCCATTGACCTTCAAGGGGCAGCAGGAACTCTTGTGTTGGAAGGTACCTTGCAGGTTGCTAGTCTAAACCCTTTACCACAGAGAGGAGAAGGAGACCCAAAGAGGCTGTGACATAGCCAGTCCCCTTCCTAGTGAGGGGTAGAACCAGAATTCTGCCCCAGGCCCTTTGTCCCCAAACCAAGTCCTCTTTTTACACTGTACCATACTGCTTCCCAGCATCATATTCCTGTCCTTTTCCTGCCAGACTTGTGAAATTCTTCCTCATCTGGATCTTTTCAAAGTGACAATGATAAATTTTATAAGCCTGTTTGTTGACATTCCCAGGCATCTGTCAGAGAAAGTAAATCATGAAAGGCAGAAAAAGTATCATACCTAGATTTGCTACAGAGTATCTTGGTGATTGGGGGGTTGGGAAAAGACAAATAATTTAAAATCAGGTATACCTCAGAGTTGCCTTGAGTAGGGATTTTGGTTAAACAATTTTTAGAAAGTAGATGTTAACTTAAGAATTATTTCTCTTCTTGTATGGGTCTGCTAATAGATACAGTTAGGGCAGCTCGGTGGCACAGTGAATAGAATGCCAGGTCTGGAGACTCTAGTTCTATGCCTGGACAAGTCATGTAACCCTGTTTGCCTCAGTTTCCTCATATGTAAAATAAGCTGGAGAGAAAATGGCAAACCATTCCAGTATCTTTGCCAAAAAACAAAAACAATAACAAACAAACCCAAATGAATTCATCAAGAGTTGGAAACAACTGAAATGACTGAACAAAAAATAGCTAAAGTTATTTTCTGGGGAAAATACTACTTAATAAAATAAGTTAATATAAAATAATGTGGACAAAAGGCAACATTTGCTAAGAAGTCCTATAATTTTAGACCTGGGAGGTCCAGTCCAACCAACTGCCTATTTTACATAGGAAGAAACTGAAACCAAGAGGGATTTAGTTCTTTGAATTTGAGGAAGTTATTTTATTAGCGGCAGAGGTGGAATTAGAAGGTACCACATACCTTGTTGAGAGCCACAGTCACAAAGAACTCTGTCAGACTGGTTATTCATCTGGTAGACAAAACAACTAGCCAAATGACTGGATTTTTTTCATCCTTATAAAACATTTTTTTAACCTCTCTGTACCTCAGTTTCCTCATCAGTAAAAATGATCTTTAATCATTTTGAAAGCCCTCTACCCTATGCTAGAATGGAAGGAAAGTTGAATTTACAAGGGCACTGAGTAGCATTTGGTTGAGAAGTCTCTATTAAATAATCAGTGGCCAGCATTTAATTTAACCTGTTGTCTGCTCTGACAGGGATATAACTGTTGAGAAAAACCTCCCCTGCCAATATGCCAATGGGGACGCTGTTTTACAACATGGGGAGGTGGGGGGAAAGTAGCATGGGCGAAAATATGTATGTGTGAGGAATATAGATTGTTTAAACTAGTAATATTTCATTTATACTTGAGCCATACATAGTATTCATAGAAGGTGTGGCCAGGTTGTAGGATGCTCCTTTGGAGGGAGTTACCCACTCATATGATATTACTCATCAAGAATTTGAAGGTAGTATTTAACGCTAACAAGTCACTTTCTTCAGAGCACCTGGTGATATAGATTAAGCCCTTGCCATTTGTGGCCATCACTAGACTAGGGGATTTTGATGAGGTAAGGAACATGAGACACCTGCCCTACTTTCAATGGACTTAGTTACTTGCAAAAAGATTACTAGTGTGTGCTAAAACTCAAAAACTAATTTTAGTTTAAGAAACTTTTATTGAATACCTACTGTGTGCTTGGAACAGGGGATAAAAATATCTTCTCTGTGTTAAAACTATAGAACTAATTTTAGTTTAAGAAACTTTTATTAAATACCTACTGTGTGCTTGGAACAGGGGATGAAAAATACCTTCTGTGTGTTAAAAATATAGAACTAATTTTAGTTTAAGAAACTTTTATTAAATACCTACTGTGTGCTTGGAACCGGGGATGAAAAATACCTTCTCTGTGTTAAAACTATAGAACTAATTTTAGTTTAAGAAACTTTTAGTAAATTCCTACTGTGTGCTTGGAACAGGGGATAAAAATACCTTCTGTGTGTTAAAACTGTAGAACTAATTTTAGTTTAAGAAACTTTTATTAAATATCTACTTAGAACAGGAAATAATAAAAAAGCTAAAGTGGGCGTCTCTGCCCTCAGTTTAAGTTCTGTGTACTCCCATGGAAAGACAATGCTGATTATACAGATTCTGACTTACAAGATGCTTATAAAGTAATTTTTGGAAGGGGAGAACAGTTAACAGTGATATTAGGGAGAGTCTGGAAAGGTTTCTTGGATCTCTTGCCGCGTGGCCTTGGGGTTGGCTGGTTGTGCTGCTGGTAAAGACGCTGAGCCCCAAAAGGGTGAAGTGACTTGGCCAAACATACAAAGCTTTTAAGTAGACAGAGCCTCTGACCCTACAGCGGAGTAAATTTCCCACTTTAACTCAGGTGCAGGGTAACCATGACTCATGGTCCCAAGAAGCATCTAAAGCATGTAGCAGCTCCAAAGCATTGGATGCTGGATAAATTAGCAGGAGTTTTTGCTCCAAGACCATCCACAGGTCCCCACAAGCTGAGGGAATGTCTACTGCTCATCATCTTCCTGAGAAACAGACTCAAGTGTTCCCTGACTGGAGATGAAGTAAAGAAGTTATGTGTGCAGCGGTTCATCAAGATTGATGGCAAGGGTTGCACTGACATTACATACCTGCTGGCTTTATGGATGTCATTAGCATTGAGAAGATGGGTGAACATTCCTGTCTGGTTTATGACACAAAGAGGCACTTTGCTGTTCATCATATTACAGCTGAGGAGGCTAAATATAAGTTGTGCAAAGTTAGAAAAATCTTTGTGTGTACAAAAGATATTCCCCATCTGGTCACACATGATGCCCTTACTGTCCGTCCCAGATCCTCTCATCAAAGTGAATGATATAGTTCAGATTGATTTAGAAGCTGGCAAGAGCACTGATTTTATCAAGTTTGATACTGGTAACCTGTGTATGGTGACCGGTGGGGCTAATTTGGGTCAAATTTGTGTGAGCACAGACAGGGAGACACATCCTGGCTCTTTTGATATTATCCATGTAAAAGATGCCAATAGCAATAGTTTTGCCACTAGGCTTTCCAATATTTTTGTTACTGGTAAAGGTAATAAGCCTTGGATCTCTCTTTCCCAAGGAGAGGTTATTCTCCTTACAGTTGCTGAAGAAAGAGACAAGAGATTGGCAGCTAAGCAGAACAGTGGCTAAATGATTGCAGATAAGAATTTGTGGGGCTTCAATCGAATTGAGATGTTACAAGTTTTAACAAAAAATGTGATTACCTTATAAAAATATAAAATACATGAAATAAGAAACAACTCAATCTTATCAAGTGAAATTGAACAAATATAAATGTCTTTCTCTTCTTTCCTTGAATTAGGGTACTGTGGGTATGAATGTTGCACAAAATGTTAGAAGATGTATCTGTACTAGTTTTGCTTAACTACTTTTCTTTGTTAAATGGGACAGCTCCCTGATTGGAGGATGGGGAGAGGACATATCCCAAAATGGCTGATGAGAAAACAAAAGATAACAGTAAAAGTTCAAGAAAAAAAAAGAAAGGTTTATTTTGGAGCAGCCAGTTGAGTTGAAACTTGAAGTCATCTAAGGATTGTGACAGAAATATCCATAATAAAGTATTCAATGATGTGCTGCCGACTTCTCAACCAGAGTTTAGAAAAGGAAGAAATGACATAGGGGAAAGTTTCATGGATGTATAGTGTTTAAGTATGAAAAGGAGCTTGAAAAGTAAGAGAGGATTGATGAGAATCCAACTTGGGAAGCAAAGCATTGCAGCAGGAATCAACTTTGTATAATGGAAAAGTTTAGTAGATCAGTGCAACTGGATGGCAGGAAATATTGAGGATGTAGAGAAAAGGTTGGATAGGTGGGATAGTCATGGTCTTTTAAGAGAGGCAGAGTAGTAGTAGCAAGTAATCCTAGAATGGTTAGTGCAGAAACATGACAAAAGAAGCATTTTTTTAAATGTAAGGGTAGTCTGCTAGTACTATGTAGGATGAATTTGATGGGAGAAAAACTGAACATTGGAGCTATGTCTATAATCCAGGTGTGAAACGATGATAGTTTGCATTAGAGCACAGACTGGTTATAGACCAAGTGGAAGAGACATAGTCTGAACACCTCTGGAATATTATGTTCATTTCTGCATTGGAGTTGACTGGAGAGTCTCTAGAGCACAATCAGAATGATGCTTATCACTTACTGCAGAGTCTGGGACTTCTTGGGGGTTGATTACATAGTGACAAGCCACAAACCATCCCATTTGGTAATTGGTTAAAGTGACTGAGATGTTTAGCCTGGAGAAGAGAAGAGTGAGGTAGCAACATGATAAACAATCTCCAGGTATGGAAAGGCCTGCTACTGGTAGTGCAGGACTGAGCCAGGAACAATGGTTGGAAGTTAAAAAAGAGTTAATTTAGTTTTGTTATGAGGAAAAACTTTGCAAAACATTGTTGTCCTCTACTAGAATAATATGCCTCAGGAGATGGTAGATTTTCCCTTACTGGAGGTTTTCAAGCAAAAAATGGTTGATGCTTGTTGAGTATGGAGATTTCTTCATATATGAGTTGGACTATATATATCTCACCTCTGAAGTTCTGTGTTTCTGGGGTATATATAAGCGGGAAATTTGAGAGTATTTAAAGAGAGAATGGTTGTGGGCAAAGTGAAAAGAAAAGTTAAATATATTCTGTGCTCCTCTGAGATTGAGATAACAGTGATATTGACCAGGGGACACAATTTTGCAAATAAAGAAAGAACCTCTTTGGGCCCCATCTGTCATGTGAAATAGATGAATTCTGAGCCATCTTTCAAGTCCCTACCATTGCTAAAATCAGTGAATTCGTAAGTTATCATTGAATTCATAAGTTTTCAGTGAATTCATAAGTTTTCAGTGAATTCATAAGTTCCGTTTTGGACAGATCGAGTTTGAGATGATTGTCTGTAAGCAGTTGGAAATGTATGCATGTGAGGAATATGCGTTTACCTACTTTGTAAAGTTGAGTGTGTTTTTTCCATTTGTTTATATCTTCCTACTTGAAGTGGATAATACTGAAAAAAATCAAAGACTTTTGAACTGTAATTTTTCGTTAGGTTTTACTTCCAAAAGCTTTCTATGCTAAAAAAGGTGAAATGAGAATATAAAGTTATAGAGATGGGAAACATGATTTTTATGATCTTTTTTGCCAAAATCTATGATTTATATTGATGTTAAGGTTTCTTGGGGGATGGGAGCCAGTACTTCCAACACAATCCTACAAATGTAGTCTTCAGCATGATAGCCAGTGGTGGAATTTATAATGAATGGTTACTAGCCATTATTGTGGTAGGTACGCAGTTAAGTTTAAATAGCATAATGATTGTTATAAAATTTTGGTTTTTTTAACATAGATTTTAAAATTTATTAAGTGCCTTGAAATGCAATATTCTCTGAAACTTCCAACCTGCATCAGGCTAAATTTGAAGAAATGTTTTCCCTTTTGACAGCCAATATGTGTCTATGTGAGTAAGCCACTAAATCTACTCTGCTATTTATTATAACCTCTTGTAGGAATCATTAGATTCCATTGCTGGAGGGACCTTAACTGTCTACTAGTTCAGGGATGCTTACCTGAGGGCTGTGAAATTATTTAAAAACTATGTTGAGAACTATTGCAATATAGTTAGTTTCCTTTGTAATCTGATGGACTTTCATGCATTTAAAAATATGATTCTAGAAAGGAATATGTAAGCTTTCCCAACCTGCGAAAGAGGTTCATAGCACCCACAACAGTGAATAACTTCACAGCCAGTTTAGTTCTTTGTTTTTAAAAATATATATATATTAATTTTGAAAAAAAATTTTCCTCAGTTACATGTAAAAACAATTTCTAACCAGTTCTTTCATTTTATAGATAAGGAAAATTGGGTTTAGAAGACTGAAATGACTTGGCCAAGGTCACACACAGAGGACAACTGGGATCCCAACCCAGGCCCTCTGATTCCAAAGTTGATTTCTGCCATATTGCTTGTGTTCTTTGAGCCACCCCCCACTCACATGGCTTCTTACAAATCCCACTTGTCTTCCTGACCTACATTATCGAAGATATCATGAGGTGGTTTTTTTTTTCTGTAAGTTTTATCAAATCCCAAAGGTGTTAACCTTGGCTTCTTAGGGTTCCTCACCCCAAATATGCAATCAATTTCCTAATGTTGCCTATTTCTCACAGTTCCTTTTCTTTACTCATAGCCACTGCCTGAGTTTTACGCCTTATTTCCTCTTGTATAAATTGTTGAAACGTGATATTGCATCTCTGTGATCCAGTCAGACTGCCTTTTTCTCTGTTCTTACACAAATCTCCCATTTCCATACCTTGTACATGCTGTCCTCATGCTCATGCCTGGAATACATTTCCTTCTCATCTATACTCATAGAATATTTCTCTTCTTTCATGGCACAGCTGAAGCATAATCTTCTTCATAAAACTTTTCCTCATTACCCCATCTCAAACTGCCAGTGTCCACCCTTCTCAGCTACTTTATATTTGTTCTTTTTATCTTCATTCTTAATGTGCTTATATTTTATATATATGTGTGTGTATATATATATATATATATATATATATTTTGTTTTATCTACCGTTAGAATGTAAGCTTATTTAGAGTTAGAGCTGTGAATTAATTCTTTGTATTGGTCACTCCAGTGCCTGGTATAGCAGGCACTTAATAATTTCTTGTTGATTGAGATGATTTCAAATATAAAATTCTTAGCAAAATCTTACAATAAAGATAATGAAAAATTACAAGTGCTATTGCCTTATGAATCAGAAAGACCTGGTGGAAGGTGAAGCATTTTAAAGCAAGTTTGGCAAGAGACCCAACCAAAGCAGAGCGGAAGATTATTTAAGGATGAAAATGGATGGAGATATCAGTAAAAAAAGAAGAATGGAAAAGATCTGCAAAGTTCACAGTTAAGGAAAGTACAACCATCACACTTAGGCTCTAAAATCACAGTCCTGGATATGTTTATAGAAGAGGTAGAAGTAGCATTAAAGAGGCCAAAGATACAAAAAGCATCTTGATTAGATATCTTTCATAAGGTGAAGGATGTTGAAGACAAGGAAAAAAATAATCTCAGGTCTTCTAAATACAGAGTAAAGGGCAACCAAGAGAAAACCAACTGCTATCTATGTCTATTTTTTCATTTGTAGAAAATTTTTATGAGACTCATCTATACGTGCATTGAGACTTAATATGGAACACTAGGCTACTATTTAATATGGGATACGACTCTACTACATTGAGATTTAATATGTACCACTACTCTACTTGCTTATATATACACATGTATATGTATATGTGTACACATGTAAATATATGTATGTGTATAAATGTGTGTACTTGTGTGTGCATATGTATATGTATATATACATATTTTTTCAGCAGAGTAAAATGTCGCCTTAAAGGTTCCATTCTAACAAGGTGTTTAGCCACAGTATATTAAAGTCACTCACATACCTTGAAAGATAATCTACTTTAATGATCTCTTTGATAATAAATATCAAGCCAGCTATAAAATAAGGAGATGTATGTTTGTTGAGGGTGTTTGGCATTGGAAATCTAGCTCATAGTTCAAGGAAAAAGAGTGGTATCAAGTTCTTCAAGATCTCCATAAATGCTGAAAGGCATTTATTCTGATCGCCCATAGGACAAAAACCAAGTAGATGAAGAATACTGTCCATATTTTAACATGCAGGTGGATGTTTAACTATACAGTATGTATATATGAGATGGAAAACCCAAATGGAGAGTGAGTTTGGTTTATAATTAGATAGGGGCAAATTGGATAGATTACCTTTAAGAAATTTGCAAGATTCTTTTTAAGGAACCCAAACCTTTCCCAGTAACCACAGTAAATCTTTATAATACCTATATTCTACTCATGTTATTGTATGTTTGTGAGACACTGCAGAACAGTCTCCAAATCAGGGAAAATAATTGAAAAGAACCGTCATGAAGAGGGTGGTTGGGGGGGTCACATAGTGGATGTAAGCAGGGTACAACATATGAGAAATGAAGACTTTCAAAGAATAGCAGGAATGAAGGACATGGAAACGTGGCAGAAAAAGAACATAGCAAGGGGGAAGCATGACGGTGGATAGCTCTAATGGTATCCATAACATATTGGGAGAAAGTGAAGAAGACTTCTAGCATTATGGGTAGACCACCTACGCTGAATTTATGGGAAAGACATGGACCAGAGTCGCAAAGGATGAGCGAGCATGGATGGACTGCATTTTGTACTATCCAAACTGAAAAGATCATGGGTCCATATAAATATTTTGAGGGAAATATCCAGTGTGCACATTTTCTCCCCGTTACACACCATGGGGGACTAGCCTGTAATTAGGCATGGAGAGTTGCCAGAAGCAGTGGTAGGTTATGATTTGCCCATGGTCTCCAAACCAGTAAGTGTTAGAAAAAGTACTTGAATGTAGACCTTACTGCCAACATTCACTATGTCCTGTTGCCTCTTAACATTATAGAGACAAATAAGAACTCAATTCTAATAAAACTAATGTAGCTGGTGAGAGTTCACAATTGGGGTGGGGTGGATTAGATATTTCTACTAACGCTCTAAAACTGTTAAATTTAAAGAGCATGACTAAATGATATGACATTATCTAACACTATTTCCCCATATCAAATATTTTATAGACATGTTCCAAGTTGTATATAAAAGCTGCCACACTACCAATAATTTAACAAGTCCATCTACACTCAGTTTCCCATATATATATATTTAGAAGTCATGCCCACATGTGTTTTTACTTATTTGTTGGTTCTTGGAAGTTTTAACCCCTTCAGTGCCCTAATTTGTAATATGGTGATGTTTGCCTGTCAGAGAAGCAGTAGTGTGACAGATCTGGACTGGGGAACTCAAAGTCTGATGTATTGAAAATGGGGTGGCATTCAAAGTAAGAGATGGAGATTTGTTGAAACCAGTGTCCTCTGTCTAGAAAAGAAGTTAAGGTTTCGTGTGTGTGTGTGTGTGTGTGTGTGTGTGTATGTGTGTGTGTATGTAAATAGAGAGGTGGGGATAGGGCACAAGGGAGTAGGGGAGAGATTATGAATACTTGTTGGTCTCCAAATTAACAGCATCTGTGTGTGTTCATCCTTTCTTGCTAAAGAAGACCATGCCATCAGAGAAATAATGACATGACTTACATTTGACTTTGTTTTGAGTGAGGGAGGGCTGCGCAGGTCACCAGCCTCACTTCTCCTCCAGAGCCATCTGAATCCAGTGACCAGATATTCATCAGGATGACTGAAGATGACCCAGGATGAGGCAGTTAGGGTTAAGTGACTTGCCCAAGGTCACATAGCTAGTGAGTGTCAAGTGTCCGAGGTGAGTTTTGAACTCAGGTCCTCCTGACTCCTGCAGTGGTCTCTATCCACCGCACCACCTAGCTGCCCCTAACAGCATCTAGAAAGCATGAGAAACACTCATTAATAGTATTAGTCAGGGAGTCTTTTGTGGAAAGTTTTCTATAGATTTAATAGAGAACTGTAATATATGCATGCTTTTTCTCAGGCTTCTACCATGATGTTGAACTCTCTTAGCATGAAATTCATATGCAAGCTATTGTGATTTTGATTAGCAACTTCTCAGTTATGAAGTCTGTTATCTCCTCCTCATTTCCCAGTGGGTGAGCCATTTGCCCTGTTGTTTATGAGATTGCATGTAGGGGTTATAGTTCTGAACAGTAACTTCGAATGGCCATAGCAAGAAAGCTTCTTTCACTTTGCTAGGGGTGAGTTAATTAGGAAATCTTACGGAGTAGCTGGACAAAGAAGTGGAAGGCCAGGTTTTTATTTTTAATTGATAATTTTGGTGTTAATCTAAAATGACCTAATACTTTGAGAGTTGGTTGTTCCTTGTTTTTTACATATGTGTACTGTCTCTTTGAGCTCTGGATTTTACTTTTTTAAGTGATAATCAGAAGACTATAACATTTGTCCCTAAGGTATAAAGGTCTCCTTGTTAGGCAGGACTGGCGAGTGATCCTCAGAAAGCATTTATTAAGCTCCAGCTATAGTTTGTGCTTTGTACTAGGATTCAAAGACAGAAATGGAATTGTCACTGAGATTGCATTATATTAGTGAAAATACCATGTAAGCATATGAGACTGTATAGCACTATGTAAAATGAATACAAAGTGGTAGAGTTTTTGGTTTTGTTTTTTTTTGAGGGGTGGATTTGGAAAGGCTTCATGTAGGAGGCAGAACTAAGTATAATGGGAGTGCTCCAGTGAGTTTCAGCAAATTCTAGAAGAGTCTGCTGTAGGATAAAGATGGAAACATTGAAAAGTAAAGGGGAAAGCCTTACGGCACAAAATCGATGTTCTCTACCCTAGTAAAAGATGTGAGGTATGAATAACCTTAATTGCATGTGAAGAGGCCAGCAAGGCTATGAGTGGACTTCTAAGCAGGGACTGGATTCACACATTTTCTCCTAGCCATTCCTCTGCATAGAAGTCTCAAGGGAAAATGGGAGGTGAAAATGACTGAACTGAAACTCACCAACCTAAAGCAACATGGACTGGCTTGAAGAGGGAAGGGACTTTTGAGTGAAAAAGAAAGAATTTGTCAAATAAAGAAGCTAGCCTCTGATTTCCTGTCCAGAACTCTAGGGAGTGACAGGGTAAAATTGCTGATCGTTAGTTAAGGGTCATTGTTCCAGCTAAAAGAGCTTTGAGGAGGAGAATGCATTATCCTTCAGCCCAGCCAGTGATGATTGAAGGTGGGAAAAGGGCTACAGTGGACCACTGAAGAATCAGCTTAGGAGACCAGGGAATCTACACATCTAGTAAAGATGTGCCCTGAGAGGAGCACGGTGATTACACATCCTGCCTGGTCCAGTTCAGGAACAGTGGAGCCTGATGAGCCAGAGCAGCTACCAAGGGACTTGTTCAACCCAGTCCAGCAATAACTTGGCTCTTCCAGCTAAAACACACACCCTAGGAAGGGCAGCCCCCAGTGAGCCAATGTAGAAACTGTCTTGCAAAACAGCCAAGTCAGATGAATATTGGAATGACTCAGTGAACTTTGAGAGAAATCTCTGGAGAGAGATAAGGCAGTGAGGACCTACAGTTCTAGAGTTATGGGTTGTCATGGTTATGTGTTCTCCACAAGTGGTTTTCACTACTGCTAAATTTGGTGTTCATGCCCACTCTTTCTCAACCCTCCCTGGATTCTGGGTATGTTTGTGAAAGAATGTGCCTCTCTTGTCTAGGGATACACTTTAACTATTGTCCTTGCTTTGTGACTGCTATCCTTGCTATATCATTTGAATAAAAGTCTTTGCTGAAGAACTGAGTCTACAGATTGATTAAAGGGAAGCACACTGATGGGGGTTTGTGAGCTAGGAAAATAGCAACCCACAAGGTAATCCCTAGAACTTGGGGAAGTAATAGTTAATAGAGTTGGAGAAGTGAGCCCAAGGGAGCATTACATAAGAGATTAGAAGAGTCAGTGGTGATGTATGAGTGTATCACAAGTTTTTCTTTATTCTCTCCCAAACTTTCAGTCACTTTTTTATATCTAGCAGTTTTTTCATTGTTGTGTCTAGGAAGTAAACTTTTTGAATGTAGTCAGTACAGCAGTGACTGATGCTGGAATTTTTGTTAGGAGTGCTTTCAAGTTCCTTTTGTGCAAAATGAACTCCTAGATTAAGATGGGAGATTTGATATGCTTTTTGGAGTTTTAAATTTTATGTCCTTTGAAATTGTTAGTTCATTTCATTAATTTGAGCTGCCTGAGAAATTATTTGTCCTTATACCTGCCAGGAATCATGGAGTAATGTCTGTGATATTGGCTGAACATCAGATGCTTCCAAGCATTTGTTTTGATATTTATAGGTAGTAGAGGGAAATTAATTTATGTTGAAGAAGAATATCAGTTTTTCAATTTAATCCTTTAATCATCTAACTGACCTTTAATTAGTTGACCTTTAATCAACTAATTGATGAATATTTATTAAGCACTAGCACTAGGAGAGGCGTTGGTAGGAGACAGGAAAGATGTATGGGCATAGTCTATGTAACACCATCCTCATCAATTTTATGATAATGTTACTACATTATAATTTCTCTCATGTCTTTCCAGATCTCTGCGTTATCTTCGGTCATATTTAATATCTTCCCCCTGGTTATTGTAGCATTTGCATCTATGGGACTTTGGAAAATTACAACCTCCCGGAGCCCCAGTTTCCTTGTCTGTAAAATATGGGAGTGGACTACAGGAACTCTAAGGTCCCTTCTGACTCTAGCTTCATTGCTTGGATTCTTCCCCTTATCTCATTTTGTTTGCAACATATTTTTTTCTGGAACTAAGACTGTAAACCCTCTAATGTTTCACATAATATTGTGCCATGTGAAGCATCAAAAACACAGAAAGACTGAGTATGCCTGCAAAGACCATTCTAAAGGAGCTTACAAGCATAGTTGAAAGACAAGACTTACATACCTGAAGTAATTGGGGAACAATAGAAGACAATGTATACCAAGCGCTCCATTGTGTAGAGCTGACAATAAATAGTAAAAAAATTCAAAGAAGGGAGAGAAATGAACATAAACTAGAGAAATAATTCTTTAGGAATGAGGTGCCTTGAAAGATAATTGATAGAGAAGAGCTGAGGGGGTCATGTGGCAGGCATTCTAGAAATGTCATTTGGGGTGGCATGAGAAGTTTCTCATGGTAACAAATGCATTTTTTTGGGTATAGAACAGTCCATATTTTTCCTTCCTCACATAAAAATTCTGAAGATTAAAAAGAACTCAGGAGCAAAAAACAAAATAGAAGACTTAGCCTGTTAGTAATTAATGCAAGTTTCCTTCCCTTTGGGGGTGAGGAGGTTACTTCTTTATAAGGGCCTAAAGCCTTCAATTCCCTGACATCTATGGTTTGGGTTCCCCTTAGAAGGGAATGAAATTGGGTTTGATAGTGAGGTGACCTACACACTCCCTCCAAATTCCAGTAAGTCCCTTGTAGTCATAGGGTCCTACATAATCTCCCTCACCCAAATTTAGTGTTATCCTTTGGTTTGGACCGTCCTCAAAAGGGAAATGAGTTTTGGTGATGCCAGACAGTAAATATGTGTGATGCTGAATCTCTCACCCTAGAAAGACTCTCTTAGGGTTTGAAGATTCCTAGAAAGAAAATACATTGGGGGCTTTTGATTAGGTAACCCCTTCTCATCAGGCTGACACTGTCTGAATATTTAATTGTATTGATTGGATTTCAAGTTTTGGTTCATTTCTCTGCTATGTTATAGCTTTTAATCCCTCACTACTGCTCCTAAAAGCATGTGGATCCTCTTTGCACAGGAAATTGCCCTTTTGTGATAAGGCTATTTTTCCCAACTCTCAGACTTGGAATTACTCAAACCAACTCCTGAGGCTCCAGCTGTTCAAGAAATTCCCTTTCTCTAGATGGATAGCTAGGTTTTGGGATGACTGTCCAGAGAATGATCCTCCTTTTAAAAGGCAACAGGAGTTCAGGCATGATATAATCTAGGAATTACTTTTCTGTTTTTTCTTTAGTGTCTCTCCTGTACAGCTGTATCCTTCCCACCTTTCCACACATACTCTCAGACTCTTTCAGGAAGAAAAACTGAATGAAAAAGGCTGTTACTTCCTTTTGTAAGTCAATTGAAAGGGTGGCTCCTAAAATGATTTATCCCACAGTAGTGGGAACCAGCTAGTTTACTGGTTTACTGGGGGCAGTACCAGTCAATGAAAGACAGATCTTTAATCCTTTTAAGGTACCAATGGTTTTGTCACTAGGTGGCATAGTATATAGATGGCTGGACTTGAAGTCTGGAAGACCTCTGTTCAAATCCTGCCTCATACATGCATTTACTCCGTGTATGACAGTGGGCAAGAGACTTAATCTTTTTCAACTTCATCTATAAAATAATACCATTTGTCTCATTGGGCTGTTAGAATGACCAGACAAAATTGCATATGTGGCTCTTTGTGGACTTAAAATACTAAAAGAATATTAGCTATTATTAGTATTTATTGTTGGTGCCATAATATCTTTAAGGAAATGTGATCAAGTTAGAGCAAAAACTCACTGTCCTATAAGCTCATCAGATTGAGCTCATGAAGTGCAATCTCCCTCCAACATTTCATGAAGAGGTTACTGAAACTAATTTATTTAGGCATACGTTTTCACTATCATATGTAAACTAAAGGAAAACTTTCATGACTTGCTTTTAAAGCATCTTTATGATGAGTATAAAATTATAAATCCATTTGTCACATTCTCTACAAAAAAAGAACTTTTTTCTTGCAGTATTTCCTCCAATGCCAGCCATTGGCTAAGAAAATTAATTTATTCTATGAGAGAGAACAGTTTTTCTGTGACAGAAAATGTCAGAGTTCTAGCTTAATACAGTCCTGAAATAAGGCTACATAGTACATTTTATTTTAGTGAAGGTAGTGGCTTTGATGAACACAGAGCTAGACCCATTGAGCCTACTGGATGTTTGTTTGACTTCCTGCGTTCTCAAAGTCAGTGTGGTGCTTGTCAAAATGCTTGGGTTCATTCCAATGGAGGCCTACTCTTCAAAGGCCTTGAACTGATAATTTTGATTCTAGGGACTGGATGATGATTTGGCTCTATGTTTCCCATTCCAGGAAGCCAGTTCAAATATAAAATTCCCTTTGTTTAGCCAGAGTTGTCAAAATATTGGGCATTAACTTTGGAAGCAAAAGTAATAGGACTACCAGTAATATGTTAGAAAATGAATTAAGAATTTATTAGTTTTTTTCTTGGATTCTCTTTGGATTGTAAGTGGGTAGAAAGATGGGAAGAAGAATGTATCTACCTGTAACCAAAAGGGGGGTGTCAGGTGTTGGAGAGACATTGTAGTGCAGTAAAAAATGGTTGGATTTGGAATAGTAGGAAAACCAGAGCTCTTATTCCAGCTGAATATAAAACTACCTCATCCTCTGTAGACCTCAGTGCCTTAAAGATAAGGAGAACGGATCCCAGCTGGTCCCAATCTATAGTTTTGCCTCATGGTCATAGTCAGACAATAAGGAAGAGTTTGTTAATGTTGTGGAAATTTTGAGAACCTTGGGGAGAAATTCACTCTATTCTAGAATTTTTAAGAGAGGAGAGGACAGTTGTCTATTCTGATACATACACTATATTTCGGGAGACCAGATTTGAAAGCTTTCAGAGACGAAGCACATGTCCTGTGTAAAATTATATGTGGCACCATCAATTTAGGATGGATGAGAAGCTCTTAAGAATGGTGTTCTGAAGACAGAAATAATTGGATGATGAGGAAAAATATAAGTAGTCTTAAGAGACTGATATAAAAGCACAGGGAACTCCTTGATACATTAAAAAAAAGATGTCCTGAAAATGGATGCAAAGGCAAAGTTAAAAATAAACAGGGGGCAGTGGGCAGAGAGGGAAGTAAATACCAAAATATAGCACGAATCTGTAAGAAAGATGGGAGGAATGCTAAAACTTGGAATGAGTTTGGGTTGATGAGGAAAACTAAGTTGTTAAGGGTAACATTTTAAAAAAAATTATACCATAGAAAAGGAGATCAAAGAAGGGGGAAAGAAACTCAGATGGTTAGGGATGGTGGTAACCATGAGATATTGGAGCCTCTCCCTTGATCTTGATATGGTTTTCTCTGTCGAGGGAAATGGTCATTGAACTTGAAAATACAGAGGAAAAATGGTGAATAGAGAGTTGATGTCCAAGATAAGTAGGGAGATAGTAAGATAGGACTTCATATAAGCAGATTCAGATGATTGCTATTCTAGGGTATTGGAAGAACCCTCTGTTGTGATTGGTGAGCTATGGTCAGTGATCTTTGAAAGACCATGGAGAAGTAGATAGGTGCTATTGGTTTGGGAAAGAGTAAATATCTCAGTTTTCAAAAAGAAAAAGAGAATTGATTCTGCAAGCCTTGAGGCTGACTTTGGTTATTTAATGCCTCTAAAGGGAAGCAGTGATTACCAAGAACCAGCATGGTTTCATCAAGAACAGGTAATGTCAAACTAACCTCATTTTCTTTTTTGACATATTTGGCTTACTTGATTGGTAGACTATATGCTATCAAATGATGCAGATATATGTAATACAAAACATTTGACAAAATACTAAATTCTGAGAAGGATATTGATAAACAAAGGTGTTTGTCCAATAAAAGGTAAGGAGGATGTTGAAGCATCTCATGGGAAACTCAATTCTTAACCTAATTCTTAACTACTGAATGGATGCTGCCTCAGACTGGGACCTGGGAAAGACCTTAGCTTAAAAAGGCCAAGTTCTCCCACTGCATCTGGGGCAATCTCTGGTCGTTCTGACCCATAGGTCTTAGGTAATTCTGGTGGAGAGAGTGAGGTGGATGAATTTGCACATCCCTGTGTCACTTAAATCCAATTCTTTTGCAAGTTAAGACATCACCCTCTTGTCTTACTAAGGACAAACATCAATAATCCTAACATATGAAGAGAAACTAGAGAACTTGGTGATGTTTAGATGGAAAAAGAAAAGACTTAGGAATGTAACAACTGAATTTAGGTATTTGAAAATTTGTACCATGAAAAAGAATTTGTCTTACTTGACTCTAGAGAGTAAAAACTAGGAGCAGTGGGTAGAAGTTGTAGAGATAAGCTCAGGTTTGTTAACAAGGAGAAAGTTGCTAATCATTAGTTACCTCAGAGTGGAATTGGCTGCCTTTTGAGGTAATAGGTTTTCCCTCAATAGGGGATTTTCACGCAAGAATTACAGTAGAGAGTCTTGTTTTGAACTACATAGCTTCTAGGGTCTGGAATTCTGTGATTTATTGAAGTTTGGGAAGCTGGTACATTTCAAACCCGTGTTTTACCTAGTACTTACATTGATTTTGTAAATGTTAGTTTGTAACAGCATTATTTAGTAATACAGTTTATGCTAGGTGGAAACAATTTTCTCATGCATGTGCCTAAGCAGTGAGCCTTTTGTTCGATCCAATTATAAGTTTCTCCCCTGACAGAATGTGAGACTCTAAAAAAGGTTGTTTCACTTAGCTGCAGACGAACTAATCCACTTGGGACCCCCTCTGAGCTAACTTTCTGCAGACCGAAGTTATAATACTAGTGATGTTTGTGTTTACCTAAATCTGGAAGTCATTATAGGCTGAAATAGCTAGCACGTATTCTTGTCTGCAATAATGTGCCAACAGTGCTACTTCAGAATATGCCTTTGAGCCACAACATACGTAACTATGTTCTGCCTGTCACAGAGATCAAGTTAAGAGAATTTTGTAGCTGGTAGCTACCTTTAAGCTCATCTAGCGCAATTGCCTCATTTTATAGAGGACAATTTGAGGCTTAGAGAAGTTGTGAATTGCCCAAGCACATATTGTTCTAGTTTATTTTTATAGGTAATTTTGAAATTCAATTTAATTTTAAAATTAATTAAAATTAATTTAATTTTAAAATTCAACTTAATTTTAAAATTCTTTAAAATTAATTTAATTTTAAAATTCAATTTTATAAGAACACTAGAAAATCTGTTGATCATATCCATGTCTCTCCACCCCAAATCTCGCTCTCTTGCTGGGACACTTCAACATGTATGTTGTTGCTCCCTCAAATACCCTGTTTTTTCAGTTCTTTAATCTTTTTCAATTTTCATGACTTAACTCCTTCTTCCTCAGGTACACACAGGGATCTTTAACACCCTTGGCCTTTCTGTCTCTATATATGCTCTGCTTACATGATCGAGAACTCCAATATTTGTTAGTCAACTTGAATCATTTCATTTCTCCCTGGGATTTATTCTTCTTAAACCTGTTCCTTATCCTTACCATGACTTTCAACCCTTTAATTTTTCAATCCTTTCTCAGATCATCACTTAAGATTTAGCTGTACTTTTTTATTTCCAATCTCAGCTTTTAGTTAGCCAGTCAGGTTGATTCTACACCATCCTTTACTCTCAAATTCCTTCCTTTCTTATCCTCTTACTATTTAAGCCTTGTCAAACCACTGTTCACTCTCTCCACTTCTAATCCTACACAGCTTGCCAAATGGAACTGGCGGGACTAATACAACCATGCAGATCGGGTCTACAAATTTCTGTTTTCTCATCTCAACTGAGAACTCATCTGGATAAGACAGTCCTTTCATTCATTCCTCTCTACTTCATTCCTCCGACACACACACACATACAATTAAGGGGCTCTTTTAAACCTATTCTTATCTCCTTGAGAGTGAATGAAGTCCTTTTCTCCCCGTATTATTCTCCCTAAATTCCTTTACATCAGTTTCACTGTCTCCTTTACTCCAGTCTCTGATGAAAAGACCTCATCAAAGCCAACCTCAGCTCCCCTGTGTTTACCTTTGATTCTAGCCTAGCCTATCTTCCAAATCATTGGCTGCATCAATATTGCTTCCCGCTCCTCAACCCATTCTTCAGTATCTCCTATCTCTTAGTTCCTTGCGGGTAGTCAACAAACCTGCCCATTCCCGCATATAAGATCTTTCCATCTCCTCAAATTATCATCCTACGTATCTTCTCTTTTCAGTCAATTTTTTGAAAATGTTGCCTCGTCTTTTGAAATTTTTCTTATTTCCCCTTACTCTCTGCACTTTGGCTTGTGATCTCATTACTCCACTGAAACTGCTTTCTTAATTGTCAAATCGAATGACCTCATGTCATTATTGACTTTCTGAAGCATTCATCTCTGTTGAAGTTCCTTTTCTCCTGGATATTTTTCTTCTCCCTGGGTTTTTTGTGTTCTGTTCTCACTGGGGCTTGCTTCTTACTTCTATGACTACTCTTAAATGTCCTTTGTTTAATTATCAGCTATGTCACATTGCTTAACACTGAGTGAACTGCAAGGGTATGCTCCCTTCTGTGTTCTCTGTACTCTCTCATTTGTTGAACCCATTAGCATCCATGGGTTCACTTATTTACTCTTTGTAGATATCTCCTGGTCCCGCCCCTCATCTCTCATGAAATTCAGTTGTGCATCACTTATGGAGCCTAGTCACTTGCCCCAATTCCAATCCAGCCACTGTCCCAACCTCCTCATATGCCTTACTAGAACAGCAGGTGTGCCCATCCACCTAGTTTCAGACAGCATTTCAATAGCTAGTCCATCCCCCTAGTCTCAGACAAGACCACAATAGCTAACCAGTAAGAAAGCAATACCAAGAGCACACTGAGCAGAATACTTGACCAAATCACAGCCCAAGTATACACATGCACAAAGAACTGTCCTTAGGTGAACTTATGACATATAGAGACTTATTTTAATATCATTATCATACATTAATACCCCCAGAAGTCTTTTCTGTATGCATTCTGAGTAACCACATGCACAGTTCCACAAAGGTGAAGACCCTTCCTGAAATTAGTAAACCCCTCCTATAATTTAATATTAATATATTCTAGAATGCATATTAATATATACTGTTGGGTAATTTCAAGTTTTTACCTATAAAAATCCATGTCTTGCTTTGCTATGCTGTTAGTTCCTTTAAGGAGGCTAGCCTGCTCGTTGAGCGTGTAATCCTTGATAAATGGCTTTGCTTGGATTGGAGATGGTTTTAGTCTGTGAATTCTTTCAAGATGACCCTGCAACACACCTTGAATAAGCCCAACTCCCAACTGGACATTTTGAACCGGGTATAAGCACGCTACCCATTGTCTGCTCCACCTCCAAACGCAGCCCTCTTCTGGACATCTCTATTTTTTCTCAAGAGTACTAACTCTCCTTCCAGCCAGATCCCAAGTTTTTAATGTTGATATTATTCGCACCTTCTAACCTTCATTTATTCCACTTATCTAATTACTTGCCTAATTTTCTTTCTTTCTCTACAGTGTCTCTTGTATCCATCCCCTACGATGTCTGCCACTCCAAGTAAGGCCCTCACTTGAACCATTGCAGTCGCCTCCTAATTGGTGTCTGCCTCATCTTTACCTGTTCAATAAATAAATTCGTTCTGTTCCTATTACAATACTGTCACTTTGTTTTTAAAAGCAGTATTGTACGTGCCCAGATGTCAGGCAGTACTTTATTTTCTGGAAGTTGTTCCTCATACAAATAGTACCTTTTCCTGAAATGTCATATTGAGTTAAAGCAGTTTAGGTGTACACACTGGTATGAAGAGACTGAATTTTTATTGTTTCCATGCAGTACTGCTTTCTGTCGACCAGGTCCAAGGTGAATGGGTGTGGATAGAATCTGTCATATTGAGTACAACTAATTATCTATCCAGTGAATTCATCTAGGATAGACATTCAACCTTCTTTTCCCTCAGCTCAGTGTAAAGCGAGTGTTTTTTAACCTGGGATCTGTGAACTTTAAATATATGTATACACACACACTTAGAGTGGAAAAATATCCAGAAAGTGTTTCTCTTAGATAAAAATGTATTTCCTCTCTTTGTTCCTTCCCCTCCACGGTTACATCAAACAGGTATCTCAAGGCTTTAAGAACATCAATTTCTGTCATAACCACTTGTGCAGAGAGCTTTTTAAAGGGAATATTTGTGAAATAAAGTTAAATTCTTTGCCTTGCCTTTTTAAGGACATTGCCAATGTTACATTAGAGGAGCAGATAAGTTTAACAGAGGTTAGGAATGAGGCTATATACACACCTCCTTATTCAACTGCATCTTTTTTCCCTGCTGAATTCTCTGTATTTTTTTTCCTTCCCATGGCCTTTCCCCTAGAGTCTGTCTAGCAAAGATGACTAGACGCCACCACAGGGTAAAGCAGAGGTTCCCAAGTTTACTCAGTGTCCCCTGGAAATCTACTTTCACCTTTTTTTTTTTGAAATTTGTGTCATTTCAAAAATATGTGAAACATCTTTTTTTTAAAAAATGACATCCTTAGTTTAATAATTTATTGTAAATTTGTAGTATTTTTTTTCTGCCTTGAAATTTTGATGATGCAATATAGCATCATGTAACCATATAGTATCATATTGTAAACACGTCATTACACACATGTATTCCTGCCTGTGCTTGCTGGATATTGACAATGTGGGACATACTTGCCTGCCACCACTTGCTTCTTAAGACCTGTCAGTGGAATTGACCACTGATTAGTTATAACTTGCATTTTGTCTGTTTATTTGGAAAACAATGTAGTCACTACAGCTTTAAGAGTTACACAATAGATGAAACATGTACAAATGTTTTTTCAAATTTTTCTTATCTTCTTTCCTTACACTTCCACTGCACCCCCCCCCCCCCTTATTTTTATTCAACATTCTCCAATTGCACCCAAGGCTACTACCATTCCCCCTGGATTGTTCCAGTAGGGGGGGCAATATCACCCCCTTTGGAACTATGGACTAAACCAAGGAACAGGGTCTCTTCAAACTAGCCAGAAATATATAAAATAGGTGATGACACAGTCTTGTCCACTTTTCATGGATCAAAGATCCTTAATCCTTAAAACTGAAACTAAAGGGAAAAGACTCCTAATTTATTTTAAAGTGTCATTTACTCTCCTCTCTTTCTCTGTTTCCAACACTAGAGCCTAGATGAATAGAAATTTTTAGATTAGAGGCAAAGAACTCTTCTGGAGGTTGTTTCTCATACTGTCAACGGATTGACTCAAATTCGTATTTTCTGAGATAACACAATTTAGCTATCCACACCAGTATAAAGACATTGAACTTCGTTATTTCAGTGGTTTTCCTCTGTATATGTTCCTGCTTGTGCATGTACTACTTAAAATGTGGCACAAAGAACTGAAAACAGGACTCCAGATGTGGTGCTTCTGCAAAGAGGGGTCCATGAGTGTGGTTGCTTCCCTTGCTCTGGACCCTCTGTTTCTGTTACTGAAGCCCAAGAGACCATTCCTGCTTGAGCTCCCCCTCCTCTGGTGACTCACTGTGGTGTGCAAGTGATTCTGGGTTGTCAAGGGCCAGAGGAGATTAACTTCTGTTAGAGCCCACTAAGCTAGAAAGACATTGAGGATAGGGCTAAGGGTTGAAAAACTGAATATCATGGCCAGCTTTCTTTGTTTCTAGATCTTTGTTTTAGAATGACCATAGGAGGGGAAAAAATTACTCATGGCAATAGGATAGCTAGTAAAACCATCCCTAAAAAAGACCGTGGCTTTTAAAAGTTATATTGTAGAATAGCATTTCTATTATATTACAGAATGTTTTATTAATCATAGAATTGTGTTTTATTAACTTTTAAATGTAGTATATCAAGACATTGTACTTATGAAATATTCTTTTAGGAAACTGCTATACTACTGTCCCTAAGGTTTATAGACTGAGAGTTCTTTATAGTTTGAATTTTATTTTGAGGTCCTTTGGCATTACAGTAATAAAACCTTTTTGTGAGGTTTGAGAAAAAATTATTTTTTTTACTGATTTCCATTTTACAGTGATTGGTGTCATAGTGAGGTGCATTATAGCAGTTTTCCCCATGGCAACCTTGTTCCTTTTGTGTTCTTTTTTACTACTTAATTTTAATATTACCACACTGTCATCAGGGTTATCTGTAAAATCATTATTTTGCATAACCTAAAATTTAGATACCAAGTTCAAACTGACATATTTCTTCATACATTTGATATTATATATAGATGTAATTTATGATTGTGTTGATACACAATATGGCCTAAATATAATTACTTTAGGTTTTTGAGATACTACTTTCTCTCCATGTCTGACCATTTCCTCTTAGTTTTTTTTACTGGATCTTCATGTAGGTAATAATAATTAATAATGATAGCTAACATTTATATAGTGCTGTATGTCAGCAAATACACTAAGCACTTTACAATTACTATCTCATTGGATCCTTACAACAACCCTTGGAAGTAGGTACTGTTATTATCTCCTTTATATAGATGAGGAAACTGAGGTAAAGTGGGGTTAAGGACTAGCCAAGGTCATCTGGCTACTAAGTTCCTGAATCCGGATTTGAACTCAGGACTTCCTGATTCCAGACCGAGTGCTCTATCCACTGTACCACTTAGTAGCCCCTCGGTCATGCCTGATAACCACATCTCCCAAGGTTCTATCCTGAGACCCTTCTCTTTTCCCTCTGTATTATTTTGCTTGGTCATCTAATTATCTTTTTTTTTTTTTAGCCAGTGATTCTCAAATTCACTGATCCAGCCCTAAGCTTTCCCCTGGTCTCCAATCTCACATCTCCAATTGTTCGTTGGCCATCTTGACCTGAGTGTCTTTTAGACATCTTAAACATAACACATTCAAAACTGAACTCATTACCTTTCTTTCTTTTTAAAAATATTATTTATTTACTTATTTTTAGTTTTTAGCATTCACTTTTTTAAGAGTTTGAGTTCTAAATTTTTCCTTCTTCCCTTCCCACCCTTTCCCCAAGACAGCCTTCAATCTGATATAGGTTATACATGTACAATCATATTAAAAATATTTTCACATTAGTCATATTGTGAAAGAAGAATCAGCACAGAAGGGAAAAACTACAAGAAAAACACAGAAATGAGAAAATCGTATGCTTTTATCTGCATTCAGACTCCATAGTTATTTCTTTGAATGTGAATAGCATTTTTCATCACGCATCTTTTGGAATTGTCTTAGATCATTACATTGCTGAGAAAAGTTAAGTTTAACAAAGTTGGTCATCACACAATGTTGCTTTTACTGCGTATGATGTTCTCCTGGTTCTGCTCTCTTCACCTAGCATCATTTCATATAAGTCTTTTCAGGTTTTTCTGAAATCTCCCTACTCATCATTTCTTATGAAACAATACTAGTCCATTACATTCATATGATACAACTTGTCCAGCCATTCCCCAGTTGATGGGCATCCCTTCAATTTCTAGTTCTTTGTCATCACAGAAAGAACTGCTATAAATATTTTTGTACATGTGTGTCCTTTTCCCATTTTTATGATCTCTTTGGGATACAGACCTAGAAGTGATATTGATGGATGAAAGGATATGCACAGTTTTATAGCTGTTTGGGCATGTCAACTCATTTTTTCCTGTCTATATTATTACACTAGGCTGCTGGTTGCTTTTCCTGCCATAAATTTCTCCTTATTTCAGTATATTCCCCCACTCAGCTTGATCTTCCTAACATGCAAATCTGACTATGTTATCCTCCTGTTTAATAAGCTCATTGGCTCTATGTTACTTCTAGGATCAAATATAAACTTCTCTGACTTTTAAAGCTTTTTGTAAATCTGATGCCCCAGGGTGTATCTGTACTGATGAGATCCTGGATCCAGTGAAGAAGTGGATTTCAGTGATAGAATGATACAAATAAATATCAATAAGTAATGCTGAAATATCATAACTTAAAATAACCATGATAATTGATTTTTTATAATGATACTGACAAGAGCTGATTAAGCTTTCAAAAGAATGAATTATAGTTTAGTTTTATGTTAGAGGAAAGAGGGGCACTGTGGCATGGAAAGAAAGCTAGTGAACACCTGCCTCTGGCATGCTAAGTAATCATAAGCAAATCTTTAACCTTGAAATGTCCATCATTTACAGTACAGATCACCAATCTGAATTGGTAAAGGCAGTTTCCCCACTGAAAATTTCCCGCACATGCTGAATTGCAGACCTAGACAGAAGAAAATATAAGTTCATAAAATCTAGTTCAAGTAAAGGTGTAGAGAATCTATCTTGCTTCAAGGCTCCAGCCATTCTATATTTGTAGGTGGGAAAGTACCTATCTTGTCAGAAAAGTAGCCCTAGAATAATCAGGTCCATAAATGAAAAATGAAACCCCTCTCTAACATGCCTCCACTTGAAGACCTCCATTGCCAGGGAACCCACTCTCCAGAAAAAGCTTATCTATCTTTGGGACGACAGCATTAATCGTTGAGAAACTTTTTTTTTTCTTAATATTGAATTGAAATATGTCTTCCTGTAACATACACCCATTTGTCCTAATGCTTCCTTTTGTGACCAAACCAAACAAATTTCATCCCTCTTCCACATGCCCATCCTTCAGTTATTTGAAGATGACCATCATGTTCTTCCTCATTTTCTCATCCCCAGTTCTTTCCACACAGCTCCACTGTAGGATGATTCTGAATCTCCGTGCTCTCGTTGTTGCCCTTTTCTGGATATGTTCCTACTTCTCCATATCCTCCCTAAAATGTGGCACCAAGTACTGAAAACAGTATTCCAGATGTAGTCACGGTGGCAGGGAATTCACTATCATTTCTCTGCCGCTGGACATTCTGCAGCACATGAAGAAAACATTTCCTCCCTGACACTCTCCCCTGATGACTCACTGTGGTATGGAAGTGCCTGTGGGTTCTCAAAGAGCCAGAGGAACATACCTGCTGTTGGGCTTACTTAGCTGGAAAGGCTGAGGATAGACCAAACGTGAACAGTATGCAGATCGTCAGACCAGCCTAGCTGAATGTTGGAGGGACATTGCTTGGAATGATGAATTTCTTGGCCACAGAAACTCTTATAAGATCAGGAAGTGATAACACTTCTGTGTCAGTGTCTGCTATCTACTGACAATAGAAATAGATAGAATATCTTTGAAGTATTGGAGAAAATAGAAGTAGCTTTTGGGGTGTGGGGAACAATACCTACTGTCACATTCTGTGCCTAATTCAAATTGTACTTTCAGTGTACTAGCCTTTTTGCACAAGAACTGGGTTGGTTTTTTTCTTTTTTTTTTTTTTTTGCCATTTCTGTCACGTTCTGTATCTTTGCTGCTGATTTATTTTTAACCTAAACACAAGACTTTTATTTACCCCCACCCATCAGTTGAGATAGTTGAGTGAGGACTTTACTGAGTGAGGACTAGTCTTGTCATCCAGGATATTAATTTTTCCTTCTCAGTTTTGTATCATTTGAAAACTTGTTCAGCTACAACACTTTTTGAACTTCTGAAACAAATAGGCTCTATATTAGAGCCGTGTGGTATTTGGGCCTTCCTAGGTGAAATCAATCTGTTTTTTAATTGTGTTTCTTTGAGTAAAGCGGTTCAATCAAACCTGGTAACCATTGTTATTAAAAATAATCGTCATTAAGGCTATGTTTCCCCATCTTACCCAAAAACTATATGATCTCATATTCATAGATTTGAGATCTGTATGTCATCTAGTCCAGGCCCTTAAATTGTAGAAAAAAAACAACTGAGGACCAGAGAGATGCTTAAGCTCACATAGCTAAAAGTCAAAGCACTAGAGGTCTTATCAAAGGTATTAAATAATTAGTTTAAAATTAGTAACTGTGCTTCATCATCGATTAGTAGTTTGGCCTCTCTCAATTTGACATTCTGAATTGAACCTCTGTGTATTTGATACTTCGGACAACTTCTGTAATGACAAGACTTTTTATGCACTGAGGGAGTCTGCTTTTTCTTCCCTGGATTTTCTAGGTTAAATTACCCGTTGTTTCCCCATGAGTGCAATCGTAAACTCTGAAAGGCTGACTCAGCTTTTTGTACAGGCCAGATTTCAAAGTTGTGACTATTCTCTGGTTAATTCCCTTGGATTGCACTGCTGTTAGTTAACATGGAGAAGAAAAGCGTGAATAAGATGAATTACTAATAAAACACGCCAGGGTACTTATATTTGTAATAACATAAAATTAGTCTTATGACAAAAATTGGGCTCTCTGTTGTACTTATAATTCTTTAAGTTACTAGGGGAAAACCTAGAGTAAGAAGGAGGACAGGACAAGGAGGACCTTTGGCTTGATTTCTTCTCCTTTGGCACTAATAATATTACTGTCAAAACAATGTCTACACAGCCTAGAACCAAAGTAGTCAAGTGTTGTCTGGAAATCCCTAGGGAACTCTGAGAGGAGGCCATAAGATTAAGACCATTTTCATCGTTACACTAAGATATTTATTTTGAATATGGTAAATATCAACAGGTATTTATATCAATAGATTTATAGATATGTAGATTTTTAAATATTTATATTCATAAATATCAGTAGACATAAACAAAAATAGTTTTGGTGGAGGCACCTCATAGTTTTTAAGAGTATGAGGGAGTATTGAGACAAAAAAGTTTGAGACCCAATGGCTTGGAGGATAGTTTTCACCTTCTGGATTGTCTTTTGCCCTACTCAGAATAAAACTTAGAAGGACTTAAGGATTTAACCAAACCACTAGAGAAGAAAAAGAGTTTTGAAAAAAAAATGTCTAATTATTGAAAGGAGAGTCTAAAACAACTTAAAGTAATCTGAAGCACATAGTCAAATGAATTAATTACATTTTCTTCACAATCAAAATATATTGAATCTATTTCTTCTTCCCTCTCTGCTTGATTACCATTAATTTTCTCTTTCTGTCTTTTGAATTTTCTTCCTTTTTCTTTTACCATAGATTGATTTTCTTTACCTATGAACCAGTCACTTTTAGCTCTCCCATCTCCCTTCCCCTCCTCAATAATTTTCACTTTTTACCACCTCCTTCTGCAGCCTTCCCTTCCTTCTTTTAGCCCTGCTCCCTTTTACTGCCTTTTACCCTTACTTCTTCCCTCCCTTTTAGCTTCCCCTCCCCTTTCTTCCCCTTCCCTTCCTACTGCCTATAGAGCTAGTTAGAATTATATACTTAAGTTTATTCTTCCCTCCTTGAACCAAATCAAATGAGAGTACCTCTCAAACAATGCTCATCTCCCTCCCCTCTTTCCCTCTACTATAATTTTGTATTTCTTCCTGTGATGTAATTTATCATTTTCTGCTTCCTCCTTTTCACACCTCCTGTTATAATCTCTTCACATACTTAAATCATATTTTTAACATGACCTTATTTACTTTATATCCATTCCCTCTATGTATACCTCTTTTATATTTCATAATAGATGTAAAATTTTCAAGACTAACAGGTATCATCTTCCCTTATAGGGAGGTAAACAGTTTGCCCAAATTGAGTAACAAGTTTTTTGGTTTTTTTTTCCCCCCTGTTTGTCTTTTTATCTCCCTTGAGACCTGCATTTGAAGATCAAATTTTCTATTAAGTTCTGGCGTTTTTGTCAGGAAGGTCTGGAAATCCCTTGCTTCGTTGAATGACCATCTCCTTGCCTGAAATGTTATGCTGAACTTTGCTGTGTAGTTGATCCTTGGTTGTAGTCCCAACTCCTTTGCCTTATGGAATATTGCATTCCAGTTCCTTTAATCTTTTAATGTAGAAGCTGCAAGGTCCTGTGTGATCCTGACTATAACTCCTTGATATTTGAATTGTTTCTTTCTGGCTGCCTGTAGTATTTTCTCCTTCACTTGATAGCTCTGGAATTTGGCATTAATATTTCTTAGGGTTTTGAGTTTGGGATCCCTTTCAGGAGGTGAATGGTGAGTTCTTTCAATGACTATTTTGCCCTCTGAATCTAGCACTTCTAGGCAGCTTTCCTTGATGATTTCCTGGAAGATATTGTCCAGACGCTTTCTTTCATCATGCTTTCTGGCAGGCCAATAATTCTTAAATTTTCTCTCCTGGATCTGTTTTCCAGGTCAGTTGTTTTTCCAGTTAGATATTTTACATTTTCTTCTATCTTTTCATTCTTTAGATTTTATTTGGCCTGATTCTTGTGGTCTCATAGAGTCATTAGTTTCTACTTGCCCAATTCTAATTTTTATCAAATTGTTTTCTTCAGTTAACATTTGCATCTCCTTTTCCATCTGTCCAATTGTTCCTTTTAAGGAGTTATTTTCTCTAGTTAATTTTTGTACTTCCTTTTCCATTTGTCCAATTTTCCTGGTTAGGTTTTGTGTTTCCTTTTCCATTTGTTCAATTTTCCTTTTTAGGGAGGTGTTCTCATCAGGGAATTCTTTTTCACTCTTTTAAATCGTTGACCAGTTTTTCTATTTCCTTCTTCAGCTGTTCCATGAGAGCTGTTTGTGCATGTGAGCAGTTCATAGTACCTTCTGAAGTTTCAGATGGAAGTGCAGCCTCACTACTGACCTCTTTGGTATTTGTGTTTTGATCTTTTTCCTCATAGAAAGATTCTACAGTTTTTTCACTCTTGTTTTGCTTTTTTTTTGTTTGTGATGGTGATTGCATGTTGTGACTTCTGGTTCTTTCAGTTAGAAGCTGCAGAACTTGGTGTTAAGCTGACGTGTGAAAAAATCTAAGAGCAGGTGTCTTTTTATCTTTTTGCTTTGTGTTTCCCCTATCAGCCCTGGGGTTAGCTTGTTAAGTGTGGGGGAAGGGTGGTCATCACGGGAGATCTCCTCAGCTGAACTGAGGCACAGGCAAGCTCAGGTGATGGTGATCCCAGCTGCCCTATTGTCTTCTTGGTTTCCCCTGGAATGCTGAGCCATGCCTAGATCCTAGTGCGAGTTTCCACTCCTTCTGGGGCTCCTCTCCTAGGTCTGAGGCTTGCCTGGGTCTCAGTCTGAGTTTCTACCACCCTGGGGCCCCTTTCCTTTTGGTTTGCCTCTGCACAAGAATCCCCCTTAGCTATTTTCCTAGCCTTAGGTATTATGAGACTATTTGCCCCCTCTGCTGTTTCCTCTGAGTCAGAATTTTTCTGGGGGAAATAGTTTATGGTTCTTTTGAGGTCATCAGTGGGGAAGGAGAGAGCATTTACTGATCACTCCACCATCCTGGCTTCCAGAATTTCAAGTAGGTGACTTAAAGACATTTTATCTGCAGGCTGAAAGTCTCAGGAGCTGCGGTTGATGTCTGGGGCTCAGTGGCTGTCACTTGCTCAACTCTGTTGGTCTGTCTCCCTGGGCTGCCGCTTTTCAGGTTCTACCTGCTGCTGTCTCAGGTTTCCCTGGGGCCCTCCTGCTCTGCTGTGCTGGATGCTCTGGGGTGACCCTGTGGAACAGATCCTTCCTGTTGACCTTCTAGTCTGTCCTGGGCTGTTTATCTGCCACAGTCTGTCTCCTGTTGGATTCTGCACCTCCAAAATTTGGTCAGATTCTCTTTTTAGAGGTATCTGAAGGAATTTGTCTAAGAGCTTAGGTGAGTCCTTGCTCTCACTCTGCCGTCTTGGCTCCTACCTCCACTGCCCCAACCAGTCACTTTTGCTAGAAGAAAATTCCCCCACTTTTGCTCTGTATTTTTGAAACTTCTTTTTCTTGGTACTTGCATTTAGAAATTGGCCTTGGCAGACTTTTGAAAGTTACTTTTTACATTTAAAATTATTTTTAACATTCTCTTCTTTTAAAAATTTTATGTTCAAAATTCTCTACCTCCTTTCCATCCTTTCTTCATCCACTGAAAAGACTAGCAAAAAAGTAAGTCATACAAATGAAATCATGCAAAGCATGTTTCTATATTAGCCATATCAAAAAAACCCCCAAGAAAAATGAATACAGTTATACTTCACTTTACGTTCAGAGTTCATCAGTTCTCTCTCTGGAGGTGGATAGCATTTTTTCATTATGACTTCTTTGGAATTTCCTTGGATCATTGTAGTAAAAAAATGATCAAAGTAGCCAAGTGTATCACAGTTAATCATCATACAATATTGCTTTTACTGTGTACAATTTTCTCCTTGTTCTTCTAACTTTAACTTGCATCTGTCTCTTCATGTAGATATGGCCATGTTTTTTTCTGAACCTCTCCTCCCCCAAATAAGTTCTTATAGCACAGTGGTACACCATCACAATTATATGCCTTAGTTTGTTTAGCCATTCTCCAATGGATAGATATCTCCACAATGTCCAATTCTTTTCCACCACAAAAAGAGCTGCTCTAAATATTTTTGTATCTATAGGTCCTTGTCTTTTTTATATCTCTTTGGAGTAGTAGTGGTATTGCTGGGACAAAGTGTATGCACAGATTTATAGTCCTTTAGGTATAGTTCCAGACTGTTTTGCAGAAAGGTTGGACTGGTTCACAATTCTTCCACCAGTTTATTGGTCTACATAGTTTCTCATATTCCCTCCAGCTTTTGTCACTTCTGATATGAAGTGGTACTTTGGAGTTGTTTAAATTTGCATTTCTGTAATCAATAGTGATTTAGAGCATTTTTCGCATGACTGTGGATAGCTTTGATTTCTCCTTTTGAAAACTAACTTCATATCTTTTAACCATTTTTCAATTGAGGAGTGTCTCTTATTTTTATAAATTTGACTCAGCTCTCTATGTTTTTGAGAAAAGAGGTGTTTATCAGAGAAACTTGCTGTAAAATTTTTTGATATTACTTAATTGTCTGTTGTACTTTTTAGCGAAATGTAGTTTTTCTACTATTCTCTTTTAATCAGGTCTATTTTTGCTTATGCTTTGTCTGAGATTGTGATTGCTATTGAAATTACTACTACTGTCTTTTTCACTTCAGCTGAAGCATATTAGATGCTGCTCTAACTCATTACTTTAATTCTGTGTATCTTTCTGTTTCAAGTATGTCTCTTGAAAAATGACATTATTCTAATCCACTTTGCTTTCTGCTTCTGTTGTAACTGTTACATTCAGTTATGATGACTGTGTATTTCTCTCTGTCCAATTTCTCTCTCTCTCTCTCTCTCTCTCTCTCTCTCTCTCTCTCTCTCTCTCTCTCTCTCTCTCTCTCTCCCTCTCTCTCCCTCTCTCTGCCCCTCTCCCTCCCTCTCGCTCCTTCTCCCTTTCTCTCTTTCTCTCTCTCTTTCTTTCTCTCTTTCTCCTTCTCTCTCTCTTTCTGTCCCTCCTCAAAAGCCCATTTTACTTCTGACTTCTGACACCCCTTAATCTCAAAATTTTATCATCCCTTCTCCTGAATTCCTTATCCTCTTCCCCTCCTATTCCCTCTTGGATAAGATAAATTTCTGTGCCCAGCTGAGTGTGTATATGCACTTCTCTCTTTGAACTAATTCCAGTTAGTGAGGTTTAAGCATTGCTTGCCATTCCCCCATTATCTTCTTTACTGTCAAACAAAGATGTTCTATCTATTCATATCTTTTAACATATTGTCTTTGCCTATTTTATATGAGAAAAATTTCCCCATTTTCCCTTCTCCTTCTTCCTTTTTCAAGTGTATTTCCCTTTCTCATTCCTCCATTTTTTTTAAAATGTCACCCCAATATATTAAACTCATATCTTTGCCTTGTGTCTTTGGAGACTCATCCCAATTGCCCTAATTATGATAAAGTTCTTAGTAGTTACATATATCATCACATAATACAAGGTAAACAACTTAACTTTGTTGAATCCTTTATGATTACCCTTTCATGTTTACCTTTACAGGCTTCTCTTGAGTCTTGTGTTTGAATGGCAGATTTTCTATTCAACTGTGCTTTTTTCATCAGGAATGCTTGACAGCCCTCTAATTCATTAACTCCATTCCCTGTCCTCCAGAAGGATTGTATTCTCTTTTTCTGGATAGGTGATTCTCAGATGTAATCCTAGGTCCTTTGCTTTCCAGTTCTTTAATATGGACGATCTGGTCACTAGATTCAGATGGCTCTGGGGGAGAAGTAAGACTGGTGACTTTGCACAGCCCCCCCCTCACTCAAAGCAAAGTCAAATGCAAGCTATGTCATCATTTCTCCGATGGTATGGTCTTCTTCGTCAACAAAGGACGAACACAGTAATAACAACTAAGTCTTGTATTATCATGACTTTGGTTTTGTGATATCTGAATTATTTCTTTCTGACTGCTTGGCCTGGGAGCTCTGATTTGGTCATAATGTTCCTGGGAGTTTTCATTTTGGGATATCTTTCAGGAGATAATTGGTGGATTCTTTCAATTTCAATTTTGCCTTCTGGTTCTAAGATATTGAGGCAGTTTTTCTTTTGTAATTTCTTGAACTATGATGTCTAGGGTCTTTTTTTATCATGACTTTCAGTTAGTCCAATAATTCTTCAATTATCTTTCCTTGATCTATTTTCTAGGTCAGTTGTTTTCTGCTAATATATTTCACATTTTCTTCTATGTTTTCCCTGTTGTTTTGACCGTGTTTTGTTGTTTTTGGTGTCTATGGAGAGATTAACGTCTGCTTGCCCAATTCTAATTTTTAAGGCATTATTTTCTTCAGTGAGCTTTTATACCTCCTTTTCTCTTTGGCCAATTGTGCCCTTTTAAGAAGTTCTTTGCTTCAGTGAATTTTTGTATCTTCTTTTCCATTTGACCTATTCTGTTTTTTGAGGAATCCTTTTCTTTGGTGAATTTTTGTGCCCTCCCCCTTTTTTTGCCATTAGGCCAATTTTATTTTTTAAGGTGTTATGTTCTTCAGTATCTTCTTTTATCAAACTGTTAATTCTCTTTTTATAATTTTCTTGTATCATTCTCATTTCTTTTCCCAGTTTTCTCTTTACCACTTCTCTCTCTCTCTCTCTCTCTCTCTCTCTCTCTCTCTCTCTCTCTCTTACACATACACACACATGCACGCACGCATGCACACTCTTCCAGGCATTTTTATTGGGCTTGGCTCCAATTGGCAGTTTTCTTTGAGGCTTTTTATGGTTGTTGTTTTTAATGCTGTTTGCTTATTTTTCCAGCCTTTTTCTTGACTTTGAATAGTATGTTGAAACTTGACTCTTCTTACCTCTTCTCACCTCGGGGGGCCTGGGGGTGGGTGCCAAGTTTCTGGCTTTTTTTGTGCTGTTCTTTTCAGAGCTATTTCTAGGGATCTGCAAGTTTCTGTTGTTTCCAACGTGGTGTGATCTGAGGAGAGGTGTGATCACAGCTATCCTGGTCTGTGCTCTGGTCTTTCCACTGCTCCCTTGTAGCTGTATTAGCAGTCCTCTTCACCTTGGAACTATGATAAAGTTCCCTGCTCTCGTCTAGCCACAAATGTTAGTGTTCTCTTCCTTGGAACTGGGGCTGGGGTCCTCGTTCCTTTGTGATGTATCACCAGTGCTCCTTTCCACCCTGGAACTGTGACCTTGAACTGTAAATGTCTAGTAAAGTTGCCAAACGGTACCACTTGTGCCAGCACCAGCAACAGGTCCTCTTTAATCTGTATCTGACCAGTTGTCTGACCTATTTGCCACCTCTTGGCTGAAAGGTCCCAACTCTGCTGCTACTGTCTCAGCTATGCCAGCCACCTCCAAAGCCCATGGTTGGTGCTGCTACTGTGCCATGGCCAACTAACTCCCACTCTGGTATTACTCACCTCTCCTGCCAATCTGCGAAATTTTTAGACTAGAATAATAGCTCACTCTGACCTTTTGTTGTCATTGCTGTTCCTAAATTTGATTTGAGGAGTTATTTTAAAGTCATTTGGAAGGGAACATTGGTTAGTACAACTGGGTGACTGCCTCTAATCTGCCATTTTGGCTCCCTCTTGAGTGAGGACAAACTTGCCTTCATTCAACACTGGCAAGTGCACAGATCCACTTGAATGTGACTTTTCTGATCTCTCCATTTAAATATATTTGTTGGGTCTCCTGAATGGCACTGTTAGAAAACTGGCTGGATAATCTTAAATTAACTTTAGCTAAAATCATAGTTAACATTTTCATTTTTTGCTGAGGCATTTCATTCTCTCACACAGAGGAGGGAGTATTGTGAAAATATCAGGCATAGTAAAGAGGCAGTAGGAATCATTTTAGTGGAAAGGCTTTTCATCACATTCTCAGATATCACCATCTGAGCAGCAGTCTATTCTACCTGGGTGTTAACAAACCATAATCCCTCACTCTGAAGGTCATTTTTGACATGCTTCTTAGACATAGTGATGTGTCTGTGACCTTTTGCTTTAATCTGGATTCTCTTGAGATATCCAAGGATATGCAGATAGCAATCACATAGAAGTCAAATATTTTTAGTAGTGTGTTCATGGTTAGAAATCAATATTTATCAAGGAATAAATTAGTCTACACAGACATGGTTGGCAGCAACTTAATAGCTGAACAGGACCCATCTAATAAAACACGTCATAAAACATTATCCAGCAGACAGTCTTCTAGTGAGAGAGGAACCTTCCAGGCAAAATGCTCAATTACTCTCTAATAAAGACACCTGAAAATGTTTGTCAGCATGGGCCTCCTCCCAGTTGCTTACTGTGTTCCCTGTGATTGGCCTGCAGTTATTTGGATGATGGCCCAATTGATAGGTGTTGTCAGAAGACAATAGAATAAATGGATAATTTCTCTTTGTTATTGAATGTATCCAGAGACTAGGCACCTAGTCTAGGTGTAAGAGACAAATGTGGCGGTGTGTTTATGATTCAGGAGTGAAAGAGAGAAAATCTGAGAGCTAGGATGAAGGATATAAATTGTGTTTTTTTTTACTCTTCAGATAGAAGCACATGGTGAGCAGGAGTTTGGAGGCTAGCTGGAAAAAGAAATAGCATACCATTCTAGAATCTTTGCTAAGAAGACCCCATGAACAGCATTGGTGTGCTTACGGTGCATGGGGTCATGAAAAGTTAACTGAATAACTCAAGAACTGCCAATACACATACATACATACATACACATATATATATATAAATATATATTTCTATATGGCTTGGCAACAATGAATGTGAGGGGGAGGAAAGACTCATAAATGACTTTGAAGTTGTGAACTTGAATGACTGGGTATTTGGTGATGGAGGTTGGGAAGAGGGCAGAGTTTGGGGGGAAAATGAGTTCTTCTTGAGATGCCTCTAAGTCAGGGGCTGATGATATGGAACTGAAGTTCAAAAGAACCTGGATTGTACATTTAATATTTAAACATGGGAGTCTTCTTGCATAGACATGATAATTGAATCCTTGGTGGCCAACGAGATCCCTGAAAGAAAGATTATAAAGATAGAAGAGGACCTAGAACCGAGTCCTGGTGTACACTCAGACATAAAGTATGGGACAAGAATGATAATCCAGCAAGAGTGAGAAGAGTTGATCAGAAAGGTAGGAGGAGTTCCAGAAGACGGAATTCTCATAGAAACCAGGGAAGAGAGAGTGTCTAGTAAGAGTGGATGGTCAAGTAGTACAGATGTTGAGGAGGAATGACCCTTAGAATTGGCAATCAGTAGATCGTTGGCAAGTTTAATAAATGCTTATTCAATTGTTGACTCTCCTCGATCCCCATCTGCTTATATTTCCTTTCTTACTCTGGAGAGTGGAAGCACCACTGAAAGCCTGCTGTTCTGTACTATCTTGCTTATCGTAACCCTATAGCCTATGGGTAGATAGTCCTAAGGCAAATGTTTTATCTATCTCTGCTAGTATGGAGTGCGACAGTTACTAATAAAATCATCCAAACCATAAAATTATTTCTAATTTGTCTCTGTCCTGAGCTATGGGGAGAAAGGAAACAATTAGTATTTTGGACCCAGGTTCAGATCGATGTCTTGTGTAAGTTCTTAGTCAGTAGACTTTTATTAAGTGCTTATTATATATGTCAAGCAAAGAACAGTAAAAGACAGTCCCTAGACTCAAGGAACTCAATCTAACACAAGAGACAGCATGCAAAAACCAGTGACATAGGATAAACTGAGGATAGTCAGTAGAGAGAAGACACTAGTATTAAGGGAAATCAGGAAAGGTTTCCTGTAGGAAATGGGATTTTAGTTGGGATGTGAAGGAAGCTGGAGAAGCCAGGTGGCAGAAATAAGGAAGGAGAACAGGAGGACCTCACTATCTACCTCTCTTACAATACTTCTGTTTGCAGTGTGTGTGTGTGTGTGTATGTGTTTGTAAACACACATGTAAATGCTGATATTATATATATATATACATATAAAGGCTGATTTTATATATATCTATACACATACTGATCATATACACATGTGTATATATAGATATATGATATATATCTATATATATCTATATATATCTATATATATATCTATATATATATATATATATATATATATATATATATGATATAAAGTCGGCATTTATGACCAGTAATAATTTACCCAAGACAAAGTCAGGAATTAGAAACAGTTTAAAAAAGTAGATAATACCATGTAGAAAATGCTTCATGGCTGCATGCATAGGAGCAAGGAGGAGATATAAGGAAGCACATTCAGTACATTCTAGCCATATTTGCAGAGTCAGAGTGCTTGGTGACAGTATTATTAAAGGAATAATCTGTCAGAAAGGAAAGCAGCAGTCATTAAAATAGGTTGTAACAAGCTGCCTTCATTTCCTAATCATTAGAGATGAGGCCTAGGCAATTGGCAAATTCATTTCATACCATTTTTATTAATATGATAGACCTGGGTTACATAATAATATAGAGCAACTAGATGGTACACTAGAGTGCTGGACCTGGAATCAGGAAAATCTGAGTTCAAATCCAGTTTCAGACACTTATTACCTGTGTGACCCTGGGTGAGTTTTTAAAACCCCATTTACCTTGGTTTCCTCATCTAGCAAATGAGGTGGAGAAGGAAATGGCAGACCACTCCAGTATCTTTGTCAAGAAAATCCCAAATAGGGTCATGAATAGTCAGACACGACTGAAATGACTGAATTAATAGCAACATATACTAAGAGAGAGAGGTGAAGCCAGAATGGCTTTGATCCAGAAAGTTGCAATTAACCTACTGATCTTCCAGAATGATAACTCTGGTAGAGTGCCCTCAGGATCTCTCGTAAGACCCATGAAACATGCTTTTCAATCATTTTGTATAGGAGTATATACATAGATGATATCTTATTAGCTGATTGGAAAATAACATAAAGCTGAGAAAATTAGCTTAAACTGAGCAACAGAGACAGAATTCCAAAAGATTTAGCAGGCCAGAATGCTAAATATAGTAAAATATATAGTTATAGTATATATGTATAGGAACATATTATATATAAAATATAGTAAATATTTAATAAAATGTTAGAAATAATGAAATACAAATATCTGCATTTGGTTTTAAAAAAGAGCTATACAAGTACAGTCTGGGGGAGGCACAGTTAGATAATACTTTGTGTGGAAAAAGCAAAAGCAGTATGGATGAGCAAATGTGACGTAGCAAACAAAAAGGATGCTGTGGTTTTAGGCTGCGTTTATCCTAGGATGCTGTTTGGAAGGAGGAAGGTGATCATTCGGTTATGCCTGGCCCTTGTCAGAACACATTGAGGTACATTTTTGGAAGTACGTTGACAAACTGGAGCGCAGAGGGCAGATGGTGAGAAGGATGGAGACTGTGTTATTTAAGAATCAGGCGAAAGAACTGCAGATATTTGAGCTGGAGAAGAGACAGGATAAAAGAAACTGGACAGCTGTCTTTTTAGCGATTAAAGGGATGTCACCTGGAGAAGCAATGTAGAGAGATTAGCCATTTAGGCAGAACCGTAGGAATGAGGACAAAGGTCAGTAGTTCCACACACCCTTCCCCCTCTTGTTTAGGTGAAGTTTCCAGGTAGTCTGGTCAGAGCTAACTGCGAGAAGCATGAGGGAAGTTCAAAAGAATTTTCTCATCCCAACCGGAAGTTGTTCAAGTGGAAGGAAAGGCATTCAAAATGTAGCCTTGACCCAAGGGCTGGTTAGCCATGTGTGACTCACAGAAGACCTCAGGCCATTTTCAGTAATCACTCAACCCTTAAATGCTTAAATATAAAAAATGAAACAAAACCCACTCTCAAAGAACTTACATTTTAATGGAGGAAACAACTAGTATATATATGTGTATATATTTGAGCATGCATATGTATGTGTATGAATGTGTGTTGTGTATGCATCCATATATGTATGGATGCACATGACTATATATGTATTTATGGATGTATATGCATGCATATGTATATGTATGAATGTGTATTGTGTTTATATGTATACATCTTCCTGTGTGTACACATATACATACATCTATACACATATAAATGTATATGTTAGTATATACCGAATAAATTAAAAAAGAAAAATATAAGTAAATACCAAGTAGTTAAAATACAAGGTAATTTGGGAGGGAGGACTCTGGCAGTTGGGGAAATCAGGAAAGCCTTCATAGTACAGATGGCATTTGAGCTTTGTCTTGAAATAAGAGAGGAATTCTGTAAAGTGGAGTGGATAAGGGAACACACTTCAGGGATTTGGAATGGTTAGTACAAAGATGTGGAGGTGGGAGATGGAGTACCATGAGTAAGGAACCAATAGAAAGAAGTGTGGCTGGGTCCCTGAGTGTAGGATAGGGAGTAATGTAAAATGGGACCGGAAAGATAGGTTGGGTCCAGGAACCATGGGGGAAATAGTATGTAAAGCCAGCTAGAAGTCTGTAGAGACTCAGCAGAAGACAGTGCAGCAGATTCCATCAGAGGATACCAGCAGCTGTGATTTCCATCTGATTGTGAGTTGATGAAGGTAAAGCAGAGAAGATAGCCTAGCTTGCACACTGGAACCTCTGCAGGAAAGCAGCTCTGGGGGCAAATAAGTGCTCCAGATGAGAGGAAGCCTTAGGGTCTGTGAGATCTCTTTCCCACTGATGTCATTGTCTGTTTGTGGTCTTTGTGAGTATGTGGTCAGTTCTCTTTGTCATTTACCTCAAAATTCTGTTTTCATTAAATGCTTTTTGTTTTGAATTGATGTATCCTCTGGTTTGGTTTGCCAAGAGAATCCCTTTTGGGAGCTTATGAACTTGTGTTTTGAGTTGATATTAATCCAGAATTTGCCTTGAACCTGCTTGTAGTTTTTAGGAACTTATTCATAAAGGAACACAGACTTGCAGGGGTTTAATTTAGTCTGTACGGCCCCAGTGGGCAGCATTAGGAACTAACGGAGAGAAGCTGAAAAGAAGTTGATGTCAGCTCAGTAGAAGAACATACTTCCTAATAATCAGAATTATCAAAAAGAATGAGCTTGCCCAAAAGGTAGAGTATTCTTCTCCCCTGGGTGTACTCATGAGGAAACTATATGACTTGTTGACTTGTCATAGAGGTAAATCCAGTTCACATATGGGTAGGACTAGGTCACCTGTGAATTCAGTCTCCTTCAGTCTCTGAGAGGGGTTCTGCAGTGTTTGTGTTCTACAGAAGAATAAGAAGACAAGACATTACAAGGGTACAGTGTTGGTTAATCCTGATACTATATGTGCTAGGAGTTAACCTAGACTCTTTCATTGTCATGTGGAGCCAAATTTTTCCATCTTCTTTGTCTCTCAGAGAATTCTTTTCCCATTTCTCTTGCAGCTGGAAAGACAATCTAGAGGTGTTTTTTGTTTATTTTTTCAATCCAGAGGTTTTGTCCTTCGCTTCCTATTTTCATCTATTCCTTTACTTTCATTGGAAGCATCCCACAGTGAGAGAGTTAGTGTAAACAAGGACCCATCCCCTATCAGGCACAATTAATTTACATTTTGTGTGTGTGTGTTCATCCTTCCTTGGCGAAGAAGACCATGCTATCAGAGAAATGATGACATGACTTGCATGTGACTTTGTTTTGAGTGAGGGAGGGCTGTTCAGGTCACCAGCCTCACTTCTCCTCCAGAGCCATCTGGATCTAGAGCCATCTGGATCCAGTGACCAGATATTCATCAGGATGACTGGAGATGACCCAGGATGAGGCAGTTGGGATTAAGTGACTTGCCCAGGGTCACATAGCTAGTGAATGTTGTGTGGGGGCAGCTAGGTGGTGCAGTGGATAGAGCACCAGTGCAAAAGTCAGGAGCACCTGACTTCAGTTTACATTTTAGAGACTTCAGAAATGTCACGCTTTATGGTACCCTTTCTGCCACCACAGCGTGTGTGTGAAAATGTGGCAATCTCTCCTTCCCCCTCCCCGCTGTTATTAATGACTGCAACAAAATTTGAAAATGTGCTCTTTATTTGTGAAAAACAAACAAAACTGCCGTAATCGTCACAATAGTTGGTTTCCAATTTGAGAAACAGGATAGAATCGGGTTGTTTCTCTGGTGTTTCATAATGGTCAGGCAAGGGTTTGAATGAAGGAGCCAAACAGCCAATCACATTGAACCAGAATCTTAATATGCATGATGAAGTAAACACAGTTTTTGTTACTTACATAAAAGTGAAATATAGATCTTGCTAGAATGTTCACTGCAGTCTTTCTAGGATAAAGTTTGAGGCCTGGGAAGAATGTTGAAGTTAACCAGAGCTTGAAGGGATATGCAGATGTTATCCCTCTGTCAAGCTTGAGTAGTTTGCACACCTGCAGGACTAGAGTCTTCTTTCAACAGACATAAAAGCTCACCAGGGACTGGAGTGCTTCCAGATTGATTTCCTGCTTACTTCACCCTTATTTCCCTTGTGTTTTTTCTGCTGTCTCTCTAAATTCATTTGTTTAAGCTATTTGCATAGGAAAATTGGTACTTGGTAGCTTTGGAATGATTTTAATATGAAAAATGCAGCATTATGAAGGATCTTCTAAAAATTTTATTTTCTCAGTCCAGATACTATTACTGATACTAAGATGATTATAAATGGGACCTAGCTGATGTGGTCCTCCGAGATGAAAGAACATCTGGAAAGTTCCACAAAATAATAAAAAAATGGAAACAGATGCAAGATAGCTTCTTTGCCTTCTTTCAGAAGTCTCAGTTATTAGTAATAATTGAGGAAATTTTCCATTTTACTTCACTGATTCTCTTAGAAATACAAATATATATATATTCAGGGTATTAAGTAGTTGAGTCTGTAATCAATTTTCAGAAATGTTAATGCCATACTTGAGTAATAGAGATTTCAACGAAAGTCACGTATTTCCAAAGGTAACATTTGTCCTTTATGAATAAAAAGTGTAATAACTGCATCATGATTTGCCACTAAATATGAATTATTTAACTAGAATTCTTTTCTTATGACTAGAAGAATTTTATGTGACTAATGTTGCACATAATTACAAAATAATCTGCAAATATTTATGAATGTGTGTGATATACATATTTTTTTTCCTTCAAGAAGAATCATTTCCCACAGTAAACTCTTCCAGAACTTTGTTAGAAAAATGGCAGTGTGGCCCAGGGAGAAGCACATTAAACCTGGAGTGAGAAGACCTTGAATTCAGGAGGATTTCAGCAAGTCACCTTAACTTCTGGGTCCCCTCTTGTCATCTCCAAATAGAGAAATTGGGCTGGATGATCTCTGACGTCCCTTCCAATTCTTTGATTTTGTTGTAGGGCGATAGCTCCAAAATTTGTTTATCTTTATTTTTGTAGGATAGTGTGTGCCATATTTGCTTAGATAGTTCTTGCTTAAATATAACTACATATCCATTTAAAGAGAAAACTTGAATAAAGTGGTCTTCAAAGCTGTTCTTTTGGAATTTTCTTTGGCAGGATCTCACAAAATGAATTTTGGATACATAGAAATCCTATGATGACTTATTTGGGATGTTCTAGAAACTTTTAAACTTGTGTCAGATTTAGTGCCAGACTCAGACAATTAAAAAAAAACCCACCTTAGTCTTAGCATTGGGACACTCTAATTTGGTTGCATTTTTAGGGGATTTTAAACTGACTAAAGAGCTGTCAGCCTGGCATACTGAAGAAGAGACTTTCCTATTACTACACCCTCGCATTTGAGAGACAAGGTGTCTCTTGGTCATTTTTTTCTGAAAATATGAGAAGTAGAGAGAAGCTTAACAAACACTTGGAAGATGCCTAGTAGAGACTATGTGATGAAAGTACAAGTCACATCATGATCAGTAGAGTGGCACCTAATAGACAGCATTTATAATGAAATTACCTTCAAATGCCATACAGCACTGGAGGAGTGGATTTCTTTGGCTTTGTGATTGCCTTGAACACAAATGTCCTCTCTATGTACCTTCCATGTTTATTATGTCATGATTGCATGGATTCCTGACATATGGATCTTCAGGTATACTCCCTGATAATGTATATTCTCTGAGTGGGTCTTTCCCACAGCTAGTGTTTCACAAACCTGTGGGAGGCTTTTGTATGCATGAGAGAAAATTTTTTTTGTTATTTTATCATACTTTTAAATTAAGCATCTTTTCTTGGACTAAGTTTTTCTGTGGGTATCAGGAGAGTATAGTTTTGAATGAGCTCTAACCCAGTATACCTTGAATCTGGGGTAACTTTTCTGGAAAACCTGTATATAAGAAGGGATTTCCTAGGGACTACATTTTGAAATTTCAGCTTGTCCTGTGGGGTGAATATTACTCTTTGCTTTCTGAACATGAACTGCTCATCTAAAGAGAATTTATCAAATATCTTTCAGAACAGCTGAATGAGTTGTCCATATGAATTCTTGGACTTGAGCTAACATAGTTGTGATAGCTGTTTTATGAATGCTATATCAATATTCCTACTGATCCACTCATTATTGGAGTGGGGCATGGTAGAATTTATACAGAAATTACATCTTTTTAAAAAATTTGAAGTACAGTTTTAAGGTAAGACCTCATAGATGTCTCCCATGTTTGGAGTGCAGTCTTTTCTCACATCTACCATTTGTATTCTCCAGTTTCCTTTAAGACTCAGCTTAAGTACCATCTTCTATCTGAAACTTTTCTGGATTCCTTCAGCTTCAAGAATATTCTCATTCAAAATTTCCTCATAATATTTTTGTTTATACATATATCTGTATGTGTATGTATATACAGTGACACAAATTATTGTGGTCAACTCTCAGTTTATATTTCCAAAACAATTTTTGCCTGAATACATTTTGGAGACTTGATGGTAGAGTTCACAAACTGTTCAAATTGGAATCAGAGGTCCTGGGTTCAAATCTTGGTAATTACTATTTGTTTGACGTTGGGTAGGTTTCTTAAACTTCCAGGGTCTTAACTTCATCATATGTAAAACGAGAGGTTTGGACAAGATGATTAAAGGTCCTTTAGAGTTCTGATTTCTTGATTATAGTACAATCCCTGCTCACCTTCTTCCTTGCTAGACTTCTTCTGTCCATAGCCACAGTTCTGAAACTGACACTTGGTAAAACTAGTGGTTGTATTATTACTTTTTATTGATAATTGTATTTTATCATTTTGTATAACCTAGGAAATTTGATAATTGCTTGTTCCCAATTTTTTTGGAGGTTTGGAAGAAGTCCATCTGCTTCATAGAACTTTCAGACACAATTTATAGGTTTTTATAGCAACTCACTATAGGTTATTGTTCTATAGCTTTCTTAAAGGAGTTTAAATTTATTTCAGTGATACATTTATTTATTTTTCCCCTCTGTATTTCCCTGGGGGTAATCACTAAGGCTTTAAATAACTAGAGTGCCTCATCTATAATAGTTTAAGGTGACAGTACATCTGTTCTGGACAGTAACAATTATAGGTTTAGTTTTGGGTTATTAGAGCCCTTTGGAATGTAGATAACCTCTGTTGGCATACAGGTGTGAGTATGTATAGAAACTTGCAGGAATCTGTCTTCTAGAGTTATAATGTATGCTACTTAGAAATGGAATACTTGCCTTGTAAAATACAGCCTTTATATTTTACCAATAGTGAGTATTTTATAAAATATTATAGGATCTTTTTCTAGGATGTTACAGTAAGATAATTTTTCTGTGGTATTACGATGGAGTAAAAAACCTTGGGGTATTGCTATCTTACTTGGAGCAATGGACTTTTTTGCCACCACTTAGAATGCCAAGCAAAAATTTGGAGTGGAAACTTCCTCTTGCTGTGGTAGGACACAATGATTTGAAATAAGTGGATGTATTGTTGAAATGTTTCAATGGTATGATAGTTTCTTTTCTTGAAGAAACTAATACCGCAGCTGTGTATATTGATTTTTTTCTCCTTCAAAAGGTGTACATTAAGCCTATACTCTTGTTTAACTTAACTATATCCTGAATGTTTTATGAATGGTCCTGTGACTGAGTTTGTAATTTTATTTGGTGGAGTAATATGTGAGAAATTGACTTATTCCTAAGGCAATTTTTTCCCCTCTTAAAACGTCTCGCAGGAAATCAACTTATATGCTCTAATGGAATCATGAGCAATTCTAAGAAGGTTGTATGTGTGTGGGTTTTTTTTCCCATTCTATCTAGAGTAAATAATACTGTCTATTCTGAAGAGTCAGGCTGAGCCTTAAATTTTAGATAATGTATTATCCGTATTCTATAAAAATAAAACAGACTTAGAGCATGTGTGAGTATATTTTTGCCAACCCAGGATTAGTTGTGGTGAAATGACAGGGGTGTTGAAAGTTCATGATTTAGGATTTAGTAAAAGTCAAGTTTTGGATTAACTTTATTAATGATGCATCTGAAATTCTCACTGAGCTGACCCCACCCTGGGAGAATGTCAGGTTTTATTCCTGAGCTCTCTGAAGGAAAGTCTTTGCTCACTGTCAGGAGCTTTGGCAAAGGCCTTTTGTGTAAAATCAGGGCAACACACATGGTTCTATGTGCTTATTCCCAATTTCTTATATATATATATATTTAATTCAACAAATATTGAACACTTACTATATATTAACTTAATTCTTAGTGCTCACAGGACATATATATTACATCATCTCTATAAGATTCAGTCTTGTCAGAGCAATTTAATGCTCAAAGATATAAAATATTTTCATGTAAAGAAAAAATCATATGAGCTGTCAAAGGAAGTATTATTTTAATCACTGTTGCAGGTGAACACTTTGATACCTAAAAGAGTCTGGAAAAGAACACCTAAATAAATATGTCTTGAGAAATTTTGGACTGAAACGGACTTATGGCTTAAGTATAATGACTTAAATCACATTGGAAATGATGTATAATGATGCCTCACTTGTATGTACATCCAAGAGAGGAAAAACTTTTATTTATTAAAAATAGCTCAGTATGAGTATGAAGAAGCGTAATTTCAAGAATACACAATGCTAGTCCATATTGAGGTTACAGCGGATTATTATATTTTGCTTATGGCTACTTTTATGACCAAAGAGATTAAAATAAAAAAACCAATATCAATTTGGATATTGAGGCATGATTAAAAAAATTGCTATCAGTTTCATAGCAGAAATTTGGGGAATTGTGAAATGGATGAGATTTTTCCATAAGGCTGAAAAGGAGGACCCACATAGCATCTTGAAGAACACCTACATTTAGAGTGGGAGGAAGAAGAAAAGCCAGGAAAGAAAAAAGGACATTTTAAGTGAATCAGAAAGGGAACTGGAATGGAACAGTGAGTGAAGAAGTAGGGGGAAAAGAAATTTAAAAAAAATAAGTGGATAACTGAGGCAATGAATGCAGGTCTATGCTACTTTTTTATTTTTTGGCTATTACTTAAAGGGTCAAGTAATAATTCATTTGTTTGACATTCAGAGCTCTTCACAATCTGGATTCAATTTATATTTAGATCCTTAATACACATTACAGCTTCTTATATAATCTAAGATCCAGTTTTACAGGCCTTCTTACTTTTTTTTACCACATGATACTTCTTCTCTAGTTTCTCTGCTTTTACCCTGAGGATGTCTCCCTTGTTTGGAGTGTAGTCTTTTCTCACATCTGCCATTTATTTTCTCCAGTTTCCTTTAAGACTCAGCCGAAGTACCATCTTCTATCTGAAGCTTTCCTTGCTTCCTCCAGCTTTAAGAATATTCTCATTCAAAATTTCCTCATAATAGTTTTGTTTATGTGTATATGTAACTATATACAAACACACACATATACACATATGTTTATCTCTCCCAATAGAGTGTAATTGCCTTGAGGAAAAGGATTTTCTATTTTGTCCTTTTATCAACTGTTCAGAGTAGATAGTAAATGCTTAATAAATGTTTACTTAATAATAACAACCATATAAATAGAAATATTAATATGAACCCCCAAATCAAAGCCTAATGTCACAAAATTACAATGACTGGTACTGGCCCCAAAGAAGATATATAAAAATGTATCTCCTTGAACAAGATGGAAGACTAGACATTTTTTGGCACAGAAATTATGTGCCAAAGATAAAGTAATTTCAGCTGTCTATGTGGTCTAGGATACTTGGAGTCTAAAAGAAGGCTAAAAAAACCCAAACTCATGAAAAGCTCTCACTGACCTTGATTCCATTTAGTACCCCTTACCTACTTCCCGTAGCCTTGAGACTTCACTGGTAAATCCAAGGACACGACACAGGCTTGCAGCAAAACTCAACACCACACTTTGGTCCCACCTCCGTCTTTTCCATGCCATGGTGTTAGAAACACACCTGACACTCATAAGGTATCAAGGAAAATTTATTACAGCAGAGCTCAGAGGAATTGAAAACTTTGGCCAAAGCTGACCCCCACTGTCTTTTTAGGAGAAGGGAACAGTGAATACAGAAGCAAGATGAGCTGTATACTGTTAGTTCAAGATACATCCTCCCACCAGGATATGGATTTGTCCATTCTCCATTAGGTCACCATCTTCTCTACATGCCCATCACATAACCCACCGTTTGTGTGATTGCACCTCCTATACATGCTTTAACATAGGACTCATGATCAGAAAATGGAGTAGTAATTTTATGCAGGATGTATCTGCTTATATGCATGAGGTTCATTAAGCAAGCACAGTGAAGAAAAGCCTTCTCCAGGTAACTCTAGGTCATTTTTCTTGGCTAGTTCCAGCCAGCTGTAGATTTGGTTCCTTTATCAAAAACTTTGTATTTTTCTGAAGGCTTTCTTTTGATTGGTTGAGTTCATCTGAAGTCTGCTGACCTTCTTATTATCCATCTTATTCTCAATGACTTCATCAGTTAATGATAACTTAATGTGGAAACTTAAGTTTTGCTCTCTCTCCCCCATGGAGACCCTGACTTTATACTGAGGAACTTTGTCCAGATCACAAATAGAACCCTTCAAGAGCAAAGTCTTGCCTGAGGGCAGACAACTCCAGAACATCAATATGGCAGCTCTCTGAATTGCTCATGCTGGGCCAGAGAACTAATGAACAGGGGGAGAAGGACAGGATACCAGCAAAAGATACTGTGTGTATGAAGGGACTGTGTAAGAGCACATATCTATCTGGGGCCAGTTCTGACCATACAAGGAGCAGCAAAGCAATCGCATTGAAAGAAAATAGGCTCACTATGCAAACAAAACATATTGATCTCAAAGATAAGATGCATAGAGACAACTGCAGGATTATAGCTCTCCCAGAAGAACTCAACAGGACAGAATAAAAAACTGTAACACCATAGTGTAGGAAATAATGGAAGAGAATCACAACTTTTTCCCCCCGAAATTTATTATTTTATTTGTTTTCAGTTTTCAGCAATCACTTCCATAGGTTCCAAATTTTCTCCCCTTTCTTTCACTTTACCTCCCCAAAACGGCATGCAATCTTATATGGACTCTATATATACATTCCTGTTAAACATATTTTCACATTAGTCATGTTGCATAGAAGAATTAAAACAAATGAGAGAAACCATGAGAAAAACAAAATAAAGGAGAAAATAGTCTGCTTTATTCTGCATCCCTACTCCATAGTTTTTTCTCTGAGTGTGGATGTCATTTTGCATCATGAGTCATGTTTTGTACATGATTTAGGTCCTTGCATTGCTGTGAAGGGTTAAGTCTATCAAAAACAGTGCTCACGCGCAGTGTGGCTATTACTGTGTATAATGTTCTCCTGGTTCTTCTCACTTCACTCAGCATCAGCTCATATAAATCTTTCCAGGTTTTTCAGAAGTTTGCCTGTTGGTCATTTCTTACAGCACAGTAGTATTCTATTGCATTCATATACCACGACTTGTTCAGCCATTCCCTAGTTGATGGGCGTCCCCTTGATTTCCAGTACTTGGCCACCACAAAGAGAGCTGCTATAAATATTTTTTGTACATGTGGGTCCATTTCCCATTTTTATGATCTCTTTGGGATACAGCCCTAGAAGCGTTATTGCTGGGTCAAAGGGTATGCACATTTTTATAGCCCTTTGGGCATAGGAGAACCACAGCTTTTGAACTTAGAAATAAAGAACAAACTTCTGAACATAGAAAATGAAATACCAATTGACAGATCACCTTGAGAAAAGGCAAAACAAAACAAAAACCCAAGGATGCAAATTCTAAGACACATAGTGGTTAAGTTTAATAATTCAGTTCGTAAATTAGTTCTTCAAGAGATCGGAAGAGAGATCTTCAAATAACAAAGGAAGGAATTGGAATCAGGCAACATTTTTCTTCACCCACTAAAAACATAAGAAGGCGTGGAATAATACATTCTAAAGGTCAGTGGAGCTCGGGATGCAGCCCAGGGTGGTCCACCATGTAAATCTGAGCATAGCCATACTGGAAGAAAGATGGATGTTTGGTGACAAAGTGGCATTTGAAATATTTTTAGAAAGAAAACCAGAACTGAAGAGATTATTTACTTCTCAAATACCCCAAGCATTGGAAATACAGGAGTGAATAAATGCAGGCAGCCATAGACAACAACAGTAACAGAGAATCAAGTAAGAAACTTCCTTCTAAAAGTACATAAGGAGAGCAGGGTAAAAGATGGAAGTTTGGTGGAGATAACAGTGAAGAGGCAAGCTTGGGATAGAGCCTATCTCCATGATAATCTTTTTTTTTTTTTTTTGGTGGAACTACAATATAATGTAGGAAGGTGAATGAAAGAGAGGGAGAAGGAGCAGGGAAATGGAGAGGAGTATGGGATGTGCTGGGTCAAATCAGCAGCTGTCAATGATGGGAAGGTGACCTTTCTTGTCTCAAAAAGAGAAGAGCATACAGAGGTTAGAGGAAAAGTGGGGGAATAATTGAGAAAAGGAGGAGGGGTGAAGAGGCCTTGCTTTGGGGGTGGGTGGAATAATAATGAATAAAGGTTCCTCTGGGTGAAGAGAGAGAATCTGTAAAGGAAGATAGACACTTTGTGATGCAGATGGCCTGGGGCTTAAAAAGTTTACTTGTCCTATACTGGGAGGGTGGGTGAATTTGAACTCCTGGGTGTTTGGGAGAGCATGGATTTAGGGAGGAGACTTTGAGGCAAACTGGGAAAGAGAGAAAGGTAATTGGGGGAGGAGACAGATCAGGACTGCATAGTCAGGGACATGATGTGGGAGGGTCCCTGTCATTGGGCAGTATCCTCTCTGAAACTTGAAATAATTGGGATTATGCTGGGAATGAAGCACCCTGGAAAAGGGGAATCCAGAGGCAGAGGCAGTGGCAGAAAACTTCTCGAGGGGAGAGCTTGAAATTTGGAAGCTTTGATTGCATTAGGAATACAGAGAAGAGAGAGACTAGATAGATATTTGAAGGGATCATGAATCAGAAATGTGTGTCTAGAGTAGACAGAAAGAGAAGATGGGTATGGAAGAATGTGAGAAATATCTAAAAAAAATGTAAAAATTACTGAACAGTACTAGTTGAAGGCAAGGAGAAGGGAGAATCTATTTGATTCACTGGAAGGAAAAAATGGGTGAAGAATTATATAACCAAATAAAAGTAGGAGAGCAGAAGGAGCTAATAAGTATCATGCTATGTGACAAGGCAAAAAGAAATATTGAAAAAAAAGATAAAAACAAGTAGACAACAAACCAGTATCAGTAATACTTTGGCAAGGAAATCCATAAAGGCAACATCTGAGCAACCAGAAGTCATGAATAGGAACAGAATAAAGAACAGAGATTTCAATCTCTTCCAAATTTTGGAAACATCTAACAGAAAACTAAACAAAAGGGAAATTATGGAACTGAACATATTGCTGGAGAAATAGAATTAAAACACTTCTCAAGTTTTTAAAACGGGACACCAGAAGAATATGCATACTTCTTAGCACTATATGGAATCTTTACAAAAATTGCCAATGCTCTAGGGTACATAGATAATACAAACAAAGGTACGAAGGCAATTATAGTTAATGCATACTTTTGCAGACCGTAACACAACAAAAATAGTAATTTGTTCAGGAACCACAAACAAAAGATGCAGTTCCAAATGGAGACTTAAGAATGAAATCCTGAATAATGAGTGGAACAGAGAGCAAAGTATAGAAGCAATAAATAACCTTGTAAAAGAAAAAAAAAGATGAAAAAAATGTACTAAAATTTCTGGGATCTAGCCAAAGCGATCCTCTAGGGAAAAATCATAGTACTTACAAATATACACTAACAAAATAGAAAAAGAAAAGATGATTGAACTTAATATGCATTTTAAAACTAGAAAGCTGAGAAATAAATCAAAAATAAGTGTGAGATATTAAAAATTAGCAAGGAAATAGAATTGGAAACAAAAATGTAAAAATGATAAACTGTAAGCTAATTCTTTGAAAGTAACAATAAAATAGATAAGACCTTAGCTAATCTGATTTTAAAAAAAGAGCAGAAAACCAGATCACTAACGTGGCAAATGAACAGGGTGAAATCATAGCAAAATAAGAAATAAAAATAATCAGAATAGATTATGCAGTTTTATGCTAGCAAAATTGAAAATATGAAAGAGTGAGATACCTTCATAAATATAAAATTGCTGAACTATCAGACCAGACAGAGCTCTTAAATAGTTCAGTCTTAGAAAAGGAAATAACTCCATCTGTGAAGGAACTACTAAAGGAAAAAAAGTCTTCTAATTCTGATAGTCACAGGAGAATTCCATCAAATTTTAAAGGAACACTTATTACCTATACTAGAGAAAGAAAAAACCCTACCAGATTCCTTTTATGAGAGAAATATAATATTTATATCAGGGCAAGATCAAATGCAGAAAGAAAATTATTGGCAAATATAATTAATGAACATTTACTCAAAAATCTTAAACAAAATACTGTCAACAATTCTACAGATAGTTATCTGAAAAAAAAAACCAAAAAAAAAACCCAACCCAGTCATTACAAACAAGTGCAATTTATACCAGGAATGCAAAGACAGTTCAACATTAGCAAAACAATCAAGATAATTAAATTAAGAAATCAAAACATTGAAAAATCACACGATCATCTCAAAAGAAGCAGAAAAAAGACATCGACTAAGTATAACACTTTATACTAAATATCCTACAAAGTCTAGGCACAAAAGGATCTTTTTTTAATATTATAAAAATGATCTAAAGCCAAAGCAAGCATCATGTGCAATGGGAATATACAGAACCTTTTCCAGTAAATACGGGAGTAGAGGAAGAATGCCCAGTTTCCCTACTGTTATTTGATTTATTTCTGAAAACGTTAACAACAGCAATGATACAGCAGAAGGACATTAAATGCATAAACCTAGGTAAATAGTATATAAAGCTATCTCTCTTTGCTGATGATATTATGGTTTATTTGGAAAATCCCTGGAAACTAGGACAGATACTAGTTGAGACAATATCTTCAGCAAAGTTTCTGGCTCCAAAATAAGTCCTCAAAAATTAACAGCATTTCTTTAAAATAATAGCAAAACACATGAATGAAACATAGGAAGCATAATACCATTCCAAATAATGACAAAATGCATAAAATGTCTGGGTACCAACTGACCAAAATACACAAAAATATAGCGCACATTATATAGATTAAATTATAAAGTTCTCCTTAAAGAAATAAGGAATAACTTAAATAGCTGGAGGAATATTCAGTGTTCATGTCTAGGCCATGCCAATATAAGAAAAAAGGATAATACTACTTTAATTAATTTATCTTTGTGATGTTATGCCAATTAAATGATCAAGAAGAGTCTATATAAAACTTGATAAAATAATAAAGTTCAGAAAGAAAAACAAAAGATCTAGAATGTCAAGGGAAATTATGACTAAAAATGTAGCATGGAGGAGGAATAGCACTTCCAGAACTCAGAAAAACCATCTGGTATAGGTTAAAAAAAAATGAGAGATTAGTAATGGAAATAAACTAGTCATGAAGAATCAGAAACAGTAGAACTCAGTAGACCAGTGCTAGAGAAAGTGGAAAAATACAAATTTCCTAGGAAAAAACTACTTACTCGATACGTACTGGGGACTTCATACGGGGACAACTGGAAAGCAATCTCTCAGAAATTAGTCAAAACAATCCTTTACACCATATTCCACAATACATTTTAAATGAATATGTGACCTTAATTTTAAAGATCATACTATAAAAAAGAATTGAATAGATCATATGCCTCTTACAATTGTGGGTAGGCTAGTTATTTTTTACCCAAACAAAAAGGGGGAATTACCCAAATTTACCCAAAACAAGAAATAGGGAATTATAAAAGATTAAATAAATAACTTTGTATTAAACTGAGAAGTTTCTATAAAGAAAAAATTAATATGGTTAGGGTAAAAAGGGAAGTGTTCGAATGGGAAAAAACAATCTTTGAATCAATTTCTCTAATATGGGATTGCTATCAAAGATACATAAAAATTAATAAATCCTTATAGCACTAATAGCCATTCCCAAATAGGTCAATGGAAATAGAAAACAGTTCTTAAAAGAACTGCAAAGTATTCACAATTCCATGAAAGTTGCTCTAAATTACTGTTAATAAGAGAAATGGAAATCCAAACAACCTTGATATTTGACATCACACCCTGGAAATTGGCAAAAATGGGGAAAATATCAGTAGTCCATGTTGGAGGGTTTTTGGAAAGATGAACATACCAGTACATTGTTGGTTCAGTTGTGAAATGGTTCAATATTTAAGAAAGTAATTTGGAATCATACAAATAAAGTGTCTTAAGATGAACCAGAGACTCCAGTACTAGGCTTAAGCCTCAAGGGAGTCAACCATACAAGGGAAAATCCCTATACTACAAAATTCTTATAGCAGTACTTTTTGTGAGAGCAAAAAATATGGAAACAGTGTGGATGCTCATCTATCAAATAGTGGTTAAATAATGAATATGATGGAATTACTGTGGTGTAAGAAATGATGTGTATTATGAATACAGAGAAGCATGGAAAAATCTATGTGAATTGATGCAGAATGAAGTAAGTAGAGCCAAGAAAATAATTGACACAGAAACTGTAACAGTGTAAATGCACTAAAAAATCAAAAGTGAATATAAAAAAGTATAAAGGTTAAGCAAGACTCACATGAAGAGATTTGAAAGAATACCCACAAGCCACTCCTTCATGGAGTTCCACATTATATATTTTCAGACTTTTTCAACTATTGCTAAGTTCTTCCGATATTTTTTTGGATAGGTACTTGGGGTGACTATGATAATATAAGGGGCAGCTAGGTGATGCAGTGGATAGAGCACCAGTGCAGGAGTCTGAGTTCAAATTTCACCTCAGACACTTGACACTCACTAGCGGTGTGATCTTGGGCAAGTTATTTAACCCCAATTACCCCATCCTGGGTCATCTCCATTCATCCTGATGAATACCTGGTCTCTGGATTCAGATGGCTCTGGAGAAGAAGTGAGCCTGGTGACCTACACAGCCCTCCCTCACTCAAAACAAAGTTAAGTGCAAGTCATGTCATCACTTGTCTGATGGCATGGTCTTCTTTGGCAATGTAGGACGAACACACATGATAATATAAGAAACAGAAGATATCAGTAAAAACTTAATTAGAAAGATTACATCAATATCTTGCAGATGTAATCTATTGATTACATCAATATCAGAAAAAAACTGAATTTCATATTTCCTCATTAAAAACAACAAAAAGACCAAAAAAATTAGAAAGAAATGCATCTTCCTTTTTGCTGACATAGGAGACTATGAGTGGTCAACTTAGCTTTATATGTTGGTTAACTTACTGAAAATGTATTCTTTTTTCTTATTCTTATAAAGGATTGCTCTCTGGGAAAAAGATTTTGTGAAGTAAAGTGATATATAAACTAGACATCAGTTAAAAAAAGTTATTTTGCAAAACTAATGATTTGAAAGAATTAATTAGTTTACTTTTGAGTATTTGTAGATACCCTTTACCAGAGGATAGGTATATTTACCCATGTGGTAGGATTTGTTTTATTTCTGATTTTCAATCTCTCTTAATTCCAGGGATTAGTTAGGCCCTGGGCCTGTCTTGTCTGTCATTTTTTCTCTGTGAATTGGATAAAATTACAGATGGAATGATTGTCAAATTATCAGATGACACAAAATTGGGGAAGGGTAGCTTATAAAACAATGATAGTTAAGATCCAGCAAAGAGCAGGACAGGCAATATGGATGAAATAGGGGAATTTAAAGTGTTTTATTTTAAATATATTTTTATATATATTATAATACATAATATAACACTACTATATATAATATAATACTACCATACTTTTATACTAGATTGGTCAAGTTTGGCAATGATACTGTTTATGTTATAAAAATCTAGGAGTTTCAGTGAACTACCAGGTATATGAGTCAACTACATTTCATGATACAGTGTCCAGAAATAAGGAGGTGAATAATCTGCTATAATCATACCACAGCTGGAAAATTGTGTTTGGTTCATAGCACAACATTTTAGAAAGGATATTAACAGCTGCAACCCATACAGAATTTGCTAACTAGGGTGGTGAAAAGAATGGAAATTACGTTATTTGATGGTCTGTTGAGGAAATGTAGGGATATGTTTAGCCTGGAGAAGAAAAATTAGAGGGGGAATATGATAACTACTTGTAAGTATTTGAAAGAAGGATTGTTCTTGAATTAGAGTTTTTGAAAGAAAGTCATTCTTGTTTTTTATCGATACCAGAATGGAGACTTAGAAACAGTGGGTAATAGTTAAAGGAGGCAAAAAAAGTCTTAGTAATTAGAACTGACCGAAAATGTAATGATCTGCTTCAGTAAATAGTGAATCAAACGAGTTAACATATGTAAAGTTCTTTCCAAACCTTAAAGCTCTATGGAATAAAAATAATAATTTGGTTGTAGATCTTCAAGGAAAAGGTAGTTAAAATGGTTTTCAGGAATAGGGTAGAGGGTATTACTGTTCAAATACAGATTATAATTGATATCCTCTCAGGTTTCTTCCAACTTGGATATTCTGTGACATTGGGATCATATTTTTCAGACCAAAAATCAGATCTGATAGAGCATTTTTCTCTAGATTTTAAATTTTTTATGTGCAAAAATATACATCCTTTATATTCATTTTGATGTTAAAAATTAATTAAACTTGGCATCGCCAACAGGCAATATTCATCATATGTTTTTTTAGAGGGAGGGGGAAGGGTAGGGTCTGTGATTTTATTGAGTAAGAAATACCCATTGAAGAATCTCTTTTATATAGTGCGTGTCAGCAGTGATTCTGCTACTTAATGTTGGAGTTGCCTGGGACATGAAAAGACTTATTGTAGGCTACCCAATGAGTGTGGATCAAAGGTGGGACATGCATACCCTGCCCCTCATCCCGTTTCCAAAATTATTGCTCCTTTCATGACACCGAACTGCATTTCCATCATAATCACATCATCTTCACATATTTGCCAACTTTTTCTTTCTTGAACACAGAGTTTACACCTTGACTATGTGTACAGCTATAGAAATGTATAACATGGACTGCTATATTAGATTTTTTTTAACAAAATAATTTAATAGCTTTAGCCAATCTTATGTGGCTCTCAATCTTTCGACAAGTTTATTTTTATCTTAAGGGCATTGATGAAATTCATTTAGGGATTATTTATCCACCTGCTTGTTCTTTAACATTTAGTTGGTTTTGAAGGAACAGAGGAGAAGAGTATTTTACATGGAGACTGTTCTGGAAATTTGGCAGGTATAGTAGCAATGCCTTGATGTTGTTTTCCACTTTAGTAGTAAACATTTGCCTCAGATTTGCTAAATGAAGGCATAGAATAATACTAACATTGGCATTAGCCATTTTCAGTGACATAGGAAATCTGTGACCTTCTCTGTGTGCATATATGTCTTTTTGGATCATTCATAGTGAACTCACTTTTTATTGTGGAGTATTTTTTTTCTGAGGGGAGTATCTGTAAAGGAAACAAAATGGATTTCAAAGATTAGTGTATTTAAAAAACTAATTAAAAAAATAGAGAGTGCCAGTTTTTCCTCCATTATAAACTAAGGTTGAACCTATGCAAGTTTGGACAGGTTTCACTGGCTTTTACTGCCCTGAGACCCAAGTGTGCCTTCAGGTGAGCATCACAGGTGATTGCCTTTAGACTGTGGCCTGCAGGAAATGCTTAAAAGCCAGTGTACATTGGAATCTAGACAATCTAGAGGAACTTTGCAAGCAAAGATTGGTTTGGGGAGTGTGTTTCCAGTACACTTTCACATTAGGAATATTTTCCTGGTATACACCAGGAAGTTTCTTTTCTTCCATACTTAATTCACTGTCCCCACTGGTTCCGGTTCATTACTCTCTGTGCTCCAACCATCGCTTTGATACCGTTTCTTGGTTTCATGTGGCTATTTCATCAGAGATAAAAAAAAATCTAAACTATGGTATTTGGGTTTGCAAAGACAAATGAGTCTAGAGATAATTCATTTATTTTTCCTGAACTCTACTATTCTATTTAAAAATTACATTTCAAAATAAAACTTCTTGTTACTTGTTTTAATTCACCTTTCTGTTATAGGCAGTGGCATTTCTGTATATGTACAATGTGTTGTTATGACTAAAGAAATTACAACTTAAATCTAATTCTTATTTTACATTTGGCCGAATTAAACTCATTTTCACTCAGAGATTGTCTTGGTGGAGAGAATAAAATTCTCTGAGTTTAGAACCATATGAACCAAAACCAATAAAATGGTTCATGGAATAGGTGTATTTTATATCTTCTGGATGACTGATAATCCAGTACAGAAAGTTTCACACCATTAGCAAACAACTGTACCTGTCTTTTCCATTTTGTATGATGAAAAGTAAAAGGGGATATGTACTTTTGAAATTTAGAAATAAATTGGCTGGTTTTTCTTATATTTTCATTTTGTTACTGGTCAAACCTACATTTCAGGAGAACTTTAAGTTATATATCTAATATATGCCTATGCACATAGACATATATGTATATAGATAAATATATACATGTATTTTATACAAAATTTGTTGGAGGAATATATGTATTAACTTACTAAAATTTAACAGTAATTTTAAAATATATTGTGTGTATATTTCACATGCAATTTATTGGAGTGCTGGTGGTTTGATTGGTGTAAAAGAGATCTGGTATGGAAAATTCCCCTCCCCATACAGAGGCTATATGGGGTGGTTGGCAGAGGATAAGCCTTGGAATCAGGAACACCTGGGTTGAATCCTGCTTCTGACCCATACCAACTGCAGGATCGAGTGAGTCACTTTCTAAGTATAGTAGTACAAATGAGCAACTCATGTGCATCCGTGGAGATCTGGAATTAATCATCAGAAAATGCAAGCTACAGTAGTTAGCATGTACTTCTTACCCTTATGTTATTTTTGAAAATAGAAAATAATCTTTTATTCCTTTCTCTACAGATCTAGTCATTTTCTATTTGGTAGCCACTAATTTGAGTCATTGTAGGTGTAACCTATCAAGACTTTATTACTTTTTTGAGTTATGTTTTATATATATATATATAAATCTCACCATGAAGCTCTTCAGTAGGCGTTTTCATTTTCTGCATGACAATAGAATTCTTAGAATTTGAGTTTTTTGTTATGACTTACACATAATGATTTTGCAGCTGTATGAATTGAGTTTTAACAAACATTTTCCCTCTATCAGATGCTGAAAGTTTAAATTGAAATTTGGTGCATGATATTTTAAATATTTTAACAAATAATTTAAAACTTTGTTAACTTTTTAATGATAAATGAATTAAAATCTTTTATTAAACACAATACCAAGCAATTGTATATACCAATATGAAAGCAAATATAGTTCCTATACTCCAGGAGTTTATATTTTAATTAAGGGCAACAACTCATATAGGAAGGCATGAAAATTACAAAATGATCAGTGAGGCTATGGGGAAAATTGATTAAATAAGCACTCATCTTAGGAACAGTGGCAGAATTGATTTGACTGTAGTTCCAGGACTGGATGGTGGGAGAGTGGGATATGCAGGTACATGTATGTAGGTACATGTGTGGCTGATGATGCAGAAGATGGTTGGGAAGTAGAAGTGAAGAAAAGTATACCTGGGCCTGCCTGAAATTGTGGGCTCAGTGAAGGAATTACCAGTAAGGACAGTGGGGCCCCAGGGCAGAAATTTGATTTATGTCATACATTCAAGATCTCAGTTGGTGAGACTAGGTCAGATTTCATGGAGAAAGGCAATGACTTAGCTAGTTCCTTAAGTGAAGGATTGATTCATTCAGTAAAATTTAGGAGGAAATGCTTTATGGTAGTGGGTGGTAGACAGTGCATGCAAATACACAGAAGGAAGAAAAGGGACAGACTCTCAGAGAAAACTAGAAATAACCAGAGGGAGTAATGAGTGGAAATTTACTGTAAATAAATGTAGGCTTAATATAAATGTGGCTCTTGGTACCTATGTTTCACAGAGAAGGTCCCACAGAGGGTGAAGTTTTACTTGCTGGGATGAAATTCTTTGGCATTTCCCACTCTACTGGGAGAAGATAGACTAGTCGTCTTTCAGAAGATGAGTTATTTTCCTTTCTCTCTGGAGGTCAGAAGTTTGGCCACCTGTAAAGAAGCGAGAAGCAAACAAGGGCATTGAGTGCCATTGCAGTAGTATGACCTTTTGGCTTTGGTGGGATCACTCAATCAAGAGATTGAGTCTTTCGTTGCCTGAGGAATAATCCCCATTGGTGCTGCCACCACATTGGGGTTGGGGCTAAATCTTGGGATGCTATTTGGGGGGGGGGGACAAGAGAGAAGCTGTAACAGCCAGAGTTTACTAAAAAAGATGATCCAGAATGTTCTTGTCCATGCTGTCTTTTTACCACCTCCCAGGGAGAGGGAGTTTCTATTCCAAAGTTTTTCTTTGTTCTTTCAAGTTAGATTTGTATTTCTGTTTAATTAGTTTCGATTGCCAGCTAGATAAAGTGAGTAATCACACCAGATCCTGATCTGCACACTTCATTATAGGGAAAGGAGGCTCAGAGAGCAGGAGAGGCTAGGTTCTGATGCAGTGAGACAAATGGAGATCACCACTTCCCTGTCCGAATTGTCCTGAGGAGTGGACGGAATAGCTCTCCATAGACCTAGGGATTTTCTGAATGCTGTGAGAGAGAATTAATTGTGTGTGTGTGTGTGTGTGTGTGTGTGTGTGTGTGTGTGTGTGTGTGTGTGTGTTGTTTTTTAACTTCCCCAAAAGGAGAATAAGAACTTTAGCCATATGAGTTTGAAGTGCCTGATTCTTCCTGGAAACAATAGAGGTAAAACAGTGTGTAGAGGAAGAGGGGCTAAGTAAAAGAGGACTCTTCCCTCAACAATTCACTTCAGGCAGTTTTATTTCCATACTCTTCTCTCCCAGCCATTTCAGAGGTGTGGACTAAGAGAAGGTCACACCCAAAGTTCTGGCTGAAGGGAGGGTCTTTGAAATAATGACTCTGAACATACAAAAGTGGGGGCCATCTAAGAGAGCACTTAGTTTTCTGCCAAACTCAACACCTCCAACCCCAGATACATATGTAAGGGAAAACTTGGTAATAAACTTTCTTAGAACCATCTCTAAGTAGAATGAATTGCTTTGAGTAGGAGTGGGTTTCATTTGTCTGCTGGTCTTTAAGGAGAAAGTGAATGACTGCTCTTGTATATGTGATGGAGGGATTTTTGACTAGGATAGGACAGCTGCTTAATTCTCTTCTATTTAAACCCCCTGACTTTGAGATTTAGTTGGTTGGAATAGGAGAGTATGTGAATGAGAAGTAGTAAAATAAACTTCGAAATTTAAGAGGGGGGAAATATTGAGGGTCCTTTATACTAGACGTTCTATTTCATTTGATAGGCAATTGGGAAGTTTTTGGATCAGGGTAGTGATCTAGACAGATGCACACATGAAGAAGATTACTTTGTTGATTGTGTGATGGACTCATTTGATGGGAAGCATGAAGGCAGAGGGAGATGGGTTAGGAAAAATATATTCTTCAATTTTATGAAATCATAACTCTTGAGCTTGAAGACATCTCAAGTATCATCTTATCCAACTATAATGTCACAGATGAGAAAACTGAGGCTAGGAAAAATTAAATGACTTGCTCAAGGGTCACACAGAAATAATGACCAATTTTGAAGACTTAGAAACGACCACAATTCATAAGGACACACAATGAAGTATGCTGTTCACTTCCAGGTAGTGAGCTAATGGATTTAAATACAGGTTGAAACATCTTTTCTTTTCTTTCTTTTTTTCTCTTTCCTTTAATTTTTACCTATCCCCTTCTCTATCCCTTCCCTTCCCATTTGTTTTACTTGACTATACATATTTTTAACATGTTTTGTATTTACTACTTTTCAGTGAGTGGGAGAGGGGAAGGTAGGTCTTGGAGAATTTGGAACTGAAAATTAAATAAAACTGTTTAAAGGTCTATAATCTTTAGCACATCTATGGGAGAATGTGGAAAAGAGTAGGAGAAAATCTGCATCAGTGGAAGAAAACCAGCATGACAGCTACATGGGAATACAGAATCATTGGTCTAGAACTTGAAAGGACCTCAAATTATTTACTTTAAGCCCACTTTTACAGCTTAGGAAACTCAGACCCAGAGAGGACCTCTTTTGGGTTTTCTCTTGGGTAAACCATCATATATCATGTGAGTTGTAATGATGAGTATCTGGCCATTGCGTGTAGATGGCTATGGAGGAGAAAGTGAGGCTGGTGACCTTGCACAGCCCTGCCTCACTTAAATCAAAATCAATTGCAGGTTATGTCATCATCTCCCTGATGTCATGGTTGTTCCTCTTCGAGAAGGACGGACAAAACCCAACAATAATATATACCATCAACATGATGTAAAACATTTCATTTTTAAAAACTCCTAATGTATTTATTAAATCATTATTTACTTTTAATTTTTTTTATCTCTTTGACTTAGGGTTTTTTTTTAAAGGCTGAACAATGATCATTCATTTTTTAATTGATTATTTTATTTGTTTTCAGTGTTCTACAATCTCTTCTATATATCTTAGATTTTTTTCCCCTCCCTCCTCCTGTTTTCCCACTCCCTCCCCACTCCTTTCCTAAGACAGTGTGCAATCTTATATAGTTCTACACATACATTCCTATTAAATACATTTTCACCTTATGACTTAGGGTTTTTGATTTGTCTTTTTCGTATCATTTTGGGGGCTAAATTTCTAGTTTATCAGTTTGTTCTTTCTTTTGTTGATAAAAATATTTAGAGAGGCACATTTTCCCTTAAGGATTGCTTTGATTGTATAATATAAGTTTTGGTATTTGTCTCATTTTCACATTTTGATGAAATTAGCTATTGTTTCTATGTTTTGTTCTTTGAAGTACTACTTCTTTAGGATTAGGTTACTTATTCTCTAATTAATAGTCCATGCCTATTTTTTTCCAGTGGCCCTTCATTACATATTAGTTTTATTGCATTATGGTCAATAAAGGCTATATCTAATGTGCCTCATTTTCTGTATTTGATTGTGAGATTTTTATACTCAAATGCATGGTTGTCTCTTATGAAGGTACTAAGCCTTCATAACCAGGGAAGCTGAAGATTTCTTTCAGGTCCCATTTAGAAATAAGAGTTTTATTATATATTACTTTTCTAAAATTCTATTCGGGTATTTATTATCTCCTTTCTTGATCATCTTGTTATTGGATTTATCTAGGATCTGAAATGGGCATACTGGTGTCCCCAGCTATTATAGTTCATTGTGAATTTCTTTAAGTAAATTCACTATATATTCTTTTAGATATTTAGATGGTTTGTTATTTGGTACATGTGAATTAATATTGATATTCATTGTTTATAGTGCCTTTAAGCAGAACAAAATTTCTTTATCTATTTTGATTGTCTATTTTACAGTCGCCTCTCATTTCATGATTGCTATACCTACCTGCTTTTTTGAGTTTCCCTGATGTGTAGTACTCTAGACCCTTATTTTAGCTCTGGGTGAATTTTCATCTTTCAAATATGTTTTTTTCAAGCAACCTATTATGTGTTCAACTTTCTAATTTATTATTATTCTCATTTATTGTCTTCAGTTTTTTGGGTGAATTCATTCTTTGATGAGCCTGGTTACTCTGCCTCGGGAACATTTCAGTTTATCAGTATCTTCTTTAAAATTGTTGTGTCCAGAACTGACTATATTTCCACAAAAAACATGTCATGTCTGATGAAAGCAGTACAACAGTTATAAATATTATACCCATCTTAATACCCAAGACCACATTAGCTTCTTTTAGTCCCTGTGTCATACTGATGAATTCTGTTGAGTCTGTGGGCTCCTACCTATCTTTTGATTGAATATGTATCATCTTCATCTTGTATCATATTCTTTAATATCAATATTTCCTCCTTATATAGTCCTTCCCTTATTACTCATTCATATTCACCTCTAGATTTCTCTTGATTCCTGTTTTCGCATTTAAAAGTTCCTAGTAGTCTTTTTATTAGAAATTTTTTGAAACTCTTATTTCACAGAGTCAGTTTTTCCCATCTTAGAATTATAATTAATTTTGGGGAGTAAGTTATTTTCAGTTGTAAACTTGTATCTTTTGACTATTGAAATAAAATAGCCCGGGCTCTATTTACCTATTTTAGGGGTTGCTGCAAAGTCTTGTGTCCTAACTTTGGCTCCTTGAAACTTGAATTCTTTCTTTTTGGCTACTTTCATGTTTGTTTGTTTTTATCTTGGAAGCTCTGAATTTGGTTCCTGAGATTTTTTGTGTGGGACTTTCTTTTAGGGGAGGACTGATGCATGTTTTTTTTTTTCATTCTTGTTCTAATAGGTTTAAGCAATTTTCAGTCATGATTTTTTGAAATATTGTATCCCGGCTTTATTTCTAGTTAGGTATTTTAAGAAGTTCACTGAGTCTTATCCTTTTTTCTCCTTGATCTGTTTTGAGTTCTTTTTTTTTATAGGAAGTATTTTACATTTTCTTCTATTGTTTTAATTGTTGGTGGTATATTAATATTTCTTATTATCTCATGGGGACATTGATTTCTGTGTGATCAATTCTTATTTTCAAGGCATCTGTTACTTGGTAAAGATTTTCTACCTCTTATACTAAGCTGTTAAGAAGCTCTCGTTTCATTTTCTCTCTTACTTCATGTCTTTCAATAATTCTAATAGACCTTGTTGCCAAGCTGTACGTTTCTTTGAGGCTTTACTTTTAGGTATTGTGGTCTCACTGTCTTCTGAATTTGTGCCTTGGATATTTTTGGATCTATAAAATTTCTTTACTATCAGGGTCTTCTATTTACGTTAGTCTTAGTGAATCTGGGCATTGTGTCAAAGCCAGGCACTTTGTACACTGGAAGGAATGGTTAGTGCTGATATGTGTTATCTGGAGTCCTGCTACAGAGCACTGTGTTTTTCAAGGACTTACAGGGGTGCTTCAGGCCAGGGAGAAACAAACTTCTTGAGCCATAGGGCAATGGTCAGATTGCTGCCCTCTTGTTAGAGGCCCTGCAATCACTCAGCCCTTGAGCCAAAGTAACACAGATGTAGGCTCCAGGTTTTATATTCTAGGTTTTATATGCATGCTGGAAAACTTCCATGCTCTGTGTTTCTGGGACAAGAAATTTTTTGGCTGATCCTACTTCTCTGCACCAGTAAGGTTCTGGCTGTGTCACTGGATAGACGTAGGTTGACAAAATACACTCATAGCTTCTCCCTCAATTTCCGAATCGTTGATTGGTCTAGAGTGTTCTTTTAAAATTTTGTCGGATTGGTGTTGTAGCTGGGCTGTTTTGTTCCAGATTACTCTGCCTGAAGAACCATCTTCAATTTTAGCAGTTGAAAAGAAAATCTGAGAAGGTAGAAACATACACTAGTCATAGGACTTATATACCCCTTAAAATTTGTCAAAATGTTTTCCTGGTAACTTATTTGGCCCCCAAACAACCTGGTGAAATAGGTGGGAAGGTACTAACATCTCCATCTTGTATGTAGAAAACAAAGGACCAGAGAAGCTAAGGGACTTATCCGAGATGGCCTTGGTAGGAAATGGCAGATCTGGGAATAGAACTGAGATATTCTGACCAGAAATTCAGTGCTCCAGGTGTTGATAAATAGGTTGGTGCCTTACTTATTGACACAGTTGGAAACGTTTCCAAGAAGTTGATTTTTCCTTATTTTTTTTAATGTTCATAATTCTCTGAGGCTTGCTTTTTTTAACCTCTGGCAGGAAAGTGTTTATTTAATTGGTTGGAAAGACCTACTACTGTTACCTTTCATTGATAACATTATGAAGCGCAATAAAGCTGAAAGGGCAATGAACGACACTGCTTTTCCCACAAGGTTTTTCTCTATAAAAAAATTGCTTTCAAAATCTCTAAAATAGCATGAAATTGTGACTCTCTCATATTTGAATAGGAATTTTTTTTTCTTGCCCCTTCTAAGGGGGGACTTTTAATGGCAGCTATTAGCTAACTAGTCTACATAACAATTAGCTAGACCTCAAAGACAGGGCACCACAAAGAGGTGTGTAATGTCCTCCTTAGAACTGTAAGGTTATTCAGGGTGACGAAGCTGTAAGATTATTTATGGAGAGGTGGAAAGAAAGGCCGGAGGGAAATAGGAATTCTTGAAGTTTTATTGCCTCATTTCACTTATACCTGGACAAATCTATTGGTAGATATTTTTTTTTGTCTGAATAGCTTTATATTTGATGAAAATATTTATCACTTTGCTCTCTATTAAGTTGTATATTTGAAATTTCACAGTTTGATACCTTAAGAAGAAAAAGCATTATTTCTTTAGGCTTTTTGTGTTCCGTGCTCCTTGCTATCTAGTTTTCACTTTCTTACTGAAATTGTATCTTTGCTGGTTCTAACACATCCCTAGTCATTGCTGATAACAGACTGATGCTAGACGTTGGATGTGGAACAAGTGTGAATTGCCATATCTTTGACTGTGATTTGAAGGTTAGGCTTTGTTTAAGGAACTCAGGTGAGGTAGCTAGGTGACTTACTGGGTGGAAAGCTGAGCCTGGAATCAGGAAGATCCGAGTTAAAATGTGGCCTCAGACACTAACTAGGTGTGTGCCCCTGGACAGGTCACCTAACTTCTGTTCACCTTAATCCAGTGGAGAAGGAAATGGCAAACCACTCTAGTATCTTCGCCAAGAAAACTCCTTACGAGGCCATGAAGAGTTAGATATGGTTGAACTGCAATGAAAAGGTTGGAATAGAATCTTGTCTCTCAAAAGTTGAACTAGTAGTGCCCAGCTGGGTTGCGGTACAGGGTAGGTTAGAGGGAAGTCTTTCAGGGGATTGGACCACCCAGTGATGTGATGTGGCAAATTCTAGCGGAGCACTGTGCTTATCATTCATTGAATGGATCTCCCTCTCGCCTATTCCTCTCTCCAGTGTCTTTCTTTCCTTGGTTTTGTTCTACAAATATGATGATGTTTTACATGTGTAACAAAATTATAAGGGGCATAGGGAATTATGGTAGCCCTTTGAGAATTTCACGATGAAAAAGCTTAAAAACTATTGAAGTAGGAGGCGTTGTAAGGTTTGTTGCTGAGGTTTGACTCAAATGTCTCTTGATTGGAGAAAATCAAAGGTCACGTTCATCACAAAGGGGAGAGGAGAGATTTTTGAGATGAGAGAATTGCTTTGCTCTAAGAAAGGAAGGGGCATAAATTGTCAGGAAGTCGGATTGTAAATGGAAAAGAGAGAAGTAAGTGTCCTTCACCCTGTTTTGTTCAATATTTATATCAATGTTTTGGTAAAATTATAGACGGAATGAGTATGAAATTTATGAATGAAACTAAGCTAGGAGGCATATTTAATGTGTTCCTTAGCAGAAGTGAGGAGGCCAAAGAAATCTTTTTAATGGGCCTATTTCTGTTCCCTCAATCTATGAAAAACAAATATAATCCCCCCTTTTTTTAAACATTACAATTATTTAAATATTTTAAAGAAGAGTGGTATACCTCTTCAAAGTCTTCTATTTTAAAGACCAAACAACCCATGTTCCTTCAGCTGATCTCATTATCACCTCCATTAAAGAATGGTATTTAGGCAGCTTGTGTTAAATTATTATGTATAATGATCTTTGGTTATATTATATCCTAAACTTTGACCAAATATTTAGTGGACATTTAAGCCTAGCCATATATATGTTATAAGGAATATAGATATATTTCAGAATATTATAGAATATAATATTAGAAATATTATATAGTTTCCCTGATTTGAGGAACTTGTGCTGTAGTTGAGGGAAATGAAATGGGAAGCCATCTTTCCAGGTGTTTAGATTTTAGATTTCCACCTTTGAGTCATCCTTGAATCTCCCTGTCATTCACTGTCCATATACAATCAGTTGCTAAATTCTTTTGATTCTACTGGTAAAATGCTCTTGTACCCAGGTTCTCCTTATTTCTCATCTGGATTACTGTGATAGGCTTTTAACTGGTCTTCCTGTTTCAAGCCTCTTTCCTTGTACAATCCAGCCATCATGCAACTGCGAAAGCATCTGACTATGTCACTCTCTTGCTTAACAAGCTTTACTGGCCACCTATTGTTTGTGTGATTTAACATTCATGGTCTGACTTCCATTTCTTTTCCCAAGCTGATTTCATTATTTCCAATGCCTTCTACATTCTAATCAAACTATCTGATTACTGTTTGTATGGCACCTCCTCTTTCCTTGCTTCCATGTTTGTGCAAGGGCTGTATGTACCCTCTTCCTGAAATTCTTACCTTTACTATTTAGAATTGATTCCTAGATTTTTAAAGAAAATTCAGTTCATGTATCACCAATGACACAAAGCCTTTCCTGATTTCTCTAGCTTTTAGTTCTCATGTGTCTCCCACTAGACGGTAAGGGAGCTTGATTATTTTTTTAGTCCAATATATATTGGGCTCCAGTGCCTAACAAATAGCTATTAATTGAATTAATTGAACAAGGGAGCACTACCATAGAAAGTGATGTACAAGTGCAGTGTAGTGGAAATTGTACAGAATGATTCTTCAGTATGGAACAAGGCAGTGTGGTGTTGGTAATAGAGAAGGTAAGTTTGAGGCCATTTTAAAAGGGGACATATGGATTAGCGAAGAGAAAGCGAGATGGTATCCTAGATGAAGCGAGCAGCACAGGGGGAATGAATAAGTGGAGACAAGAATATTGGGTTTGCCAAAGGAGAGGGCAAGAATATTGGGTTTGCCAAAGGAGAGGGCCAAAAGTTGGAGAATCATGATATGTTTGCTTTTCCTGTATAACTTTGTAGGAAGGAGCTTTTTACTTTTCCCTTGAAGAGTGAGGCAAATGTAAGATAAACAGAAAAGTGAGGAAAATATTGGCTAAGTTTTAGAACCTAATAAAATTGGTAATGTGACATGTTTTAGACAGTTGGTCATGTTTGGCAAAACAGTATCTAACATATCTTCCTTTTGCACTCACGTTTTCAAGCAACTATATTGACAGTGGTTTGCTCAGAGGTAGAGTGCTGGGCCTAGAGTCAGGAAGACCTGACACATTTATTAGCTGTATAACCCTGGGAAGGACCTCTGTTTGCCTGTCTCCTCAATTGTAAAATGAGGATAGTAATGGGATCTATTTCTCAGAGTTGTTCGTGAGTATCCAATGAGATATTTGTAAAAATGCTTAACACAATACCTGTCACGTAGAAGGGACCATATAAAGGCCTAATGTTGGTTTTAGCTTAAAATTTATTCAGTAGCGTGGTTTGTTGAATATTGATGACCATTGTCAAGATATCTGCAGAAACAGTTAAAAGCAAACTACTTTCATTCCGCATAATTCAACAAAGGCTAGAGATGTTTTGAAACTATAATAATTCTTCAAGACTCTTTTAAAGTATGAAGTGAATCCTTTACCCAGGTTTCCTCTGCAACAATTTTAAGATAGAAAAATAGTAGAATAAAAATTTATGGTTACTAATATAGTTGATTTGGACTATCTTAATTTGTATCCTGACTTTTCCTTTTTTTACAACCATGCACAATGCTATAATTATTTCAGTTTTAGTTTAGTTTTTTGAAAAATAAATTTAGGCACTTGCTATGAAGTGCTGATCACAAAGAGATTGGGTATTTAAAGTACTTAGTGGTCGCCATACTTAAGTAAAGGTTTGCCAGGCAAAAGTAGGGCACCTAATTATCCAAACTCAGAAACTCTTCTTTTCACAGAGTTTCATAGTTTTGGATATGGCTAGGCTGGCTCTCTTGGCGTCTGCCCCGTTTACCTCAATTCCTCATCTGTAAAATGAGCTGGAGAAGGAAATGGCAAATCGCTCCAGCATCTTTGCCAAGAAAACCCCAAATGGGGTCACGAAGAGTCGGACACAATTGAAACAAATGAGCAACAACAACTTGGAGTCTTGGCTTTAGAGCAGCCTGCATCTGGGCTCGGTTTTGTGACGCTGACCCTGAATAGGCCTTTGAAGCATTTCTCTTTGTCAGGCTGCTTTGATTTTTCACTATTCCAGGTAAAAGCTGCATTGCCACTCATCAGATGGTAGAGTTTTTAGTTAGTAGAGTTTGTAATAACGATATGTGTAAATAGAACTCTTTCATCCTTGTCATTACCTTAACTAAAGGAACCGTAGTGAAACAATGGTGAAAATAGCATTTTCCCTTTGAAATAGTTTATGGCTCTCTTAATTTTCAGAAGATAGGTCTTTTTAATATGGCATCATATCAAAGGCTTAGAGGTTTCTCTTTTATTTTCCATTTAACAAGTTGAGGTCAACAATGTTCAATTAATTTATTTTTTCTGCTTTGAAGTAGCAACTTCTATTGCAGGAACAGAATTCCCTCTTCATAATGTACTTGCCATTCCCATACTAATTGCATGCTATTGACTGGGAGTGGTGGAGTGGAAAGTTGTGGAATACTAAGAGAGGATCTTGGGGCAGCATTCATTCCCTTAGTGCCTTTTGGCAATTTTCCACCTCTTCCTATTTAGGATTCTCCTCTGCTACTTTGGATGGGTTATGGTTAGAGACTTGAAAAAAAAAATCAGTTGTGTCAGACTCTTTGTGATATCATTTAGGGTTTTCTTGGCAAAGATACTGGAGTGGTTTGCCATTTCCTGCTACAGCTCTTTTTTACAGATGAGGAAACAGAGGCAGATAGGGTTAAGTGACTTGCCCAAGCTAATAAGTGTCTGAGTTCAGATTTGAACTCTGGTCCTCCTGATCAGGGGTGGTATATTACTGTGTGACCTAGCTGCTTTATAGTAAACAAAGAACCTTATGAAAAGATGGGCGTTGGGGTCATAACTGTTGAGTGGTTCATTTCTTATAGTAAAAATTCTCTAAGTAAAAATGAGAAACTTGAAAGGAAATTCTTTATGTCAATATATCACTTGAAGATTTTCTTATTTTTTGACTTCTCAAATTCTCTCATTGAGTTTTTAACATAAACATATCACCTACCTAGATCAAAGTAACATTTTTACCCTAAGAATAGAGGGATAGCTAAAAAAAAGTATTTAATTTTTAATCACAATATGTAATGGAGTAAGCTAGGTAGTTTTTTGGTAAATAAACCTCAAAATCTAAGAAATCACTGCTTGTTAAAGGCAATGAGAGTCCAGAACTCAGTTACTTTTGTACTTGTCTTCTCTCCACTTACTAATGAAAATGTAAAGGGGAAAAAGGAAGAAGTCAGACTAGCAAATATGATCATTCATGTCCTGTAGTTTTTAATAGTTTTTTTTCTAAAAACAGTTTAACATGCCATATATCCTTTTGCTATAATCATTCTTTCACATGATTGGACATTGAGTTCACAAAATTTAGACACATATTCTTTAATTCTTCTACATTTTTATCACTGGATTTTAAACATAACCTTTAACAGTCCATTTTCTGCAAGTATTTGTTTATACCATGTAGATTTTCTTTTTGGCCTTTTAATTAATTATTTGCATGTATTTATTATTTATCTCTACTACTGCCCTTCTCCCCAAGTGAACCATAAAATTAAAAAAAAAACTCACGTAAAAAATATATACAATCCGGTAAAACAAATTTCTGTATTGGCCATACTAAAAATACACCCCTCATTCCATAATCTCTCCGTTAAGAAGTTGATTGCACCTTCAGCCCTTTGGAGCCATGCTTTATCATTGTAGCTGGTCAGTGTTATAAAATTTTTCAAAATTGTTTTCCTCTGTAATGACATCTTTTGTGTGAACTGTTTTCTTAATTCTTCTCACTCCACTTCCTATCAATGTATAACACCTTCCCAGTTTCTGCTAATGTTGTCCATTTCATCATTTCTTATGAGGAAATAATATTTCATTTCGTTCATATACCACAATTTTTTAGCCTTTCCATAATAGGTGGAACACCCCCTTATTTTCTAGTTTGGGGCTATTATGAAGAGAGCAGCTATAAATATTTTTGTCATAAGGGTTCTTTTTTCTCTTTCTTTGGAGCATCTATTTGGGTTATAGCCGTAGTAGTGGATCACAAGGTCAAAGAGCATGGATAATTTAGTGACTTGGGGCATAGTTCAAAATTGCTTTCCAGAATGGCTAGATAAATTCATGACACCATTTGTGTGCATGTTTTCCCAAAGCCTTTTAAACATCTATCATTTTCTGCTTTTGTCATCTTTACCAATCTGATTGATATGAGTTGCTTTAAATTCCATCTCTCAGATTATGTTATTTGCAGCATTTTTTCATGTAGATATTGATAGCTTGTATTTCTTTTTTTGTAAACTTTCTGTTCATATCCTTTGACTATCTATTTAGGATTATCTCCTAGCCTTATTTCTCATAACTTCTTATATTTGAAAGATTGCACAATATAGTGATTTTAATAATGTTTTCCCCAGTCATACTATAAATTTGCAATTGATGAGACACTATGATTATAGATAAAGAAAAATTATAGATGCTTCCAAGGGAGTGAAAAGATATGTGGTAATATCAGCAGACAACAGAATGATGACTTGGATGTGTTTAATATTGCATAAAGACCTGGTCAGTGGAAATGGAGGTAAAATGGTTACGTAGTACAACTGTAACAAGAGATGAAAAGCCTGTGTGGTATATTGGTACACTCAAGATTGAAAGAACCTCCAGGTCTCCATTGGACTGCAAAGATTTTTTTTCCTCTTTCCAGTTCTCCTTTTGTTTTGGACTTTGCTACTATACCTCACTTGCCTTCTGTCCTTGAACTTCCCCAACTCATGGGGCTTTCTTACTCTAGAACATCCATTTTCCCTTGCACCTTCTCACCTGGGAACATCCCTCGCCCTGCTGACTCTCTTGTGCCATAGTAGGTGAGTTTCTTCTGGAAGGCGTCCATTTTTGTGAGGAGCCTAGGAAATTTGCTACCATGCTTTAGTGTCTCAGGCTGGAACATCCCTCAGCATCTGGGAGTTCCTTACCTTGAAACCTCTGTATTTTCCCCCTTTACTCTTTCCTTCCAAGAAAATAACAGCAAATAATGATGGTGATAGTGATAGTGGCAGTTATAATACTGATGATAATAGTAAGACTTTACAATAATACTTTATGGCTTAAAAAGTACTTTACAAATATTATTTTGTTTTATCCTTACAACCACCTTATGAGGTAGGTACTGTTATCATTTGTAAGTTAAGTGACTTGCCTGGGATTACATAGACAGTAAGTGTCAAAGCCCAAACTTGACCTCTGGTCTTCTTGACTCCAGGTTCTCTGTTCCATTCACCTGGCTGGGTCTATAATACTCTGCTGCTGTTGGTGAATTCTTCCTGGGGAGGAGGGCCTCCATTTTGGAGAGGGTCCCAGGCTGGACAGGGAGATGACTTTGCTGGACCTGGAGTTAGGAAGACCTGAGTTAAAGTTCCTCGAGAGATTTGACTCTCATTGTTTATATTTGAGGTCCTAGTGCTTAAATACAGCACCTAGCACAAGGTAAATACTTCATAAATACTTGTTACCATGCCTTGTTCCTTTGAAGGTATTATGGAAAGACATGGATGAAAATTACAGAAGATATGAAGGTATAAAGGGCTTGTGTTTGCCTCACTTTGTGGAAATATCCATACCATGGGGACCACAGCATCCATCAGGCTAGACTCCCAGTACTTCTTAAACTATGGGTCCCTGACCCCACATGGGTCATGAATAATTTGGCAGCAGTAAAAAGGTTTCTGAATGGGCAAAGACCAAAAATTAATTAAAAATCAAATGTGTTATGAATCGGAGGTGTTTCTGGCAGCGCTTGCCCATGCTGCATTGCACAATTTCTCTACAGCCTTGGTTCTGAACACAAAATGTGCACACTTGGCACTACAGGGCACCCAGTGCCAGCAGATGCTGCCGAAGTGCATAAAGGGGTCACCAGTGGAAAAAAAGTTTTAAGAAACCCTGAATTAGAGTATGATAATATAATGCCCAGACTAGTCATGTTCAGGGAATCTCTCTACCACCACAAGGCAATGCTTTTTGCTCACCTGCTCACTGTTTTTCTGCTCTCATTTTGCACAATGAGAGTAGGGCACAAAGCACAAAATTGTAGGGTCATTGATCAAGCTGGAATGAACCTCAGAGGTGATTTACTCCCTACCACTTCCTTAGCCAATCGCAAATGGGTTCGATCACATCTTTTATGCTGTTTTGTGCATACAAAGATCTTTGGGCAGAAACAGATTTTTAAATTAGTAAATACCAAGAGATCAGTGTCAAATTTTATGTAAACTGGAGACCATTTATCCAAGTGTCTAAATACACTTCTATTCCAAGGAAAGAGAGTAAAATTGAGTTAAAGATTGGGTAATTGTTGAGGTGTAATCATGCCAAAAATTGTAGAAATACATCTTATAAAAGTCTTAATAAATACAAAAATGATATTTTCTACAGATGTCACTTTAAGATGGACATTTTTATTTTAAATTAAAACTCTTAGGAGAAAGTGCTGCTTTACACTGGGGACTCTTGCCAATCCGAAATGATTTTTAAACTCTACATACAACAGTTTTTTTAGAGCATTCTAAACTTAAGGACATTTTTAAAAATAATAATGAAGGGTGGATTTCACTTTTGTGTAATAATTCTTGCTTCCATGCTAAGAGATAAATGAATTGTTATTGTAGTAGGTAGTAGGTAGTAGGTAGTAGTAGTAGTAGTAGTAGTAGTAGTAGTAGTAGTAGTAGTAGTAGTAGTAGGTTGGTATTTAACTGTTAACTCTATTTCAAATGTAATTTCATAAGCTTCATGCTAAATTAGCAGGAGATATCACTTCTCTCAAGATGCTCATTAAACCATAACTTCAGTAAGTGCAGTGTAAATTAGAATATTTATCAGTATTGCAAATAAAGCATACAACTTTTGTCATGTGTCCCATGAAAGTTATAATCCCTAACAGGGAGCATACCAGAACTCCCAATATTAAGGAATTAGGCTATGAAGCTTTGTTGAACTGGTCCATGCACTGGTTCCCAGAGAGATCTGATAAAGAAGAATATTTTGAACTGTTCCCAGCAGCTGTTTTTGACTTCTTTTTTTCCCCTTCTTATATGGATAACCTCAATTTCTTTAAGCTCCATGACTGAAAAACATATTTCTGATTTACTTCTTCAATGGATTATCCTTTATCCTAACCCAGATGTGATGATGTATTTCAAACCAAACTATGAGAGTTCAATGGAATTTGAATTTAGTTTGGGGGAAGTAGTTGCTATTAATCTTAGAAAATGTCTTTTATCTTGGACGGTGAAGTAGTTGCCTTTGTTCTATCATATTTCAGTGAATAAATTTATTATCCACATAATCTAGTGATCTCTCCCTTCTCTGAACTCATAGCACTGATTATCTGTACCATTTATTTGGCACAAAATCATATAGTGTATTTTCACATCATTGCCTTGTTGTCTTTTTTGATTCTTTAAGAGAATCATTTATTACTTAATTTAATGAATGTGTGCCCTTTTTCTCTCCAGTTAGATTATAAACCACTGGAGAACAGAAACCAACTGTCCTATTTCTGTGTATAACAGTAATGAGTCAGTTGCTATATATGTGAAAGATATTCAATAAATATTGATTGAATTTATTTCATTGGATTAGGTATAGGGACAGGGCCAATGATCTCATTGGTATAGGTATAGGTATAGGTATAGGTATAGGTATAGGTATAGGTATAGGTATATAATCAATCTTGGTTAGCGCCTTCTCTTCAATTTACAGTCTTGGAGAATCTGCCTTAAGTGAAACAAATAATCCAAATGTATTTGAAGGACATTCTACATTTCAGATCTCTACACTGTTCTGTAATACTTCCTTCCATCTTTTTAAACTTTGTATGAATATGTTTTTTTAAATGTGTTTCCCTGTAAGAAATCAGTTCATATGTCATATTCAATTAGGCTGAATGAAGTTGTTTCAGAAGCACAAATAAGAACGCCAAGGCTGCAGTAATTCCTACTCTTTGAGCCTAATTCTCAAAACTCTTCCGAAGAAATTTGCAACTGATGAAGGGTCGTTACTTGTTCTGTCCTTGTGATGTCAATACGAATATACTGATGTTCTATATCCTTTATCAAAGTGCAGAATGACCTCTGTCACTAAATATAATAGGCTTTCTTTCCAGTACTCATTTTCCTTTATCTCTTTGTGGCAACTGTTACTGATAATATTTCCTTTATAGTCTCTCTCCTTGCTTGTATTTTGAAATAAGACACTTTCCTGGCTTTCTTCCTTTGACCATACCTTTCTTCTTTCTTCTGTTGGTTTCCCTTAATCTATCTTCTCCTCCTTCAGAAAGAAGGTGTTTGCCAACATTCTATCTTTGTCCACCTTTTCTTTCTATATACTCTCTCTTGGTGATTTTTATCACCTGGTATGTTTTTTTAAAATGTTTTTTAATTAGTTTTTTGTTTTCAGTTTTCAACAATCACTTTCATAAATCCCAAATTTTCTCCTCCCCAAGACAGCATGCAATCTTATATGGGTTTGACACATATGTTCTTATTAATCACATTTTCACATTAGTCATGTTACACAGAAGAATTAAAACGAATGGGAGAAATCATGAGTAAAACCAAAACAGAACAAAACATAACAAAATAGAAAATAATCTGCTTCATTCTGCGTTCCAACTCTATAGTTCTTTCTCTGGATGTGGATGTCATTTTGCATCAAGTCCTTTGTAAATGTTTTAAGTCCTTGCATTTCTGTGAAGGGCTAAGTCTGTTAGAAACATTTCTCACACATTGTGGCTGTTCCTGTGTATAATTTTCTCCTGGTTCTGCTCACTTTGCCCATCATCAGTTCATATAAGTCTTTCCAGGTGTCTCTGAAGTCCTCTTGTTCATCTTTTCTTACAGCACTATAGTATTCCATTACATTTACATACCACAACTTGTTCAGCCATTCCCCAATTGATGGACATCCCCTCGATTTCCAGTTTTTGGTCACCACAGAAACCTGCTATAAATGTTTTTGTATATGTGGGTGCTTTTCCCATTTTTATGATCTCTTTGGGATACAGCCCTAAAAGCAATATTGCTGGGTCAAAGGGTATGCACATTTTTGTGCTATGCTTTTCAGCATAGTTCCAAATTGCTCTCCAGAATGGTTGGATCAGCTCACAGCTCCAGCAATAATGACTTAGTGTTCCATCTCTCCCACATCTTCTCCAACATTTATCATCTTCCTGTTTTGTCATGTTAGTCAATCTGATAGGTGTGAGGTGGTACCTCAGAATTGTTTTGATTTGCATCTCTCTAATCAATAGTGATTTAGAACATTTTTTCATATGACTATAGATACCTTTAATTTCTTCCTCTGAAAACTGCCTGGTCATATCCTTTGCTGATTTATCAACTGGGGAATGACTTGTATTCCTTTACATTTGACTCAGTTCTCTATATATTTTAGAAATGAGACGTTTATCACAGACACAAGTTGCAAAAATTCTTTCCCAGTTTTCTGCTTCCTTCGTAATCTTGCATTGTCCTTGTGCAAAAACTTTTCAGTTTAGCATAATCCATATTATCCATTTTTGCACTTCATAATCAACTGGCATGATTTTTAATCATTACTTTGAGACAAATAACTACTGAAGCCTCGTGTGTGCATATATGTATGTTGTATTTTCTTACCTGTGTATGTATTGTTTCTCTATCTTCCTCCAATAGAAGCCAAGCTTATGAGAGGAAGGATTCTCTTTTTGTTGTGTCCTCATGCCTGGCATAGTGTCATACACACAGTTGGCACTTAATAAATGCTTATTCAAGGAAGAATTTAGAAAACCTATGTAAACATGCTAAAATGCCAATAGTTTGTTGGTGTTAGAGAAGATACTTTGAAGCCAGAATAATCTGGGAATGTTTTTACATTTTAAAAGAAAAATTGTATTAAATTTAAATATGTAAAAAACTGGGGTCAGGATGAAATTGACCCTTGGGCAGCAACCTGTGGTTAAGAGAAAAGGAAATTTCATTAATGATAAGAGGGCTTCAGAGGGCTTAAAGAAGGGATAGAGCCACAGTAGAGGAAGAGTATTGTTTTTAATGATGGTGGGTATTGTTTTCACGTGAGCATTTGGTGGGGATTGGGAAAGAAATAGGTGGAAGTTTAGTAGCCTTAGGATGAGAATAAGAAGTATTTTTTGATTAGGGCTATGATCTGGTAGAATAAATTATCTTCTAAACTGTAGGGAAGAAGATGAACCTTGGGTCCTATTTGTGAATGTGGTCCTGGGGGTAAGATCTGGTCCCTAGACCTTTGGATTGGGTCCTTGAAGAAAATGTTTGGCACCTGAGCCTTGAGTCCTGAGCTTGATCCTGAATTTAATTTCTATGACTGAGGATCTTGGTTAAGATCTGGCAGTATCTGAACTTCTGGTGTTTGACTGGGTCCAGTCCAGCAATCCAAGCTTTAGTAGATCCTAGCTTGGTGGGAATGCAGTGCCATTCCATTGTCTAGGCAGAAGAGCAATACATTCCTGGGCATCAGATTGGGCAATAGAAGCTAGACTAGGCAAATAGCAAGTAACTCATAGTCTAGGGAAACTTCCTACATGCTCCCCCCATGATGACTCCCACCAGTGGTGTCCATTTTCCTGTGCCTTGCTCCTCTGGCTATTTCATGTGTTACTACACATTTAGTTTCAAAAGTCTATCAACACATTTTCATTTTTAAAATGGTACACTATTTATTCCAGGCAGCAGCTACAGCACTGAAGTTTCTTTAGCTCCTTGCAGATTTCCATCCACATGCCAGCTCAGTAAGCATCTTGCAGACTTGATGGCATTTTGAGAATTATTCAACAGCGATCTTCTTTGAATGGCAAGCAGACTCCATGTTATCCCTTCCATTTGTCTTCTTTTTCATCATATCATATGTTTTTTCTCCTTTTTAAAACAAAGGGGAGGGTAGAGCGGCTATTAGTCTATATAGAGAGTAATTATGTACTGACCAATTGATCTGCCCTTGGGGATTATTATCGTTTTTATAAATAGCTTGCCCTCTTCGAAGAAACAGTTCTGTTCTTAGGAACTCATCTGGAAAGAAGATTTCTTCGAGGATATGGGGACCATGTGTGGAATTCAGCTACATCGAAAACCTCTGCAATATAGACAGGCAGAACAACACTGGATGAGATGAAGTTTGGAATAGCTTTTTGAAGAAAATGAGTAGATACAAAGATTGAACTTTTGATCTGTAATTTAAAGGAGGAGAAATATGCAGCTTTGATGCCCAGAAAATTGTAAAAGAGTAGTCGAGGTTGAGTCTTTCAAAAGCTTCTGACTTTTTTACTATTGCCAGTAAATTTAATTCAGTTTTTTTAAGAAAACCTTCTTGTGCATGGTATGGGTCTAGCGGATACTAATGACCAGAAATGAGTCTGAATTCCTTTGTGAAGCTTAATTCCTAGATGGATTAGTTTATTTGCATTGAGATGAAACACCAAGGTACCTTAATTTAGTCATCTTGAGTTATTCGTGGTTTTAAGGATAGTATTTCCATACAGCTGTGTTCTTTAGTTTGAAATATAGAACCAAAAGATAGTGGAGACAGCATAGTAGAATGGAAGGTATCCTAGTCGAATGTGAAGTGTTTGAGGGTTTATGCCTGACCCATAGGAACTGCTTAAGATGGGCATATTAAGTGATTGAACAATTGATTCTGAATTTGAAATCCGAGGATGTGGATCTGAATCCTGTGGCTTTGGGTAGGTCATTTAATTCATCTTGGCCTTAGTGCTCTATCAGTAAAACGAGAGGAGAGATAGCTCCAAAGGTCCTGAATTTTCAATTCTAAATTTATGATCCTATGAATTAATAATTTTAAAATTTAGAAAAATTACAGTTCTAAATTGGGATCCCTAGGAAGGAAATCATATAACATCATTTTTTTAGACCAGTCCTTGGAGTGGAGTCTTACGTATGATTAAGCATTCTCCTGAATATTCAATGGTAGTCTCTGAGGCCCTGAATTAGCAGTAGTCTATACTATTTTTAATGTGTTCATTAAAGTTAAGACCCCAGCATCCATGTAAGCTGATGATTAGAGGAGAAATGTGGAAAAACTGCATATGAGAAACCTTAAAGGAAGCTAGGTAGCACAGTGGATAGAGCAGAGAACTGGACTAGAAGTCAGGAAAACCTGAGTTCAAATGTGGCCTGAGACATTTACTAATTATGTCACCCTAGGCAAATCACTGACAGCTGCCTGCCTCAGTTTCCTCATCTGTAAAATGAAGATAGTAATAGCAGCTACCTGTCATGATTGTTTTGTGGGTAAAATGAGATATCTGTGAAGTGCTTCAAAAACCTTGAGAGTACTATATAAATGCTAGCTAAATGAAAGCTACTATATCTTGTGATACTTGGCATAAAAGTCTTAATTGTTGAATGTATTAAAAGTAAAGTCCAAAGCAACTCTTTACTTGTCTTGAAGACTATACAGTTATAATTCATTTGCTGTGTACTAGGACAAAGAAATAAGAGTAACATTTTATTATTCTTAGACTTTAGATACACTAATATAATAGCATCAGATATCAGACTGCCTTATGAGTAAGATTACTCTGTAACTAGTTTCTTTTTGTAATTTAGTAATTAAATTTCCTGGTGCGGTGAAGGGAGAAGTATGTGTAAAAGAATGAATTGCCTTGCATTTAATTCTTCTCTAGTGACTAATGGGGCTCTGACCACTTTTTGATTTGACATAAGAATTACAAAGAAAAATTGGGTGATTTTGTTTTCTTTTGCAATCAAGATTTTATTTTTGATTTTTTGGGAGAGGACTTGATAAGGTCTTAATTCATATATTTCTAGGCTACATTTCCCCAGTCTTTGGTGCTTTGATGGCTCCATGATTCCATCAGTGTGTGTAATTGTTCCCCTGATAGCAGGGTTTTACCCTGTGTAGATTACGTCCATTTGGTCCCATAAATCCTCCTTAGAGAATCTACTCTGTGGGTAAGAGACCTTCCTTCTGTCCCATAGTGTCTTGGGGCAGAGGATGGAAACCAAATGAATCCTTCATTCTGTCTCTATGTTGTCTCCTGCATGGGTAACTGCTCCTACCTCAGTAATTACCTTCTTCACAGTTATGTAAAATGACAAATAATCCAATTTTTCTCTAGGACAAGTAAGTAGCTGGTTTTTTTTTAAAGAATGATTAAATAATACATATTGATTTTTTTTCCTAAGGTATATATAAATTCTTTATGCCTTGTTTCAGTTGTAATTCGGTAATAACACATATGACCACACCATAAATATGTGTAAAAGTGGTAATGTAGGATTCAAATTTTCCCCGATGCTTTCTCTGCCTGACAGAGATAGACATGCTCTTTCCCTCCACCCAGGTCCCAGGATTTGACCAATTCCTTGACTATCAGGAAGGGACAATGCGCTGTGACTACATGGGTACTCCTTCTAATACTGCCTCCCCCTTCTTACTACCTCTTGGTCATATATTTTTAAATACCGTTGTTACTGTAAAGTCACAACAATCTTAACAATCCACTGCTCTTTGACTCTGGTCACTCAAGGTAACAGGCTGCCCATTCTGAAGCTCCTTTCTCCAGTCCACCATTCCCTGCTTATTCATACCTTTACAAGAGACAGTCCCATCCCTACTGTGTCCTTATGGAACTGTATTCTACCTTTCCATTGTACCCTCTGCAACCCCTGTTCTAATGTTAACCAAGTGCCCTTCACCTTCTTTCTGTGCCCTCCCTCTAGAAACTGTTTTGTGTATGTGTGTGTGTGTGTGTGTGTGTATGTGTGTGTATAGTGTTTCAATTTTTACGGACAAGTTGCTACTCCATAAAATGTAAGGTCATTGAGAGCAGAGCTGTTTCATTTGCTTCCCTTTATGTTCGGTGACTAGCACAGAGGTTGGCACATAGTAGGCAGTTAACAATTTCTTATTGAATTGTAAGGTACTTTGCTAGGTGTTGGGGACAAAAGAGATAGGAAAGTTACAGACCTTGCTGTCAAGGAGCTTTGAGTATAGTGAGGGGAATGCAAAGTACATAAATCACTGTATTGTGAGGAGGAGTAAAATAATTACAAAGGAGAAATAAAGGCAAAGTATCATGAGAAAATTGATGAGGGAGGGATTATGTTCAGTTAGTGAGAGGATGCTTGTTAAGTCTTCACAGAGGAGGTGTAGGATCTCAGGGAAGAAAGGGGTGAAAATGTATAGAGTACAGAATGGAGCAGGCCATTTCAGCATGGAGGATGGTGTGAGTAAAAGCAAGGTGAAGGGATAAGGTAATATTAAAAAAAAGCAGGTTGAATTCTTGACCATTTGAGCTGGAATCTAGACTGTAAATGAGACGAGTGTGAGGTAAGGCTGGACAGGTTGATGGGCTCCAGATGCCAGACTTGGAGGTTTTCTTTGTTGGGAATCAGAGCCACTGAAGATACTTTCTTCATTGGGTCATCTCCAGTCATTGTGATGAATGTCTGGTCACTGGACTCAGATGGCTCTGGAGGAGAAGTGAGGTTGGTGGTGTGCACAGCCCTCCCTCACTCAAAGCAAAGTCAAGTGCAAGTCATGTCATCATTTCTCTGATGGCATGGTCTTCAGCAACGAAGGATGAACCCAAAAGCTGCTTCATAATAGAGTAGAGCACAGACAATGGACTCATGACCTAGTAAGGTTTTTGTGGCTTTTGTGTTCTTGCTTTGATCCAGACTTAAGATTTCAGTGGTGTAGGAAAATCCTAAGTGAGTAAACTCCTTCTACCAATGCTTATTGACTTGTGCTCAGAAATTTCATCTTAAAGTGTGCCTAGGGGTGGGGCAGCAAGAGGAGGGGAACTGAGAGGTTATGTCTTCCCCAGAGTTAACAGCCAATCTGAGTCACAGGACTTTTACATAGTGAAGCCAGCCCCTGCACAAAGTGCTTGGCATGTGGTGGGCACTTCATAAATGCCTTGCTTCCTCTCTTCCCTTTACATTGTTTCATTTTAGCCTCATAACAATGGTGATGATGATGAGATAGCTTTTAAAAAGATATATATGTATGCATATATGTGTGTATGTATATGTGTGTATATATGAAAGTATATTATAAATGTGTCTATGTGTATACATGTATATATGAAAGTATATTATAAACATGTCTATGTGTATATATGAAAGTATATTATAAATATTAGGTATGTCTATATGGATATATAGACAATGCATACACACATGGGTGTATATATATGTATGTATGTGTGTATATATGTATATGTGTGTGAATATATATGTACATATATGAAAGTGTATTATAAATAATTGTCATTTGACCTAAACCACAACCCTGGAAGGTATATGCTGTTATTATCCCCATTTTATCCCTGAGGAAACAGAGGCAGACAAAGATTGGCCCAGAGTCACACAGCTAGGAAATGTCTGAGATCACATTTGAACTCAAGTCTTCTGACTCTAGGTACAATCTTTATCCAATAAACCATCATATTTCCCAGATTTGAACTCAGGTCTTTTGACTAAACCATCATCTGTCTCATAAACATGATTCTATAACTGACTGAATGTTAAACTTGACTGGGTCCTCATGCCTACTACAGATAAACAAGTGAATTTAACCTGATTTTGTGCTCTAATATACAAGAAAAATATGAAAATATGAGCAGACACTATTTGAACATTACAAAAACAAACAAAAGACCCATCAGAACAGAAGAAAGCAAAGAAATGAAAAAGCCAGAAAGCCAACCCTCACTTTCTCCGAACTACTTTGAATTTGGAGGCAAGGAGAGGAGAATGCCCCTCTGCTTCTCCTGGCGCCAGTTGTAAGAAGAGGAAGCTTGCTCAGCTGTCACTGCTGAAGCTTGTTGACCTCTGGATAAACAGAGGTCTTTAGACTCCAGATTCTTTTAGTGTTGCTCTTTTAGCTACAACAACTATATTTAAAATAAATAAAGGAAAATGAAAGGAAAAAAACTATTCTTGCTTCTGGTTGATGATGAAATAAGCAGAGTTTAACTTGTGTTTGAAATTGAGGGATCTTAGGTCTCCTGATCTAATAATAGCCACCTGAAGGTATGAAGTGAAACAGTTTGAGAGGATGATATTGCCTGAATAAAATGCTGCTTAGCGTTTTCCAAAAGTTCCTTTCCTTACTGATCTCTGCATTTTCTTCGATTTTCGTTGGTGGTAGTGAAGCTGAAAATGCTAGGTCATTGCCTCGAGGCCACATGTGGCCCTCTAGGTCCTTGAGTGAGGTCCTTTGATAGAACCAAACTCCACAGAACAAATTAGCTGTGAGGCCACATGTGGCCCTCTAGGTCCTCAGGTGCAGTTTGGATTCCTTCAGAGGGCCGCAGGCCCTGAGACTTCAGATTCCCCACCTCTGGCTAGATTAAGGAAATATTGGGAGCAAGGTTAGCCAGAATCAAAATAGAAAAGTTACAGGTTTTTAAGAAATGGGTAAATTCCTTACTTTGATCTGTCTGTACTGACCTCACTCACACAGGAAGAGAAAGTCCTTTGCATTTGTGCATTTTTTTCTACTGAACTTTGTAACTTTCTCGTTTTCCTCATTTTTCATTTTATCAAAGTAGAAAACAGGAATTCTATCTCTCGAGAGATTTTTTCCCCTACTAAAATCAGCTTAAATTCTTCTAATTATTCACAGATGAAATTAGGTCCAAGAGAACAAATATTAAAGTTTTTGTTACCCTGTTGTTTTTTCTACTCTGAGGAATGGTTATCTTTCTCTCTGAAGCTGTTATGTTAATTGATAAGGATTTCAACATACTTCACTGTTGGTGTAATCACCGTATTTTAATGTGATAAGTTTTAGACATAGGCAGATCTGGAAATAATTTAGGTGCTTGTTTTTTAAAAAGATGTATATATTATAAAAATAGCTAAAATGTGCTCTCACTGGATTCTCTAAAGTAGGTTAAAACTGAGAGGTGTTTTAATCTGGAAACCTTTTAAGGCAGAATTTTCTCTTGAAACTCAGAGAAGTTTTCTAACTGGAAAGAAATTGTGCTTTATGGTAGAATTTCAGTATAATTAATTTGTAATGGAATGCTGTTGTTTGCTTTTTTTTGTGTGTTTATAAAAATAATGAAATGAATAAGTTCTCTACCCCCCATTATGATCCTTAAATAATTGGGATGATAAGAATTTAATCTATCTAACTAATATCCATTTTTATCAAGGTTTAAAGAGTTTCATCTTGAAGAAAGATTTATCTGTGGTTTGTGTTTTATATTATGAGACTAAAACAGGAAATCTCATCATTTCACAATTAAGAAATATTTTCAGAAATACGGTGTTATCTACACAATCAGAGTAATATAGGCACGAGTGATTTCTTGCATACCTGTTTTCAGAACATAAAAACAAGAAAGGATTTCTGTGTCTCATATGGTCTACTTCTGTAGCCTCGTGGTGGAAGCTGACATCAGTATTCTCTGGAGATTTTGCAGAAAAATCTTAAACCAGGTGCAGAAAAGATGATGAATATCGAAGAGAGAGGATGTGGTGGCTTAAAAATGTTTCTGATCTTTAGTACACAGTTCAGCCAAATGTTGATTCCATGAAAAATTAGTGTTTGAAGAGAGGAAAAGGACACCCCTTTAGTTTCTTGACCCAGGTGTTTGCGAATTCCTTAATAATCTAGAAATAATTACAGGGAAATAGTCAGACTCTTAAAGTAAAACCTTCCCATTTGCTTCAGTGAAATGACTTCTTCAGCTTCTGGAGCTCTGGGGAATAGTTCATGATTTGGATGGAGATCATGACAGATTTGGTGGCTTTCGTCTGTAACTAATTAAATTCTGGTCATTTGATCTCCAATTCCACCCACAGAGTGAAGTCCCTGACTAATTGCAAGAAGGGTAGTGAATTATCTCTGATTCTACCCTCTCCAAACTGTGTACATCCTTAATGCTTTATTATGAAAAAGGGAGAATGTTCCAAATGTAGAAAGTAGAAAAGGATGGTCTTTTAGTAAATAAATGAAAAATAGCTCATCATGTTTTAATTATCATTGAAGATAAGATCACCTTATTTGGGCTATATTTCAGTGGATAGAGGTGTTAATGAAAGCCAGAGAAGTCCCTGTGTTAGCTTCACACAGTCTTTGAATTCCCTGGAATTTTGGGTGGCTGAACTTGGGCAGTATGTACTAGAAACCCTTAGGGCAGAAAGCTTTGAGATAGAAAGCACTGGAGCTGATTCAGGTGAGTGGACCATGTTCAGGACCATGAAATAAATGCTGATTCCAAATGCGAAGATCAGGTACTTTGGAATGAGTCATGTCTACTCTCTCAAAGAAGAGATAATGTGTGTACACAATGTGATCTGACCACTTTGGTTACTCTACGAGAAGCATTGCTATGGTTCCATAAGATTTGGGGGTACATGGAGAGTTCAAGGAGGACCAGCACCCCTGGTGTGAGGGCTTACCCAGTCCTCTTCAGGGCTGCTTGTCCACTTTTGGTGTCCACCTGTCACTTACCTCTCATCTGTGGTTCCAAGAAGCTGTAGCATGTACAGTGGCCACATTCCACTTAAACCGTCTCAGCAGACGGGCTAATCCAGTTGGAGGGTAACCAACAGGCCTGTCTTAACTAGTATAATACATATCCGTACCACTCATTTGTTACCTCACCCTAAGTAAGTATCTGAATAGGCCCTGACCTCAAGGGGCCAAGGTCTCCCAGTGCATCCTGGGCCATCTCCAGTCATACTGGATTCAGATGGTTCTGGAGAAGTGAGGCTGGTGACCAGCACAGCCCTCCCAACAAAGTCAAGTGCAAGTCATGTCGTCATTTCTCTGATGGCATGGTCTTCTTCAGCAATGAAGGACAAACACTACAGCAACAATCTGATTCCGTAGAATGAGCTGCCGAATTTGGAGTTACGGGCCCTAAATTCCAATCCTGACTACCTGTGTGACTTAAGGTAAATCAGTTAAACTCTCTGGACCTCTCAGTTTCTTCAGTTGTAAAGTGAAGAGTTTGAACTCTATATCTATTGAGTAATTTCCAACACTAAATAGATGAATCTTTAGTCATATATGAACTAGCATGATCAATTCTTCTTTAGAGTTAAAACAGTATATTTCTAATGGATTCATATGAAATGTCTTTAAACTTTCTTTCTCTCCTAGGATCCCTGGAAGCTCCGTGGAAGGCAGGACTTGTTACATTTTTGTCTTGTTTTCCTAGCACTTAGTACAACACCCCACAGAAATATTAAGCCCTTAATAAATGTTTGTTGATTGATAATTAATATGGGAAATGCTTAAGCTCCTTGAGAAAAGGGATAGTTTCATTCCTTGTACTTGTACTAAGTGAATACTCCTGGTTACCTTTCTGCAAGGATATTGTGAGGGTCAGATCAGATGATATATAAGAAAGTGCTTTGTAAACTATGGAGTGGTAGACCAATTTGAAGTATATCCTATGGTTTAGCTTAGTATGAAAAAAACCCCATTTTTTTTATATGTGAGAATTGTCAAAGTAGGTTTAGATCAGTGTTCTATCCAGAAAAGTTTTCTGCTGCCATGGGTGGTCCCCCCAAAAACGTGGCGTGTGGAGGGATGTATATTTTCCTCTCAACTTGGATCCTTTCTGCCCACTCACCCTGGGCAAATTATGTCCTCTTTCATTAATCTGGTGTTAGCTCCCTGTGTGTGAAAAGGAAAAGTATGAAAAAGAAAAAATTTGTCCTATTCAGTTGAATGTGTCATCTCCTATAGGCAGCTTTTTGAGGGCTGAGAGAGCTGTATTTTTAAAAATTTTGTATCTCAGTTTCCAAGCGAAATTCTTTGAGCCTACTAGGTACTTAAGAACGGTTTACCATCAGTTGTATTGTATCTATCAAATGAGAGTTGGGACTACATGAAGACCTTCATCATAGTCTATAATTTAGCTGTCCAAGGTTAGCCCTCCCATTCTACTGGTGGTGCTTCCTCCTGAAAAATGGATTACTGTTATTCTTATTAATTATCATTGGTCTGGCTTGGTGATTTCATTAGTTTAGGGAGCTCCTTGTAAAGATACTCCCTCCGTCATCAATCTGCCACTTAATTAGGGGCTCTGAGAGATTAGACGATTTGCCTGGGGTCATTCATCACATCTCAGTAGTGACAAGGACTGAGTTGAAATCAGGTGTTCCTGACTGGTCCATTATGTCAAATTATCTTGATTTTTTTTCTTAAAAAAAAGCTTTTTTTCTGAAACCTGTTCCCACTTCCAACTATACTGTTCCTGTAAGACAGAGTCCAATTTTCTTCTTCCCACTGTTAGCCTCCAGTTCTTAGCATAGATGTCCATAATACATCCCTGTGTCCATAATGATGGATCAGCTAGTTGATTAACTGATGTGTCTACACATTTCAAAAAAGAATAACAAATTACATTGGATGCAGTCATTGAGATGCTATACCTTTTACTTTTTCAGTTTTGTATTGCTAGGAACCTAATGTTTTTTTACATCAATACCTTTATTTTTTTATTTTTAAATTATTTGTTTTTAGGAACCTAATTTATAAGCAATGCTTCCATTTTTCCTTAACTGATTATTGAATTTAAAAAAGAGGGTTAGCCAGAAACAGTTTCTGCTTGAGTACAGTTTGCATGTGGAGCCTTTGGATTCCAGTTTCTGACTATATCGCTGTGGTTGTGAAGGGTAGGTTTCATGTTTATTTTCCATTTATGTCTGCCATCTAGTAATTTTGAACTTTAGTCTGTTTCAAAAAATAAACAAGTTGAATTTTGAATAATTTTTGTATTATTTAATTTTTTACATATTATACGTTACATTTTATATATTACATTTATTTTTGCATATTATATTATAACATTTTATATATTATACTATATTTATATTATTATATTGATTTTTTTAAAAAAAACACCTATAAATAATCCTTGGAGAGAATTTTACCATTGATTGAAGTAATGCCTCAAATAATGTTTCATCGTTATTCTGTTAGTGCTAAGTCATAGCAATCGCTAATGGCCTCAATACCCTAGAGTTTATTTCTTCCTTGTAACCTACTGGTTCTGCTAACGGCGTCATTCTCCACTGCAGCATTTAGTATGCAATAATTGGTACTAGAATCTGTCCTCCAACCAAAAGTCCTCACGGGATAATTGTCATCGTCCTTTCAGAATGGAATGTTGAAAGAGTGCTGGTGCTCTCTGCATAAGTTTTCACTGCTATCTGACCTGTAAGTGTAGTTCTTTATACTATTTCCAAACATATGTTTTCTTCTGGTAAACTGTCTCTGTCAGTTGAATTTTTCACTGGACTTAACATTTTATTTTAATGTGCTTTTAGAACTCTAGGAGACAATGTGGCTGTGTTTCATTTAGTTGCATCCTTGGTGATGCGAACCAGACTCAAATGTGTTATGAAGTAGGGCTCCCTGCTTAATTAAACAAATGAAAGAAGTAAAAATCCTTTCCATTCATCCTCACCATTCATACTTGATTGTGTCATGCACCTGAAAAATGTATCTGGAAGTACAAGAACATACACATTAGCTTCTTGGCAGCTATTTCTAATAAATAGAGGCCTCTGAAAACCCCTTTAAATTAGGCTTAAAACTCTAAACAGTTGTTTAAAGATGTCACACTATTAGGGAATTTGAACATGTGATGTAGCTCAACCTATATGTACCTTAAATTTAATATTTTATTTTTATTGTGAACTTTAACCCTGAAAAGAATATTTTCATATGTATAGCAGAAGAGAAAAAATTTTAAATTATTTTTCCCACTTAATAGTATTTTACTTTTTCCAATTACATGAAATTGTGAATTACATTCACTTTTGTAAGATTTTGAATTCCAATTAATTTTTTCCCTCCTTTTCCTCCCTTTTACCCAAGACACAAACAATCCAATATAGGATTGTGTATAATCCTGTTAAGACATATTTCCACATTAGTAATGTTGTGAAAGAAAAATCAGAACAAAAGGGAAAAACCATAAGAAAGAAAAAACATGAAAAAAAATTTAAACCGTGAATCCTCATTTCATGATGCCTGCTTTTTTCTCCTTAAAGTATACAATAAATTCTGTGCTTTCCAAACTATCCTGTTTTTCCGTGTTTCCTTCTGATCTCTTCTGTGCATTTAAAAAAATATTTCAGTGATCTTTTTTTGTCATCACTACTTATAACTTTGTCTATACTTCTCTCCCTTCAGTTAACTGAAAAAAAGGAGGCAGAACTCTTGTAACAAACACAGTCAAGCAAAATTTATCCATGCAACGATCATGCTCAAAAATGGATGTTTCTTCAGCTTGTGTCTGGAGGCATGATTAGCCTTTGTGTTTAGCAGAGTTCCTAAGTATTTCAAAGTTGTCCTTTTTTACAGTGTTGCTGTCTTTGTAGAAATTGTTTCCTACCTGCATTCAACTCCGCATCAATTCACATGTTGTTATACTAATTGGCTTGTTTTAAACATAAGGGTAGAATAAATAAAATGACCCCAAAGGTCTACTTGGTTCCTTCCTCTTTGGCTTTAGGGAGTTTATGTTAGATGAAAAGTTTACAATTATTCTGATTCAATTAGGAAAATTCCTAAAATCTAGGCAGAAGTTGGGCTTTTTTCTTACGCTTACGTTTATATCTGTTTCTAGTTAACCTATAGCCTCTTTGGGATTGAGGCAAAATTCAGTTTACTGGAAATATTTGGATAATGAAAAAGTGTGATGGGAAGCAATACATAACGATCTTGGAAAAATAGGTTAGATCCAGTTTGTGATGGACTTCAAATGCCAAGCAGAGGAGATGTATTTTTTGTTTAAGAGGCAGTAGGGGGGCCCTTCTTGAGCAAGGGAGTATCATGATAACAGATATGATTTAGGAATATCAGCTTCATAGCTGTGTGGAGTGGGTGGATTTTCATGGTGGAACTGGATACAAGGAAACTAATTAGAAGGCTCTTCAAGGCAAAAGGTGATGAAGGCTTGCACTAGAGCATTTTGGTGCAAGTAGAGAGAATGGGGAGCCATGTGAGATTTTTTTGAAGGTGCAACTAACCCATTGACAACTGATAGAGAAGTGAGGAGAGATGGGTGGTACTCCAAGGTTACAAAACTGACTCATTAGAAGAATTATGGTGTCCGTGACATAACGGTAGAAGTTAAGAGGGGCAGGTTTAAGGGCTAAGAGAATGAATTCTCTGCTGAATTTGAAATGACATTGGGGATCCACTTGGAGATTGGGACTGGAGTTTAGGAGAGATGAAGGCCGGACATTTCATTCTCTCCTCCTCCCCCTCCCCCTTCTCCTCCTTCCCCCCTCATGACAGCTTTGGTGTGCTCTGAATGTTCAAGAAATGGATGATGGTCTTAAAAAAGAGACCGAAAAGGATGTGTCACACATATAGGAAAAGGAGCAAGACAGATCAGTTTCAGAAACAGATTTACCCTGGAAAAGAGAGTATGCAAATGTAGGTGGGTTAGTCATTGTAAAATGCTGCAGAAAGTTTAAAAAGTCTGAGGCCTAAGAAGAGGTCATTTCATTAAGCAATAAAGAAGTTATTGATAATCTTGGAGGGAACAGATATAATTAAATGATAGGGACGGAAGTCAGATTGTAATGGCTTGAAGAAGGGCATGGGAGGTCATAGGATCATATATTTAGAGCTATAAGGGACTTCAAAGGCCAGAGTAAAATTTTCTCATTTTACATATGAGGAAATTGAGGCACAGAGCAGTTAAATGACTTGTCAGCTAGTAAGCACTAAGGCTGGATTTGAACTCAATAATTCTTTACTCCAAGTTCAGTTCTTTGTCTGCTATACCATGTGGCCTTTCAAGTTGATGCATCGCCGTAGCCACAGCTGCATTTTATTTATATATTTACTTTGTTTTAGCATTAGCATATGTATATTTGACCCTAGATTCCCAAGTAGATTTTCCCATTGTTGTGTTCCTCCTTCATTTTTGAAGAAGACTGTGACATCAGACAAATAGTGACTTCAGTAAAGAAGAACTTAATACCACTCTAATATTTCTTTGTATGGTCACAAGAGATCAAAGTACAAAAAGAATATTTTGAATTTATGAATCGTGCATTTTCATATTTATCTTTGATTTAAAATGTAGTCAATTTCTTTTAAACCGCTATCATGGATTGTATTTTCTTACAGTTTTGCTTTCACATCATTTTGGGGGGAAATTGAATAGGAACCATAATGACATCATTCTTGGCTCAGGAATATGTATTTATTTTCTAGGCAAAAAAATATTCATCACCTTTGAGAGTTGACACATTTTGTCATGTACTATTCTATTCCATTAAAAAAATGCTCCATATATAAAAAGAAAGCAAAAATAAGCTATTACTAGTTGATTATCTCAGTGGTTCATGTTGTGTCTAAACTTTAAGGCCCAGCACTTTTTATCATCCTTATCATTATTCATCCTGTCCCTTAGTTCACAGTTGTGTGGCTTGTTTTGTGGGTTTTTTTAATCACCTTTCCAGGCTGGACAGATTCCATTTTTTTATATGTTGAAGTAGTTGTAGACTAGGTTACCTTGTCTAAATCAGAACGTGGACAAATTCCAGTGATAGACAAAGAAGCATTCAACTGGACCTACAAAGCTGGGTTATTGATTGCTTCATGAATTAATTTTTACTGTATATGTATATTATATTTATTTGGTAGCAACATGAAATGCAACCTAGACACATTTCAATTTTTTAAATTTAACTTTAAAAATTAATTAATTTTTAGTTTTCAGCACTCACTTTTATAGGATTTTGAGTTATAAATCCCCCCTATTTCCCCTCCCCAATACAGCATGCAATCTGATATAGGCTATCCATGTACAAAACATATTTCCACATTAGTCATATAATGAAAGAAGAATCAGAAGAAAAGGAAAAAACCATGAGAAAGAAAAAAAAATCAAAAAAAGAGAAAGTAGTGCGTTTTGATCTAAATTCAGACTCCATAGTTCTTCCCCTAGATGTGGACAGCATTTTCCATCATGAGTCTTTTGGGATTGACTTAGATCATGGCCTTGATGAGAAGAGCTAAGTCTGTCAAAGCTCATCTCAAGTAGTGCTGCTGTGTACAGTATTCCTGGTTCTACTTCCTTCACTTGGCTTGATAACAATTTTTTGAACCTCACTATTTATCTTCCCTTTCCCTCCACCAAAACCACCACAATAACTAGTCGAGGAGAGAATACTTGTACCCAAGATACTATGTCTTTGTCTTGGGAGTCTGAGTCTTTACGGATTTCTCCCCACTAAACACTAACTTCTCACTTAATTTTTTACCATGACAGATATTCCATGGCTCACCATTGTCTCAAAAGATTATTCTGCGTTGATCTACCTTGTGCTGTCTCCACAACAAGGCATGTCTCGTTTGTCCACCAATATTCTCTCATAAAGGAACTGCCTTCCGAGAAGTACGGTCAATGATTTCCTTTATCATCTGCTGCTCAGAGGCAGGAGCTGCACATGTGTTTCTGCCTCAAAATTCTGTAGTTTCCCAATCACTCGGCACCCTTATAAGGATATAAACTTTACCTATAGGACATTTTTAAAAAAATAGCATAAAGATAAATGTGTCAATAAAGAAGACATAGAAAACGAGAAATGTGAAAACAAGAAGAACCTACCAACTTGCTGGGTTTTTTTTGAACATTATTCATTTGTAGGTGTTAGCCAACACGTTATTTTCGTTTTTCAGTTATTTTCAGTTGGCTGACTCTTTGGGGACCCTATTTGGGGTTTTCTTGGCAAAGATACCACAGTGGTTTGCTGTTTCCTTCTCCAGTACTTTTTATAGACGAAGAACTGAAGGAAACAGGGTTAAATGACTTGCCCAGGGTCACACAGCTACTAAATGTCTGAGGCTAAATTTGAACTCAGGAAGATGACTCTTCCTGAGTCCAGGCTCCGCACTCTATCCATTGTGCCACCTTGCCGCCCTAGCCAATACATAAGATATTGGGGGAAAAAACTAGAACTCTGATATTTCCTTTAATAAGATGTGGCTAACCAGATGTTGAGTCTTGGAGATACCTACTAGAGACTTCTTTTTTGAGGACTTCACTGAGTGGCCAGTGCTCCAATTGTTCAAGTGAATGTCAATGTTCTCTCTCCCAGACTAACTTGTATTTGAAAACGGGACCAGATGATGTTCTGAGGATAAGCCTAAAATCAGGAAGGTCAAACTCTCAATCCTGGCCTCAATGTGACCTTGTTAGCTATGATTTGAACAGATTGATTAATTTGAACCCCACCTGTTTGCTTGTGCGTAAGGAAGGGGAGTGGTGAAAGGTTTGAAAGGTTACTTTAAAAAATATTTTTCTAACTTTAAGGATAAAAAAACTCAAGTAATTGGCAAAACCCATTAGACTTTCTCTTAAGACATTTAATCATTAAACATGAGTGATAAGAATCCGGCTTTCACTTTAAAACTTGTCAGATATTTCCATTTTATCTATTACTTTTTTCATTAAGTTTCTCTACCTTTCCCTTTCTTAACTTCCCTCTTCTCCTTTATTTCTCCTTTATTTATTAAAGCACCAAAAGTGCTAAACTATTTCTTTAATGTCAAAATCGCTTCCATATTTATACAAGATGGCCCTTTCCCTTTCTTTGAGTCTCGGCTTAAATGATCACATTTGGAATTTTAAAGTTTCTAGACATCCAATAATAAAAGACTAGAAAAATACTGTTATGTAATACAATGCTAGTTATTTAAGGATAAAATTTAATTTAACTTTTGCAAATTCAGTTTTGATGCACATAATGAGAAATTCATTTTTGGTTGGCAAATAGTATACTTGTTGACTTATATAATATAATAATACTTATAAATAGTATACATGGTTGTCCATTCCATTCACTTTCTGTCCTTAAGATACCACAGATCTCTTCAAGTTCAGCTTGGTATTTATTCTGATTTTCAACATGTTTTTGTCCTCTTTTGGTTTGTGTGTTCTAGGAAAATGTCGTAAAGGCAGGAAAGGTCTTAAACTTCCAGATAATATACTTGTTTTAAACACATGCATGTATGGGAGGGAGTGCTTGAACACACATTAAATATCTATGGTTAATAGAGCTTTCCAGGTATTTTTATTTCAGTTCTTTGCAGTAAAGTTTATGTAGAATTTTCAAAAGTTTCATTTAATTTGAACAAAATAGTTAATACTTTTGTACTTAACTACAAAAAATCTTTCTTACTAATAAATAAGCTATTAATGGGATTTTGTGTGTAATATTTCAGCAAGTTGTGGTAATGTGGTTGCAGCAATATTATAATACATGTACTTCCACCAAATAATAAGCAGTATCTACCTAAAACCTTCAGCAAGCATTATATGCAATGGTGATAAGCTAGATGAATTTCCAGTAAGATCAGGGGTGAAGCAAAGATGTCCATTATTACCACTATTATTCAGTATGGTACTAGAAATGTTAGCTGTAGCAATTAGAGAAGATAAAGAAATTGAAGGGATAAGAATTGGCAAAGAAGAAACTAAGTTATCACTCTTTGCAGATGATATGATGATATACTTAGAAAATCCCAGAGATTCAAGTAATACATGTACTTTAGAAAAAGTAAGAATTGTTTTAAAAGTTTTGAGGAAAATTTAATATTTTAGAAAAAGAAAAAGTCCATATGGATCACATTCTAAGCTGTCTTTTTTTCATGAACTTTGATCAGCATTAACTCATTTCTACTTTTCAATCCTTCGGATTCGAGTACATTTTAAACATACTTCTAAATTGACTTCGGGGCTCTAGCTGTGTTTAACTTGGGAGCACTTGTTAAGCATAGATTTTCACTACTTAGAGACTCAGTACTCTGAAAGCTATTGGTTTTTCTCACATCTATGGAGTGCCTTGTAGATGAACTAAGGAACCCCACCCCAGACCCACTCCCCCCCTTCTCCATCCCACACCCCCTTTTGGTTCAGGCCAGGTTTATTGAATTCCTTTAGTACAAACAAGGGGTAAGGTGATATCCTTGGTGATATGAATGACCTTGACATGGCCATATTGCCTACGTGTAATGATGCTGGACTTTTTGCTCTAATAGAAATTGTCGGCTATCAGTTGTATGTAGTTACAGGATTAATCACTTACCTTTCTTGCTTAACTTTCACTTATTATAAGTTCTTTTGTTTACATTTTGCTATTTAATTAGATGAGAATCAAAGATAAAATACATCAATACATCATCAAACATTTATTAACTGCCTACTATGTGCTAGGCACTGTGCTACATCCTGGGCATACAAAGAAAGACAAAAGACAGTCCCTACCCTCAAGGAGCTCACATTTTTAACGGAGGAGATCACGTGGAAATAGCAAGACATAGAAAGGATTCATTGGAAATAATCTGAGGGAAGGCATTAAGAAGGTAAGAAAGCATGGTGAACTGGATTATAAAAAAATGAAAATGAAAATACTGACTTGGAAAACAGGAGATACCTGGAGGTTTCTTGGTTCGGTCTTCATTTGTATCTGACTCTTTGTGACCCTCTATGAGGTTTTCTTGGTAAAGAGAATAGAGTGCTTTGCCATTTCCTTTTCAAGTGGATTAGGGCAAACAGGGGTTAAGTGACTTGCTCAAGGTCATACAGCTAGCGAATCTGAGTGCAGATTTGAACTTAGATCTTGACTCGATGCCCAGCATTCTGTGATTCTGCTAAGCCCACTAATGACATTTATAATAAATACCTTTGTATTTATGGGGAGACTTTTGTGAAATGATCAAAAACAGAGTAGATAAAGCAGAAGCAAGAAAACAACATGCAGAAGCGACTCTGACAATGTAAATGAAAAATACAGTAGGACAGAAATCCAATCTGAATGCTGTCAGATTATATTACCCTGCTTGGGCCTTTGGAGAAGAGTTAAGAAAATGAATCTCCCCATTGATTCCAGAGATAGCGCACTATGGGTGTGGAATATTGCATAGGCTGAAAGGCACCGACAGTGGATTGGTTCGTTTTGCTCATATACTTCTTTTCGTCTTTTCTTACTCTTCCAAGGGGATGGCTCATTGGGGAGGAAAGGGAGTGCGTGGGATATATTTGGATATGAAAATAAAATAAAGACAAAAAATATCCATAAAAATAAGACATCTTGAAAAATTTATAACTATGTTTGAGAAAAAAAAAATCAATCACTTAACTCTTCTGTTTTTTTAGTGACAGTAAAGAAAGAATTAAAGACATTGGTTCCAATGAGACTCTGGAATGATTTGTGGAGTGATAGTGCATTATCGTCCAAGTCATGCTAGGCTAGTAATACATTTTCAACGATGTCTTTTGAATATCATCTCTCTTTATGTTTGTGTTTAGGTGTGCCAAATAGCCAGATTTCAAGAATTTGTGAAGTACATCAGTGGTAAGGGGAGTCAGTGAGTGCTGATGGCTCTTTCTAGAAATTTTATCACCAAAAGGAATGACAAAAAGGGTTCTATATCCTGATGTGACAAATTATTTCATCTCTTTTAACCTCATTTTCCTTATCTGTAAAATGAGGGGAATTGGGCACAGTCATCTCCAAGTCCAAGTTAGGTTCTCCAATTCTATCATCGCATGGTTCTAATGACCCCAATATCTCTGATAAAATTTTGATTATAGAAATATAGAGAATTTGTCTTGTAATTCATGAGGTTTCATGTAAGAGAAGCAACCTTCATTTTTATAATGTCATTTTGTGATAGAAATAGCTGCCTATGTTGACTTATCAAAGGCTTACTTTTATTCACCCAGGATTACATCACTGTGAATACTACCTTTGCCATTGAAGATCACATAGCTTAAAGTATTTCATCCTGATATACTCATTGCCTCACCATAAACCAAATGGTAGTGAGGGGTATCTTGCTAGCAACTGCCCAGGTGTATGACACTTTCTGAGGTGCACCTGCCAGAGTCATCAGATAAACTAAAAGGAATATTGCTTATGCTAGTGTGGGTGCCCAGACTCAAGTTGGATTCTAATCATCCTGAGTGGCCAGTATCTGAAGCAGGAGAGAACTTGGAAGGTTATCCTTCATTTGGAAGCCACTAGTAGGAGGTTAGAATGGAGGAAAGTTGGGTGATAAAGTAAAGTGAAGAGGGTAGAGTTTTGTTGCACACTGAACCTGAGATTTACTATTTTAGGGAAGATGGGATGGCATCCATTTTCCCACCTCTGACCCACTCTGCAGAGTCATCCAGAAACTCACTGAGTCTTGGGTACTCCCACTTGGAAGGATGCTGCAACATTGATACATCTCATGGTTCTGATTTCTCTCATATTAACAGTTCCACAAATCCATTGTCTCATATTTTTATGTGCATTTGAACTATAGTGGAAATTTTATTTTTTAAAATTATTTTTATATAGATTTAAATTCCTTCTGTCCCATTGTATTCTCTCCCACCAATTGTGCAACAAATGAAAAATAAAATATTCATAAATATAAATAGTCCATCAGAACAAATCCCCATAATAGCCGGGCAGGAAAATAGATGTGTCCCTCTGAATTTTAAGCACATCACCTCTTTTGAAGGATGTGAGGGGTTTGCTTCATCTTTAATCCATTGGACAAATGATTTATTATTGCATTAATCAGGTTTTTGAAGTCTTTCAAAGCAATTTTTATTTGTAATGTCATTTTCATTGTATAAATTGTTCTACTTTTGTTGATTTCCTTCTGCTTAAGTTCATAGAGGTCTTTCCAATTTCCTCTGATACTGTCCATTTCATCATTTCTTATGCCATCAATAAAAATTTTATAGATATATCATAACATGTTCAGCTGTACTCCACTGGGAGGACAGATAGCTCCTTAGTTTTCCATTTTGGGTACTACAAAAATAGCTGACCTTTGCGCATAGAGTTCCTTTTTGTCTTTTATAGATGTCTTTCACGAATAAGTTTAATTATTATACATACCTGGGTCAAAGGATATGGTTTAGTAACCCTTGGAGGCATAATTAGGGAATCTTCTCTGCCTTACCTACAGAGGATATTTTCATGGCAAATGCAGTAATAAATACAATTAGGGGTCTTATTGAATTTGAGTGGTTCGGCTGTAACATCTCCATAACTGATATCACTGCCATTTTCGACCTTTTACATGCTGCATAAAGAATGTGCAACATAGGTACATTTTATATCCATTCAAAAGAACTGTTCAGTGGATGATAATTTGACTTTCAAAGGGGAAAACATATGCTTATTCATGCTGTAACACTTTTCTGTAATTTCCATCAATATCTGTCGTTGTCTTCTGGCCCGTTCTATTCATTTTCTGAATAGATCTTAAGTACTCTGGATTCCAAGTAGTTTGTTTAATTATCTTAATGTAATCTTTGTAATGATTTTAAGCTGTTTCCCTTGGTGAATAATTGCCCAGAAATCTTGATAATTGGCATTAAAACCGCAAGGCATGTTTCCTGTTACCGGTATTTGGGGACTGCTGTCTTACAAAGGTGCCTTTTTGAATGATTCAGAGTCTATGTGTTTTGTATTGGCAAATGGTGGAATATGAATTAATAATTTATTAAATGAATACTTGAATATATTGAAAACAGCATATTTAGAAAAAAAGAAAAATGTGAAATCACCTTATAGCTAAATTTTAAATATCTTGTAGCTGATTATTTTATGAAAATCCATCTTGGTTTAACTGTTTTTTAAACTCCTATACTTTTACTATATCTTGACACTATATAGTGACTTTTTTTGGTATTGGTTTTAAGACGCATACACTAACAATATTTTTAAAAACACAATTATATGGCTACTCACTTAATGAGATTTCTATATTATCTATTTAAAAATACCTTTTTTGCTTGTAGCTTCATTAAATTGCCTAATATTCCAAAAAAATGTACTCAATAAATTATGATGACCATCATTCATTCAAAAAATATGCTATAACTGCAATATACATGACACTCTTCGAGGAACAGTAATTTGAGGACAGCATGATGTCATTTTGATGCGATGAAAAGAGTTCTGTATCTAGAATCAGGGGAGGTGCTGCTTTGTGACCTTGGGCAAGTTACCTAACTTTTCTGTGTCTGTTTCCTCCTCCCTGTAATGAGTGAATTGGACTAGATTTTCTTCCATTTCCTCTCTATATATCTTATATTTCCTCTGTATATATCTTATTTACCTGTTGTTTCCCATCTTAGGCAAAGACTCTGTTTTTCTTCCTTTGTTATCCCCATTGTTTAGCACAGTGACTGGTATAGTGTTAATTGAATAAATATTTCTTATACCTCTAAGTCTATTATCCTATGTTTGTTAATCACAATTTCATTGGGCAGCTAATTTGTAGCATATTATAGGGGAATATTAGTCTCACCGTATGCTGGCCTCGTTAGACATCTGCAGTATTTTATTCAGTTTTGGACACCACTGTTTAAGAAAGGCATCGCTAAGCTGGTGCATATGCAGAGGAAAGCAACTCAATTGGTGAAGATTCATGAGTCCCCATCATGTGAATATCATTTGAAGGAACTGGGCATATTTAGCATGGAGAAGAGAAGTCTCCGGGGGAGAGGAGAAGTGCCAGGATAGCTGCCTTCAAGTATGTGAAGGACTGTCATGTGGAAGAGGAAATATATTTGTACTATTTAGCCCCAGAATGGGGAACCAGGAGCAATGCTGGAAGTTGCAACTAGACAAATTTAAACTTGATTTCAGGAAAACCTTGGCAGTTAGCCTTATCTGAAAGTTCACTGGGCAGCCTAGAGAGTTTCCCCTTCCTCCAAAGGCTTCAAGTTGAGGCTGGATAATCACTTGTGTCATATATCTAGTATGCTGCAGTTGGACTAGATAGTTGTTGAAGACCTTTCTAATGCTCAGATTCATTGATAAATAAATGAAACGATTTCAATTTGGTTTGGTCCCATGGCATCATGAGTCTATACCAGGCAGTAGGGCATAGGCAAAAATGACTTCAGATAGTTGGATTATGGGGGCAGGGACAAAACGAAACCAACCCACCGCCTGTCTCAGCTTGCCATGAAGACCATCCTCATGCCTTCCAGTCCTGGGGTAAATTCATTTCTACTGCAAATCTTGCAACTGAGCCAAGAACACTAACATTATGATCCTTATAATTAAAAAATATGGAGTGTAAAGATGGCTTGGAGGTCTTCTGAGAAGTTATAAATAGGAAATTCTTCAGGGGAGAAGAATGCATTTCTGGTTCAGTATTCAGCATGCCCAGAGGCTGTTTACATATTTTAGATTGCCTTAGTTTGGATAAATTCATACTAACTTTATTATGGCAAGGGGGTTGGGGGACGGAAGGCTGTGCCAGTGGAGTGCAAAGTCAAGCTGGAAAGTCTTTGAGCATGGACCTAGTGAAGAGCTGCCTAGCTCAAGTCATCGTTGGCTGCTGAGGAATTCTCCTCCACAACATGAAGCAGTCTAGGAAGACATGAAAGATTTATGGTTTGAATTGAAGGACAGAGTACTCCCACTGATCGAATCATGAGTTTTTTGAATTATTGAAGTAAATTATTCTTTTTTTAAAAAAATATTTATTTATTTATTTAACTTTTTACATTCGTTTTCACAAAATTTTGGGTTCCAAATTTTCTCCCCTTTTCTCCCCTCCCCCCACCCCAATACCCCAAGCAATCTAACTTTCCCTATCTCCAATCTGCCCTCTCTTCTGTCATCCCTCCCTTCTCTTGTCCCCATCTTCTCTTTTCTCCTGTAGGGCCAGATGACTTTCTATTCCTCATTAACTGTATGTCTTCTTTCCTAGTAGCAACAACAATACCAAACAGTTGTTCCTCAAACTTTGAGTTCCAAATTCTCCCCATCCCTCCCTCCCCACCCATTCCTTTTGGGAAGGCAGGCAATTCAACATAGGCCATATCTGTGTAGTTTTGCAAATGACTTCCCTGATAGTCGTGTTGTGTAAGACTAACTGAATTACCCTCCATCCTATCCTGCCCCTCATTGTTTCTCTTCTGTCTTTTGATCCTGTCCCTCCCAGTGTTGACTTCAAATTGCTCCCTCCTCCCTTTGCCCTCCCTTCCATCATCCCCCCTTGCATTATCTCCTCCTTCTCCCCCACTTTCCTATACTGTAAGATAGGTTTTCATACCAAAATGAGTGTGCATTTTATTCCTTCCTTTAGTCAAATATGATGAGGGTAAACTTCTTGTTTTTTTTTTTTCTCAGCTCTCCTCTTTTTCCCTCCACTAAAAAGTCTCCTACTTGCCTCTTAAATGACATATAATTACCCCATTCCATTTCACCCTCTTTCCTCCCACTACATTTCTCTCTTACCATTTACCTTAATTTCTTTTAAGATATGGTCCCATCCTATTCAATTCAACCTGTGCTCTTTGTCTCTGTATGTGTGTGCATGTGTGTATGTGTGTGTGCATGCATGCGTGTACATGTGTGTGTGTGGTCCCACCAACTACCCAGATACTGAAAAGTTTTGAGAGTTACAAATATTGTCTTTCCTTGTACGAATGTAAACAGTTCACCTATGGTAAGTCCCTTATGACTTCTCTTTGCTGTTTCCTTTTTCATGCTTCTTCTCATTCTTGTGTTTGAAAGTCAAATTTTCTTTTCAGCTCTGGTCTTTTCACCAAGAATGCTTGAAAGTCCTCTGTTTCATTGAAAGACCATATTTTCCCCTGAAGTATTATACTCAGTTTTGCTGGGTAGGTGATTCTTGGTTTGAGTCCTAGTTCCTTTGACTTCTGGAATATCCTGTTCCATGCCCTTTGATCCCTTATGTAGAAGCTGCTAGATCTTGAGTTATCCTGATTTTATTTCCACAATACTGGAATTGTTTCTTTCTAGCTGCTTGTAAGATTTTCTCCTTGACCTGGGAGTTCTGGAATTTGGCCACAATGTTCCTAGGAGTTTCTCTTTTTGGATCTCTTTCAGGTGGTGATCGATGGATTCTTTCAATGCTTATTTTGCCCTCTGGTTGTAGAATGTCAGGGCAATTTTCCTTGATAATTTCATGGAAGATGATATCTAGGCTCTTTTCTTGATCATGACTTTCAGGTAGTCCCATAATTTTTAAATTGTCTCTCCTGGATCTATTTTCCAGGTCGGTTGTTTTTCCCATGAGATATTTCACATTCTCATCCATTTTTTCATTCTTTTGGTTTTGTTTGGTGATTTCTTGGTTTCTCGTAAAGTCATTAGACTCCATCTGTTCCATTCTAATTTTGAGAGAACTATTCTCTTCAGTGAGCTTTTGAACCTCTTTTTTCCATTTGGCTAATTCTGCTTTTGAAAGCATTCTTCTCCTCATTGGCTTTTTGAACCTCTTTTTCCAATTGAGTTAGCCTATTTTCAAGGTGTTATTTTCTTCAGCATTTTTTTGGGTCTCCTTTACCAAGGTATTGACCCATTTTTTATGCTTTTCTTGCATCTCTCTCTCATTTCTCTTCCCAGTTTTTCCTCCACCTGTCTAACTTGCCCTTCAAAATCCTTTTTGAGCTCTTCCAAGGCCTGAGCCCACCTGACATCCCCCTGGGATGTCTGGGGTACCGAGGCCCCGCCCTCCACGTCTTTCCCTGATGGCAAGAATATGTCCTCGTCGTCGTCAGATCCGAAAGTTGGGATCATTTGCATCTGTTCAAAAAAACTCTCTATAGTCTTATTTTTCTTCCCTTTTCTAGGCATTTTCCCAGCCAGTTACTTGACTTCTGAGATTCCTGTCCACCCCCGCCTAGATCCGCCCAGCTAGTGCTTGGGGTCTGAGATTCAAATGGGCTTTCTGCGGCAAGCAGCTGCTATTTCAATGGGACCTTTAGTTCTGGTGCTGGGGTGGGGCAAGGCCACCTCCCAGGCTCAGTTCCCTCAGGGGCTTTATGCAGAGACCTTCAGAAATGGAGCGGGTGGGGCAGGGCCATCTCCCAGGCTTGGCTCCTTCAGGTGGTTTATGCAGAGACTTTCAGTAATGAAGATCCTGCCTGCTGCTGGGGGGAGTCCCGGGCCGCCACGGCTGCACTGCCACTGCCTCCACCTCCGCCTCTGCCGCTGCCTCCCGAGGGGACCCGAGCCACGGAGACACCCCACTCCCCTCTCGGTGAGCCCAGGTGTTTTTCTCACTGACCTGTAGAGTCTGTGGGCGGAGGGACCTTCCAGGCCGCCTGAGGTTCCGTCCCTGAAGCCTACTCGAATCAGCTTCTCTCGGGACACGGCCAGGGCAGCACTGGGGTGGGGTCCGCTTTCCGGGGTGCGATGGACCCTGGGGACGGCTCTCCAGGGCTCTCTGGAACGGAAATCTCTTCCACTATGTTTCTGCACCCCCTGCAGTGATCCAGAACTTCTGCTTGCATAAGTGCGTCTTTCTACTCCACCATCTTGACTACGCCCCGAAGTAAGTTATTCTTGATGGATATTTTTCCCAGGGATCTAGAAGGAGGTTAAAATGAGAAATCCATTACACTTTCTACACAAAGTCACAGTTTTCCCTAGTAAAATGTTTAATGGATTTTTTTACATCACAGTCACTTCCCAATAACTCCTCCCCCCCAAACAGAATTTATCCTTGTGATTAATAAGCATACTTAAGCAAAACAAATCAGGGTGTTGGTCAGATACATGTGTCTGAAACACGTGTCATTCTGTAACTGTAATTTCTGCAGTTAGGCAGGAGGTACATATGTCACCATCAGTTTTCTGAAGATTGGATTCTATCGATCAAGATTTGGAAGTCTTTTGGTAATGTGGGATTTCCTTTATATAACCAAAGTAATTATGTAAGTAATTCATTCAGCCTGGGAGCTCCCATCTGGAAGAATCTTCCTTGCCTCTCTCCCTCCTATGGGAGGGTAGAGGGTGTCTCCGAGAACCTTCATTTAAGGAAGGGCCCAGGCTGGCCATCTCCTCATCTCCCACTAGGCTGCTCTCCTCTGGATTTCTCTATGTGCTCCTCCCCATCCTTTGAACTTCCTTTTATGTGTTATCTTCCCCATTAAAATATAAGCTCCTTGAGCACAGGACTGTCCCTTTTTTCTTATCTTTGTATTTACTTTTATTTGTGTTTCTAGCCCTCATCACAGTGTCTGGAACATGCATAGTAAAAGCTTAGTAAATGCTTTTTGACCGATTAGCGGACTGAATTCTTAATGACACAGTAATAGCAATAACTAGCATTCATATGGCACTTAAACATTTCTAAAGTGCTTTACATATGCTGTTTCATTTGATCCTCAAACCCCTCATGATATAGGTACTGTTAATTAGCTCTGTTTTACTAATGGGAAATCTGAGAGTGAGAGGTTAAATCACTTACCCAGAACCCCATATCTACTAAGCAGGAATCAGATCTTCGTGACTCCAAGACTGGTATTCTATGCACTGTGCCATCTAGTTGCTGAATATATAATATTTATATACCACCATTTATTCCCCATTCCAAAATGAGGGGGTCCTCATTCCTCTCCACCTCCCAGGAATTTTTGCTGCCATTTGCTAGCATTCTTTTGCTAGGAAAAGACCTATTTTGATAATATATATGTATATGTGGGAATGTTCTCTATGAAAAACCCAACTGCTCTAACATTTATCACCAATATCTTGAAAAACAAAATTATTTTAAATTTTTGATTACCATCTAAGAATTAGACTCTCTAATGGGGGTGGAGGGAAGCAAAGAGAACAAAGATAAAGTTTAACTGTACTTGCACAGACAGGGCTAAGTTGATTTATGGATATAGCAGATAGTTGATATGTTTGCCAGTTATGGGAGCATCTATGCATGCAGCATTTATCATGATTGCAGATCCAACTTACAGTGTTTTAGGCTGTTCACATCCAGAGTTCTTTGAATCATAGAGGTTAAACATGACTTTATTTCACTTCATTTGTTTCATCACAGTTCCCCAAATTGCATGAATTCCTAGCTAATGACATCTATGTTTTTATTGAATAAGAATACATGTCCTCTACAGGCTGTGGGATTTTTTTTAGAGATTTTGTTTTTGTTGTAGGAAAGGGATTCTATTCCAGAGAGTCTGTAGGGTGACAGAGATGTGTGTGTGTGTGTGTGTGTGTGTGTGTGTGTGTGTTCATCCTTCATTGCCGAAGAAGATTGTGCCACCAGAAAAATGATGACATGACTTGTACTTGACTTTGTTTTGAGTGAGGAAGGGCTGTGCAGGTCAATAGCCTCATTTCTCCTTGGGGCAGCTAGGTGGTGCAGTGGATAGAGCAGGAGTCAGGAGGACCTGAGTTCAAATATCACCTCAGACACTTGATACTCACTAGCTGTGTGACCTTGGGCAAGTCACCTAATCCCAACTGCCTCATCTTAGGTCATCTCCACTCATCCTGATGATGAATATCTGGTCATTGGATTCAGATAGACATGTAACAAAGAAGAAGAATCCACACTTATTAAGTAGACAGCTGGGTGAGATAATAAGTTTATTATTTATTATATTTATTATTACAGGCTCTGCCCTCATAGCTTACTAAGGGGATCAGACATCAACCCACTATACTGCCCCTTCCTTCCCACACTCATAGCCCTCACGATTGCTATTCCAGTTTCAACGTATTTGCTTCTGTATGCCCTCACTGATGTGCTTATTTTTTTCCCCTAGTCAGCCAAAAGACATTATTTATTCAGGACAAAAACATTTATAGTTTTATACAGGGGCATTCATAAGAAGGGCACACATGTAGGGAACAGCACTTTGTGCCTTTGACGTTGTTGTGCTGTTTAGTCATGTGCAACTTGTCATGACACAATGGACTGGCTCTTCTGTCTTCTCCTGACTTCTGAAGTCTGTCCCCAGTAGTGTTTGGTGCTTCCATATAACTATCCATCTTACCCCTGCCATTCCCTTTAGTCTTTCTCAATATCAGAGTCTTTTCCAATGGGTCCTATCTTCTCATCATGTGGCCAAAGTATCAAAGCTGTCAAGTTGTGGGATTACTACAGTCTTATGGTTTTGTCATCCTGCTTCTGCCACTGGGCCTTTTCCCCGCTGATCTGTTCTATGTAGCAGCAGCTGAGTTTTGCTTGGTTGATCTCTTGATGGCTAGTGGTCATTGGGCATGAAATCTTTGTGGGATCTTGCTTCCTGGTACTAGCATCTGGCCCCATCTCTCCAGGATTACCCTCTGTACTCTCAGCTTTTAGTCTGCTAACATAGAGAAGCTGGAATCTTTTTCTAATAAAGTCATGTATAGCCCTCCATACACAATTAACAAAAACCAGGTAGAGTGCCCAAAGGTAATATCATCATTTCTTTTTGACTGTTTTCTTGGGGTAGACATGTTAGTCCTCTGTTAATAAATAACCACCTAATTGAGGATTAGTCTTTTCCAAGACCCCCTTTTAGCGTGCAGATAAATATAAGGCAAAACATAAGCTAAACTGAGGAGGATGGGTCATCATTCTCTACTTACCTAATCCTATCCCTGCCTTTATTCATATATATTAGCAGCAGAAGCCCATTTCTTTAGTGCTGTGTTTTGACCAGCAAAACACCTTAATGTTTCCATGTTGCAGTAAGAGGGTTACAAAGGGCTCATTATAAAAAATACTGTCCACCTCCCAAGAGAGACTTGATGGCATCTGGATACAGACTGAAGGATAATATTTTTCTCTTTTTTTTGTTGATTTTCTTCCAGAAAATGGCTATTTTACATGATTGCACACGTATAATCCATATTCAATTGCTTACTGTCTTGGGAGGAGGGGATAGACTTTAGAATTCAAAACAAAAAAAAAGAATGTTAAAATTGTTTTTACATGTCATTGGGGAAAAATAAAATATTTTTTTAATATAAATTTATTTATTTAACTTTTACATGTATTTTCACAAAATTTGGGGTTCCAAATTTGCTCCCCATTTGTCCCCTCCCCCACCCCAGCACACCAAGCATTCTAATTTCCCCTATCACCAATCTGCCCTCTCTTCTGTCATCCCTCCCTTCCCTTGTCCCCATCTTCTCTTTTGTCCTGTAGGGCCAGATGACTTTCTATTCCCCCTTAACTGTATTTCTTATTTCCTAGTAGCAAGAATAATACTAAACAGTTGTTCCTCAAACTTTGAGTTCCAACTTCTCCCCATCCCTCCCTCCCCACCCATTCCCTTTGGGAAGGCAGGCAATTCAATATAGGCCATATCTGGGTAGTTTTGCAAATGACTTCCATAATAGTCGTGTTGTGTAAGACTAACTATATTTCCCTCCATCCTATCCTGCCCCTCATTGTTTCTATTCTCTCCTTTGATCCCGTCCCTCCCCGAGTATTGACTTCAAATTGCTCCCTCCTCCCATTGCCCTCCCTTCCTTCATCCCCCGCCCTTGCTTATCTCCTTCTCCCCGACTTTCCTGTAGTTTAAGATAGGTTTTTGTCCCAAAATGAGTGTGCATTTTATTCCTTCCTTTAGTCAAATGTGATGAAAGTAAACTTCATGTTTTTTTCCTCAGCTCTCCTCTTTTTCCCACTAAAAAGTCTCCTGCCTGCCTGTTCTATGAGAGATAATTTGCCCCATTAAGATATGGTCCCATCCTATTCAATTCACTCTGTGCTCTCTGTCTCTGTTTGTACGTGCATGTATGTATGTATGTGTGCTCGCGCACATGTGTACGTGTGTGTGTGTGTATGTGTGTGTGTGGTCCCACCAACTACCCAGATACTGAAAAGTTTCAAGAGTTACAAATATTGTCTTTCCATTTAGGAATGTAAACAGTTCACTTTTGGTAAGTCCCTTTTGACTTCTCTTTGTTGTTTACTTTTTCATGCTTCTTCTTATTCTTGTGTTTGAAAGTCAAATTTTCTTTTCAGCTCTGGTCTTTTCATCAAGAATGTTTGAAAGTCCTCAATTTCATTGAAAGAACATTTTTTCCCCTGAAGTATTATACTCAGTTTAGCTGGGTAGGTGATTCTTGGTTTGAGTCCTAGTTCCTTTGACTTCTGGAATATCCTATTCCACGCCCTTTGATCCCTTAATGTAGAAGCTGCTAGATCTTGTGTTATCCTGATTATATTTCCACAATACTGGAACTGTTTCTTTCTAGCTGCTTGCAATATTTTCTCCTGGACCTGGAAATTCTGGAATTTGGCCACAATGTTCCTAGGAGTTTCCCTTTTTGTATCTCTTTCAGGTGGTGATCGATGGATTCCTTCAACACTTATTTTGCCCTCTGGTTCTAGAATATCAGGGCAGTTATCCTTGATAATTTCATGCAAGATGATGTCTAGGCTCTTTTTTTGATCATGGCTTTCAGGTAGTCCCATAATTTTTAAATTGTCTCTCCTGGATCTATTTTCCAAGTCAGTTGTTTTTCCCATGAGATATTTCACATTCTCTTCCATTTTTTCATTCTTTTGGTTTTGTTTTGTGATGTCTTGGTTTCTCAGAAAGTCATTAGCCTCCATCTGTTCCATTCTAATTTTGAGAGAACTATTTTCTTCAGTGATCTTTTGAACCTCTTTTTCAATTTGGCTAATTCTGCTTTTGAAAGCATTCTTCTCCTCATTGGCTTTTTGAACCTCTTTTTCCAATTGAGTTAGCCTATTTTTCAAGGTGTTATTTTCTTCAGCATTTTTTTGGGTCTCCTTTAGGAAGGTATTGACCCGTTTTTCATACTTTTCTTGTATCTCTCTCATTTCTCTTCCCAGTTTTTCCTCCACCTGTATAACTTGATTTTCAAAATCCTTTTTGAGCTCTTCCATGGCCTGAGCCCATTGGATATCTATTTCAGATGTTTGGGATACAGAGGCCTTGACTTCTATGTCTTTCCTTGATGGTAAGCATTGTTCTTCTTCATCAGAAAGGAAAGGAGGAAACATCTGTTCACCAAGAAAGTAACCGTCTATGGTCTTATTTTTTTTCCCTTTTCTGGGCATTTTCCCAGCCAGTTACTTGACTTCTGAGATTCCTCTCCACCCCTGCCACACTAGTGCTTGGGGTCTGAGATTCAAATGCTGCTTCCCAGCCTCAGGGCTTTCAGTGGGGTTGGGGGGTCGGTGGGGCTGCTATTCAGTGTGAGAGATTAAGATCAGGTTCTCAGGTGGGGGCAGGGCCACCTCCTAGGCTCAGTTCCCTCAGGGGGTTTATGCAGAGACCTGCAGTAATGGATCTGCCTGCTCTGGGAGCCCCTGTTTGCCACCTCCCTCACCACTTCCTCCTGAGGGGGCCCGAGCCATGAAGACACTCCCCTCTTGGCCAGTCCAGAATGCTGTTTCACTGACCTGTAGCGCCTATGGGTGGAGGGATTGTCACAGCTGCCGGAGATTCCATCCCTGAAGCCTGCTCGGATCTGCTCCTCTCGGGGCTGCGCAGCCAAGGCAGGGCTGGGCTCTGCTCCGTGTCCGGTGCCCGAGAGACTTTTGGGATCGGTTTTTCAGGGGTCTCTGGAACAGAAATCTCCTCCACTGTGTTGCTGTGTGGCTTCCACTGCTGCAGAACCCGTTGGGTGTTCTTTTTATAGGTAATTTATGGGCTGTGGTTTCGGAGCTAGCATATGTGAGTCTTTCTACTCCACCATCTTGGCTCCTCCAAATAAAATATTATTTTAAAAAATAGGGTTCTTGGGTTTAGAGTTGGAAGGAATCTTAGAGGTCACCTTGATTTATCTCCACAATTTTATAGACAGATCTGGAGTTCAAAGACAGGTCCTCTAACTCTACCCTAAATGAATATACTAAGGAGTTTTGAAAGAAGTGATCTTATTTGTAGATAATGTGAAGCAAATTCACAGAGCTATGAGAATTCATTTCATATAGGAGAAAAGGACAGAGGAGAATGGCATAGTATGGCTGAAGTATCAGCAGTATAGATAGGACATTAATATGAAATGAAGAAAAAAATAGCATCAGCATATTATAGAAAATCTCAAGTGCTGACCAGAAAAAATTAACTTGTAAGCTGGGGGTCATTGAAGAATTTTGAGCTTTTTGAGCCTAGCAGTAGATAATAGTGGAAATCACAATGAGTTTGCAGTTCAGATCGTGGTTTGGTCATTGTGACCTTAGACAAGACACTTTTCCTTGGTAGATCTCAGTTTTTACTTTGTAAAATAAGGGATAGTAGACTACTAGATGGCTTCTCAGTTTAGATCTTTGTCTAAGATCTGTGAATGTTCATTTTAGATCTATGTATTAGAAAATTCTAGAGGATGGATTGGATGAGGAAGTTATGTTTAAGGGAGATACTGTAATAGTGTACATAGTTGCTACTAAGGGCCATTACTTGGGTGGGAGTGATAATGAAAAGAGAGATGGGAATATAGTTTTATGCTTGATAGGACTTTGTAATTGTCTGGATATAAGAGATGAGTATGTATGAGATACATGGGGATACATTCTAAACAAATGTATATGTCACGGATAACTTGTACATGTTACCATTTCTTTGGGTTGTATACTCAATCTGAGTCCATTTCCATGATGTCAGGGACTTTTTAGGCCTTAGTATACTTTCTCCAATCAAGTTACATCATTAGATTTGGAGAATAATTTAGTTGTTCCCTGGTGCCATCAATATTTGGGTGAAGTCATACTGTCCCATTTCAAGTTTTTCCTCTCAAGCTTTTTTAGTCTTATGACAAATCGCATTATTTTGTATTTTCATAATTGTAATTACAGCTAGAGATTGCATAGTTAGTTAAATGCCACACTGATTTGCATTTTATTAGGATAAAGTGCTAGTGTTATGGGAGGTGAGAGGCCTTTAAAAGCATTAGAAGTTTGCTTTTCATTTTCTAGCAAACAAATGGCCAAAAAAATGGTATCAATAGAAGTCCAGGTTTTTAACAATCTCATTGCTTTTCTGGCTTTCTGTTTTTCAATAAACAATTAAAAAATTGTATCAATAGAAATCTAGGTTTTAAAATATCTCTCAGTGTTTGTGGCCACCCCTCAGTACATGTTTAAAATAAAATACTCAAATATATTAAAAAAAAAACCAAAAACAAAACCTGAGAGTTTACTCGTTAATGTTTACATCTTTTGGGGAAAATGTGGTTGGGTGTTAACTCTGAAACCACATTAGTGCCTGGAATTCCATTATATATCACATTATTTTTTCTCATGTTTATAAGGGTGAAAGACCGGCAAACCATGTGAAGGACTATATTGTAAATACATTTTCCTCTCAGTATTTGGGGAGGATTAGAAGGTTATGCCATAGAAAGAGATCTATTGTTTCCTTCTGCTAAAACATGAACATAAACAGTAACTTCACCTTTTTATTTGCTTACAGGGTAGAATTCAAACTTTTTTTTTTATTCCTGGAAGTTAAAGAAAAGGAAGGTCATTTTAATGCCTTCCTGATAAAGGTAAGATTGCACCTATTCTTAAAGAGTGAAGAAGGTTTGTTTTAGATGCCATTTTGTGTTTTTTGCTAGCTAGTGCTTTGCAATATGTCAAAGTGAACTTGGTGATAACTTATTCTATACAATGGATGGAATGTGTAATTGTTCCTTTAGTTATCAGTATGTCCACATGAGATAAGAAAATGGAAGTAAATCAACATGACAAAGTGGTTGTCAACTTGTTACATAATTAGAAAGTAAGCCATGCCTTTCATTTGACATACTGACTTTCACAGCCAGCCTATTCAGCAAACATTTATGTACTTAACGACTTTTGCCAAATATAGCCTTATTGCTGATATCATCAAGATAACATTGTTCAGGCAAATACAACCTAGATTTAAAAAAAAAACAAAACAAATTTAATCCATTAATCTACTTAGCTGTATAACCTTGGGAAAGTCACTTAAATTCTCATTTTCCACATTTGTGCAATGTTTGGTTGGAACAGATCATAGCACCATAGAGCCAGAATGGAAAGCTATCTAGATGGAGGTCTTTAAGCCCAACTCTGTCATTACACAGATGAAATTGAGAGAATTTCAGTGACTTGTCCAGGGTCACAGGGGAGGTTAGTGACAGAGCCTGGGTTCAAATGTAGGTTCTTTGACTCCCAATAACCTTTGTGGCAACTGATGGCTTTTTTCTTTAAAGCTTTGGCTAATGGTATGAGAACTAGAGAGGAGATTAGTAGGGAGTTATATGACAGAATCCTTGATGATTGAATGTCATTCCACAGCTTTATTTCTTTTCTTATACATGCGATGCCTAGTTAGGTGACATGGTGAATAGAGTAGCAGCCCCTGGCATCTTTGTGAGTTCAAATCTGACTTTAAACACTATCTGTGTGACCCCGGGTAAGTCACTTAATGCAAGTTGCCTCAGTTTCCTCACCTGTAAAATGAGCTGGAGAAGGAAATGGCAAATCGCTATAGTATCTTTGCCAAGAAAAACTTGCATGGGGTCACAAAGAGTCAGACACAACTGAAAAACAACCAAACAATATATTATTTTCACTTTCTCTTCTAAGTTACCTTGACATTTAAAATCACAGTTCATACTTCTAGCTGGCTGAGTTTCTAGTGGTGTGGCAGTGTTAGCGCTGCTTAAATGAAGAGCCATGGGAAAACATAAAACAAGAGCGGCAAAGAGAAACAGACATGCAGTGATAGTAGGTTTTTTGGGGGAAGGGATAAGGCAGCTAGCAGTTGGCATCAATCAGTAGGCTGTGGCCACCTGAACTGCGGCTCTTCCACTGTGGATGGCCATCCTTGCCTTGTTCAGTACTGGGCAAGAGAGGACACTTCCAATTGCTTGAGCACATTTAGTTTCAATTTAGCATGCAATTAAAAAAGCTTTTTCATTACTCTGCAGCAGTCACTATGTGCTTTTGATAGGCAACAGTCAGGATACCAACATACCCCCTAAACCAAGGAGGGAAAGATTCCCCCAGTACCCACAGCATGCGTTTCTGGAAACAGACTCAGCATACCAACATGTGAATTGGCAATGGGCAGGGCATCTTATGAATGCTCTATGATGGGGCCCTCGTTGGCTACTGCCCTCTGTTATTCTTGAGTAAACTGTAGGTCACCTGGCTAGAAAAAGAAATAGTTAAGGCATTTGGGAAACATCACAAAGTGGGCGTAGATACACAAAATAATAGTGTTAGGGGAAGTAGATTATCTAGACATATTCTGGATCTGTCTCTTTCTCTGTCATTATCTGCACTCTTTCTGTATCTGTCTCTTGTATCTATCTCTGTCTCCCTCTTCCTTCTCCACTATAATGAAAATTTCATGATTTGAAAATGGAAAAAAATGTGTTCTACCTAACAAGGAGGAGGGAAGGGGAAGGACTGCTTATTTATTAAGCACTTACTATGGGCTTGGCACTGTCCTAAGTACTTTACAAATCCCGATCTCACTTGATCCAGAGAGAGAAGAGAAACTGATTGGCTTGTGAGGAAGTGTCTGCTCCATCTTACAGTTTACAGTAGTGAAAAAAGAGGATAGCCAGACATGGCCTCACATATACCCTAGATGTTAGGAGAACAAAGCAAGGATTTGTAGGGCTGGGGAACCTGTGGCCATCTGTGGCCCTTGAGGTCCTCAGGAGCTGCTCTTTGACTGAAGCCAAATGTCACAGAATAGAATCCTTTTGTTAAGGGGAAGTCTGGATTTAATCAAAGGGCAGCACTTGAGGACCTAGAGGGCCACTTGTGGCCTTGAGGCCACAGGGCCCCACCTCTGCTTTACAGGAAAGATAGGTACAATCATATGGACTGAATTCTAAATGAGAGGGCAAGAATGAAACCTTAGATTTTAAAAGTATAGAAGAAGCAAGGGAAATAATGTAGAGTGACTCTAAAGGCTCAAGAAAAATGTATAAATTGTTCAAGAAAAGTGACAGAAATTTTAAAGCTCAAACTTACCTGAAATTGACAAAGAAATCCAAAAATATAAGAAACTTTTTTTCCTTTTTAAGTTTTGGCTGAGGAAGGCAGAAGATGAAAGATAGCAGTGGATCCCTGTTCAGCACAAATGGGAATAATAACTGAACAGGAAAATGAAGGCAGCACCACTCAGTTATAGCTTTGTTTGTTTTTCCTCTGACAAGAACAAAAAAAAACTACTTTTTGGACTGGAACGTGATTAATAGGGAGTTAGTAAGAGAGAATCTAACAGTCATCTTTTTCAGATAATCTATATCTTTTGGTATTGAAAGAGCTGTTTCCTATGATTGCTAAACTACTATAAAAACTAATTTTTAGTGATGGTTGGCAAAAGTACTGTGATATTTGGGATAGGCAAATGCACCTAAACTATAGGCCAGTGAAAGTGACTTCTATTCCTGAACATGTGAAAAAGGAGAGCATGGATAAAGGGCTAAAATAGCTTTATCAAGATGCCACAATCACAATTAGTGCATCTAGGATAAGGAAGGAAGCTGTCAGTTGGGGAAAAGAAATTTACATCAAATCTTTATGATAATGGTCTGATATTCCGGATAAATAGGGGAACTAATCTCTCTCTCTCTCTCTCTCTCTCTCTCTCTCTCTCTCTCTCTCTCTCTCTCTCTCTCTCTCACACACACACACACACACACACACACACACACACCTGTCTGTTTATCTATCACCTATCTATCTATCTATCATCAAGATCCATCTCCAGGATATAAACAAAGAATCTGAAAAGAAGAATTACACACTGCAAATAACCATATAAAAGTCTGTTGCTCCAGTTCAGTATTAAGTGAAGTATGTCTAAAACAATCCTGAGGTTTTGACTCATACTTATTAAACTGGCAGCAATAACAGAAGATGGGAATAGTAAATGATGAGTTATAAAGAGATATGCAGACAGCTGTGAAGTGGTCCAACCGCCATGGAAAGCAATTTGAAATATTACCAGAAATAGAGGAGTTGTATCTTACTAAAGCATACTTTTATTTTCTTTTTCTCTTAAGAAAATCTTTTTAATGTTTAAGAAGGATGAGCTGAATAAAACTGCAGCTAAATTCACATGTTCTGCTCTGTATATTTGATGCTACTTTGCTTGCATTTCAAAGAACCTAATTTAAAGGTCTCTCAGTCTGATCTGATGAACTTCTGTGGAAAAGAAAAGCTAGATAAATATTTCTTCACTTGCAAACTGAAAGAAGATAGAACATTCCATTGTTTGATTTGCCCAGTCTCTTTGCCCAGAGACTGAAACATACTCAAACATAGTTTAGCACATAGATTTCAAGGGAAAGGAGTGCTTAGGAGGGCTGATGCAGTAGCCATTCAGGGAATTGCTCCCAGATACCTTTAAAATCAGACTTTGAAAGAGGCTTTTGAAGAAATTGTTTATCATAGGATCTCACATAAGTTGCATCACTGTATAAATAAACTTGCCTGATGGAAAAAAATAAACATTCTATCTGGTAACAGGATTATCGCTGAATATACACTTGCAGTTGAAAGCTTTAAGGTTACATTAAAGTTGAAAGTTGTTTGTAAAATCTCATCTCTTCCAGCTGTGGGGTATCAAATAGACACTCCAGGATATAGTAACCTCACAATTTTCATTTCAAGGGTAATTCTACAAAAACGTGCTTTACCTTTTTTTTTAAAAGAAATTTTTTGTTCTGTTTATACTTTTTGGAATATATTTGCAACAAAATAGGTTTTGTTGCTAATGAAGCAAGCTCTGAAGAACCATTGGACTTGGGTTTGAATGCCTTCTCTGCCGCCACTCCCTGGATGACATTAGGCAGGTCTCTTTGGGCTTCAGTTTCTTAAGCTGTGACATGATTCTGTAACCCTTTGTGAAGATCCTGTTACAATGGCTGCTATTTTCTTTATCAGTGCGGAGCGTGCCCATGCAGACTTTTACTTTCTTATCCAAGTTCTCTGTAGGTCTGGACACCTCCTTGATGTGCTAGGTGCTTTCTTGAAGACTTTAATACATTTCTTTTGCATATTGTACCAACAACACTAAAATGTTCTTTCCTGTTTAACACTAATACAGATACCAACTCCTAGCCAAAGGTGAAGAGGATTATGGGCCCTCATTTTGTGTGATACATTTAGATTGAAAATCTGATTGATGAGATGGCCTGGTCTATTTTAGAAGGCATATTTTGAGGGTTAGATAAGGCAACCCTTTGGCATCTCAGTATCAGTATTTCCTATTTTTCTTCTTGAGGTGGAGAATATCATTCTCAATCTATTACGATCCAACCTAACTAGTATTTTCTTTTTGCAAATATTTTTATTCATTTTAAGCTTAAATACCAAATGAGAAGAGAAAAAAGATTTCCATGTACACAGCAGAACATAGGAGTTAATATGATGAAATAAATTTCCATTTCAAGAAAACTATATAATAAATACCACAGATTGTGTTCACATCTCCCCAGCTTTTCTTTGCTTCTTTCTAGATTTTCCTTTATTCTGTGTTATGCACTTTTTATTTTATTTTTCTCTCCCTCCTCTACCTTAAAGAAGGCTACAATTAAATGTATATTAAATGTGAGTGTGCATGAGTATATATGTTTTTATATGTATATGTATATATATATGAGTGTATATGTATATACACACATATGTGTATATATGTATATTTATAGATATCCATGTGTATGTTTGTATATATGTATATGTACACACATAGGTATCTATAAATATATATGTATACATTCATGCACATTTATCTAAGACATACATATATACACATAACACACATATAAATATGCACATACTATACATATTTCCACTTGTCATTTCTTTCTCTTTAGGTGGATAGCACCTTCCTTCATACGTCCAAATCTTCCCACGTTTTTCTAAATAGACCAGCTCATTATTTCCTACACCACAACAGTATTCCAACACAATCACATCTTTTTTGAGAGATTGTCTTTGAAAGGTTCCCCTCAATATTCTGCATTTCTTCAATTCTTAGATGTATTGGTTTTATTTATACAAGAAATCTTTAATTTAAAATAATTGAAATTATCCATTTTACACCTCAATAATGCTCTTGCCTTATAATATAGTTTAAGGTCTGATACTGCTGAATAGCCTTCCTTTACATCTTTTCCCCCTAGTTTCTTTGAAATTCCGGACATTTTGTTCTTCCACATGAATTTTGTCATTTTTTCTAACTCATTAAAATACATTTTTTGGATAATTTAATTGGGATGGCATTGAATAAATAAATTAGGTAAAATTGTCATTTTTATTATAATGGCTTTACCTATTCATGAACCATAAATATCATTCTAATTATTTAAATCCAAAAGAAATTATATTGTCAAATTTATATATTATATATTATAGAATATATCATTTATATAATGATTTTTCTAATATAAATACATTTAAATAATTTAAATTTGGACAAATTTTATTTGTATAAGAATATTTTATGTTTATGTTCATATAGTTCCTGTGTCTGTTTTGGCAGGTATATTCTTAAAAACGATAGTGAATCCTATTGGTGATATAGCATAGTTTCCCAGCTTTTGTCTTTTAATTAAATCTGTTCTTCTCTTTAACTTTGTCTGAGATCATGACTACTACTCCTGCTGTTTTTCACAAAATAGATTCTACTCCAGCCCTTTTTTATTTGTCTCTTATTTTTATTGTTTCCTGAAAGCAACCTATTGTTGAATGCAGATTTTTGCTCCTATTCATTTCCATTTTATGGGTAAATTTCATTCCATTCACTTACAGGTATTTTCTTAAGCACTTCCTGTGTACAAGGCATACCCAGGATATACAATGAACCTGAGATTCCATTCATAGGAACATTTTTCTATTAATGCATGAAAGCACTTCCTTTTCAAGTTACAGTTTTGGTAACTTGTGTAGAGCTCTGAGAGGTTAAGTGATTTGCCCACCCTTACACGTAGCTAGCATTTGTCAGAGGAAGGATTTGAACTCAGATCTTCCTGGGTCAGTGGCTAGCTCCTTATTCACTTTGCCATACTGTCATGCAAAAAACACAAACAAAAAGAGAAGGGCAGTTCTTTTATTAGAAGAGCCTATATTCTATTGAGGTCATATTTGTTATATAACTTGTAATATATGTACACTAGAGGAAGCAGAAAGCATTAAAAACTAGTATACTCAAGAAAAGTTTCCTTTCTGAAGTGATGGAGGTTAGGGATTCTAAGAGATGCAGGTGAGAAAGGAGTACATTGCAGACATCTTTTGAAAAGACATAGGCAGGAGATGGAATGAGAAGTCTGGGGAGCAGTGAACAGGCGAGCTGAACTGAAATGTAGAGTGTGAAGGGAATTGAGGCATCTTAAGTCATAATGAAAAACTTCAATGCCAAGTTAAAGAACTGCTATTTATCCCATGGGCAATAGAGGGCCATTGAAGATACGTAAGTAGGGAAATGTCACAATCAGAACTGTGATTTAGAACATTTCGACGTGTGTGGAAGGTAGATCAGCAGAGGGAGAGAGGAAAAGTCCTATTTGGAGTCCATTGCAATGGTCCAAGTGAGATGTGGTAAGGATCTGAGTTAGGGTGGTAGCCATGTAAATGGAAAGAAGGGGAAGGGAAGTAGGAGATGTTGTAAAAGCAGAATCAGTAAGATTCGAGAAGAGGGAAATCAAGATGACTGAGGAATGATGAATCCAACAGTAGCATGCTCAGTAGAAACAGGGAAATTTGGAGGACAGTTGGATTTAGAGCAGAAGATGCTTTGCTTTGAGCAAGATGGGGTTGAGAAATAGATGATTCATCCAGTAGAGATGTCTAGCAGGCATTTGGTGAGAGACTGGAGCTCTGGTTAGAGACTGGAAATAGGTTTGTAGATATGGATGTCATTTTCATTGAAATGAAAACTAAACCATTGGAAACTGATGAGTTCACTGAGAGAGAGGGCACAGAGCAAAGGTAGGGAACTTGATGCCTCGAGGCCACATGTGGCCCTCTAGGTCTTCAAGTGTGTCCCTTTGTCTGAATCCAGTAAGGATTTGTTCTGTGAAGTTTGGATTCAGAGGTCCATACTTGAGGACGTAGAGGGCCATATGTGACCTCGAGACCTCAAGTTCTCTACCATGAGTATAGAGAAAGAGGGGAAAGGACTGAGGACAGAGCCATGTGAATTTCAGAGAGGAGAGGACTACAATCAAGAATCCTCTTTGTATACTTACCTCAGAAGTGTTATTCCAAATTTTCATTGAAGACATGTAGTAAGAAGGAAAAAATTATTTATTAAACACCTGCTATGTGTTGAGCACTGTACTTTACAAATATTTTCTTATTTATTTCTCATAATACTCCTGGAACATAAGTGCTTTTATTATCTCCATTTTACAGTTAAAGAAACTGAGGCAGATCAAGATTAAGTGACTTATTTAGAATTATAAAACTCAGGTCTGAGGCTGGGTTTGAACTCAGCTCTTTCTGACTCCAGGTTCACCACTCCATCCAAATACACACTCCATTCTAGTTTTGGATCATTCACTTTATTCTGCAGTTTTTCCCTATATCAAGCCAAAGTTTGCATCTCTTCAGCTTCCAGCAAGTGCTTCTAATTCTGCCCTCAGATGCCAGACAAGTCTCATCCCTCTTCCATATAATACTCTTCAAATACTTGAAGTCAGTTATTGTATCTCCCGCATGGCTTATTTTCTTCAGGCTAAACTTAGTTCTTTCAGTTTGGGCCCCTTCCCCATTCTGGTCACTTTCTCCTGGGTATCTTCCAGCTTATAAATGTCTTCTTTAAAATGTAACCCAGAAATGAATGGGCTGGCGACTCCACCCATTCAGACGAGGTCCCCATGAAGCGAGACTATTACTCTTTCTAGTTCTAGAGGCAGGAGAAGCGAACGAGAACATAGCAATGCCTGTTTGAGGCACTGTGCTACGCATTTTACAAACATCATTCCATTTGATTCTCACAACAACCCTGTGAGGTAGATGGTATTATTTTCTCCATTTATTACATTTGAGGAAATTGAGACAAAGGTTGAGTGACTTGCCCAGGGCTATGTAGCTAGCAAGTGTCTGATGCCGAATTTGAACTCGGGTCTTTCTAGAGTCCAAGCCCACAGTGTCACCTGGCTGCCTCTAGTCTGGATATGATTTTCTCTTAATGTAGCATGAGACTTCATTTCTTAATTGGCTGCCCCATTTGCAGTCCTCTAAAGCATCCGGATGAACTTCTGTTTAGCCAGACCCCTTTCCCTCTCTTTTATATGTGAATTTATTTTGTTTGTGTGAATTCAACAAGTCAACAAAGATTTATTTATTCAACACCATTATGTGCCAGGTACTTTGTAAAGAACTGGGAAACTGGCGTATCACAAATGATTTCAAATGGATGGTCATGTGATGAATTTGCAAGCCAGCTAGAAACATGGAAAGCAATCCTCACACAAACCTAAGATTTATTGAAGGGGAAAAAAATCTAGAGCCAAGGGCCAGAAACACCAGATGCTGAGGTTCTTTCAGGTGTTTTGAGGAAGTTTATGTTATGCTCTTAAGTCTGTGGGTCGAGTGTCATGCCAGCTATCTGTTCATGCAGTATCAGCATTTTCACACTAATTGTTGAAATGCAATAGCATAAATACGACTTCCCAGATATGTCTTTACATATAGAATAAAGGTAGGTAGGTGGTGCAGTGGTTAGAGTGCCAGGCTTGGAGTCAATTTAAATCTGGCCTCAGATACTTACTGAGCAAGTCACTTAACTCAGTTTGCCTTAATTTCTTCATCTGTAAAATCAACCAGAGAAGGAAATGGCAAACCACTGCAGCATCTTGGCCAAGAAAACCCTAAATGGTTAGGTCATGAAGAGTCAGACATGACTGAACAAGCAAAACAAAACCTCTGAAATGTTGGCAACTCTTTCTACATACATACATGTGTGTATATATATGCAAATACATGTATATAGTGTGTTTATGCACGTATGTGTATACATGCACATGTGTATATGCATATAGCATATATAGGTGTGTGTATGTATGTCTGTATTATATCTAGCTCCCAGAGATTTTAAGCTGTGATGGAGTAGACATGGAGTTATTTCTTACCTTTTTCACAAATTGATGCTGTGAAAACATTTTGTTTCATTATGAAGCTACAGAATGGAGAAAAAGATGCACGTGCAGGTGGCAAAGGGAAAAGCACAAGAAGTGAATCTTCGTGTCTTACCCTCCAGGCTCCTCACACCTTCCTCTCCTTCCTGTACTCTGGGATCTAGTGAAACTGGCCTCTTTTTGTTTCTTGCACACCGAACTCCATCTCCCTGAGAAGGGGACTTTCCCTGGCTGTCCTCAGGGCCTGGAATCCTCTCACTCCTGAGCTAAAGGGCCACTTTCAGCAAGAAGCCTTTCCCAGGGTTCCTTAGCCTTAGTGACTTCCCTCTGAGATCGCCCATAATTGACACCACAAGCCTCCTCTTTGTTCATAGACTCTCAGTCTTCACAGCAGTCTGCTTTTTGCTTTTCTTTGAATCCCCAGGACTTAGCACCCAGTCTAGAATCTAATAGATGTTCAATAGATGCTAAATGATGACTTAATGGGTATCTTTAAGTTACAACTAGGCTGAACACCATGAGGACGGGAGCCCCCTTATTTATACTGCTAAAAGCCCTGATTGAACCACTGGGGGATAGGGATATATAGGTATATAGGATATATATAGGAAACTCGGGACCAGAGCAGTTAAGTGACTTGCTCAAGGTAACTCGAAACTAAGTCTTCAACTATACAGTGTTCTTTCGAGTAGATTCTTACAGTTTTCTCAAAACAAGACTATCTCACTCTACTACTACTCTTGTAGGTGTCTCAGCTCTTACAAGTGCCTTGGAATAGGTTTTTTTTTAATCTTAAAAAAGATTCTGATTCCTTTTTTTTTTTTAAATCAAGTTTATATAGAGTTCAAAATGGTCTTTGATGTGATGTAGCAAACTCCTCCTTTTCAGTGACTTCCCAGGGTCACACAGGGGCAGATCTGACGTTGGCATTCAGGTCCTCACTCAGATTATGGTTAGACAATTTCTTACAGCTCTTCTTTAACTAATTATTGAAACTCCACTAACTATTTTTTGGAGGTTGCCAAAAAACTCCTAAAGTTCGATGAGCTACTTGAAGACAGACCTGGAAAGCACCCCTCTATCTAACTTTAACTGCCATGCAAGTGTCATTGATTAAGAACAGAAATGAAGGAAAGAAGACACGATTATCACCTTCTGTTATCTCAATCCATTCTTAGTCCTGTCTGCATTTCAGTAACTAACCCCACCCCCACCCCCACACACCTGTAGCAAGTTTTTTTTTGCTTGCTCCATTTGAACTGTTTAAGTACACAGTACCTTTGTGGGGGTGTTCTAGCCGAGTTGTAGACATGGGGTAATTTGTAAGATTCCAGTACAATGCAGTACCTAAGATCACACCACAAAGAGAAGTTTGGAAAGTTATGTACATTTTATAAAATGGGAGCGTTTTCAATGAGGACAATGAAATGAATCACTGAATGAGTAAAGGACTTAGAATCAGAAAGCCTGTTTTAACCTTTTGATGCCCATTCCCCTTAATGTATTTTCATATGCAACTCAAAACTCGGTGCTTTAGTTTTCTCACCTGCAAATTGGGATGTAATACTTGTACTTCTTACTTCACAGGGTTATCTGGAGGGCAGTGCTCTTTAGATTATCAAACACAATAGAGATGTGAATTGTAATTATGGCAAATCTTTGAAGTACAATTGCTCCTATTCCAATCCTCCTAACACAGAGACACTCAGAATTCTACAAATACAACAACACACTTTGAAAGTTCATCCACATTAGGGATAATGGTGGTGGTGGGGGGTTGCTTTGTCGGTTCTAATGCCAGCTCTCACGGTTCACTGCTTACCTCCACTCCCATCCCGTGTTTCAAATATAAAATCTTGCTATATTAGGAGAGATCACCTCCTTCTGTGATGTCTTTTGGGGATGTAAATAACTAAATAACATAGAAGCAGGTTCGAGAGAAGGCTGCCTAAAACTGCATTTTTCTCTATAGCACGTGGTGAAGGTTCCCAGGTACCCACAGAGGGAGGACTGAAAGGCTCTTTGCCCAAAATCCACGTGGCCCAAGTGCTTAGGTGCCTCTTAACCCAAGGTGTGCGGAGCCACTTGTTTCCTCTGCACAGCTGAAACAGTTGCAATCCTGAAAACAATGGGGAAGCTTTAATCGCCCTTTGTAGGCACCTAGACCTCCATATCCTCCCTAAGGGTGCTTCCCGCGGCTGCTCCAGAGGCGTGCCATGCACAGGACTTGTCCATCCCAGAGAAACTTAATTATTCCAATAATGAATGGGAGAGTTCCGAAATTGCAGAAACCCGAGAAGGAGCCGCAGTTTTCCTGCCTGTAACAGATGGTTAGTGTTCAAATGCAGACCCTGAATCCTACTTACTTTGTAAGTTACTTTGTAACTTTCACTTACCTCTCCCTCCCACCTCCATCCCCTTTTCCCCTTAGAGCAAGAGGACTGAGATGATGGGGGAGGGAGGGGGATGAAAATAGAAGCTGATTAGAGTATTTTCATAAACTAGTTAATCAGTCATGTGACAGGCTGAGGGGGTGGGGCTGTGTCTTTCCTTAGTTTAGCCACCAAGGCCAGAGAGAGAAGGAGAGGAGGGAGGGAAGGGGGAGCTGTTGAAATGCGCCCTGTGTCGGACCCCTGCGAGTGAGCGAGCTTTGCCGGGTGGTAAGTCAGTCTTGCGGCTTGTTTGCTAATGAATGGGGCCATTCCAGCCCTGCCAAGCCTGCCGCTAATGCGGTCAAGGGATTTATTATGAAATGTACCAGGTCTTGGCATGGAGCTAATTGCATCTAACTAGAAGCGTGCTAGAAACCCGCTCCTGAGAAGTGACACATGCAAAAGGCTTCTCTTCCTGATGTTGCTGAAAGAGGGTTTGTGCGAGGGAATGTCTGCGTGTCTGCACTCATTGCTAATGAGCCCTCGCTCCCCAGGCTCAGAGCTCTGGCTTACTTGTTAAAAGATGCAGAGGTGGTTCCCCCCCCCCCCATTTGATGAATAATTTATAACTCAAGGACGAATGATTTTCAGATTAAAACAGTGTTGTTTCTAGAGATTTTTGCGGAGTTGATGCCAGGCACGGTATTGTCATCAACGCATGATGTGTAATGAAAGCTTAGATGGGGTGGAAAAATGGTGATTTTTAAATATAGACTTGATAATGCATCCTAAGTATTGCCTTATAGTCAGTATAATCATTAAGTAAGGAATATAGCAGGAAATGCTAAGGCGGCTGGATTTAGAGTCCACAGACCTGAGTTCAAATTCCACCCCTGCGTTACCCTGCTATCAGATCTTGGACAACTTTCTGGGACTGAGCGTTCTCATCTGTAAAATGAAGGGGTTGCATTAGGTGGCTTCTCAGGCACTAGTAAATCTCAGCACTAAATATCTGGTCTTATGACTGTCCTGTAGAGTCAGGCACATTCCTTAAAGGAATCAAATGCAAATATTAGAAAGTAAAAAGCCCATTTCTAAAATGTTCACATTTTTTCATCTACATATATACTTTTATTTAAAAGATGTATTTAAATGTGTTAATACTATGGTAAAGGAATGAAGATACAAAAATAAGAAAAAAGATTTAGTCTCTGTCTTTCTTGCTTCTGTATGTGTTCGTTCTTCATTGCTGAAGAAGACCATGCCATCAGAGAAATGATGACATGACTTGCACTTGACTTTGTTTTGAGTGAGGGAGGGCTGTGCAGCTCACCAGCCTCACTTCTCCAGAGTCATCTGAATCCACTGACCAGCTATTCATCAGGATGACTGGAGATGACCCAGAATGAGGCAGTTGGGGTTAAGTGACTTGCCCAAGGTCTCACAGCTAGTGAGTATCAAGTGTCTGAGGTGAGATTTGAGCTCAGGTCCTCCTGACTCCTGCACTGCACCACCTAGCTGCCCCAACAGCATCTAGAAAGCTTGCGAAACTCTCCGTAATAGCATTGGTCAGGGAGTCTTTTGTGGAAAGTTTTCTCTAGATTTAATAGAGAACTGTAATATATGCATGCTTTTCTCAGGTTTCTCCATGATGTTGAACTCTCTTAGCATGAGATTCATATGCAAATGATTATGATTTGTTCTTGCTTCTCCAATTTAATAAAGTATCTAGAACACATCTCATATCCTTATTCTCATACTTGGAGCCATATTCTTTTAATTTTAAAATTATTTGTAGCTTTTACTTTTTGCATATCCTATTCTAGATGCATCTCTGTGCTTCCTCTCCACAGAAAGACCTGCCTTGTAATTAAACTTAAGCAAGAAAGGGAAAAAGAAACCAGTTAAGCAGTGTTAGCCAAAACGTCAAGCGAGCCTGCCATTACCTAGGCAGAGGACCACGGTGTTCCAGAGGCCCCCAGATCTCCAGGCCCCAAGGGAGGGCATTTTTTCATGTTTTATTTGGTCCTCCTAATTAGAGGTTTCATTTTGTTTTGATGTTACTGCTATCATTTGGAGAAGGTGTCAGGGTGAGGCCAGGAAGGCCTGGCCCCTAACAAGTCCTGGCTGTGTGATCCTGGGCAAAACACTAACTTCTCAGTGTGTTAGGCGACCTTCTGAGTCTAAAATGTAAACAAAGTGCTGACCTGAATTGGTGTCACAAGGTTTCTGTCCTGGACATTGCTTGTACCAGTGAAATTGTAGGTAGGGCCAGTCCTTGTTCTAAACCTTATCTTTCCAATCATGTTGTTTGTGGTTAGAGTTTATATTGGATCCGTGGTTCACCGTACTTCACTCTGCCTCGTTTCACAGACTTTCCCACATATCTGAGTTTTCCATAGTCATTGCTTTTGGTTTATGGTGCAATAATATTGTTACTTCCATGTACCACCATTTGTTAGCCAGTACCCATTTCATTTTTGAAAGGGCTATTGGAAACAACTGTCAATATACATTTTATTTTTTTCTGATGTAGTAAACTTTGATTATTTAAGGTAACCTTATACTTTCCATAATTGCAGAAATATCTTTAATAGCTTTTATGGGATGCCTGTAGTATTACAGTATTTATTCCAAAGGTTTCAAAGAGATGTAAAGAGAATCGTGACAGAGTTACTGACATTTTTAGAATGTAACCAGGGAGGATGGAACATTTACAAATTAAAAAAATATAACCATTAATTGCTGCTATGATCATGGGCAAGTTTCTCTTTCTTTGCCTCAGTTTTCTCATCAGTACATTGTATAGTGTTTTTTGGATGTGGGGGACGGGGGAGGCAATGGGGCTTGAATGACTTGCCCAGCGTCCCACAGATTTGAACTTGATTCCTCTTGCACTGGTCTTCTATCCACTGTGCCATCGATCTGCCTGGCTTTGTGTAGTATTAAAAATGATGGAGCTGGACTAGCTAATCTAGGTCTCTTTCCAAGCATCTACAACTTAAATAACATTCTGATAAAAAGATGTTTATATACTTATAGCTTCTACTCTTGCTGTTAAAATTTGAAGATAAGGAAGGATAAGGAAATTTAAAGATGAGGAAAATGAAGAATTAGACATTCATTGTCTCATAGCTGTTAGGAGGAAACATTTTCCCCCTGAGATCCACACTGTCAGCTCTCCGTTACATTGCATATCATGCTCAGTGAGATGAATTATATAGTGATATATATATATATATATATATATATATACACATATATACACACACATATATAGAATTATATATATGTATGAATGTTTGAATGTTTCTAATTTTGTTACAATGAACATTTTAAAATTTTAAGTTATTTTCAGTTTTCTGCAGTTGTGTGTGTAAAGTTCTCCTGGTTCTGCTCCTTTCACTCAGCATCAATTCGTGTAAGTCTTTCCAGGGCTCTCTGAAGTTTCCCTGTTCATCATTTCTTAGAGCACAATAGTATTCCGTTATATTCATATACTACAATTTATTTAACCCTTCCCCAATTGATGGGCATCCCCTTAATTTCCAGTTTTTGGACACCACAAAGAGAACTGCTATAAATATTTTTGTACGTGTGGAACTCTTTCCCATTTTTATGATCTCTTTGGGATACAGTCCTAGAAGCGATATAGTTGGGTCAAAGGTATGCATGTTTTTGTAGCCTTTTGGGCATAGTTCCAAATTGCCCTCCAAAATGGCTGGATCAGCTCACAGCTCTACCAACAATGAGTTAGTGTTCCAACTCTCCCACATCTTCTCCAACATTTATCATCTTCCTGTTTTGTCATGTTAGCCAATCTGATAGGTGTGATGTGGTACCTCAGGGTTGTTTTGATTTGCATCTGTCTGATCAATAGTGAATTAGTAGAGCATATTCCTAGGTCTCAGTTTTAGGGGTATCTCTTCTCTTAGGACTCTTCATTACTTGTATGAAGACTAACCAGCTATCAAAATTGTTTCTCAATTTCCTCTCTTATTGTTTCTTATTTTTAAAGATATAGCTAAATGGCATGTATCCTGCCCCCACCCCCAAAAATAAAAATCCAAACAACAACACAAAGATGTTGGCACACCTTTTCTTCTCTCCCCATAAGTAGCTGAAACTGGTCTGGCTACCCATGTTCCAAGTCTGGCTTTGTCATTGGTTTGCTTTAGGCCCTTGGGCAAGGGCCAACCTGAAACTTAATTTCCACATCTATAAAATGAAAAGGTAGCTTTGGGCCTAAAATTCTCTAACTGTATGAATGGATATCATAAAGAATCAATTGTTCAAAGATCTCCTAGAACCTTATCCTCAACTGCCATTTGCCATGACCCAAATATTGAAGGCACCATGTGGAAGCTTCGTTGGAAACCATACTTCTTGTTCTCTGTGTGTGACTGTATTTTGTCTTTTTGGAAGAGAGCCTTGAGCACATGGATGTAGAAATTGTCATGATGTTTTTTACTCATCTGGGAAACAGAATCATGAGTAAAAATGTTATTGCTTGAGAATGTTTAAATGACCTATTTAGTGTAACTGAAAAATCAATTGATGTATTTATTAAAGGGGATATAGCTAAATCACTGCCCAAAGTAAGACACTTCTGCACTCTTTCTAAATAAATGTAAGAGATAAAAGATGAAAAACTAAGAATTGCCAGCTAAAAGAGGAAAATATGGAAAGCAAACCTCTTTTGGCTCTTGTCCCCATGTTCTAGTTTTTATAGTCAGGACTAGGACAGTTCCTCTCTGTCTGTAGTGATGGGCCATTTAGATCCTTCCTCATGAGGCTTCCTCCCAGGACTTTTCAAATATTTGACTAGTGAATGTGTATAAAGTGGACTCTCAAGTATGTTGTGTGTGGGCTGACCAAAGAATTTTCTAATTCTTCTTCTTCTTTTAATGTGTATAGTCCCACATAGGATATGCTAAAAGCATTCTCAGACTCCCATAACAAACAGGGTATATGTGCAATGCTTTTTATATGATGAGGATGATTTTGTTCTCATCATTTTTATGGGGTTCAGATAAAAAAATTCTAGGACAGGTTGTAATTCTTCTATTGTTATTTTATTTAATATTCCATAATATCTCATGGTTTTTTATGGCTTGTTTCTTCCTTATTTTAATAACTCTGTTTCATAAAGTAAGTAGTTCATTGCATCAGTCCTCAACAGAAAGGAGAATATAGACAAAACAGAAAATACATTTTGTCCATTTAACTTAAATATTTTGAATTAAAAAATCTGATAGCAAACAATGTTTCATTTACCTATAAGAATTTTGTGTAGTTTAGGAACCAAGCAGAAAGCAAAGAAAGCAAAAATAGAAATTTGGTTTCTTATAGATAGTAGAGAGCTGTGGTTTTTGCTCCTGGTTTTACTACAATTTTAAATCTCGACATTTCTTTAAAGTGGTAGAAATGTATACCACCGGGGAATGCCAAGCAGTTTCAGAGCCACCTGTGGAAGCTGAAGTGCAAATAGATGATGTTAATTTAAGGAAAGATAGAAATGGTACAATCCCCTTCTATGGCAGCATGTAATCCAGCAACCTGCTACTCCTGGCAGCCAGATCTGCTATGTTGACATTGGCTGCCCTTGCCATTGTAATGTTAAAGTTCTTATTGAAATTGAATTTGAAAATGATAACTCTGTGTTTCATTTTATCAATGTTGCTAGATGCCCAACTCTGATGAGATCATCCATGCCTCCCAAACCCAATTCACTCACTTTTTTAGAACTCCCACAGGAGGGAACATGGAAAGAAAAGAAATGTAAATATGCACCCAGTGTTTTACTTTTCCTGGAGTTGTTTGCAATGAGATGCGTAATGCACATCAACCCTACTCCTCAACTTTGTTCTAAGTTACACAAATGGCACTTTTTGTGTGCAGTGGATCACCCTGGGTCTCCATGACCTTGGCATCATTTCAGGGTCACATTTGCACATGGATCAACTGTTCTGGAACAATTTCTCCAATGTATGAGGCACAAACAAGCTTTTCTTCAACAGCAGGCACATATACCTTTCTCCCACCACTTTTTTCCCCTAATAGACATGGTCATTAATTGCCTTTGCCCCAGAACAACAAAATAACCTAATTCCAGTTCCTGGAAAAAGTTTCCATGCAGTCATAAATCAGTATTGTGATGCCTGCTCCTGTTCAGCATTCCCCTTTTCCCACATTATTATTTTTTAAAAAAATATTTTGAAGGATTGTATCTTTCAAAGTTTTTCTTCATTAAAAACAATTAGTTTGCTACTTTCATTTTGAAGAGATTTAAAAAATGATATTCAGCTTGGCTTTTTCAATGCTTGGATTATTAAAATGATTAACTTACTCATCTTTTAAGATGACGTTCAGATCAAAACGGTCCTTAGACAAGCCACTGTCTTGCCCTTTTTTATGTTTAATACTTTGTGGACATATTGCATAGGTGGATAAATTAATTACTTTTCCTGATTTGATTGAATAATAATTTTGGGGTAAAACACAACTTCTGTAACTTTACAGAAAGCATTCTCCAAACAGCTCCTGTAGCAGACAGGGATTATATGCCTTTCAGGTTCACTTAGGATTATTATATCTTCTTTCTTGTTATTTTGGGAGGGAGTTCAGGTAGAAATAGTCCTGGAACAAATTTCAGTCCTTTTACGATTTTCTATTTAATATTCCATAAGCTGTGATACAGGTGGATAAAATACCTGCTCTATATAGTTTTAATGCAACTGTTAGGATTAAAGTTTACTCACTGAAAGTACTTTTGCTACAAGGAAATGGTAGAAACTATGCAACACATCACTCCAGGATGTAAGAATGTAGTGTATGACAAATAACTTAGCAAGATGACCTGGTGGCTAGAATTATACGTCAGAAACTTGTTTTCTTTCATGGACTGATAGAAGACGCACCTCCATGTTATAAATATAGTAGCAGAAAAGGCTGTAAGAATATATTTTAAACTGTTTCTCCCATGATTTTGGTATCCTTTGCAAGGTTTCTTGCTGAAAACTCTTGGTTATTCTTAACTCTTGGTAACTTGGATATTACTGGCTTTGGTGACATCTGTGAAAGAGCATCATTCTTTAGTTTTTATGGATCAGTGTTCTGCCCTGATGGTTGTTGGCAACATTTTGGTCTGTGGTTGCCATCTGATTTTAGCAGTTTATCAGTTGAGTTCTCCAGGAGGTTTTGAGGTCTGTTTATAATACGGGGATTTGTCATCTATTAGTCTGTGCAACATAGCAGGCTTCTGATGGAGGAGTCTAACCGCCAGGTCATGTCTTGGCACATTTAACACTCCCAACTCTTGGCCCTGGAAACCCTTTTATTTTCCCATGTGGAGTCCTTGTGAAGTTCCCATCTGGAGTAGATCATCACTGGGCAGGTCAACTACTGTTGAGCCATACTACTCAGTAGCTTCTTGTCTGAGCTCATCTGTTGACCTTCAGTTTCTCCAGATGCCGTACCCACAAGGTTGTTGCCTTTTCAACTACCTACTTTGGTTGCTAGTAGGAACTCTTGAAATAAGATGAATATCTACTAAGTGTTATTTCCTAGATCTCTTCCCCTGCCTCTCCCCCCCCCAAAAAAAGACTCAGAGATTGGTACTATTAAATACTGAAAAGTGTAACCGTAGGTTGGGTGAGTTCTTTACATAAAGGGCATGGGAGTTTACCCTAAGACTTGGCTGATTTAGGGTACCAGGACTCAAGAATCACCATTGATGCAATTTCTTAGCCCTCAGTCATGTCCACTATATCAAGCACAGCACAACCCCCTCCTCACTTCCCCCCACCTCCCATCCCATCCCACCACCTCTCTCCACCTCTCACCATCCCTCACCATGCCGCTAGGCAAATCATTATCATCAGAGCTCTACTAAACATCCTTTCTAGTTTTCTGCCTGGCTTTTACATATACTGTAGTACTCTTTGCACTTCATTGGCATTCCCTTCCATTCCTGTTGCCTCTCCTGCCCTGGTTGCGGCATGACCAATAAGTTGGCTTTTGAGGGGGCTATTTTCATGACTATTGTTGTCAGATACTGTGATTATTTATGATTATTATTTGCTACTGGCTCATATCTTAATGTTTTTAGAAAGAAGGAAAAGGCATTTAAAATATGTTTTGCAAACAGTAGAAATTTGTTTTAATATCAGCTGTCTTTTCTTTTGAAAAATAATTCGGTGTAGAAGAGAACCCAACGTTGGTGTTGGGAAGACACCAAGTTTAAGTTCTATCTCTGGCAGCACCCTCTCGGACAAGTCGCTCAGCCTCGCGGTGCTTTGGGCTGCTCTTTAAGACTACATAATTCAGTCAGTGAGTCAGCCAATAAATATTTATTAAGTGCCTACTATGTGTCAGGTACTGTGCTAAGACTGTGCTAAGTCGCAGAGCAGATGCCAATTTGTTGATAGAGGGAGTTTCCTCACTTGAAATTCCCTATGTTAATGAAATTCTAGGTCTCGTGCCAAGAACAGAATGATTCCTTATATTTGACCAAGCCAGAGCACTGAAGGCTGTACATGGAAAGAAGTTTGGGAGGTGGCCCATATAGTTTAACTTATTTTCTTATGCTAAAAATAAAACAAAACAGAAGTTCCTTGGCCCATCTTGGAAACTCATCTTCAGTTTTTATTTGAAAATCAGCATAGGCTTTCATTTCCACTCAGAAATTTTAGGTAATCTTAAAATTAGTCATTTTATATAAATCATAATCTTGTGAATATTAGTTATTTCATAAACCTATACTGCAGTGAATTTAAGTTTAAAAAAATTGTACAGTCCAGTGTGATAGAGTAGGTTAGCAAAAAACTTTACTGTGCCTGCACATTCATGAAATTTGCATATGGTATGTCCAACTTTTAATGTAGGTGGTGCTAAATATATTTTCACAGGAGATTAGCACTTTATGGAATTGCATTGTTCTAACATTTGAATTTGCTCTCAAAAGAAAAAAAAATCTGTCAAATCAATGGTGTCTCAAGAAATGGCTGTTTTCTAAATGGGAACGAGAAGGTTAGTGCCATACTACTGTATTAAGGGTTTTTGTTTTCTGTAGGTATATATTTAGCCAATGTACGGATGATACAACTTCTTTCAAATTTTGTGGAGTGATGAAATGTTTTTTCAGAGTAGATATTCATTTGGAAAATCACGTGATAAAAATGGTTAGTTTTCTCATAACAGAGTCATTGAATATTAAAGCAGAATAGACCTTCAGAAACATCCCTTCTATGTTAGCCCTGGTTTTCTTAGTTCATTTTTGCTATCAGATTTGTTCAAGATTCCTTTTGACAGCTACTGTAAGGAAAATTATACTGAATACTGCCCTGGAATTGTAACATAGCCTGTTGTTAGACTTGCTTGACCATATGGTACGTCATGCATGTTAGTGGAGAAATAGACCCTATGGTGTTTATGAGGTGTGTGATATGTGTTTTCTATGATGTGTTTGGGTGGAAAATGTCCTGTGTAGTACTACCATTTTTTATTAAACAGAATCAAATTAGTATTCATTTATTCGATCAGTGATCCTGTAAGTATCTTTAGATAGGTAAGAGTGAATTGATGGTATTGTTTAAACCTTAGAAAAATGACAAAAGCACAGATACTAGAATAAAGAAAATTAGCGTAGGTGTGCTGGGTGATGGCAGTTCTAGATGCAGCTTCTTGATGGAGATCAGTAGCACTCTCTTAGAGATGCACAACTAACTTTGTTTTTACATTCTTTAACAGGATATTCCCTTTACTTATTTTTAGGCTTGAGGAAGAGAGAGTTAATAGAGTGTTGTTTATGTTGTACAATTAACATGAGATCCTTCTGGATTTCTGACTTTCGACAAAGTATTTCTTTTCGGGAGGCATACTTCAATTTCTTACTAATTCTAGCTCAAGGAATAAGTATATAATTTTATTTGTGGGCTTTTCCCATTTTTAATGATTTAATTAAAAAGTGTCTTTTTATATATGAAATAAATGGTTTTGTGTAATATACAACTAGGCTTGATGAACAAGCCTTTGACATTACAAAACGAAGTTAAAGAAATACTGGAAATGGAGTTAGAGATATTTTGATATGTGGAGTTTGCCTAAGTAATATGTATATGTTAAAGAACTTCCCTTTGGAATGAAAGAAATTTATCTTAGTCTAAAGATATCACTTTTCCTTTCATTCACTTCTTCCATTTTATATACTCTGGAGGAATTCTGTTATTAAAATGTTTGTGTCCTACCAAAAATAGTAGAATCAAATAAATAGATCCCTGCAAACCTTATGTGTATATTAGAAAATTGCAATTTAATATATTTATGTTCTATTGGATTTTTATTTTGTTAAATATCTCCCAATTACATTTTTATCTGTTTTGGTCGGAGAGTTTGAGACCTCTTCTGGGTCCCTCTCTTAAGACTAAAAGTCGTGGAGATGGTGCTAACCTACATTGATTGAAAGTATTTTCTCATCTAAGAATTCTCTATATGAATGAAGTCAATGGTTCAATTCCTGACTTCTATCCCCATTAAAGTCCTGAGAAATTCCTTGAGCAGAATCACAAATACATATAATATGTCCTCAATTGACCATGTCTTTATATTGTAATAATTTGTTTTCAAAAACTATGGAACCTTTTAAAAAGTATTTAAATTTGTATGAAAAGCAATACCTAATAACTAGGGTTTTAAAAAGTTTTCCTCTAGAACTCACTCTTGAGGGTTATCATTAAATTTCTGTTATAAATTTTATTTGGTCTTTATAATTTGTATTTACTTTGATTTCTGTCTCTGTTTTTAAAAATCCATTGTTTTCCTATTTTTTTAAACGTATTATCAACTCACTTATCTCATTTTTCTCTCTTTTATTAACAAGTAGTTAGAGTATATAATTCCTCCTCAGAACTGCTTTAGTTACATATAAAATGTTTTGGCATTTCTTCTCATTATTATTTACCTTAATAAAATTATTGTTTCTTATATTTACCACTCATTCTTTAGAATTACATTATGCAATTCCAATTTGATCTTTAAGTTTTTCAGATTGCACTTTCTGATAAAAATTTTGTGATATATTAAGGTCTATACAGAGAATATTTAATATTTCTGCCTATTTGAGTTCTTTTTTGTCTTAGCATTAATTTTTGTAAAGATTCTACAAAAGATAGCTATCATACTTTTTTTTTCTATGATTACATTCATGTCTTTACCTTCTCTTTCTGTTACTAGATTTGTATAGGTCTGAAAGGTAGACAAGTTGAAGATACCCCCCCCATAGTTATTTTTTTCTCTCTTTTTCTCCTTAAGGTTCAAGTAATTTTTCATTTAAGCTCTTAGATGCTGTGTCATTTTAGGGCACATATATTTAGTAATTTTTAAATATATATTAGTATTTTAAAATACAATTTAGTTTCCCTGCTTATCCGCTATGCTTTAACTATTTTCATTTTTACTGTTGCTTAAGATCATTAATCAACTGGCATTTGTTAAGTTTCTGCTATGTTCCCGATACTGTGCTAAGGTCATGATCGGCATATCTGTGATGCATTTGAGAACTCTATGACATATAACAAATTAATAAACTTAGAAAAAACTTAAGCAGTTACTTCATTGAAGAAATGAATGATTAAAAAAAAGGAGGGACTGATCATGTGGCAAGGATAAAAGATATCAAGTAGATAACCCTCATGTTTCACTGATACCTTCCCTACGTTGAGAGAAATCAAAAAATGGTTCCAGTAGGTTGAATTGGAACACCTGTAGTGACTTTATGGATGAGAGCTGCATGATGTAGGTAGGCATAGATGCCTTGTGATTTGTATCATTTTAAAAAATGTCTGAAGCAGGTGAATCATCCATTTGAACGTTCTTGAAATTAACATTATTGTCTGTTACTTTCTGATTCATTTTGCTACTCTCTTTGATTTTATGGGTGAATTTATATCATTTGTGTTTCCAGTTGTAATTTTTTTACATATTTTATTCCATTTTTCCTGTTCCTTTCCCATATAAACTTCCCATAATTTTGTGTTATTCTTACTGTGACCTATTTCTTCCAGCCTGCTTTTGGTATCTTTTCTTTGCCTTTGAATGTCTGGAGTTTGACTGTCATGTTTTTGGATATGTAAAATTTAGGGTCTCTTACACATGCTGATTGACCTTGAGATTCATTCCATCCTTGAATATTGTCCTCTGGTGTCACTTGTCCTAAAGGATTTTCTTTGATAAATTCTTGAAATATGGCATGCAGATTTTTTGTTTGTTTGTTGCACTGTAGTTTTCAGGGATCTCAAAGATTACAGTGGATTTCTTTGTGTGCCATTTTCTGGGTCTTTTGTTAATGTTAGTAGATACTTGAATTTGAAATAATTTCTCAATCTTTTGACTTTGCTCTAATACTTATTATCATATTATTGAATTTTTGGGGTTCTTTTTGTGCTGATCTCAGGGTAGGAGGACAATAAGGTTTTCCAATTACTATTCCCTTCCTGTTTTTCCTTTCGAGCTCTTATTTAATTTAATTCTTGATTTTTTCCTTGATTTGTTTTTAGTAGGTCTCTCGTCCATTGTAGAAGACCTTGTGGTCTATCTAGTATTTTTTCCTAAGGAACTACTTACAGTTCCTAAAAAAAAAAAATTTTCCTCATGGAATTTCATACTAGGACTTTCTTAACTTGTTTGGCACATGTAGGAAGAGTTTGTCATCTGTTCCTCTCATTTTAGAATTCTTTTCTTATACTCTGTCCTCTCCTGCAGTGTGGGGTGGATCACCCACATTTTTATAATCTTTGGTCAGCCATACGTTTAGATGGAAATTGCAAGCCAAGGCTGCGTCCTGACCCTTTGACAACTTTGAATGGGGTTATTGAGGCCCATGCTTTTTTGGTACATGATGGATTGGAAAAGTGGATGTCAAGGGTTTCTAGATTAGGACCTTAAAAGTAGGAATCTTGGTCCCTGGTCCTCATTCCTTCCCACAGGTCTAAATAGAGATAAAGAAGGATAAGCGGTTTACTTGCCTCAAATCTAGAGCTTATACAGTGGTCTTTGGTTGTTTTCTCGTTTCTAAACTAAACTTGTGTTACTTGTAGCTCATATCTCCTGTTTATTCATTCCTCTGCTTCATTTGGCACCATTTCCCACCGTTCCTGAATTGGTTCTAGAGGGAGCCGGCCTTGGCTGGAATCATTCATGGGACCACCTTTCCAGGAAGCTGAAGTAACATGAATTTTCCAGTTTTAAATTAGCCGAGCCATGATCGGGGTAATTTATTGTAAATGCTATTGAGGTAAAGTTAAGTCAAGTTTTGAGACTGTTTCTTTTGGAAACTGACTGATGGTGCAGGAACTGAGTTTGTCATTCTTTCTTATAAATGTGCTCTTGATGGAGATTTAACAATCTCATTGCCCACCCACAGGGTATGAGACTGACAATCTATAGCGGGCACACAGCTCTGCTGCTCTACTTGCTACTGTACGGCTCCATAGTCGACAGGTTGTCATGGTTAGGCTGGAAGGGTAGCTTGAGACGACAGTGGGGGGAAAGGTAGGAGAAAAGGCAGGAGTTAGAAATAACCTGCTAGTTGTAATCGTCAGAACCTTTACATAAACAAGACTGGAATGAAAACATGGGTTTTTATTTGGAAACCTGTAACACATCCAATCATAACATTCCGTGCTGGACTCCATGAACAGTTTTAGAAAGACACTACAGTGTAATGTACCAGATCCCCCAATCTACTTCAGTACTGGCTTTGTGTACGACTTGAAAAGTCTACGTCAGTTGGCTGGATGGCATATTTTTTACATTTCAGCCATTTAGGAAAGAAAGGAAAGGGAGAGGGAAGTGAAACACACCAGCAATAGTTGAGGGAATAGCGAGTTGGAATACAGCAAGTTTAGCGAAATTGTATAACCTAATTTATTGTGCATATTCCAAAAGATGTACTTTCCTGGATTTATACAAGTATAAGGAAAAGACTTTAGCTTTCTTAGTTAAGAAGAATTGAGTTCAAAATATATGCTGGGAACTGTTCCATAGATAACACACAGGAGGCACTGGAGATTTTCGGTCTCCAGCCTCTAACAGGGTCACTCTTGATCTGTCAGACAGCTTCGGAAGGTTTATTCTAGTTAAGTCTTCTCAGAAGGTTGTGCGAGAACCAGCTCCTACAGGATTCCCTAATCATCCTTCTTGCAGGGGCTGGCAAAAAGTGGGGGCAACTCCCCCTAGGGCTCGATGGGGTCAACAATACCGGTACACTTATACACTCCCCTAAATCCCCTCAAAGCTCAATGGGGGTTGGTTGAGGCACACACAGATTTCCCTATGGGTTCACCATGATTTTTTCCCAAAATAGTTCCCGTTGGTTTCTCCCCTTTGCTGACCAATGCCCACCTGCTTTATAGGGCAATTAGACATTTGGCATCTTGCCAACGTTAAGCTCACAGGGTAACTTTAGCGACATTGTCATTCTGCACAAGTGTAGTAAATATTACATTATGTTGCCCCTTATCTCATGGCACAACCTCAGTAGGACTGCCCATCACTTACAATTCTAGGAATTACTATCTTGAGCATTCTTGAGACCATTCTAAGAGTCGCTATCAGACACCTGGAAACTAGACGTTTGTTCCCATGGTCATGGATCCTGAGAAACTAACTCTAAGAAGGATAACAAAATCCTCCTTACATCCAGGAAGTAGTAGGAACAAAAATTAACCTAAGAGAGGTTATCACTTCTTTCATATTGGTTTTTATTTGTTGTAGAGTGCTGTAGACTGTTCTTCTTGCAGTGGGCTTGGAGGTGAGAAGTAGCGGGGTGTGCCAGAGTAGGTGGCATGGGGAAATAGAGGTAAGAATGTCCAGGTTCACGTTCTGTTTCTGCTGTGCATTACGTGACCATGTCTGTTAACCTTTCAGAGCTTCACGTTCATTATCTGTAAAATTGGGCTGTAATAATGTCTTTGATACTTACCTCACAGACACTGCGAAGCTTCACTGAGATAACATAAATGTAAGGGGTTATTTTTAAAAAAATTACCTTCTAGGGGCACAAAAATAGTCTTGTTATGACTCATGTAACTGTAATCGTAGCTTATTCAGTATAGCTAGCAACATTGCATGCATCCATTCTCCGTTACTGGGAAATGTCCTTGGCTTGTACTTTTGCACTATGGTGATGCTTTCATCTTATGGGCTGTTTTTGAAGTATCAGCCGTGGTTTGAGCCTTACTGATGACTAATACTGTCTTTAGAAGTACAGTCCGGAACACCAGATATGACTAAACTACGGATCATCCTGCAAGTAACTTACTTGAGAAGGAGGACAGAATCAGCCATATTCAGCTGAGTCTATAGATTACTCAGGCAGTGATCAGAACCAAGGAAAATTATGCTACTCAGATAATTCAGGGACTCTTGTGTGCTAGACTGTACTTTTCGATTCAGAGGTAGGATATGCTTAAATTTGGTGGGATGAGGGGTGTCATTATGAAGGCAGTGGATGGAAGGGGCCTCATGCATCATTGACAACTTAATGAAATTACAATTCTAGGAGAAAAGGACAGTAGAATGCTGCCCCACCACTATTGAAAACTAGAAATGGATTAAGGAAAATGGGAAAAGGAGGATAGATTGATATTTAGAACAAGATATCTTTGCATGAGAGTACTGCACCTGTAACCAAAATTCAAATTTGATGACAGACTTCACTAGCATTATGACCCTGGGCAGATCCTTTAGCCTCTTTCTGCCTTGGTTTTCTCAACTGTAAAATATAGTTGTTATGGGGATCAAATATTTATAAAGCACTTGGCACAATGCCTTCTACAGACATAGAGAAATGACTTTTTAAAGAATTTTTGTGTCTCTAAAGAGTAATAATAAAATATGTTCCATCAGTGTTGTAATTTAGTCTTCCTTTTAACCTTGATCAGATTTTTAAAAACAGTGCTGCTGCCTTGCTACACGTATATGAGAGAATCAACTGAATTATTTAGTTTTTTCTTGATAATTGTACTTATGTACCACTCTTGTTTTTCTCTTGCATGGTGTATTAGGTCCACACACACACACACACACACACACATTGATGACTGGGCTGAGATAAATTTATAGGATATGATGCATTGGATTGAACCCTTATCTCAGGGTAGCAGCAAGTAGATGAAGGAGGACTGAATTTGGTGTCTCAAGGCCTGGGGCTGAATGAATCTTGACTTTGTCACTTTTTGGTCACTTTGGAAATCTCTGAGTAGTAGTCTTTTCCTTTTTTCTGTGAGCTGCTTGGATTAGATGACCTCTAGCGTGCCGTTTAGCTCCGGAATGTTACGGTACTTTGCTTTTTGGCACATCACATACTATCCTGTTTGCTGGTTTCTTGTGCATATAGAATAATCCTATGCTACTGTAACTGATTTTCCTGTTTTAGCTGGAGGCATTTATCTTGGCTTCTTCCAGAATTTGTTATTTTTCACTTAACTTTTATAGAGTTAATTTCTGCCTGTCTTAGAGATTTAAATTTTTTTGGTTTTCATTAATGGATTCCATCATTGTCATCTGTTTTCTAATTTTCTGTCTGAATGCTTAGCATCATTTCCTACAGTGTGGCATTCAGGCTTTTTGATTTATCATATTTTTCATGAAAACTATGGTACTTAAATTGTTCAGTGTATCCTGTCTTCAGTGTCATTCACTTCAACTATTAAAAAATTCATGTGTTCTTTTAGGGTTGTTTCCTATGTTTATTTTTAACCTTCTCTTTTCTGTTTTTTTGAGTTCCAAATCTGTCATTCTATTTCTTTAAAACCTCTGCTTTGGGGAAAAGATTCTCTGTTTTGTGTTCCAAATGATGTTGAGATTTTAAAAATTGATTTATCTCACATATTTCTTCTTTCAGGGCTTTAATTTTCTATCAGATTTCTACTAATATCTTCTTTTAAAAGTTCTATTTCTAATTGAACTGTGTGTGCTTTCTTGGCTATTGTTACCTGATCTACAGAAACTGCATAATTTATTTTCTTGTTTTCTTTTTCATCCGAAGTTTCCATTCTTTTTTCCTTTAGGGAATACTTATTCGTTGTGTCTTTAAAAAAATTCATACCCATTTTTCTTTTGTTTTTGTGAGTCTCACCCCTGGTTTATCTGTTCCAGACAAAGACACACCAGGATCTCATAAAAACTAATTTTTCAGGTTTTCCTGTATTCGCAAATAGATTGTCTCATGTTTCCCTCCTTGCTTTTGTCTTTTTCTCGTTCCATTGCTATGGAAAACGTTTTCTCTTCACTAGACCCCTAAAACTGGGAAAAATCATTCTTCTAGATTTGGAGGTGTTTAGGGGCCTCTGTCATTTGTGTGTAGCTGCTTGCACTGTTTAAAATCTACCATGAGAAGATTGCCTAAAGCTAGGCTTCTAAGTTAATTTCCTTTGGACTTAATTAGCAGCTTTTCCTCTAACCAGCACTGTCCTACCACACGGTAAATATGCATATTAAGAAGAGCTTCATTTGGAAGTTTGTAGCAAGTATGGTATTTAGCCAAACTCCACGAAAAGGAATGGATTGTGGAGAAGCAAAGGACTCTAGGACTTCTCCCCTCTTCTCTTGGTTTTAACTTTTGGGAGATTCTTGTGTAATTCAAAGGTTATGACAGATTTTCTACTTCTTATATTAACGTTGGTGTCCAAGCTGCTTCCCCAGCAAATGGAAAGCACTGTCCGCATCTAGAGCCACCAGTATATGGATTTAGATTCACTTTGCTGAAGGAACAATTCTTGATCCCCTTACAAATGGGAGGAAAAGATTTCCAGCAGCCAAGAGGGGGTAGGTGGTTATCTTTCTGCCACCTGTGTTCTCTAACCTTGGAGACCACTTTACTATAGACTGTATTTGTGGAAAAAAGGGTCAAAGACTTGTAGGGGGTGTTTTGTACCAAGTTTAGTGTACCACCTTATCAATAAATATTCCCTTCTAAAGGCTTCTTAAACATGGCTGATGAAGTGATTCTCAACTGATAATCTTGGTGCTTAAGGTGGGATAAAACTGCATCCCTGAGGGGTAGAAGTAGCCTTGCTCTGGGATCTGAGACTCATGACTTGTGAGTTGGGATAAGGATCCATAGAACTTCAATGGGTTATGAATAAAACTTAGATTCACTCAGATTTGAAAAAGTAGAATTTCAAAGATGGCTTAGGCCAGGTGTGGGGAACTTGCATTCTCAAGGTCACATGTGGCCCTCTCAGCCCTTAAGTGCACCAAATCCAAACTTCACAGAACAGAATTCTGGATTCAATCAAAGGGTCACACTTGAGACCCTATGTGGCCCGGAGGCCTGAAGTTCCTCAGCCCTGGGCCTTAGACCTGACACGTTGATTTTACAGATAACAAGGTCATAAAATTAATATCAGAATTGGAGGAGACCTTAGAATCTTATCACATGTAACATATACCTTCTCTGATAATTTAGATTTTGCTACCACCATTAACAACGATTTTTTCCCATACAGAGCTGAAACGTTTTTATACTCTACTGCCAAATAGAACGAACGTTTTTCTTCAGATATTGGAAGATGATGATCATGCTTTCCTTTCCTCCTGGTTACTACTCTCTCTTATTCTTGGTCTCTTCCCCCACGTTTCATATGTAGCATAGAAGCAGGTACTGTGTCTGTGATTTCAGTGATACAGTGTTCAGTGGTACAGTGAACTGTATAGTGGTGAGGACACTCCCTCTGTAAGTTCAGGTCAGTACCTTCTCTGCCATGGAGAGTCTTAGAGAGTTGTCGGAAGCACTGAGAGATTAATTGATTTGCACAAGGTCCCATGGCCAGGATGTGTCAGAGGTAACATCTGAACTGGGTTTTTCTGACTTCAAGGCTGGCCCTCTGTCAACCATATTATACTCCCTTTCACTTTTCATTTATAATAAACTTAAATTTGGAGTTGCTACTGATCATCTAATCTAATGAGGTAATAAAAATGAACTCATTATACCTGTACATATCAGTAGTTCATGATAGCCAATAATAAGCTAATCTAGAATATACAGATTTAAGTGTGTGTCCACGTATTTGTTATCCATCTGGCACTATGCTAAGTTCTTGGAATATGCATAGAGGCAAAGTCCTCAAAGCACTTAGATCTGAATAGGGGAAGACAGGAAATGAAAAGGAAGCCAAAAGGCAGGGGAGGATGATGGTGGTGAAGGGGTTGGAGGGGAAGGCATCTGTGCAAGCAAGGCATGGTGGTAGATTTCAGAGCATCAGAAGCAGAGACAGGAAAGGAAGAAAAGATGGCTGGTCCAGGCTCCTCTTCAAAGTGAACATTCTGGGAGGAAGTTACCAATGGGAGAAGGGATCTGCAGGAGTGGGAATGTTCCAGGAGAGAATGTTAGAGGTGATACGGGAGCTTAGGCATGGTGGTGAAATCCAAAGAGTCTGTGCATATGTGTACCCACTCATCTGTTTTTAGTAAGAAGCATGCATGTTGACATATGATTTAATAATAAAATGAAATATATTAATATAGTATATATTAATACATCATATCAATAATAAAAAATAATAAAAAGTGTTGAATGGGAAATCAGAAAACCTTGATTCTAATTTTGGTGCAAGTTTTCTACTTTCTAGTTGTATAAACTTCTACAAGTAACTTAATAAAACCCTTTGACCCCCAATTTCTTTATTTTAAAATAAGTGTCATGATGAGCCCTTGGTATTACCAATCCCCCAGAATCAACTAAGAAAAAGATATGAAAATACTTTGAAAAGAATCAAGGACTCTACAAATGTATTATTTCCATGAAATGAACAGTCATCAGGGATTTATTTTTCAGAAGTGATTTTTAGGATATGTCATATTTAGTTCAGTCTCCTCTTCCATTTAAATCCAAAGTAATATTCAGTGATAATTGATATTTCCTAATTCTGACCCTAAGACAGGTCTTCAAAGAGCTTTTTAAATCATCAAAGGTTAGCTTGTTGGTTTTATTTTATTTTGAGTGTAGTTTTTGGTGGGTTTCACTGTTCTTGATTTTTTAGTGTGTGCTTACTTCACTAGAATGTCTTCTTCTCAGAACCTCCTAGATGAGTGACATCACAGGACCATTGGTTTGCTTACAGCTTGGCAGATGTTTTGGGCTGTCCTTGGCTACCTTCACTTAGCTTTCAGTTGCCAAAAATCATTATGTTATGCTATTGAGAGAACTATACTATTTCAATGATTCATAATTTTTTGTGCCCCTTCGTCAATGCGCATCATAACCCTTCCGTAATGTCTTTTAAGAATTACTTTGGACAAAGCATTCATCACCTTGTGTTCAACCTGAAGATGAGCCTTTATGAATTCAACTGAACTGGTCCTTCTATGATGGAGATACTTGTCTGCCTCAGCGGGCTTGTATGGAAATCCTTCCAGCTGGACGCACTCTGACAGAGCTTTTCCCCGGCAGGTGGAACCAGGAATCACCGTCACACACTTCCAGTACCAGTGTGAGGTATTGGAAGAGCATATTAATACAGTTGTTAAGAACACAGTATGAGGTAAAAAATGTAAAATTACAATTTTGTTTATTTTATAGGAAGGAGTGGGGAATTTTTGGGAATTGAGGTCACTAGACTAAAACTCAGATTTAGAAGTAGTGAAATCTTTAAAAACTACAACAGTGTAATGTTAAGTCTACAGCTATAGTCATATTTTCTTCAGTATTAGCTTAGGTTTCTTCCATAGCTTTATACTTAGTACCTCTGGGCCAAATTTCAAGAAAAGCCATCTTGGAAATATTACACTTGTCTCTTTTTTAAAATATACAAAACAACTCTTTGTATGTAGTTAAATGCTGTGAGAAGAGAATAGTTTCAGTTAAATAATTTATCCTGATATTTGGACTTATTATATTCTATTTTAAATATGTTTTTTAAAAAACTTCTGTCTTTAAATAATAGTTGGGTTTGTTTTTTTTTTTTTTAGCATGAACATGAACATAGTTAATTAACTAGATTTTAAAATCCCCTATTTCCATTTAAACTTTATGAAACTGCATACACTCTTACAAAAATGATGTAAAGAAAAATTCACTTGGCAAGAGATGCTTTGGAATTGCTTTTTCAGTTGCTTTTGAATCATGCAGAGGCAACCTGGCTAGAGGATGGGGTGTTAAGCTTGGAGTCAGGAATGCCTGGGATCATATACGCCTCTGGCACTATCTGCGTGTTCTAGATAAGTCACTCAGTCTTTGTGTGTCTCAGGCAACTGCCTAGGATTTATCAACATTGACATTTAGCATTTGCATAATTGGAGGGAATTTCCTCACAAGGAATTACTCACACAGATGAAATCACAGATACTTCTCACATTTAATCCAAAAGCATGAGAGGCGTGACATTTCCCTAATCTTCCTGCAATAACAAAATTCTGTCTTCATCACCAAATAAAGGAATTTAGGCCAGTATAATATCACATATCCTAACGAATGGCAAGTAGGTATGGTAATGAATTGTTTGAAACCACTTTGGATAATAATTTAAAAAGTGCTTATTTCCAGAATAATCAGTTGAAAATGGACCCATCTAGACAGTCTGTTTGGGTATTAGGAGAACCAGACTTCTTTTGGTACTTAAGCAGTTCAGTATTTTTCTGAATTTTTCCTGAATTCAGTCTTTGATATATATATAGAAAAACACACTTCTTTTAATTAGTTACACAAAATAATATTTATTTAAACATCTATTCTGGTAAAGGATAGATGAAGTAACCGTGTATTAAATCTGAATGACCAACAATTAAATTATAGAATCTGCTGCAGAGAAAGTAATTATTTTAAATATACCTATAAATTAGAAATGTTTTTGTTCAGTTGTTTCAGTTCCATCCGACCCAGTTCTGGGTGTCCTGCTTTAGGAAGGATGTTGTAAAGCCATAGCGTTCTTGGCAAAAGGCAGCCAGGATGGTTTTGGGACTCAGAATCATGGCATATCTAGAAGGAATTGTGGATGTTTCATCTGGAGAAAGATCCTTTAGAATGAAAATAATTTTTGTCCTCAAGTATTTGAAGATATCATGTAGAGGAAGAATTTCAGCTTTTGATATAAATTTATATGCCTGTAATATACTTGCACAATATATATGAAGGTAGCTAAATGTACAGTGGATAGGTCATGGGAAGTGGAACGAGGAAGATTTGAATTTAAATTTTGTCTCAGATACTTCCTAGCTATGTGATCCTGGGCAAAGTCATTTAACTACTTTCTGCCTCAGTTTTCTCACCTGTAAAATGAGATAATAATAGCACCTACCTTCCAGGAATGTTGTAAGGGATAAATAATGTATATAAAACTTAGCAAACCTTGAAGCATACTATGTAAATGATCATCATTGATATTACATTATTTGTGAATATTCCTTGCCTTTTAGACACTGTTCCTTCTACTTTTTTTTTCTGACCTAAGAAGGAATTTAATAAATGAAAGTTAATGCTTTTTAACACAGTTATTTAAATACTAGAGGCATAGATCTGGAAATAGCATTTAATGATGTCAAACTGTCATTGTGATTATGTTGATTTTTAAATTTCTTAAGGAAGAAAGTCCAAGAAAAATAAAACAGGTCATTTTAGAATATTTTTAAAATTTTATTTATTTTTAGTTTTAAACATTCACTTTTAAAAGATTTTAAGTAATATTTTCATTTGAGATAATGGTATTTCTGTATACATGGAATACACTTTTTCTTGAAGAGGCATCTGTGAAGGTAGTCCCGCTACAAAGTCCTTTTTTTCTCTCACTACACATGTTATAAATTAGGGATGTACTAACGTCCCTAGGGTGTTTACCTACCATTGTGCAATATTACAATCCATTTTTGCTGGTTATTACTGCTTTTGCTGGCTGGCCTTATCTTACCAACAAGATTTGGGTTTTTATGGGAGGTAACTTCCTTCCTCCTTCTGGGGTTCAGGATTTTCCCATTATCAGACAGTTATCCCAAGATATTCCTCATGCATTTGCGGGGTGTGTGTATTCATAACACTGATAAGTTGATCCTTGAACTCAGTTTAGGCTGTTGCTGCAGAGGTAAGACAATTTCCTTAATTCGCTGCACTGTTCTCAAAGGGAAAGATGGCGGTGGTTGAATTTCTTGATCATTCTTTCTACAGTGTGCATACCTCAGTTCAGAGAAAACTGCTTTTAAAATTTCACAGTTATAGAAATGATTGTGTTCAGCCCTGAAGCCCACAGGCCAATTCGGAGACCATTTATCCTGTGTGGCAGCAGGTCCATGGGGAATATATTGGTATGTAGGAGTGCAGAGGTGATTGGTGGTTAGGAAAGGTTTACTGAAAAATAAATTGGGGGAACTTGATCCATTCCATTCCAACAGGAGACTACAAAACAAGGTCCGTCAAAACAGCGCCCTGCGGCACAAGTGAACCAGTGTGGCCAGAATTCCCAATTCCCTGAGAGTGTTTGTAGTTTGCATGATGAGTAACCCTCCATGTTTATTTTTTGTATTTGGTTGCCGTATCTTGAGAGATTTCTCTACTCTGAAACCCTAAGCTTTCCATGGGTTTATTTCTAGATTTTCAGTGGAGCTAAACTTATCAGACATAAAGTAGAGTTTGTGTTGTTTTCTGGGATGTATATTTTTCCCTAGAGAGTTAAAAAAAATATATATATATATATATGTATATATATATATATATATATAGATCTATATGTAGATATATGAAATGAGGGTTTAAATTTGAGAATATGCTGTCACCAAGTGTTAACTAGATGGAGGATAAAAATGACATGCCTTATGATTATTAGAAAGAATCTAAGGATATTAAAAGTTATATGGATTAAAAAGATCATGAAAATTAAAGCCTAATGAAAAGATGAATGCCATGGTTACAAATATGAGAAGAAATTTTGGACAGTAATTTGATCTGATATTTATTAAAATAGTTCGGCATATAATATACCTCATTTTTTGTTTAAAATTATAAACCACTTTCCTGGTGAACTTTAATTTACTGAAAATATACAAGTGTGTTCCTCGCTGGCTTTAATACTTTTACTTATTTGTGATTCAATATAGATAAAGATTTTTGGAAGAAATCAAATAGCGTTTTTGGGATAGTTTTCGCTTTGAAGAAAGCTTCTTTTTTTTTAAAGGGAAATAATGTTTAATTTAAAACAAAAATAATAAAATATTTTCCGGAGTCTTGGTATGAATAACTATCTAAAAATTGCATATTTTGAAAAGTGAATTAGTAAAGGAATGTAAGGGAGTAGTTGACCTCCTAGTGACCCAGTTAGTTGAAATGCCATGTAATTAATCAGTTACATGGTAGACTACCAGTGACTTCAGATCTTTTTCCCGGTAGTTATTTAATTGGGAAGTGTTTTGCTCATTGGAGCATTTGACATGTGAGGTAGAGGATGTCAGCCTTGCTGGTAATAGAAATGCTAATATCAAAGGCATTTTGTTTTCCCTTCCAAAGGGGCCTTCTGCTCTAACAAATACTTTTACAAGACTACATTGAAATCCTATTATGGTAGATGGTAAGCCATCATGTAATAGAGGGATAATTTGATGGACATTTGAAGTGACTCATTAACTTTTTCCTCCCTTTCGTTGTCTTCTACTCATTTTCCTCGGTTTTGTGTGACTTGGTTTTTTCCCTCCAGACACTCTGAAGGAGGATCAGCATGAGCATTTGTTTTAGGGAAATTTTATTTAAATAAATGGAAGATCATTGACTTAGGGTTGGGAGAGTCTTTCCCCCTACAAAATTTATGAATTTGTTTGCAGTTTTCAGTAATCAATTCCATAACTTCCAAATTTTCTCCCCCTCCCCAAAATGGCATGCAATCTTATATGGGCTCTACACATACATTCCTGTTAAACACATTTTTGCATTAGTCATATTGCTTAGAAGAATTATAACAAATAGGAGAAACCATGAGCCAAACAAAACATTACAAAAGAGAAAATAAGTCTGCTTCATTCTGCGTTCTGACTCCGTAGTTCTTTCTCTGGATGTGGATGGCATTTTGCGTCATGAGTCCTTTTGAAATGTTTTAGGTCCTTGCGTTGTGGTGAAGGGCTAAGTTTATCAGATACAGTCCTTGCACACTGTGGCTGTTACTGTGTGTAATGTTCTCTGGTTCTGCCCATTTCACTTAGCATCAGTTCTTATAAGTCTTTCCATGTTTTTCTAAAGTCCTCCTGTTCTTCATTTCTTATTTTAAAAAAATATATAATTTATTTTTCAGTTATCAACATTTATTTCCACAAGAATTGGAATTCAAAATTTTCTTCCCAGGACAGCATCCACACCTTCCTTCATTTTGTCCTTTTTTCTATTATTCCCCCTTCTTCCATCCTCCTCTCCTCTATTTTCCTGTAGGACAAAATAGATTTCTATACTCCATTGCTTGTAAATCTTATTTTCCAGTTGCATGCTAAAACAATTTTTAACATTCGTTATTAAAGCTTTGAGTTCCATATTCTCTCCCTTCCTCCCTCCCCACCCACCTTCATTGAGAAAGCAAGCAATTTAGTATAGGTCATACATGTGTAGCCATGCAAAATACTTCTATAACAGTTATGTTGCGAAAGACTTACCATGTTTTCCTCTGTCCTATCCTGATCTCCATTTATTCCATTCTCTCCCTTGATCTGTCTTCCCACAATAGTGTTTACTTCTGACTATACCTTTCCCCAATTTGCTGTCCCTTCTATTATCTTCCCTCTCCTATCCCCTTCCCCCTTGCCTTCTTGCAGGGTATAATAGATTTCCATATCCAATTGTGTGTGTGTTATTCCCTCCTTAAGCCAAATCCCATGAGAGTAAGGCTCACTTATTTCCTTTCATCTCTCCTTTCTTCCCCACCATTGTAAAAGCTCTTTTCTTGTCTTTTTTATGTGAGATGATTAGCTACATTGTACCTCTCCCTTTCTCTTATTCCTAGAATGTTCCACTCAACAGTACATTTTATTTTTTAGATATTTTTCCTTCATATTCAGCTTACCCTATGCACTCTCTCTCCCTCCCTCCATACACACATACATCCATGTACTTATACATACCTACACATGTATAATACACACACGTATGTATACATACGTGTGTGTATTTTCCCTCTAACTACCCTAATACTGAAAAGGGTCTTATGAGTTATACATAACATCTTTTCATGTAGGAATGTAAACAGTTCAACTTTAATGAATTCCTTAAAGCTGGTTTTCCTGTTTACCTTTTCATGTTTCTCTTGGTTCTTGTATTTGAAAGTCAAATTTTCAGTGCTGCTGGTCTTTTCAACAAGAATGCTTGGAAGTCCTCTATTTCATTGAAATTTCTTTTTTTATCCCTGAAGTATTATACTCAGTTTTCCTGGGTAGGTGATTCTTGATTTTAATCCTGTCTCTTTTAAACTCCAGAATATATTCCAAGCCCTTCGATCACTTAGTGTGAAAGCTGCTAAATCCTGTGTTATTCTGATTGTATTTCCACAATACTTGAATTGTTTCTTTCTGGCTGCTTGCAATATTTTCTCCTTGACCTGGGAATTCTGGAATTTGGCTACAATATTCCTAGGAATTTTCCTTTTGGGATGTCCTTCAGGAGGTGATCAATGGAGGTGATCAATGAATTCTTACCATTTCTATTTTACCCTCTGGCTCTAGAATATCAAGGCAATTTTCTTTGATAATCTCTTGAAATGTGATGTCTAGGTTCTTTTTTTTATCATGGTTTTCAGGTAGACTAATAATTTTAAAATGATCTCTCCTGGATCTATTTTCCAATGAGATATTTCACATTATCTTCTGTTTTTTCATTCTTTTAGTTTTGTTTTATAGTTTCTTGGTTTCTCATAAAGTCATTAGCTTCTATCTGCTCCATTCTAAGTTTTAAAGAACTATTTTCTTCAGTGAGCTTTTGAACCTCCTTTTCCATTTGACCAATTCTGCTTTTTAAAGCATTCTTCTCCTCATTGGCTTTTTGGACCTCTTTTGTCATGTGGGTTAGACTATTTTTAAAAGTATTATTTTCTTCAGCATTTTTTGAGTCTCCTATAGCAAGCTGTTGACTCACTTTTCATGATTTTCTTGCATCGCTCTCATTTCTCTTACCAATTTTTCCTCCACCTCTCTTACTTGATTTTAAAAATTCTTTTTTTAGCTCTTCCATGGCCTGAGACCATTGCATATATTTTTTTGGAGGCTTTGGATCTAGAAGTCTTGACTTTGATGTCTTCCTCTGATTGTATGCTTTGCCCTTCTTTATCCAAAAGGATGGAAGAAAATAACCTTTTCACCAGGAAAGTAACCTTGTATGATGATATTTTTCTCCCTTTTTGGGCATTTTCCCAGCTAGTTACTTGACTTTTGAGTCCTTTGTCAGAAGTTTTGTGGAACTGTTCTCTGAGATATCTCTAGGGACCTGTAAGTTCCCAGTTCCTCTAAGGTGGTACAGTCAAGGGAGAGGAATTTAGTCCTCTCCTGGCCTGCACTCTGGTCTGTGAGTAGCCAAAAGCAGTCTTTTCTGCCCTGGAACTGCAAGTAGGATACCCTCTCCACAGTCGCCACCATCTCTGATATGCCAGCGCTTCTTCTCACCCTGGGACCACCACTCAGGACAGAGACCCAGATCAGCTTCTTGATTCACCCAGGGTCTTTAGGCCAAGGACTCCAAAAATAACTGCTGCTGCTGCTGCTTTAGCACTCTCCTCTCACCCAGGTGAAAGCTTTCTCACTGACCTTTGAAGCTATCTTTGGTGATTGTGGGTTGAGAAATCTGGAAATCACAGCAGCTCCCTATGATTCAGCACCATAAAGCCAGCTCCAATCCTGTCTGTGCTCCGCTCCAAGCCTGGTGTGATCGACCTTTCCTGTCAGCCTTCCAGGCTGTCTTGGGCTGCAAATCTGTTTCACTCTGTCATTTTGTGGCTTCTACTGCTCTGGAATTTGTTTAGTTATTTTTTTACAGGTATTTTAAGGGCTATGGGGGAGAGCTAGAGCAGGTCTGTCCTATTCCACTGTCTTGATTCTGTTCCTCTGTTCTTCATTTCTTATGGAGCAAAAGTGTTCCATTACATTCATATAGCACAACTTGTTTAGCCATTCCCCAGCTGAGGGGCATCCCCTTGATTTCAGCTCTTCGCCACCACAGAATGAGCTGCTATACATATTTTTGTACATGTCGGTTTTTTTCCCATTTTTATGATCCTTTGGGATACAGCCCTAGAAGTGGTATTGCTGGGTCAAAGGGTATGCACATTTTTGTTGCCCTTTGTGCATAGTTCCAAATTGCTCTCCAGAATGGTTGGATCAGCTCACAGCTCCACCAAGAATGAATTAATGTTTCAACTCTCCCACATCTTCTCCAACATTTATCATTTTTCTGTTTTGTCATGTTAGCCAATCTGAAAGATGTGATGTGGTACCTCAGAGTTGTTTTGATTTGCATGTCTCTAATCAATAGGGATTTAGAGCATTTTTTCATTTAACTGTAGATGGTTTTAATTTTTTCATCTGAAAACTGCCTATTTATATCCCTTGACCATTTATCAATTGGGGAACGACTTGCATTATTGCGAATTTGACTCAATTCTCTCTATTTTAGAATTGAGGTCTTTATCACAGTTACTAGTTGTAAAAATTCTTTCCTAGTTTTCTGCTTCCCTCCTAATCTTGTTTGCATTGACTTTGTGCAAAATCTGTTCAATTTAATGTAATCAAAATGATCCATTTTGCATTTTCTAATGTTGTCTGTCTCTTATTTGGTCAAAATTCCTCCATTCTTCATAAATCTGACAAATAAACTATTCCTTGCTCTCCTAATTTGTTTATAATATCAGCCTTTATGCCTAGATCATGTATCCATTTGAACTTTATTCTGGTATATGTAGTGAGGTGTTCATCTATGCCCAGTTTCTTCCACACTGTTTTCCAGTTTTCCCAACAGTTTTTATCATACAGTGAGTTCTTATCCCAGAAGCTGGGGTCCTTGTATTTATGAAACAGACTGCTGTGTAATCATTAATTACTGTGTCTTATGTACCTAACCTATTCCACTGATCTGCCCCTCTATTTCTTAGTACCAAGTGGTTTTGATGATTGCTGCTTTATAGCACAATTTAAAATCTGGTAGAGCTAGGCTACATTCCCTAGCATTTCCTTTCATTAGTTCCCTTGATATTCTGGACCTTTTGTTCTTCCAGATGAATTTTGATATTATTTTTTCTAACTATAAAATAATTTAAGGCACCGAATAAATAAATTAATTTAGGTAGAATTGTCATTTTTATTGTATTAGTTTGGCCTACTCATGAGCAGTTAATGGTTTTCCAATTATTTAGATTTGACTTTATTTGAGTGGTCCCTGAGTTTGTTTTGGCAGGTAGATTCCCAAATATTTTATAGTGTCTACAGTAACTTTAAATGGGATTTTTCTTTCCATCTCTTGCTGTTGAACTTTGTTAGTAATATATAGAAATGCAGGTGATTTATGTGGGTTTATTTTATGTCCTGCAGCATTCCGAAAGTTGTTTATTATTTCAAGTAGTTTTTTACTTGATTGTCTAGGATTCTCTAAGTATATCATTATATCATCTGCAAAGAATGATAACTTAGATTCTTCTTTGCCTAGTCTAATTCCTTCAGTTTCTTTTTCTTCTCTTGTTGCTACAACTAGCATTGCTTTCTTTCTTTTCTTCTTCTTTTTTTTTATTTTTTAGTAAAGGGCCCAGTTGATCCGTGGTGTTCCAATTAGTCTGATCCAGCTTCCCCTCCAAAAAGGGACAGCACTTAGGATTTTTTAAAAATTTTATTTATTTATTTAATTTTTATATTCATTTTCACAAAATTTTGGGTTCCAAATTTTCTCCTCATTTATGCCTTCCCCCCCACCCCAATACACCAAGCTTTCTAATTTTCCCTATCACCAATCTGCCCTCTCTTCTATCATCCCTCCCTTCTCTTGTCCCCATCTTCTCTTTTGTCCTGTAGGGCCAGATGACTTTGTATTCCCCATTAACTGTATTTCTTATTTCCTAGTAGCAAGAACAATACTCAACAGTTGTTCCTAAAACTTTAAGTTCCAAATTCTCCCCATCCCTCCCTCCCCCCCATTCCCTTTGGGAAGGCAGGCAATTCAGTATAGGCCATATCTGTGTAGTTTTGCAAATGACTTCGATAACAGTTGTGTTGTATAAGACTAACTGTATTTCTCTCCATCCTATTCTGCCCCCCATTGTTTCTATTCTGTCTTTTGATCCTGTCCCTTCCCAAGAGTGTTGACTTCAAATTGCTCCCTTCTCCCATTGTCCTCCCTTCCATCATCCCTCCCTCCCTGCTTATCTCCTTCTTCCCCATTTTTCTGTACTGTAAGATAGGTTTTCATACCAAAATGAGTGTGCATTTTACTCCTTCCTTTAGTTGAATGTGATGAGGGTAAACCATGTTTTCTTCTTAGCTCTCCTCTTTTTCCCTCCACTAAAAAGTCTCCTGCTTGCCTCTTGAATAAGATATAATTTACCCCATTCCATTTCACCCTCTCTCCTCCCACTACATCTCTCTCTCTCACCATTTACCTTAATTTCTTTTAAGATATGGTCCCATCCTATTCAGTTCACTCTATGCTCTCTGTCTCTGTGTGTGCGTGCTTGTGTGTATGTGTGTGTGCGTGCGTCTGTGTGTGGTCCCACCAACTACCCAGATACTGAAAAGTTTTAAGAGTTACAAATATTGTCTTTCCCTGTACGAATGTAAACAGTTCACCTTTGGTAAGTCCCTTATGACTTCTCTTTGCTGTTTACTTTTTCATGTTTCTTCTCATTCTTGTGTTTGAAAGTCAAATTTTCTTTTCAGCTCTGGTCTTTTCATCAAGAATGCTTGAAAGTCCTCTGTTTCATTGAAAGACCATATTTTCCCCTGAAGTATTATACTCAGTTTATCTGGGTAGGTGATTCTTGGTTTGAGTCCTAGTTCCTTTGACTTCTGGAATATCCTATTCCACGCCCTTTGATCCCTTAACGTAGAAGCTGCTAGATCTTATGTTATCCTGATTGTATTTCCACAATACTGGAACTGTTTGTTTCTAGCTGCTTGTAAGATTTTCTCCTTGAGCTGGGAGTTCTGGAATTTGGCCACAATGTTCCTAGGAGTTTCTCTTTTTCGATCTCTTTCAGGTGGTGATCAATGGATTCTTTCAATACTTATTTTGCCCTCTGGTTCTAGAATCTCAGGGCAGTTTTCCTTGATAATTTCATTAAAGATGATGTGTAGGCTCTTTTTTTGATCATGACTTTCAGGTAGTCCCATAATTTTTAAATTGTCTCTCCTGGATCTATTTTCCAGTGTTTCCAATGTTTCACATTGTCTTCCATTTTTTCATTCTTTTGGTTTTGTTTTGTGATTTCTTGGTTTCTCAGAAAGTCATTAGACTCCATCTGTTCCATTCTAATCTTGAGAGAACTATTTTCTTCAGTGAGCTTTTGAACCTCTTTTTCCATTTGGCTAATTTTGCTTTTGAAAGCATTCTTCTCCTCATTGGCTTTTTGAACCTCTTTTTCCAATTGAGTTAGCCTATTTTCAAGGTGTTATTTTCTTCAGCATTTTTTTGGGTCTCCTTTAGGAAGGTGTTGACCCGTTTGTCATGCTTTTCTTGCATCTCTTTCGTTTCTCTTCCCAGTTTTTCCTCCACTTGTCTAACTTGATTTTCAAAATCCTTTTTGAGCTCTTCCATGGCCTGAACCCACCGGACATCCACCTCGGATGTCTGGGATAGAGAGGCCCCAACCTTCACATCTTTCCTTGATGGCAAGCATTGTACTTCATCATCAGAAATGAAAGGAGGAAGGAAAATCTCTTCCCCAATAAAGTAGCTCTTTACTGGTCATTTTCCCAGCCAATTACTTGACTTCTGAGATTGCTTAGGGTCTGAGATTCAAATGCTGCTTCCCAGTCTCAGGGCCGTCTGCGGCGGAAGTGGCTGCTATTCATTGTGAGCTTAAGTTCTGGTGCTGGGGTAGGGTCAGGGCCGCCTCCCAGGCTCCGTTCCCTCAGGGGCTTTATGCAGAGACCTTCAGTAATGGAGTGGGTGGGGGCAGGGCTACCTCCTAGGCTCAGCTCCCTCAGGGGGTTTATGCAGAGACCTTTGGTAATGAAGCTCCTGTCTGCTTGGGAGTCCTGGCCACCGCTGCCTCTGCTGCTGCCTCCCAAGGGAGCCCGAGCCATGGAGACACCCCACTCCCCTCTTGGCCAGCTCAGACGTCTCTCTCACTGACCTGTAGCATCTGTGGGTGGAGGGACCTTCCCGGCCGCCGGAGATTCCGTCCCTGAAGCCTGCTCGGATCTGCTCCTCTGGGGCCGCAGCCAGGGCAGCTCAGGGGTCGGCTCCTCTTTCTGGGGCGCGACGGACCCCTGGGGACAGCTCTCCAGGGCTCTCTGGAACGGAAATCTCTTCCACTGTGTTTCTGCGCGCCTTGCGGTGATCCAGAATTTGTGGGGAGTTCTTCTTACAGGAAATTTATGGGCTGTGGATTCAGAGCTAGCATACGTGAGTCTTTCTACTCCGCCATCTTGGCTCCTCCACAGCTAGCATTTCTAATACCATATTCACTAACAGTGGTTATAATGGACATCCTTGCTTCATCCCTGATCTTACTGGAAATACATCTAGCTTGTCTCCATTGCATATAATGCTTGCTGGTGGTTTTAGGTAGGTGCTACTTATCATTTTAAGGAAGACTCCATTTATTCCTGTGTTTCCCAGTGATAGGAATGGGTGTTGTTGGGAGAGATTTTAAAGACTAACCCTTTCATTGTGTTAATGAGGAAACAGTTATTTTCCCCAGCTCTTAAAAAGTGTACTCTTTCTATTGTACTATATTTATGCTTACTGAGGAGACTAATTCATCTTAGCGGTATTCATGGTATGCACTAAGTGCAGGGGTAGGAAATCAGTAATCTTGAGGGCACATGTGGCCCTCTACATCCTCAAGTGCTTACCTTTTGACTTATTCAAGTACTTGACTGATCAAAGGACTGTACTTGAGGACCTAGATGGCCACATGTGACTTCAAGGCCACAGGGTCATCTCCCATGGACTTGGGTGATTTGATGTGGGGGCAGTAGAGTGGTAGAGTTTGACAGGAGAAAAAATTTCAGGGAGTAGTTACCAGAAGGTAAAGTTTTCCCAAGGGGGCTTGTTGTGCCTGGAGTAAGCAGAGAACCGAGGCCTGAGGGAACATGTTTTTTTTTTTTCCTTTTGGGGGTAGTTTCTTTGCTGGATGCCTAGAACCGTCCTTTTTCAGAAGCTCTGATTTTGTCCTCCGGACAACCCTGCTTAACTCGAGGGCAGAGAGCTCAACTTGGCCAGGGAGAGTTCCCCTCAACCACAGCAGTTGAGGGCTCCAAGGACTTAGCTATTCCAGGCAGACCTGTTTCCTCCCTGGAACTGTCAAAGGCTTTCTGAGCAGTCTTCAGGAGGCTGGACATGGTGACTCTGAACACTTGCACTCTTAAGCCCCATTACCTTTTTTGGCTCACTGTCTCCTGTCATGTGCCTTAATCTTGATTCAGCAATACTTACTACCTTTAATTCTTTCTGCCTTTTTTGTCATTATGGGTATTCACACATTTTTTCTAACACTTTAAGTTAAGCTCAATCAATTTGAATTTCTTCCCTTCCTCCCTGATACCACATACTATTTTTTTTTCTCTTTTCATCTTTCCCCTGCTCCCCCTTCCTTTGGGTTGTGTTCAAAGTACCGCATTAATCAATGTTGCCTGCCTCTTCCTTTTATCATCTTCTAAAAGTCACACGTAGATTCCCACATCATGGCAGTTGGAACTGTCCAATGTTTAGAAGATCATTTCAAGATGTACTTGCCCCTGACCTTTCTCATCTTGGCAGGCAGGCTCAGGCATCTGCATGGCTAAACAGGATTAAACTAAAAGAACCTCTTAGTAAGCAAGAGGACACTATATTATCCCTTCAAGCTGACCTCAGTGGTGACTACTATTTTATAAAATGCTTTGTGTTCTAGGTCAGAAGCTACAAATGTAGGCAATAAAGTCACATTCTAATCCCTTAGGCAACTACATGGCTCAGTGAATATGGTGCTGGGCCTGAAGTCTGGAAGACTTTTATTTCTGAGTTCTGATCAGGCTTCAGATCCTTACTAGCTGAGTGACCTTGGGCAAGTCACTTAACCCTGTTCACCTCAGTCTTCTTGTTTGTAAAATGAGCCGAGGAAGGAAGATACTTCAGTATCTTTCCCAAGAAAATTCCCAAGTTGGACATGACTGAAAGTGACTGAACATCCATCAATTGGTTTGGAGTTGGATTGAAGAAATCTTTGAATCTAAAGGATAAGGGAATGAGAAATCATAGGGTTCATGGTTTTTTTGGAATTTTCCTAAAAATTATATTTCAACACACACACACTGTCTCTGTATGTCTCTGTCTCTCCATCTCTCCATTTCTATATCTCTATGGGAGAGGAACATTAAGCCAAATATCCATTTTCCCATATAGTTTGGATATTCACATAGTGTGATAGGTTTAATTGTGTCTTCACAGTAAAAATGGCAAGTTAAAGGAGTTCTCTAGAAATAGCTCTGGGAGTTTGGATCTGTGATTTTGCTGATGGAAGTACTTCTTCCATATGAGTAGAGGGTAAATCTATCAGTGCCTTCTTATCTTGTGCCATTTCTATCCGTGTCTTTGTATAAATTCTTTGTAACCCCAGGGTGTTGTTAGGAATCTACCTCTGACTCTTTAACATCTTTTGGACACCTTGCAACACTTGGGTTGTCCATTGGCTTTCTATTTAGGAGAAGTTTATGGTTATAGTCTACATGAGAGACGGTAAGGAATGATCAGTATGAGTGGACAGAAGGAAGATTATGTAGAGATTTTTGCTTTAGCCATGCAGATGTTAATGTTGAAAGTATATAGGAGAAATGAGGTAGACCATGACTGAGGTTCTAATATTGTAGAATGTAGACCTAGGAGGTGATGTTTAATGTTTTGTTCCCCACTCTACATTTCCTCATTTTAAAGGTGAGGAACTGAGGCCAAGTGAGATGAAGTGAATTGCTCCCAGTAGACTCCAAGGCTTCTCTTCTTCCTACTTCCTTTCCTCTTTTCATGTCCGTCACAAACTTCCAGCATGACCTGAAGGAAATAAATTCACGTCTCTGGCCTTCAGTTCGTCTGTCTCTAAAATTAACGTGTTGGAATTAGCTACATTGTAGTTTTTAGATTCTCCATCTTATGTGAAGACATGTTTTAATAATCCTTTAAAGTAAAAGAAAATGGGAAGTAATTACATTTTAATACATAGTACTTTTAAAAGTTAGATAATGGATATAGAAAAATGGGCTTAACAGTCATGAATGGGCAAACAAACATCTTCCCTTTTGCTTTTGGTGTGAGTATTCAAAACCCTGATGAAGATAAAAGGGTTCCATATTACTGGAGCAGAGGTTGAATGACTTAAGGATTTTCCGTTTAGTTTGTTCATTGAGCAGGAAGATGTAAGATCATAGAATTTAGAGTGGGTTGGATCTTAGTGACCATTTGGTCACCATTTTTCACTTGTGGAAACTGAGGACCACGATGGCTAAATGATTAGACCAACGTCTTACAGGTAGGAAGTGAATGTAGCTATGTATCACAGTGGGTGGAATACTTGGCATCAAGGAAATATCAGATCAAATCTTACCTCAGGCACTTTACAGATGTGACCCAAGGCAAATCTTGTCAGCCTCAGTTTCTTTATCCGTAAAATGCAAATAATAATGGCAGCTTTATCACTGAATTGTGAGGATCAAATGATATATGTCGATTACTTTGCAAAACTTAAAAGTATTAAAGTTAACAGTGTTACTACTACCACCACCGTCACCACCACCACCACCACCACCACCATCAACACTTCGACCATCAACAAAAGAAAGTAGCAATTGTTTCAACTTGGGCCTTCTGGCCTCAGTTCTTGGTGTTTTTTTTTTCTTTTATCCTTCCCTTTCTTAACAAAGTACTCTCCTTGGAAATAAACCTGTGAGATAGATGGAGTAGTACAATACATCGCAAATTGTATTACAATGAAGAAACTGATGATTAAAAAAAATAATGAGACTGGCTCAAGCCACATAGCTAACAAGTGTCAGGTCTAGGACTCGAACTCTGACTTTCTGACTGTGACTTGTGATTTTTACATCATGATATGCTGTCTCCGGGGTGATTTCCTACTCTTAGATTATGTGAGTCTGTGAAAAATCTAAGTGATTTTGATGTACCAAGTGGTAGCATTTTATGTGAGAGAAAAGTATTGTTTCCATAGAGGGCTGTCTTGGGCTCACCTCACTAAATCCATTTGGTATTAAGCAAGCATCTTTTCTCCCCATGAATAGTAATAAAATAATCTTCCATTATTATATAAGGACTTACACAAGTGTATTTATGATTGAACACCAGAAAGACATTACTGAGTCCCTTGTGCTTTGCAGACTTTTATAACCCGTTCCGAATTTGCTCTCATTCATTACCTACCTATCACATTTTGAAAAGAGAATCTTTTGCTTTAGCGATAAAGGGTTATAAGTTAAAAGATCTTGACATCAGAATTTAAAAGCTGGACATTTATATGTTTGATAATTGTTTAATAAGAACATGCTACATGCTCATGTATTTGCTTATGGGCATAGCTGTATAATTCAGGTTTTGGGGAGTAAGTTTGGAAGTTGATTTGATAGGAGGAATTGCTTTTTATTTCATATGAATATGTCATAAATAAACTTTTAAAAGTTTCTATCAATCCTTTTCTCAGTGGTAAAGCTATTATGCTTAATAACTGTTGTTACCAATGGTTTCTCTTTCAAATAGTGTCCAAATGAGTTTCTTTAAATTATTATTTTTCCTGCTGATATAATAGAGTGAACTGTTAATGTCAACCCATATTTTTAAATATTTTGGTATTTCAGTGGATATGTAAACTTATTTATATTTGTGTCTAAATGAGATATTTTAAAAGCAGTTTTCCAACTTTTAAGCACTATATAAATGCTATTGTTATTATCACATGCTACAGAAATGGGTCTTGCCATAAATTTCCCTTAGAGGGTCTACCTACGTAACATGCAGGCATTTTCCTAGTTCCAATATTTTCTTGACCAGATTAAGGCTCATTTATGTTATTCTTTTCTCTAGGTGCCTAATCTGTCCATCTCTTTTTCCAGTATTTCCCTGATATTTGCATTATTTCTTTCCTGAAAATCATATTTGCTGATATACTGTTTATTACTTATACCTACTCTGAGACCTTACCTTGTTTGCCCTTTGGCTTGTCTTAAATTTTGATTGCTTCAAGATCGTGGAATCCAGTAATTGGCAGCCACATGGCATCTTCAGGAGGATACGGGTGAAGTTACGCTTTTGTGTAAGGGGGGAGGGTGGCATCATTGGAGTGGGAGGGGGGTGGCGCAGGGGCGAAGCTGTACATTTTCCCTCCTATGTATGCTTCAATTCTGGGTCTAGCTAATTGTTCATTTAAAGTGTGTGTGTGTGTGTGTGTGTGTCTGTCCACACATTTTCTATGCCCCAGAGTTCCTTCCATTCAAAATCATAACTATCCAGATCCCTGTGGACATTATCTGTTGATACCCAGGACCTCCCCCTTCCTTCCTCAGTTAATTAGTTCCTTGTTCACAGTCTCTCCCAACTTCTGATTTCTTATTTGGAGACTTTAAACACTAATTTCCTCATTTCCCAGTCTACTCAATTCCCATGACCTATTCTTTCATCGCACCTCAATTATACATGGACATTGCCATACTCTTGATCTTGCCTTCACCCATGTGTCTCAACCTGTGCTCATGATCTCTAAAGTTATTTTATCTGATCGTAACCTTTTATTTTTCCATCTTTCCATCTGTCTTGTTTACTTGGTAACATGACCTCCAAGACCTTTGCTTCTTCAGTTACTTCCCAGGCCATCCACCCCTGCATTTGCTTTCTCTTCTCTTTCCTGTATTTGTCACCTCAAGAATTCAGTTTTTCAGAATCTTCCACATTTGAATCCCTTGACTTTTCATCCAATCACCAATTATGTCCCTCCAGATCGCACCCCTCTATTATTCCCATCATGTGTCATCTTCTGTCCTATGCACAAGCTGCTGAGCAGAGCTAGAGAAGGTCACAGAACAGTGTCGTGGGTCCATTACAGATTTATATTAATATTCTATATATTATATTAAGTTTATATTGTACTATAACTCATTGTGACAAGGCAATTCTGTCTCCCCTTAGTAAAGGATCTATTCTAAACCTTTTCATCTCTCCTTAAGCCTCCCATTGGCATCCCTCCCTCCCTTCTGTCACCTGAGGACCTTGCCTTAGGACATTTGACCAGAGCTCCCTTTTCTCACTCAACAATCTTTGAGTAGTCAGCTGCCCCACTGGGGACCCAACTGACCTTTCTTAACTTCATTCCTTCCCTTCCTCCCTCCCTCTCTTTCCTTTCCTCCCTCCTTTCCTTTCCCTTTCCCTTTTTTCCTCTTTAGCTCATCTCCCTCTGTCTACCTAGAGAATCTTATCTTTGGGTGTTCTGCCCAAAGGAATGCAAATTTTGATTGCTGTAACCTTTCAAGTGGTTTTCCGGCTCGATTTCTCTCTTTTTTAAGAACCATGCCTTAAATCCAAATCACTCTGACTCTCACTGTTTGGCCAGTAGGTCCCAGCCCAAGCCTCACTTGGTCGTGGTTTGGGTATTGATGACTCGGAGTGAGTGAGTGTAATAGCAATTCTTTCTGTTCTGGCCAGAAACCTTCGAGAGTTTTCCCCTCCAAGATTGTTTTGCCTAGATGAAAAAGACCATTTTTTGGCCTTATTTTTTTATCTAGTCTTAATCACTGAATGGGCATTGCCTCAGACCAACTGAGGTCTTGGCTTTGAAAGGCCAAAGTCTCCCACTGCATCCGGGGCTGTTTCCAGTCCTCCTGATCTACATTGTTGCATCTGGACCTGGATGGCTCAGGAAGAATGAGACTGATGACTTTGCATAGCCCAGCCTTATTTAAATCCAGTTCACTTGCAAGTCTTGACGTCAACCTTTGAGATGTAATGATCCTCTTTGAGAAACCAAGGATAAACAGTAACAATCAATCAGATGTCTTCCTCACTATCCCATAGCTGGCCTCCTTCTTGCCAAGGCAAACCTTTCCTGATACACCCCATTTAATTTAACTAACGGCCCTCTCTCTTTTCTTCAGTCCTTCCTCTTCTATTGGTTCCTTCCCAATATAAAGTAATAGGGAACCACTGAAATTTATTGAATGGAGGCAGCGACATGGTCAGACATATGCTTTAGGATGATCGATTTGACAGATGAGTGAAGGGTGGACTGGTGCAGACAGACCAACCTTTAAAATAGTTCAGGCAAAAATTGATGAGGGCCTGCATCATGGTGGTCATGGTAGTATCAGAGGAGAAAAGGGGGTGGCTTATAGATGAAGATACGTTACAGAGGTAGATGCAATAGAATTGGACAACTCATTGGATGTGGAGTCAGGAGTCAAGAATATCACTCCAATTTGGAGCCTGAATGGATGGTAGTACCTTCAATAATAATATATTAGAAAGTACTGGCAGAAGGGATTTTCTTCATCGGAGTCTTCCCTTTAGCAATAAAAAGGTCCTGCTCTCTGTTCTCCCCAATGGCTTATATAAAAACCTTTTAATAGAGCCATAATTTCATGAAATTATTTTAAATTTAATATGAAAGTAAAATTTAGTTTTCAGACAGCATTGAATAATGAATAGAAAGCTGGTAAAGAAAGGAAACTTTGGGATTCTAGTCTCACATTAACTGATTTAAGGTTCCTGGGAAAATTATTTTAATTCTCAGAGCCCCAGAGAAGACTCTGATCTATGCTGGAAGAGGCATTTAATGATATTAGTGTTCATGTCCGTAACATCGATCATGTTCTGTTTTAGAACAAATAATAGCAGTATCAACCACTTTCACAGAATCCTTCCTCAAATTGGGTGGAAAACCAAAGATCCACAAGCCTCAGTTTGGAAAATGCTGCTTTTGAATTTAATTTTAGATGGGGCTTAAAAAAAATTGTTCCACCCAAATATTAATGACTTAGGGTAGTTTTATTTACACTGCTTGGATACAGAAGCAGGATTATCAGTGCTGATGTTCGGTTTATATTTGGTTTCTGGTTTCAGTGGCAGAAAAAATAGGTAAGAATCTTGTGACTTTATAAATTAAGTTTATTTGGAAATCTCATAAATTTGTTGATTTAGGTGTGATTAAGCATGTATAAAATAATGGCAAATATCGTTAGGTACCCTATAGTTGGTACAATAAAGGTTTCTTGGTTATTGGTATGCCAGCTTCAAAGATACTTTTAGATGCTGATCACGTAATTTGTCATGTTGATGGTAAAGTTCACTTCATTGGCTCCAGTAAACAGAGCCAGAAAACTGTGAGCCAATTTTACATCTTTTCCTTTTCTCTTCTTTCTGGGTTCCTTTTTCTTTCTTTTTTCTTTCTACCCTTCTCCTTCCCTTTCTAATCCTTCCTCAACTTTTCTCCCCTCCTTTTTTCCTTTTCTCTTGTTTTTCCTTTCTCCTCTTCCCCCTTTCCTTTTCCCTCATGTATCCCTCTATCCCTCACTCTCTCTTTTTTCACGTCCCTTCTTTTTCCTTCCCTCTCACATAATGGGCATTGTGAAATTTGTCATTGTGATTTTCTTCTGAGAAGGAAATATATCTTTTTTATATCATGTTCAGCTGGGCATCTGTGATGCTGGAATTTTATATTATCTATTCAAGAGCCTAGAATTTCTATCTAGCTAATACACATAATGATTAATGTTAGTTGCATTAATGTTAATTTCCTTCCCAGTTCAGCCTAATTTATAATTGGAGCGTTTGTATATGTGCCCTAGGAGGGACAATGAGGGTTTAAAGTCTTGCCTTTTTAGAATTGGTATTTCCAGGCTCTTCTTAGTAATAATAGAAGTTATCTTAGATTGTGTTTAAAAACACATGTGGTGCCATGGGTAAGAGCTTGGTAGTTTAACTTTCCATACACATTGTCATAACTGCTGATAAATTCTTTCATATTTCAACAGACCAAAAAAAAGAATGCAAATAGTACTAAAGAAATTCCTTTTTATGAGTTATGATGAACTGCTAGTTTGTCAGCTTTTTTTCCAAACTGAAATTAATAGGCCTATTAAAAAGATTTTTGACTTATAAATGATAAAAACTACTTGTCTCTTGTTAACGAATTCTAATGAATTTATAGGGAGTGCAGAATTTCTCTGCATTTTCCAGGAGAAGCCCTTATTTTCCATTAAAGAGTTTTACGGGGGCTCCCCACATGTCAGATTTTTATGTACTCGGCTACATTGGTGTTTTAAAAGATCTTTGAATTCTAAGCCAAGGCCTCCCACTAATTGTTTTATGGGCTCAGTGTGGTATCTGGATCTCTGACTGGGGAAGCCCCATGTTAAAGGACTGTGGGAATGTGGGCTTGTCAAACACTCCAAGAAAGAACATTTAAAAAAAAAAAACAACACAAAAAACTTGGGTTAGCCATATCCTGGTTGCCAAGGAGCATAAGCAGAGCTGCAAAACATGCCAAATGTGGCCTGGATTTTAAACAGTGGCCCCCGATTCAGTGGTAATTTACTTGACAATATTTAGGTGCTGATTTCAAATCAGAAACAGTACTGTCATATGCACATTTTGAGATTTGACATGGCATAAATTGCTTTCCAAGTGTAAAAACTACAAGTAACTAAACTTTTCATGTTCTCTGTAGCAAAGATAACCCATCACTGTTATCTGCAAACATTCAGTTCTAGAATACTATGTTCGGAAGTCTTGCTTCACTGTCTGATTGCTCTGGCTGGAATGGCTGAAGAAGCCTGCTCTGACCACCCTATTTTATTAAATCATAAATATCTAGAGCCACTCTTTTAAGAAAAAAAAATTAACCTATCAGTTTTTTGTCTTATTTTTTGAGTATAATTGGATCTCATCCAATCTGCCTTTCTTTTTCCCTGAGTCCTAAAATTGTTTTCATTTGGCCTGGAGGAATCTACTTCCTGGCATGCTGAACCTTTCTTTCCTCTAGAGATTGAAACAGGATCTTTTGGAAGGAGAAGGTAACCTCGGATGGTGTGGTAATGAATCTTTTGGGCCTACCTACTTATGTCCCTGCATCACACAGGGATAAGCGATGACAGTGCTGAGTTAGTGGAGTCCTATAGAAGGAGGATAAAGTTGGGTCTGTTTGTGGGATTAATGTTTACAGAATTAAGATTTACAATAATAGGGAGACAGTTTAAGACACATTTTGGGTTATGATATAAAGGGAGAAAATAAAGACGATAAAGGGGAAAATAAGAGGTATAGATATGATCTTCTAAAAATATTCTCCTAAACTTGAGCAATATTTTTATTTGCATCTTAAATAATCCTGGTTTTGACAATTTCTTTATGATACATTGGATTCAAATAATCCTGTTATGTAACTTTGTACCTTGAACATATGTGCATGTGAGGAAGCGTAGTTTTTTTCCCTCTTATAGTAGAGGAGACCTGTTGGAATGTTACCTTGAGCATATCCAAGTAAGGTTTTGTCTGGAAGGAAAAGAGAATTCCAAACTCTATGAATGTGATCTGTTGGAGGAATCCAATTAATTCTTAATTTATTTGAGCAGCAGTTTAGTGGGGAAAAAAAATCAACTTTTTTGTTCAGTTATATCTGACTCTTCATGAACCCATTGGGGGATTTCTTGGTAAAGATACTGGAGTGATTTGCCATTTCCTTCTCCAGCTCATTTTACAGAAGAAAAAAGCTGAGGCAAACAGGGTTAAGGGACTTATCCAGGATCACACAGGTAGTAAATGTCTGAAGCCAGATTTAAACTCAGGGAGATCCTGACTCCAGACCTGGTGGTCTCTATGCATTATTGCGCCATCCAGCTGTCCCCCCTCTTCATCAGCTCCTCTTACTCGAAAGAGTGTTTAAACCATGGCTGATAAAAAGGTGTAATGAGAAACACTTCCTCTCCTTTTAGAATTTAGCATTACATTTAGATCATACCGTAAATACAGATTATACTAAACAAAATTGAAAGTGCAGAGGATGGTGCAGTGACACAAGATACAAAAAGGCCACTTGAATATTGTTACAGTGAGCAACAGTAATCACAGTTAGAACCGCGGAAATCTTTTTAGTTTTTGATTTGTGAACAATTTGAATTGTCAATATACATTTTCAAGTTTTCCCTGGATACATGTTTGATTGAATGAAATTGAGTCAAAGAATAACAAAGGCCACTTTGTGATGATAATGAGAAAACAAAAGCATAACTTGATTTTTTTGGGGGGGGGATGGGGAAGAATCCTATTACTTTGGCTAAGAAGGAAAGTGCTGTGGAGTCCTGATGGATTTTTCTTTTATTAATGCCTTTTGTTTTTAATGCAATGGTTACATTTAATGTCATTATAAAAGTTGCCTTTTGTTTTACACATCAGTCATTTTTTGGTATCTCACCTTTACCTCATGAACTGCACCAAGGAAAAAGGTAAAACTGATCTAAAAACAAATCTCTCATGGTAGCACAGAAACCATTCAATCTTTATAGTTTTCTACCTCTCGGGTAAAAGGAGAATAGTGTGTTTCATCATTTCTTCATCGTGACTGAGATTGGGCATTGCAGTTAACCTAAGTATAGCTTTTTTTTTTAAAGTGTTGCTTTACTTTCCATTATTTTAGTCATTTTGTATATTGTTTTCCTAATTCTGATTCCTTTGCTTCGCATCATTTCATTGCATCCCACCTTTCTCTGAATTACCCTTATCCAGTGTTTCAGATAGCATTTATTAATTGCTTACTATGTACCAAGTATTATGCTAAGGCCTGGGGATAGATGTGTAAGCAAAGACAGTCCTTATCTCGAGGAGCTTGTCTTCCAATGTGGGAAGAAAACACATAAAAGGGAGTCAGAAAGGAGGGAGAAGGATAACTAGCTACAAAAGGGGTATGGAAGGCAAAGAAGGAAAGTTCCGAGAACAAGAAGTAAAGTTGGAAGTCAAGTGTCAATGCATGGGCCTTAGGAAAATGGTGCTCCATACCAAGGACTTGCCATTTAGAGGAGAGGACAACAGGGTAGAGGTACCTCCAGGGTAAGAAGGTTGTCAAAGAAAAGGGGAGGCAGAAAATCCTGAGAGATCCAGAAGTTAAGTGGGCATAACCTGGCCACTTTAGAGGACTATTGGAATACAAGACGATTTCATGATGTTCATGTACCATGATTTATTGAACTGTTTCTCCAAATGGATGGGCATTCATTTTATTTCCCATTTTTCCTACTGCTGTGGATATTTTGGCATTTTCTTTCTCAGTTTGCTGTCTCTGGAATATGTGTTCCCCAGACAGATTCCTGGATAAAAAGATTTTTTTCTCCATACTTTCCCAGATTATTCCCAGTGAAAATATATTAGTAATAGTATTAATAATTCAGAGCTCAAAGGGATCTCAGAGACCCATTAGGTCCAACCACCTCATTTTTGTAGAGGGTGAAATAGAAACAGGGAGGTCAAATGAGGGGTCCTGGCATGTTCGAACTATGTGTAAGTTGAGAATGACCTTTTCTTTTTCTGAAGTCTACTAACATTTACAGATTATTCTGTCATTTAACTCTTTAGTCGTGGATCCTGTTTCTGTGGGCCCTCACAAATGAAGTAATTATTAGCCTGTGTTGGCGTTTGCACAGAAAGAAGGCAAAGATTCTGTCCTTTTCATCTTTGTTGAGACGAACGTTAGCTGGTGGTAGTGATTTTTAAAATGTTATAATATGTCCCAGAGACAGAGAGAACATAGGAAGAACAGTGAAGAGGAACAGTCCGTTGGGAAGGTGAGGGCAAGTTCCTTGTCCCCACCCTAGCACTGACATTGGGACAATAGGTGGTTGGTAAGTCATGTTTCTGAGTTGGGTGTGGGGAGATCTCCTAGTAATTGTTAGGGGGAAGTAGGCACCTTAGTGGACTACCATCTGAGCAAGGATCATCAGTTCTTATCCTACCACCCCTTGGAGAGAGATATTTGGGCTCTGGTATTCTCACTGCCTGAGGTGTAGGGTCCATGAGGAGACATGGGTATAGGGTAAGATGGACAAAATAGGATTGAACGGGTTGAAACAGTAGATAGGTAGTAACACAATAATTGTAAGAAGTATCAAACATTCCTCTATCAATATAATTAACAGAGAGATTAACACAAAAATGCAGATCTGAAAATACTTTAGAAAAGTTAGGTTTGTAAGATTTATGGAGTCTCCTGAATAGAAATATTAAAGAATCTTGTTCTCAGTGTCATACAGTGCCTTTTCAAAATAAATTTATTTATTTTTCTTTTCTTTTCTTTTAAAATTTTGAGTGTCAAATTCTCTCCCACCCTCTCTCCCACCCACTGAGAAAGCAGGCAATCCATGTCAATTGTACATGTGAAATCATGCCAAACGTTTTCATAACACATAGTGCCTTTTCATAAACAGATCATATATTAGAGCACAAATAAGTCATAAATGAATATAAATAAGTTAGAAATATTAAATATGTTCTTTACAGGTCATAACAAAAATACATTTAATACAGGAAACATAAGTGAAACATACAGGTGTGTGGAGACTAATGATATCATAGTTAATGATTGGGTTAAAAAAACACATCTTAGAAACTCCTGTGGAGAGAAAATACATTTTTAGGATGTAGTTAAAGATATCTGTAGAAGAAAAATTGGGGGTTTAAAAACATGCAAGCAAAATAGAAGATTAATGATCTGTATATATCCGATTTAAAGATTAGAAAATAAAATTGAAAACAAATGCAAAAGAAAAAAGTTTGAAAATTAGAGAACTAGATAAAAAGTAAAATAAAAGATCATAGAAATAATAAAGATTTTTAAAATTAGCATCTGCTTTTTTCCCCTCTCGTCTTCATCCTCTTCCCCATTTAGAAAAAGAAAATAAAAACCAAAATATTTAAAGCCAAGTAAAACTAATGCTAGCATTGGTCATGTCAGATGTTGTCTCAGTCTGGATGGACCCTGTGTTTATCACCTCACTGCCAGAAGGAGGCAGTTAGCATTTTTATTGTAAGTCAGAGTTCTTGATAAAGTTCTTTGTTTTTACAGTGTAGTTCTTATTGAAGAAATTATTCTTTTCACTTCCCTTCATATCTCTATTAATGCAGATGCACAACTGTTCTGTCACTTTTAATCTTAGAAAATTAATTATTTTATCAACTGAAAGATTGTGACTTTCCCAGGGTCACACAGCTGGTGTGGGGCAGTGATCACTCTTGTACTTGGTGCTTTTTAACTCGCAGTTGACTCTCTGTCATGATATTCTGCCTTCCTTTCCTGCTCATTTTCTTTATTTATAAAATAAGGTGATAGAGCGAGATTATCTTTGTGTCCAGCACTGACTAATTCTGAAAGGATTGGTTTGTACCTGGATTAGGTGCAGGGCGTATTAACAATGTTGTACAGAATTTATGCTGAGAAAGTTGAACCCAGAAGCATTTATCAGTATTCCTTGCCGCCATTTTTTTCCACACTGGCTGTTGCCAATGTCTTCTGAGAAACATGGTTATCCTATTTGCTTATGGGGAGGAGGGACTTTCAATCATAAATCCCTACTTTCCAACCCGGTTTCCTCTCTTCCCTCTCCTTGCTGTTATGTTGTTTCACAAGGATGAGAGTGTGGGAACGTTACTCGATTTACACAAGGTTATCATGGGGGACGTACTAGGTCTTAAGTATAATAGCCTGATGTCATGACGCTGGTTGGGCCCAGTGGCCACTTTATGGAGGAAATGGAAAAAAAGGCGAGACCTTGACTAGTTTTTAAGGGTGAAAATTAAAAGCAGGAGAAATAAATAACTTACGGGACAGGTGTCAGTTATCTCACAAGTGCCAGGAGAATTGCTTTGGCTTTTTCTCCCAGATGAGGTTTTATTGAGATGCTTTTGGGTTTTATTTTTCTTAGGATTCTACAGGGGAAACATCAGCTTAAATTCCATAGGGGAGAGGAATAAAATTTTAATGTGCAAAAAATCCCAGTGTGAGAGAGTCCTTACTTACTTGTTTGCATGTATACATTTTATATCAGTGTAGGGTTCCATCTGCATTCCCAGTAAGGAAGGGTGGTAGTTACAAGATTCTAAGAAAAAACATATCCATCCATCCATGCAGACACACACACAATACAAAAGGATTGTAGAACTAAAAAACAGGTATCATGGGAAAATATTGTACTGATCTAAAGTTGTAAGACCTAAAGACATTGCTGGAAGTGTTTTTCTTTTCCTCAGGAATCTGGGAAGAAAACACATTCTATTGAAATGTTCCAATCTGTTAGATCATCATTTTGGAGTTTTAGAGTTATTCAATATATAGTAGTTTGTTAGAATCCAATTTCATGAAGCAAATATGGATTTTTTCCTGATGCCAAACTGGAGAAAAGTGTATTGGTGAATATTGCCCACATGAAATACTGATGATTCATTTTGTCATAGAGTTGGGATCTTATCAGTGTATGTTCGTTCCCTACAGAAGCAGAGACTAAGTCATCCTGTGTGATCTCTGTGTATGTCTTCCCATTCTTAATTTGGGGACCTGTGGATTTGAGGAGGGTCCGTGAATTTGAATTAGAAAAAAAATTCTACTTTATTTTCACTAAAACCTAACTGAGATTTGGTGTACCTTCAGTTATGGCAAAAAGACACACAAATCAGTGTTTTAGAAAGCTTCTATAGGTATCTGCAGTACAAAAACAGGTAGGAATTCCTGCCTTAGTTGGAAGTCGTCCTTTGGGTCTGATAATATTTCTATTGCTTTCTCCAAAGGTACTAGTGAACTCATACTTGCTTAATCCAATGGCTTTTTCTCGGTCCTCATTCTGCTTGCCCTATCTGCAGCCTTTGACACTGTGGGTCACTCTCTCCTCCTTGATATTCTCTTTTTTCTAGATTTTTGGGATTGTCGCCTGGTTCTCCTTCTACCTCCCTGACCGCTCCTTCTGAGGCTCTTTTGCTGGATCCTTATTTTAGAACATGCCTTCCAACAATTGCTAGCCTTCAGGATTCTGTCTTGGGCTCCGTTCTCTTCTCCCTCTTCATTTTTTACTTTGTGATCTACTCCGCTCCCATGGATTGAATTATTCTGCTGATAATTCTCAGATCCATCCATCCTGCCCTAACCTCTCTGCCAACCTCCAATCGGGCATTTCTCTCTGCCTCTTAGACATCTTAAACTCAACACTTCCAGAACAGAACTCATGATATTTACCCCTAAACTTTCCCCTCTCCTACGTTTTCCTGCGACTATAGAGAACATCCTCCTAGTTCCTTAGGCTGACAACCCAAGAGTCCTGTTGGCTTCCTCACTCTCTGTCGCTCCCTGCATCCAGTCTGTTGCTAAGGCCCGTTGGTTTCAAGTCTGCAGTATCTCCCAAATAATGCCCCCTTTTCTCTTCTGACACTGCTGCTGCTCTAGTTCAGCCCCTTGTCATCTCCTGCCTACACTGAAAGTGGGTCTGCCTCAAATCCCTCCCTGCTCTACTTTATCCGCCATTCAGCCATTAAAATGATATTCCTGAAGGGCAGATCTGACCATGTCCTTCCTCTCTCAGTGAACTCCAGTGGCTACCTATTGCCTTTAGGATCAGATACAAAATGCCATTCATAACGTAGCCCCTTCCTCCCTTTCTAGTGTTTTTATACTTTCCCAGCACCTGCTTTTCACTCCAGTGACATTGTCTACCTTTCTGCTGCACGTGCAAGACACTCCCATCTATTGGCTCTTGGCATTTCCTCTGACTATCCGCCATGCCCAGAATGATCTCTCCTCCAACTCCTCCTGGCTTCCTTTAAGTCTTAACTAAAATTCTGTCTTTAACAATAAGCTCTCCTCAGTTCCTTCTAATTGTAGCGTGTTCTCTCTACTAATTCCTATTTATCCTCTCTCTCTCTGTATATAGCTTGTTTTGTATATATTTTCTTATTTCCCCCACTAGATTGTGAGTACCTTAAGGGCAAGGGCTGTCTTTTTGAATCCACATTGTAGAAGCTTAAGCATTTCTTTGATTGATTGGATTTATGTATCAAAGTTCCACAATACTTGGGGCTCTGGGTTTTGGCACAAGATACCTCTGTATCTGAACAGCCCCTTATTCTGCCTTACATAAGATATTCTATGCCATTCTGACTGCTCTAATTATAGTATTATAATTAATTATAATATATTATAATTAGTTATAGTATAAAAGGTATGTCTGTATTTTTAAAAATTTTAATAATGGGGGATTTTTAATTTATTTTTTCTCACTATTAGGTCTGTTTTCCAGATCAGGCTTGAAAGTGTCATGAATAAAATTCCCCCCACCCCGGAAGCCAGTTGTTAAGCATTCACCAGCACACCCCCTGCTCCCATCTATCTCTTTATTATGCTTTCTTTTCATTGTACATATGTTCATTCTTCCTGACTATATATAAGCAGGTTTAGTGGTTCTTTTCCATCTGACAAAGTAATTTGTAGACTATCTGAAATTTTGCAGTGATGAAACTTCCCAGACTTATATATTAAAAAAATTACCATTATTTCATTTTTGTTTGTAATTGTTCTCTGCTTTTTTTTTCTCATGGAAGGATAGGATTTTACTAGTGATTAAGCACATATTCTTTAGCAAGCGAACTATTTTACATTAAAGATACTGTAATTTAGTAGTTTCTGACTTCTTTGTGACACTGTTAGCCGAAGAGAATTTGTCTGGAGTTGAGATGTATCTGTACTGGGTTTGGTTGCTCTTGGGACTGGCTTTATTTTGCTTTTTTCAGAAACACCTTGTAAAATTTGGTGATCATATCCAAAATCAGCAATCCCTGCTGAGTTGCATGAGTTATTGGATTATCCATTGGGTCGCATTTTTTTTTTTTGTGAACTGTCCCTGTTTTCATAGTATCTTATACTGTTAAGTGATTTATGTGTGTATTTGGGGAATGACTTCTCTTATGAGAGTAAAGAAACAAATCTGTTTAAATAGGACCTTTGAATGGTTGCATATGGTAAACATTCCTGATACTGTGGCTGTGCTGGGGCCATAACAATGTGGGAAATAACATTTTCTAATCTAAGGCATCAAAATCCGTTCAGGAATGGGAGGCAGCAGTGGAGAGTGAGAGGGCCCTCTGGCAGTTAGGGAAAAGTGGTTTTAAGCTCTGCCTGGGATTGATCATGCCCAAGTCACTTAGCCTCACAGTACTTCTGCGTGATTCTTGAAGAAGTTACAGATGATTTTCAGATCTGCACCAGTTCAGGGAATATAAAATCATGGGCTGGAGAGAGGAGGAGAAAATTGACTTAGAGAGTCAACTACCTTCCATAAAACCAAATCTCTTTTAAAGAAAAGACTTAAAATTATCAACTAGAAAATGAATATTTCAAAATACAAAGAATGCAAAAATAATTATGCATGAAACTATGAACTTCTGTCACATAAAAGCGTATATTAAATTTAACCTGATAGTACCTGTGTCCCACTTCTGCACTGTTTTCTTCTCTCTTGCATTTTAAAATGTTTCATTGGCATGCCATTGTTTCTTTTTTTATATATATCACTATCACTACTTAAAAATGTTTTAAAATTAATTTGCTTTTAGTTTTCAACATTCACTTTTATATATCACTACTTTAAAAAAAACTATTTTTTACTTTTTCCCCCCTTCCCTATATCACTATCACTACTTCCCTGGGAGGCAGTTAGATGACTCAGTGGATAGAGCACTGGGCATGGAGTAAGGACAATCTAAATTCAAAACTTCACTAAGTGTGTGATCCTGAGCCAGTCACTTAACCCCTGTTGGCTTTAATCCACTGGAGAAGGAAATGGCAAACGGCTCCAGTGGTTTTTGCCATGAAAATCCCCCTATATAGAATTGGCATACGATGCTCCGTGGGGTCATGACCGACAAAAACAATTCCTACTTCGCCACCCAATAAAGACTTGCCCTTTAGAAATAATTTACAGGGTGGCAGTATTGGAGAATGTGTGTGTCTCTGTGCCAAGAGGTGATGAGTTCCCACACCAGTGAAATCACAGACCTGGAAAAATAAACAGGCAAGCAGATAAATGTGCAGACAGAATACGTGTGTGTGTGTGTGTGTGTGTGTGTGTGTATACACCGAGATTATGTATGTGTGTATATGTGTGTGTGTATGTACAGGAATGAATAACCATGGCAGGTTTTTGTTCTCTACCAAAACTCTCAAGATCTTTTTTTCAAGGAATTTTAATCCAGTTATTCCTCTATCATCTCCTACTTGGGGAGTTTACCTTTCTTTCACGAGAGTAAGACTTTACATTGGCCCATATTAAATTTTTGCCATATTTCATCAAACAGTCATTCTGGGCTGTCATCATCTTTTTTGGATCCTGGCTCTGTCTTCTCCCTTTTTAGTAGCATGGGGATGTAAGAATAACATTGGGGGAAAGCATTAGCTGCGGCTGCTTCGGAATGCTAATGAGAAGAAAAAGAGACTGTTCTAGACATGTTGGCATTACTGAACCTACACACACACACACACACACACACACACACACACACACACACACACAATATATCTTAAATTTTTTACCATCTCTGACTTCACTCAAGTGATTGATCAAACTATTAAATAGCTCAGGGCCATGGACAGTTCCCTGGAACACTCTGTTAGACCTTTCTCCCAGGTGACTTTGATCCCCTGATGACTTCTTTTTGGGTCTGGTCATTCAGCCAGTTCCAAATCCATGTAACTGTACTGTCATGTAAGCCACATTTCTCTATTTTGTCCACAACAGGAGAACAAGAAAGTTTATGGAATGCTCTGATGAAATCCAGTCATGCATCTAACATTCCTGGATCTAGCAAGCTATTTACTGTGTTTAAAAAGAAAAAAAAAAGATATTTTGTTTGTTTGGCATAAACCATTCTTGCTTAAAGTCATTACTCCTTCCCTTACTGAATGCTCATAACACTTTCCTTTAATAATGTATTCTTGAATTTTGCTGGACATTGAAGTTTAGCTCCCTACCCAATAGTTTCAACTATTTCACTCTTTTTTCCTTTTTTTTCCCCTTTTCCTTCCTTCCTTCAAATTAGGGCAGCATTTGTCTTTCACTAGAGCTGTGCCATTTATTCTGCTATTCTCAGATTTTCAAAAGTCACTTAGAACGTCTCCAGAAAATCAGCTGCCAGTTCTTTGAGTACTCTGGAACTTAGTTTATCTAAATCATACAACTCTTATTGCAGGCATGAGTCTCTTAACCATGTCTTGACTTTTCTTATATCCCAACGTCCTGTTAACCATTTTCCCCCCTATCTTCAGTATCAAATTCGTTCTCTTATAGGGAACGAAGACTTAAACGGTGAGTTGGATAGTCCTGCCGTTACTCAGTTTTCTGTTGCCATTTTCATGTCTCCAGAAAGAGATATGTGCTCTCTTCTTCCTTCATCTGTTTGCCCCCAACATAGCTAAAATTTTTGTTTTGAATAATCCTTTCATTAATCACTAGCCTCAACATTCCCCCAAGTGCTGAGATGGTTTATTTGTCTTTTGTTCCCCCTTGCTTCTGTCTTCTCTTAACACATTAAAAAAAAAAATCTAAGTTGGCTGACACATTGCATTGTTTGTTCACATATGTCTCTTTAGCCTATGTCTCTCTCTTCCTTATTATTTTATTGAGGTTATGAATGGCTCCAGTTGCCAAACAGAGTACTGTGTATTAGATGCTGGAGGTCATCCTGTCATTTATTGAATAGAAGCCTAACTTGACTGGACTTGCACTTTAGGAAAATCACTTTAATGGAGGCTGGATTGGAATGGGGAGAGACTTGAGGCAGGCATGTCTACCCACAGGCTTTTGCAGTAGGCCAGGCGCTAGAGTTGTAGCAGCATCAGAGGAAAGAAAGGGGCATATTTTGAGACATATTGCAAAGGTATTGGCACAGAGAGGATGTGGGGGGTGGTGGTGAGAGAAAGTGAGGAAGCCTTGGTAGCCTGGAAGGATGGTGCTGTCCTCTGTAGTCATAGGGAAGTTAAGGAGAAAGTAAAGGTTTAGGGGGAAAAATCATAAGTTCTCTTTTGGTTTTATATTGAGTTGAAGATTTCTTCTGAATATCCAGTTGGGGATACCTGAAAGGCAGTTGGAGATGTGAGATTGGCTGAGAGGTTGGTGCAGGATGGGTAGATTTGAGAATTGTTAGCATGGAGATGGCAGTTAAGTCTGTGGAAGCCTAATAAATTATCAATTATAGTGCGTTAGTGTAGCGGGGGAAGAGAAGGCCCAAAATAGAGCCTTTGACGTACAGTCAGAAGGCATGATGGTCATGAGGATCCAGCGAAGAAGACAGAGGAGGAGAGGGGTTAGATAGAAGAGAATGATATCCCAAAAGCATAGAGAGGAGAGAGTATCTAGGAGGAGAAAGTGGTCATCAATGTCAAAGTCTGCAGAAAAGTCAAAGAAAATAAGGATTAAGAAAGAGCCGTTGGATCTGGCAATTGAAATTATTGATAACTTTGTACACAGGAGCCGATGTAAATGGTGGATGAGGAGAGGAGAGAAAGTTAGAGTATGAATTATGGATTTTCGTTTCAAGGAGTTTAGCCACTAAGGATAGAGGTTGAAAGCAGGGATGGAAGGAACTAGTGAGACTTTTTTACAGGATGGGAAGAGACGTGGGCATATTTATAGTCAGTAGGAAATGAGCCACCAGTGTGAAAATCAGCGATAGAGTAGGGGATGACAGAAGGAGCGCTCTGTTGAAGGAGACAGGATGGAACAAGACTGCTTGTGTAAGTAGAGCGCTTAGGAATAAGGCCCACCCACCTCTTTGTGGGAGACAGGCTGAAGGAGGAGAAAATGACAGAGGTCATAGGTTGTATTAGTAAGCACCCCAACATACATGGAGGCCTGTTGTCACAGGTTCTTAGATCTGCATTCATAAAAGAAAAGGCAACTTTTGAGGAGTTAACAATCACTTTAATCAAGCACATGTATCATTCAGTTAATTCAGGGGAAAAAGTCAGCACCCTGAACTTCAGAGAAAATACAGAGAAATCAAAGATCAACAGACGTGGCTTCTTCTGTCTGACCATAATGAATACATACATTACAGTTCAACTGTCAGACCATAGTTACCAGAGAGGGAAGCACCAACATCTGGGTTTTTCAAGGCAGGGCAGGGACTGGAATTCCTTAGTGGTGTTCCAGAGTCCTGGTCAGGCCAAACAAACACTTCCAGACAGTAAACTCCAAAGTAAAACCTCACCCTCAGAGTATTTATACACTTTTCAGAACCAGAGGGCATGACCTCTAACCCAGGGCCCCAGTAGAAAGAACAGAAGGACTTGGGGACCTTCCTACAAAACAGCTTCCCTAATCAAGCTTCCCTCAATGGACAGGCCCACTAATGGGTGGGAAAGAGCCTTTTTAATCACATTATTCACAGGCATGATACTGGTCTAAACAAAAGTAGTAGAAAGGTCCTGCTTTCCTTGACCTCACAGAGGTGAAACAGGAAAAGAGGGACCACATGACTTTATTTTACTGTAAAATGTGAGTGACATTTCTCAAAGGAGAGACCAGTGGGGGTGGGGGAGCATCCACAGGAAGGTTGAATAGGGATCTTAAAGTTTGGAACAGCCTCTGTTGACAGTGGGTTGGTGGGTTAGCCGATAAGGGAGATCCATAGTAGAGTTATCTACATAGTTGTAGCCGTCTACCATGTTCTATAGTTAGTCTCCATGTCTGGTTTATGGTGTTTTCTAAAATTATTATCAGTTTCTTCCTTAAGGCCGGGTTTATATGTTCTGCTTTAGTTAGAGTATTGTCTGTTTCTTCGCTGCCCGGTCGTCTTCACCCAAACACTTCTCACGGTGCTCTCTCCTTCAGTTCCTATATTTACTATGTAGGTATATTTTCTTCATATAGAATGCTGTTCCATTGCATTTCTGTCTATTTAACATCTTGCTAATAAGGCATATTCTCCCAAATTCTCCTGTATTCTTGTAATTTCCCCCATCCCAGTCTTAGTAAAACTGCTCCCTTGTGGTTCTCCTACCTTCCTTTCTTTGTCCCCTTGGCAGGATCATCATCTATGTCTTCCTGTGTTATAAATCCGTATAACTTAAGTCTCTGTCCTGTTGCTTCTTCTCTCTTGACGTCATTAGTTCAGCGGATATCTTTATGCAGATGAATCCTAAATCTCCACATCAAAGCCCCCATTTGTTTCCAAAGTTCCATCTAGTCTTGTCTCCAAATGCTTGCTTGATTTCTCCATTTGGAATATTCCATAGGCATAACAAATCCAATAAGCCGCAAACCACTCGTGTTTCCCCTCTATATCTACTCTTTGCAGGTTTCCCTTCTCTGTTGAGGTTCCTTTAAATTCTTTCAGTTAGATTTATAATGCAGGAGTCATCCTGACCTCTTTACTGTGTTCACTCTATCCAGTTAGTTGTTAAATATTGTTAGGGCAGCTAGGTGGTACAGGATGGAGCACCAGTGCAGGAGTCAGGAAGACCTGAGTTCAAATCTCGCCTCAGACACTTGACATGCCCTAGCTGTGTGACTTTGGGCAAGTCACTTCACCCCAATTACCCCATCCTGGGTCATCTCCAGTCATCCTGATGATTATCTGGTCACTGAATTCAGACAACTCTGGAGAACAAGTGAGGCTGGTGACCTGCACAACCCTCCCTCACTCCAAACAAACTCAAATACAAGTCATGTCATCATTTCTCTGATGGCACGGTCTTCTTTGGCAACGAAGGATGAACACACACAAATATTGTTGATACTTTATCTTCATCTCTCAGTTCTTTCCTCATCTCCCTCCTCACATGGCAATCACTTTGTTTCAGGCCATCATCTTATCTCCGCTTCACTGATAGCATATTCTCTTGATTGGTTTTTCTTCATCTGGTCTCTTTACTGTCTAATTCATCCTCTATTCCACATGTTCCCAAACTGCTTTGGCCTACCACCCCCTTTTTTAAAAATTACTCAGTGCCCCGTTGGGGTTTGGTTAAGATACTCCTTATTTTTTTTCAAAGCTGAGGCTACTACTGCCCCCACCTCGCTCAGATTGTTCCAGTGCCCCCCAGGAGGTGGTATCACCCACTTTGGAAATCCATGCTCTTTACAGTAGCCACATTGATATTTCTAAACACTGATTAGACATCTAATTCCTCTGCTTCAGAAAGCATCAGCGGCTTCTCTTTGTCTCTAGCATAAAATAGAAACTTCTGTTTTTTTCTTAAAGGCTTTCACAATCTGATTCCAGCTTGTCTTTTCAAAATAATTACACATTACTCCCCATCATGAACTCCATAATCCTATCAGGTTAGCCTCCTTTCTGTTACCTGTAGAGCCAATTCTTGCCTCCAAAACTTCTCACAGATTTCATTCTGGAATCTTTCCCCTCCCTGTCTTGAAACTCCTAGCTCTCCACAAAACTCAGCTTAAGCACAATTTCTTTTTATGATGACCATCATGCCTCGCCTGTCTTATTTTGCATTTTCTGTGTCTGTTTTTCTGTCATATTCCCTACAGTTGAACATAAATGCCTTGAAAGCAAAGACTGTCTTACTTTGTCGAGCACAGAACTTGACTCAGGTGCTTAATCAATTCTCGTTGATTGATTTATTGATACCTTTGTGGCTGAACTTACCTCCTTATGTCAAGGGCTCCAGTTCTCTTTGTTTTGTATCCCTGGTCCATGAAATTGATTATAGTCATCTGAGGCCATGAATGGGATTGCTGCCCTCTCTCCATGGCGATTGTTTCCTCATCTTTTCTGCCGATATTTGTCTTCTTATGTTGTACCTGCTACTCATTGTGATGTCTGTCATGGGGAAAATAATGTGGTCACTTTTCTGCTCCCCCCTCCATATTCAGTTGAACTCCCCTGCTTTCTTTCAGATTTAAAAATCTAGGAATCTCTTCCTTTCTCTTTCCTTCCCCCATCATTAGGATTGCTTAGAGCAACAGATTTTGGCTGAGAGGTTAGCCACTAGCTTAAAGACCCATCATCCCTATATTATAAGTCATGGTCCATAAATCTCAATCTCATTCTCACATCATTTCTAAACCAGATTTTTGCTTCCAAATCTGCCTTCATTTCTAGATTCTTTAGCCTTTAAAATGGCTGTAGTGTTAAAAACTACAGACCCTAATGAAGGCTTTCTGTTTTTTTGCCCAGGACGTGCAGTGCAATCTTAAGTTCTGGCAGCATCATTGATTCTCTGAGAAATTCAGTTTCTCAATCATGTCCTTAATAAGAGGCTATCCATATTATTTTTCATGTCAGGAGTTTCAGAAACTAATACTTACCCTGTATCTTCCTGGATGAACTTGCTTCTCAGGGAGCTACTTGGCTCAGTGGGTGGAGCACCAAGTGTAGAATCAGGGATACCTGAGTTCAGACACCTACTAACTATGTGACCCTGGCTTAGTCACTTAACCTCAGTTTCCTTAACTGTAAAATGGGGCTAATGCTAATTAGCTAATGCTAATAATAGCACCTACCCTCCAGGGTTGTTGAGAATCAAATGAAATGACATTGTAAAGCACTTGGTCTTCCCCTTTTCCATTCCATATTGTTATTTCCTGAAATATGCAAGAAGTTGCTTCTGCATGCGAAAGTCCTGGTCCACCTTCTTTGGGCAGAGCCTTGTTTGTATTATGGTATAACAAAGCTTTAACTGCTCGATCCTTCTTTCCTTCCTTCTCTGTTATGTTCATCTACGTCCTGCTACCTGTCTGTTTCTTGAACCACTTTTTCTTTTATTTACACTGAGCTCCTCCTCTAGTTAGTTTTTCAGGCAACGCTTGATTGTCCCTGGTAACGTGGAGTATCGATGGAGTTGCTCTTCCAGCCCTGTCATCAACCAGAGGAGGGAAAAGACAGGTGCTGTTACTTGGCACTGGCAGAAACTCAAACAGCATATCCTTTGATGGTCAATAGAAAACTCCCCTTGGGCTTTGGATGTGATGGAAGTAAACTCTTGTCTGCTTTTTTTTTTTTTTTTGGTAGGTTTTGTGGGTAACTGTAGACTGCCTGCTCGATTATTTGCTGTTGGGACTTGTGAGTAGTCCTCTAGAGTGGCTTTTTTCTTCCTTTTTCTTTCCCACCTCATCACGTTATTATGATTTGTGTTTTCTCAGCTGACTTCGATCAGCAATTAACAGTTTCTTGCCAAAACCCTAATGCAAACCATAGCCTGCCATCCTCATCTGAACTCTGCAGGAAGGTCTGAAGTAAATCTCTCTTCCAGTCAGTTCTGACTTCTTCTTTTGACTATTTTTTGGTTTCCACCTACCAAACTTGAGACATCATATACTTCAGGCATGCCTCTTTAATGCGTTAGCATATGTAACCCAATGTATAATTTTCCTTCTTTGTGAAAACACAGATGAAATATTCATTCAAATCAAGATTAATTTATTTCTTTGAAATATGAAATACACAGAAGAAGCAGAATCTTTGTTAGTTTATAACCTTAACTTTTTGGTCAAAATTGAATTTCCAATACAACGAAGTCTGTTAAATATTTGTTAAATCTGTACAGAGATAAGCCCAGCACACAGTATGACAGCTAGTACAGGTTCACTTTTCATCTAGTCAGACAGGAAAGACACTGAAAAGGGGTTAATAATCTTTAGTCTGTTTTTCTCAGAAGAGGATTGCTGATAATGGGAACGCAACCCCTACCGCATTTCCTAATCACTCTTCTCACTGGGGTCAACAAGAAGGGTTAGGGCAACTAACCCCTATGTCTCGATGGGGTCAGTTGAGACAGGCACAGCTTGTGAATTTCTCTAAGTTCCCTCAAATCTTCATGGGGGTCCAATTGAAGCAAACACAGATTATCCTCAAGCTTTGATAGGGGCCGACCAAGGCATACGTAGCATTCCAGCTTGTGCACTCAACCCTAAGGTTCCCCCCTAAGCCTCAATGGGGGTCAGCTGAGGTACACACAGCATTTGTGCATTCAACCCTCAGGTTCCCCGTAAGGTTCCCCATTCACTGATCAATGACCACCTGTTTTATAGGGCATCAGACAAAGAAGGCATATTGCCAGCAATAGCCTCACAAGTTTCCATCACCTCATCCTTATATCTCCCTGCTCAGCTGTAGTGGATGTTTATATTATTTACCATTATATAATGCTGTGCAAGCGTGGTGAAGATGTTTTGAACCATAACTGTGGCAACTCATATCTAATACCTGGGAACAAGACATTGTTACGGCTATGGATCCTGGGAAACTGAAGTCTAAGAAATAATAACAAACATTCACTTTACACACACTAAAATCAACTTATGTACAACTGTGTAAGTCAGTATGCCAGGATTTGGGGTTCCAAAAAAGCAAACCAAAAAATAATCCTATTTTCAAAGAAATATCTTGTACTGTCAAGTGTTTGAATGGGAGGGGAGACTCCATATAAACAGGTAATTATATACTTGCCATTTTGAGGGGGTATATGAGTTTAAATAAAAGTTGGCAAAGGTGTCACCTTAGGAAGTAGGAAACAGGCTGAAATTTAAAGGAACAAGGGATTCAAATAGACAGACATGGAGAAGGAACTCTTTTCAGACTTGGATGACAGCTTTTACAAAGGCACGGGAGCTGGAAGATGGCATACTGATTTCTGGGAAAAGCATGTATATGAGTTTGAGGGAAGCACATCATGTGTAAGTGGGAGCAGTGTATGAAATAAGCTAGAAAAAGGCAGCTGAAATCAGGTTGTGAAAGTCATTAAATGCCAAACTGAGGAATCTGTGTTTTAATCTCTAGGCCATAAGCCACTAACGGACATTTTATAATATAGCATTGTCATGGTGAAACTTGTGCTTTCGAAAGGTGATTTGGGCCTAGAGATTGAGAGGATTTCGGATACAGGCAAGATGCTAAAAACCAGTTTCAATGAGGAGGCAGTTGAATAGTCTAGGAGTGAGGTTGTGGGAGCTGGGAAACTGACGGGAGTGCTGTATGAGTGGAGAGGAGATGGATGGGAGAGAGTTTGTTGAAGTAGAATTGACAAACTTTGGCAACTGATTGAATCCATATTCATTGAGGTGAGGGAAGATTAGAATTACTCCGAAGTAGCAAACTAGGGTATCTGCAGTTACAAAACCTTGGAGAGAAACAGAAAAGTTTGGAGGAAGAACAGGTTAAATGGAGAAGATAATTTTGCTTGGACTTAACAAATTTGAAATGTCTATTGGGTAGAGAGGTGAAGCTCTCCAGGCGGAGACTAGAGCTCAGGAGTAAAGTGAGGGGAGATATGGGAATGTAGGCATCGTTTCCATAGAAATGATAACTCAACCCTTGGCATCTAATGAGCTCCCAAGAAAGAGGTTATAGAGTGAGAAGACAGGGTGGGGAACCTGTGGCGTTAAAGCCACGAGTGATTCCCCACCCTGGACAACAAGGGAAATGAAACATAATTTATAAACATAAATTTATGCCCTTTGATTTACTACTCTAGAGTTTTTATGACCAAAGTAATGAAAACTACATTATACATCTACATCATATCATTTTTGTTCATAAGATAGATTTGCAAGGGAAATACAATAGTTCTCAAGTACTGTTAAGTATTTTTAGTGTGTTTGGAAAAAAAACTAAGGTGTTACTCATAAGCACATTTTTTTTCCTCCAGAGCTAATATCCCCAATGTAAATAATTTGACATAAATTTATTCATATTTCATATTCCATTTACTCAAGAATAAAGACTAAAACTGTAATGTTTTAAGTAGATGTATTTTTGAGTGAGATGAAAATGGCTCGTATGAAATCAGGTTTTTGAATACTTAACTATTTATATCAGTAGCTTGCAGGACTTTGTGAACACCAGTGTGCCAAGTTCTCCTGCAAGATCCTCAGATAAAGAAGCGTGGAATGCAACTGGGTTTTTGTGCAAGATGAGAGACTCATTACATTTTGCTATTGCTGCCTAAGGAAAGAAAGTTGAAAAAGAGTTCAGATCTCAATCAGGGTTTTGACTCCTCCTTCTGACTACGCATGTTGGGATTTGCTTCTTTAAGATGACAGTGTCAACAATGACATTGTGGGATTCTTCGTTTTTCTTTAAGGTGCATTTTGAAGAAAGATAGATTCTTTTGCTTTGCTAGATATGTATGGAGTTGGCATATTTGAAGATATGCATATGTATGTATTTAAAAACCTGTTACTTTGCCTGAAAAAAAAAGTGGTTTGCCATCATAATGATTTTATTGACTTTTTCAAAAACATAACTTTAATTCATGCTTTTTGTTTTCAAAAAATTGAAATGTTTGGGCAGGATCTTGTGGTCTAATTCAACAGGAAAAATGGGCCTAAGAAAGATATTCTCCAGAATAGAATTCTTTGAAAAGATAAAGTTAAATTTCCTTATCTCTTCACAGGAGTGAAATTTGCGAAATTATTTCTTTATTGCTGCTCAGTGTTTGACCTTTTTCTTAGGGTTCTTACCATTTCTGTGTTTGTAGTGATTACATATGGTTTTTTCTAGGTTCTGTATACTTCACTGATATTTCATTTAACTCTTTTTATGCTTCTCTCAATTCTTTGTATTCCTATTTCCTTTATCATCGAATATATGGCTTCATTCATCAGTTTCCATTCAATATATTTTTCCAAATGTGGCACTCCAGACTGAATGCAGTGTTTTAGATATGGTCCCATATAAGCAGTTTTTTCCTTCCTGTTATTCTAACTTGAGAAAGCATTAGCTTAAGAATTAGGTAGTATAATATTCTAATGGGGAGAGGGAGGATGTATGACATGTACATAAATAGATATGATAGGAAGATAGCATGTATTGGAAGAACCAGGGAAAGTACTGTGATAAATCACTTCTAGTTGGTGGGGAGACTGAAATTAGACAAAGTATCAAGGAGGCGGTGACATCTTTTCTGGTCCTGAATATATGGATATGGTGAGCCAGTTCTGTGAGTCTGGGCATAGCAATGGGAGAAAGCAGGACAAGAAAAGAGAACAGAATATTTGTATGAGATCAGATTAGAAAGAAAGATTGGAGCTAGATTTTGGATGGCCTTGAATGTCATGACAAGAAATTTACACGTTATTCTTTAGACACAGTGATATTTTGGTAGAGGATTGGCATATTCAGTATCCATGCTCTAGGAATATTACCTATTCAATAGTGTAGAAGACAGTTTATAGAGGAAATAGGTTTGAGATGGAAAGACCAGACACAAGGCGATGTTGGTATTTTTTTTTTTACATGCTATACTTTTGCGTTCAAAGACAGGTTGATAAAGAGATAATAAAAGCTAACATTTATACAGAGCCTTAAGGTGTAGAAAGTAGTTCATTTTATCCCCTTTGATCTTCCCAATATTTCCATGATATAGGTTGCCCTTATTATCTACATTTAACAGAAAGCGCAGGGAGGTTATGTATAATTGCTCAGGATCATAAAACCAGTCAATGAGTCTTTAAGCATTTATTAAGTCTCTGTTATGTATACATCAGGAACTGTGTTGCTCATGTTACAAAAAAGGCAAAAGTCAGCCCCCGCCCTGGAGCAGCTCATACTCTAACTGGTTAAGTATTGGAGGCAGAATTTGAACTCAAGTTTTCTCTGCTCCAGCTCTATCACTATAGGATGCCGTTGTAAGATATTTTGGAGCTAGAAATGATAGGACTTGGTGTCTAATTGGATGAAAGAGAAGAATCAAAGATCATTTTAAGGTTATGAATCTAGGAGACAAGCACGATGGTTATATGATACCATGGTATTAAAAAAAGTTGTGGGAAAGGGAAAGGATTTAAAGGAGATGATTTGTTTTCACTATCAGTTTTAAGGTATTAATAGGACACATCACTGAAGGGTAGCCATAGGAAGCTGGAAATAGGGGACTGAGAAGGTTTTTTTAGGGTTGAGATACAAATTTGAAAGCCGTCTGTATAGAAGAGATAATTTAAACAATGTTTGTGGGTGATACCACTAAGGAAGAATGTATAAAAAGTAGAGAAGAAGACCTAAGGTAGACTCTTGAGGAATGTTTAAAAAAATGGGATGGGGAGGTAGCAAAAGAGAGAAGAGATCAACATAAGTCAAAGAATCTGGTGTCATAGGAGTCACCATGATCATTTTCTGCAGAGAAGTCAAGTAGGATTGAATCAAAAACGGTCGTTGGATTTAGCAGTGAGGAAATGGAGGGTGCATTTATCCCTAATAGGAGTCATCTTTCCTCTTTCACACATTGCATAGCTATTTTAATATACTTATTTTTAATTTATTTTAGACTTGGTGATGGTGGTGGTATAAATGTCATATTCTCATACCAATTATACTAATTCTCATACTAATTCTATGAGGTCAGAAATCTGTTTCTGTATCTTTCCTAGTGCCTAATATGGTATTTTACGTGGTAGGGGCATAATTGATGTTTATTAAATTTGAATTTGTTGAATTATTATTTCTACCTATTCAGGGCATGTTTCTTTTGTACAACTATATAAGGAATTGGATCGAGAATGGAATGAGCATAGCTTAAAAGGGCTGGATTGCCTTTGGGAAAATGCAGAATTCTTTTAATGATCCCAGACTTCTGCCTGAGACAAAAATGTGTCTTAACACCATATTCTATGAGTAGAATGCTCTGATCTCTGAGAAGTTGAAAAAGGGGATAACTCATAGGACATGGTTATAAGCAGTTTATAAAGAAGGAGTTACAAAAGAAAACTGGAATAAAATTTGGTATTGAAAAATTGTATGATTAAAAAAGAAGATGGGACTCGTCATATATGAGGGTGAGGGATGAAAATGTGATAGCCTATGTGTGCAGCCTTGGTGCCCTTGGTATGTGAAAAGAAAGAAAGTTTTACCACCTCCACGATGTTTTAAAATACCCTAAAGGGTGAAGGTATCCCAAAGGACAAAACTGTCCAGGATGGACAGCATGAATGGGTTTGATCTACATCCTCATGGAGAATACTCACATCATTGAAGACAGAGATCCATTTGAGTCCTACATCTGCCACAAACATTCTTTTAGGTTGATTTCGTAAGGTGCTAATTATATTTAAAAGTTTCAGTAAAATGTACTAATTCTTCCTAATACCTTAGGAAGGTAAGTACTAAATTAATGGTTCTTTCCATTATATAAATGACCCTAAACTGCATCTTGTTCACATGATATTGCTGCTTCTATTAGACCAGTAGCTTTTTATCCAACTCGTTTCTTTCTTCCTTTCATTCCATTTTACATTTCCCTGAGAAATGCCACCTTAGTTAAAAACTAGAAACTTGTCAGTAAAGGTGCTAACCCAAATATTAGTGCCACAGTGTGAGTGGAGACAAATTAGGTTGTCTACTGAGTGACTGACCTGAGAATTGCATGCAATGTATTGTATAGTGAAGGAAGAGAGAAGTGGATTTCTGGAGCACAGAAAATGCCACTTTTATTTTCTGGGGTTTAGACAGCAAATATGCATTTACTACCGAGTACTTTTAAAGATAGGTTTTGAAAGTGCTTTGTAGTTTTTTATTTACTCCATGATATGTTTTTAAAGAGAATGATCTCTATATGACTTCTATTATTATAAGACTTTTTTGTATATGTACTTGCTTTTAGCATTCAGAAGAAAGTAAAAAGTAAGCAGAACAGTGGACTCAAAGATGTTAATTTCATCTAAATTCATATATTTGCCCCCTTCCTTTTTTTCTGCCACATGGTTGGTGGGAAATCTTGGTGGCGGGGAGGATGAGACCATTGAAGGACTTCAGATACATTTTTATATTCTTAGACTTGATCCTTTTCTAGAGGAATATGTCTTCCTCTGCCTTTCAATTGCACGTTGAATATGCCTTCTTATTCATAAGAGGATCTGGTTTTAAATGCCACTTCTGCTATTTTGACTCCAAGTACTTCATGGCTATGGGCTGGCCCCAGTTTCCATTTCTGTGAAATGAAAAGATTGTAGCTCTATATTTTATAATGCTATCATCTCAAGTTCATGGTGCTGGGCTAAGTGCTGTGTCTGTCAGTAGTTGTATATCTATTTATGTCCATTATATGTCTATTTACAAATTATTATATATCTATATAATCTGCATATTTATATTTGTATACCTATACCTGTATAATCTACATCTATATGTATGTCTGTGCTTGTACCTCATATCTTTATCACTTGGGTGTATAACTTTACTTGTATCTATTCCTATGCTTGTATCTATATCTGAATCTTTATGCCTCCTTCTATGTTATCTGTGTCTATATGTATATCTCTGCCTCTACCGATATCTTTAGCATCCATGTATATACCTGTACCTGTACTTAAATTGATGCCTTTCTGAGTTTGTATCTGGATCTATATCATCTGTGTCTCTATATAGATCAGAGCCAGTATTGGGTCTTCAAAACAGTGATGAAGTGAGGAGTTGGATTGCATAGTTAAGTTGTGTAACTGATCAGATGATATCATAGTGGGGCTTGATTATTAGTTAACATTGCATAGAAAAATTGGTGAGGGCAGTGTTTCCTGGGGCATGCGTTTATTTTTATTGTATCCATATTAAGAGTTAAGAGTCTTCTGTGAAACTTTCAGTTTAACATCTCTTAACTTCTCTGAGATTCAGGGTATTTATTTGTAAAATGACAAGTTTGGACCAAGAGTTCTCTTCTAGCTCAGGATCTCGATTCTTGTATCTACATGTCAGAACTACTAATCGAACTCAGATTATCTGACTCTGAATCAAATGTATTTTCTAGTACAGTACATGGTTAAGAGGCATATTAAATAATATCACAGGATTTAGAGTTAGAAGGGACCATAGAGATTTTCTAAAACACCCTCCTGTTTTTATGGTACCAGAGACGTAAAGGGATTCAACATCATATATTTCCTTAGAACGTCAGTTGCTTAGTCAATTTTTAAGGTAATAGTTTACTTCTAGCAAGAGTATCACACTGTTCAGTGCTACTGGAAAAAAGCTACTATTTAAGAACATTACATTGTAGTGCAGATATCCAGGCAAATTTGAAAGAAGTGAAACAAACAGCATTTCTTGATATGCGCATGATATTTTGCAAACTCTAGAGATACAGCAGGTAAAAAACCATTCTTTTTCTTCACAACCCTGAATCGTAGCATATTTCTAGGTTGCATATCTTTCCTGTTTTAGTATACAAAATGTACTATGTACTTTGATCTGAAGATGTAATTTTAGTGCTATTGTGAAGGGGAAAAGTTTTGTTTTTTTATTAATTCTTATGTTTCCAAACTGTTTGCATAAGCCATGGTTTTAACGCTACCATCTCTGTCCTATCTCTGTCACTTCAGTGCCCACTTTCTCTATATTTTCTTCCCTTCTGATTTTTCCTTCCACCATTTTACAGAACTTAATCTCTCCCTTTTGAAATTTCTCATCATCTTGACTTTGTCTTGTTACCTTGGACCACTGGCAAAGGATGCTTTCTGTTTCTCTTTTTGACTCCAAAGACCACATCTACTTGGATTTGTTCTTCCCTTTCTGATTTCTCTGTTCCTTTAATGGCTCTTTTTTTCCTTTTCTCTAAATTATCTTGTGACAATCCCATTTATTCCCCTGATTTCAACTACCACTTCTAAACAGTCAAGTCTTTGTTTCTGACTTTGATGTCTCTTTCAAGCTCCAGACCAAGATCTCATTTGCTGACTGATTATTTATTGGTACATACCATTAGTACTTCAGATTGAACATGTTCATGCCAAAATTATTCTGTTATGCCCCAACTTTGTTCTTCTGTCAGACTTCATTACATTTTGTCATTGGCATCCCTGTTTACCTAACCTACCATGTTCAGAATCTTAAGTGGTTTCCTTTGAACTTTTCCGTCTCCCGTCCTGCCTGCTTTTAAAGTCTTGTCCATTTAACCTCTGCAGCATCTCTCACATTTATTCCCTCCTCTCTGTTTCTACTTTTCCCATGGTAGTTTATTATATATGCAATATAATAAGGCATATTATGTATACCACCTTTATATTCATTGGTACTGTTGCACTAGGCATCTAATAGGTTTTCCTTCCTTTGCCGTCTCTCCACTCAGATCCTTTCTTTATACCCGTCACTGACAGACTAATCTTCCATGGGCGTAATAACTATAATGATAGAATTTATTTAGACCTCTAAAGTTTGCAAAGTAATCCTTTGGTCATCACAATGCGTGTGTTCTGCAGACATTGTTTATGCTGGTTTTATCTGTGAGGGAACTGGGGCTACTTGAGGTTAAGAATAGTTTATACGGTGGCTGAAAATTTGAACTAAAGTCTTGATAACATTTAAGTCCCTCATTTTCTCTGTGTCATGTTGTTTTTGCCCAGATCTGGTCATACTGATGTCCAGCTCAAAAGTCTTCAGCCCTCTATTTCCTGTGGAGAAAAGCTCAGACTCAATTGTTGGATGTTCAAGGTCCTCGCCAATTTCTAGGCTTATATCACATTGTTGACATCCCATGTACTCTGTCATGTGCCATACTTTAAATGTCTTCTTTTCCAGCCTTTGTCTGTTGAGTTTGTACCCAGTTCGCATGTCATTTCCTTCTCAAAGCCTTCCTGAAACTCCCTTTTCGGAATGACTTTCTTCTTTGCACCACATATAACACTTTGTTTAATACCTCTCCAGTACGCTTAGATTATATCATATATCTGCTTCGGTCTTAGAGTAACAGAATTTTAGAGCTGAAAGGGAAAGTGGAACTAATCTAAATCTAAATTCAGTCCCTCTTCTTTTATTGATGAGGAAACTTGAGACCCAGAGAACTTAACTGACTTGACCAAAGTCATGTCGCTTTAAGGACAGGGAATTGGGATTTGTTCCCAGGCCTTCTGACTCCAAATTCAATTCTTTCCACTATACCGTGGAAATGGTATAGTCTCCACATAGACAATTAACCCTATTTTATTTGACCTTTGTATTTCCCTCAGCATCTAGTATGATGATCTGACTACAGAGGATTAAAAATATTTGTTGAATGATCCTTTTTCTCTCCTTTAGAATTTCATTCTGCATGCTCTCACTCTCAGTCTTTGTTTGCAAAAGTATTTCCTGCCAAATGTTGGGAGCTTGGTAGACAAGTGTTTCTTTTTGCCCCCAGTGGCAGGGGAGGCACCCAGGCTTTTCTAGTATTCTTCACTTATAATGAAGCTCTACAAATGCCCAAGTTCAAGAAAAAAAAAAAGGTACCATGGCATGCTATTAAAGATAACCAGCTGCAATCCATATTGCTTTCAAAAGTAGAATGCAAGAATTCTAGTTTAGTTTTGGTAAAAGGAAATTCGAGTCTTCTACTGAACGCATTTTTTGCAGTTTTTATAACTAATTTTATTCTTCCTTTATAGATTACAGTGACAGAGATACACCTCAACAGTGATATTCAGAATTTTTTCTGATACCAGGTAAGGAGAACCCTTCATGTGTGGCACTGGGTAGCAGTATTTCCACTCTCTCTTTGCTTATTGTGAGTTATCTATTTCTACTATCATTTATTTGCGCATACTGCACTTTGTTTAAAAAAAATCATAAATGGAATTTGTGGAAAAGTCCCTGAAGCACTGGTGTTGGTAGGTTTCAGCCGTGCACTTCTGCATGTTTGCCAGCTGGTCCTGATCTGAAGGTGTTAAGGCAGTGAGTGATTTGCATTCCTGTAGGGGGCTAGTGAAAGGCGAGTAGGCAAGAGTCCAGGGGTCAATCAGAATGAATCACCAGACATTATTTATGGCTTTCAGAAAGGAGTTTTATTTGCTCTCATTTTCAAATGCACCAACAGAAGCCAGAGCAACAGGCATGATTTCACCACCACTCCCCTTTGACAAACACTTTTTTGGAATTCCAGTATCTGTGAACACTTAGTGTTTGAAAGATATCTTAAGATCAGGAGATAGATAAAATGCTGCCTGTTTGGGCATTTAACATGTTAATATCATAACCTGTTTCTTCTTGTTTTCAGAGTAGAGTGTGATAATTTTCTATATGCATATCACATTTTACCCCCACCCCCTCCAATAAATGAGAAACTGGGACTGTTTGTAGTACAATCCCATTCAGTAGGTGTTTATTAGTACCTATTGTATACCCTGCACTGTACTAGCTGCCTTGGGGAGATAGCAAACAGGCATATGGGAGTTGCTGGCTAATTTCAAAGCCTATACCTTTTTTTTTTTTTTACTGATGGACTACTTAGAAAAGACTGAACATCACTGGAACTTTATTTGCTTATCTATAAAATGAAAAGGATGAGTTTGATGACTTATGGTTTTTTTTTTCTAGCTCTTAATTCAAGATCCTGGTATCATGTGGCTTTAAAACACAGTATATAATTAAATGTCATTATGTGACAGTTACTGTGTATGGTAAGAGAGTGGAACATCAGTAGGTCTGAGAAGGAATTCCAGGGCCCCTGATTCCATGCCCTTTGTCTTATGGATAATGAAACAGACTCAAGAAGTTGAAATGACTTATATAGGGTAACATGGCTAGGAAGTATCTGAAGCAGGATTTGAACTTAGATCTTTCCAGCTTCAAGTTCAGTGTCTTGTCCTCTAGAGAGCTGTCTTGACTAGGGTTATCTGGAAAGTTATATGGAAAAAATGGAGGATGGTGATGAGAACAGTGAAAGCATGCAGAACAGAATGATTAAAATGAGAGACATGGACATGCTGCTTTGGATGTATGAGGATAGCAAGGAGACAGACCCATCCTCAGAGAAAAGTAGAAAACACTTGGTAGAGAGAAATATGAGAGAAGGCGGAAGAGATTAATAAGTTTGGATAAATAGAGAATGAGAATTTTAACTTAATCCACTATGTGATGAAGAATAATTATAGATCTTGAGTAGGGAAACAGCATGATGACCAGATGTGTCAGTCCCCACTGGGTGTGTGTACGAATTTTTTTAGTACTTCAGTAAAAAGTGTTATAAATTATTGTATTTATTTTGAGATGACTGAATACTTACACATTCATCATTAGTTTTAAAAGGATATTAAGGCTATTTTTAGGCAACTAAAGTTGTTTTTAGTTATACTTAGTCAACTGGATAACAAATAAAAAAAACAAACCACTTATATGGAGAGATAGAACATTTATTTTGAGGTGAACTGGTTAATTTCATTAAAAAAACACATGTGTAGAATATTGATTTTGGAAGTGAAATGGACATATCTCTGCTTCGTTCTTAGGATTTGGGAATGTGATGACTCTACCCTTGGCCTCTGTAGAATATGTATTAAGTGTGATCCTTTTGTCAGTACATAGGAGCTATCTAATAACAGTCCTTCATTGTAAATGCCAGTTTGTAAAGAGCAAGAGGTTATTTGGGGCAAAAGCTGATTCTTTCAAGATAAGGTTGAACTTGGATATGTTGGGGAAAGAGATAACTGCTACGTTTGCTGGAAGTCTCTATATAGTGAGAGAAATCCATATGAATTTAACTGTTATGTTTGGAATGGGGTTTGGAGCATGAGAATGAGGGGTATTCCAAATTAGAAAATGCAGAGGGAGGGAGGGAAAGGTTAGTTTGGCACCCGTTTGGCCTTGGGCTCCAAATACTCTTAAGGTCCTTTCTCCAAGGTATCTGAGAAGTGACTAGAAAAATAAGAGCCAGATAAAGTCTCTTCTGGAGAGCAGTGAGAATTGGCTCTTGATGGGGCTTTGATGTAAGAGAAAGGTATAGTTAGGAAGAGCACTAGCTATCATATGATTATAGCAGTAGAGATGGAAGGAATCTTAGAGGGTCATCTGGTTTTCTCTTATCTTACAGAAGACAAAGTTCATGCGTAGAGAGATGAAATGATTTGCCTAAGGTTTCATAGGGGCAGAGGCAGGACTCAAACCAAGTCCTCTAGCTTCAAAACCAAGGGCTCCTTTCCACTGACCAAGAGAAATGTGGGCTAGAAAGAACTGAGTGTAAGTGATGGAGGAGAAGTTTCCAAAACTGAGGGCAGTTTAAGAAGAATTATATACAGAGTCTGAGCCTGGACTTTGCTAACCCTGAGATGCCTCACATTGTAGCAGAATTGGTTCTTTTAAATACAACATCTGGTCAATGATGATGATGCTGCTGCTGATGCTGTGGAGACACACATTTGTGGTTGTGAAATCATAGTGGAAGAGAACTGTTCCCTTCTCTAACTTGGGCAGCAACATATGCTACTATGAATCTTATGGGAAAATCTCAAAATGTCATGATATCAGCAATGAGTGTAATGGAGAATGGGGACTGGGGGCTGGTGTTCGGGCACAGCTGGCAAGTCCCATGTGGAAGAGGCTGATGAGTCTGCTTCTGTCCATGATTTTGTGGAAAGGGAGGGCCTCACTCCTCATTTTGGAGCCTGGACAGACTTTCTGTAATTAGCTTTGTTTTGCTAAATACCTGATGAAGAGGGAACTTTTGAGTGACTGTAGAACCAGTGCTAGAGTCCATTCAGAAGGCATTAATTGGCAAAAGTGAGCCCTTTGCGCTGGCTGAGGCTATATACTAATGGAGAAGTCAACAACTCAGAGGCATGGCACAGGCCGTATAGTCTGATGATTCACTTTTATTTGAGAACCCTGAGGTCGCCAAAGATGATGTGACTTGACCAAGGTCATACAAAGTATATCCCAGTCAGGATTTGAACTCAAGTCCTGTGATCAGAAATTCAAGACTGTACTGTACCCTGCTGAGTCCAGGTGATGACTGCAAAGGAATGAAGACTTTGAGTAGGCAAGAATGAAGAGATATCATTTGACTAGTGTGGCATGGTCTTGGTCTTCTATGTATGGAGAAGGGAAAAGATGATGAGGGTAGCACCAAAAATTTATAGATTCTGCTATAGATGCTATTTTAATAAGCAACAAGAACTACTCAGTGCTAACTATTCTTTCCATTTCTCTTTTGTTATGAGATTGTATTTTCCAGCTTCCGTGTGTAGGCGTGTAAACCAGAGCTTGATGTTGAAACTCTACAACATTTAATTAATAGTTCTTGATAATATGGTTGTTGATGATGTCATTTGAGTGTCATGAAAAACTATAAAATGAATATAAGCATGTTGTGTTGAGTTTCCATTGGGTTTGAAAAAGTTGGAAAGTTTCCTAGAGCAATTCAAGACTGAATTTGTATTTGATGTTTGAGATTTGTAAAACTCTAGTACTTTGTAACTTAAGGCTTAGCCCTAAAAACAGGCAATATCGGATATCTAGCCAAGTCAAATGAAAACCGTAGCATTCCTGAACAATATTTTACTTACATCATTCATGTAAACAATACAGTAAGCTGGTATTTTGCCAGGGTACTTTATTAATAAGTAGAAAAGCACTCTGAAAAAGAGATCGAGATTCACTCTTCTTTTATATTTTACCTCTGGCTATTCCTTTCTCTTAAAATTTTTATTTATATCTTTTATACCACCAGTACCTGCCTAAACCTAGTATGACAGTGAGGCCTGTTCAAGATCTTACCTAGAAAATGGAATATTTGTCTTTAAAATGAAACAAATAGTTTTGAAATTGTGTGGTGAACTTGGAATGTTTGGAACTTTGCGTATGCTTAATGCATAGATGGCATGCTTGCTACATTTGTAGATGACACAAAATTGAGAGGGATATATAACACATGATTTTAGGATGCAAAATATCTTAATGGACTACATCATTAAGTTTAATCTAAAAAGATGAAATATAATGGAGATAAATGCTAAGTATTAGACTTACTGTAAAGAAAATAAACTTGGTAATCAATAAATTCCAAAGCATTTATTTACCATCTATTAAGTTTCAGGCACTGTGCTTGACCATGGGGAAACAAATACAAAACTAAGACAGTTTCTGTCCTCGGGAAAGACATTTTCCATTAGCAGAATGCAGCATGTTCATAGATACATATTTATAGAATATGTCCTATATAAATATATCATGATTTTGGAAAACAGAGGGAACACCCTGAAGATTGGAGAATTCAGGAAAGGCTTCTTGAAGGACTTGGCTCTTGAATTGAGCCTTGAAGGCGAGGAGTTCTTAAGGGATGGGGGTGAGGAGGAAGACAATCTATGCAAAATCATGGAGTCAGGAGGTAGACTGTCATGGAAGGGGAAAGCTATTAGACCAGTTTACTTAGAATGCGGATAACAAGGACTCTGATAAGATGAAGACCTTGAGACTGGTGTGAAAGGTCTTAAGTTCACTTATGAGAATAAGGGATTTGTAGCCCAGAGGGGACAGAGTTTACAGTCAAATGATAGACATCTTGAAGGTTTTGAAGAATCTGTCATGTAGAAGAGACATCATACCTGGTCTTTTTGTATCTAGATGGCGCAGTGGAGAGAATACTACACCCTGGGAGACAGGAAAACTGAGTTCAGATCTGGCCTCAGACTCTTACGCTATGTGGCCTTCCTATTGTGGGTATATGTAGCATTTAAGCACTCTCTGCCTCAGTAAAAGGGGATAACGACAGCACCTTTCCCTCATGGTAGTCATGAGGATAAAATGATAGTGTATTTGCAAAGCCCTTTGCCAACCTGAAAGCTCTGTATAAATCCTAGTTATTATCCTAATTGTGGTAGCGGTGGTGGTTGGTGGTATTACTGGTTGTGGTCTTTATTTCCAGAAGAGACCAGAAGCAAATGGAGGAATTTTTCAAAGATTGATGCCAGGAAAAGCTTTCGAACAATTAGATTTATCCAAAAGGGAACGGGGTGCCCCAGAAGGTGGTGTGTTCCCATTACGGGAGGTTTTCCACACAGGTTGGCTAGCCACTGTTTTTTGGATTGCAGTGAGATTTCTTTTTTGGGGTTAGTAACCTAAGGCTTAGGTGGTCACTGAATTCTTTTCCCAACTCTTGAATTCTGTGGTTCCTGGGTTTCTCTTCATTCCTACCACCACCATTATCATCATTTCATGCCTTGATTCTTGTAATAACATCCTATCTTCCTGCCTCTCGTCCTTCTATGGTTCAGCCTTATATTACTTTATATTATTCTTCTATTGCAATCCATTTCAAATTCTATTAATAGAATATTGTACTTTAAATACTGTTTTCCTTACTCATTCTTTTTCTTATACTGTTTCACAATAAATATGATGCCATTTTTACTGTCCTTGAGCTGTTAAAATGCTATCCATCCTTCAAGGCTCAATTCATGTCCCACATTGTCCAAGAATTCCATGCTTAATCAGTTCCTACCTTGAATTTTTACTATGCATCATGTTCAATGCCAAGCAATCTGTTGCTTCATGCTTTCAAATCATTTCGTGGAAATTAGTTTTCTCTTCCTATTGTGGTTGATGAAAGATGAAATGAATGAGGAAATAAAGAGTTTGAACTCTTGAGTATATTGATTTGTTAAACATTGCATGCCAATTGCATAATTAATTGCAACCTGCCCTTTCTCAGCTTTGGCACTGGATGCTGAATACAGATTTTTATGCATTTAAAACAATTCATGAAGAGGCAGCTAGGTCAGTGTGGATAGAGCACTGGGCCTTAGAGTCAGGAGAATCTGAGTTCAAATTCAGCCTCAGACACTTTACACCTAGTAGTTGTATGACCTGGGGCAAGTTGTTTAACCCCGATTGCACCCCCCCCAAGGCCAATCAACCACATAAAACCAACTAATTAAAAGAAAATAATTAACCAGGATGAAGAAAATTAAGTGATTTAATTTCTAATTGGAGGAAAGATTAGGGCCTTTCTGTGATATGAACGGGAGAGTGAACGGGTGTAATTCCCTGAAATCAGAAAAGGCAGAGTAAAATTCCTCCCAAATGTCTGTATTCAATCAGAGGAACATGGAAATAACTCATTAACCACTGTGAAGCCAGTTTTCAGAGAAGACATATGGATGGGTTGCTTGAGACATGATTGTGAGAAACTCCTTGCATCAGCCTTTGGATCTGACTGGATTTCTGGTCAGCATTACTTAGGTCCTTAGGTAAGGGTCTCTCAGCAGCCAGTGGAGGTGGTCCAACTTCCTCGCCACGCAGGGCAAGGTTCAAACAATGCGATGAAAACTTCCCACAATTTCCATAATTGAATAAAAAATTTTCACAAGACAGGAATTAGACTAGACCCATACCTGGATAGGAGGGGAAACTGAGCTAGATCCAGAATAGAATCCTGAGATGGAGTCAGTGTGGTTTACTCAGTTCCCACAATTCTTCACTCTCGTTCCAGATCCATTCTGGTTCCTACATGGCAGTTGTTGCGTTCTCTAGATCTAAAATGACAAGCACATACCTGACTTGGAATACTCCCAAATGTGGCTCAAGCCAGACTAAACAGTGGTTGAGAAATACTTACAAAATACAGTGAAACAGATAATAAGACATTTTAAAACTGTCAATATGTGACCCCCAGGAATCCTTATGGAAGGTTTAGTGGCCCTCTTTTCTGTTTGTTTGACCCTGCTGTGTAGAACATACAATACTAGACACAAAATAGGTAATGAGTACATTCCTTTTGGTTACTTGAAATGAACTTTCAGAAACTGGGGACAGTTAATTCACTTAGGTGTTGAATATCTTAATGATTCCTTATTAATGCTACCTTATTAATGTTTTTTTTTTTACCCTGGACAAAAGCCAATAGAATTGGAGGTGTTTCTTATACTTTAATTCATCTTGTTAGTTGTGTTAAAATTAAGAAACTTGAGTCTCACCCAATACATGAATTAGCCAGTGGACTTCTACCCCTTCTTGCTAGTGGGTCTCTTGCGGAGTAAGTAACTTGATTGACATGTGGGAAGGCTCATTCTTGGATTCTCATTCTGGATTGTGCATCAAAGGTATACATTTACAAATGCTTTCGATACCTTAGAATTTGGCTATTAATACCACACTCCTTACCCTCCCTAGGTGAAAAAAGTAGCTCGGTTTCCATTTTGATTGCTACTGTCTCCGTGTGCCTCTTGAAATTGCAAGATTTAATTTCTTTTTCTTTCCAGAGCCATTTCCAGTTCTGGCTGTTAAGATTTGTTTAGAATGGGTTGAAGAAAAAAAAATGCTAGTGCATATTGAAAATGAGGATCTGTCCAGAGAATGAGGAGGACCTAAACCTAAATGGCAGAAGGAAACTATCCAATTAAGTAACAGGGTCTAATGGAAAGGGTACCAGGTTTGGAGCCAGAAGACCCAGGTTGGAGGAGCAGCTCTGCTTTCTCAGTTCCAAGGAAGTCATTCCATGTCTCTCACTTCCCTGGGCTTCAGATGCTCCTCCTGAGAGGCCGGATCAGATGGTCCCCTTCCCAACTTGGTGAGCCCGTGTGAAGTGGAAGTCTTGCATTATAAATTAGGGATTCTGAACCAATAGGAATCCTCTCTCGAAGCATGTTTAACAGGGTTGGTTTGTTTGAGATTTTATCAGTCCAGGAAGCTTCTAGATGAAGGAATACTCTCTACCAATGCAAGGTGATATTTTCTCTGCATTTTTTAGTTTTAAGTTTTCTTGTGCACTGAGAGCTTGTGACTTATTCAGAGTCTCACAATCGATATGTCTGGAAGCAGGAGTTTGAAAAGCAGGTCTTCCTGGCTCTGAGGCCCACTCACTATAATGTTTCATAGAAGAAAAAGCCATGTTGGAACATTTGTGAAATTTGTAGATTGTCTTTGAAAGTCCTTTTAACAAACTAGAATTTTTGAGTCTAGAAAGATTGGAGAGACTGTTCTGTAGAGCATTTCCTCGATCTGGTTGTTACAGGATCCCAGATACTTCCTTTCTATTTTTAACAAAGGTGTTTCTCCAAGCTGTGCCTTGTCCGCTTTGGATGACGTTCGATACATGAATGGGACTTTATCTTCTGAATACTCATTGTAGTAGGTGCTCTCTAGCTTTTGGCCATAATGTAGGATGAAGACTGGGGACTGACTGAGTCGTGGAGGTAAACAGAAGTCTAAGTGGATGTTATTGGTTTCAAGAAGTAGGAAGTGGGTGCGTTGTGATTGTGTGGTGTGCAGTACAGCTGTTGAAAATGGATTTTACTCTAACTTTGTGTGTTTTGGCTGCGATGTTGATGTTATGGCTAGAAAGAATTTCACAAGGCCAGGATAATTTTATTTTCACAGCTGTGGGGAGATAAAAAGAAGGCAGTTAGCTAGACCAGTCTCAGTAATTTTACGAATAATATTGCCTCCTAGAAAAACCAAGGTGATATCTTTAGCCCTTTTTGAGTGTAATAAATAACACAGAAGGTTCCTCACAGATAAAAGATCTGCTATCTTATGATCTATGATATTTGCAGATTCAAACACGTAGAAATATTTTGAGGCTTACCTCTCTCACTTAGGCCAGAAAAGATAAAATAAACCTTAGCATATCGGATATGTACATTACCCATTGTGCTACAGAGGATAGTGTGTTCATATATATGTTTTTGTAGCTCTTTGAAAGGCTTCAGTTTTCCAGAGAAGAGTTCTTAATGCTTAGGAGCCAATAATTTCAACATGAAATAAGCAAAGAAATTTCCAGTAGTGTTGGGAAACTCTTGTTTGGGATAAATTATGAGTAGAAACATTCCTGTTTCAGAGACAGAAAAACTATGTTGTATTACAAAGTGGCAACTCTTTTATATTTCCTCGCATAAATCTTTTTCATATATTCCTTAAGATTTTTTTTTGGTTTTGTTTGAGGACTGAAGAATTCATTGCTCAAAGAAATCTATGTAAAAAGAAATGAAAAGAAGCCTAGTTTTGTTGTAAGAAGAGATTTGCTAAATTTTATCAGGGGGAGAGAAATGGCTACATATTGTCCATATTACTTTTTTTCATAGAATACTTAGTTCGCTTTTGTTCACCATAGTAGCTATGACCATTCTGTTGGAATTAAAAAAATGTTTAGTAGTGATGTGTAACAGATACTGCTTTGAATGTCTCCATAATAACAAAGATGAAATTGAAATAGTTTCTGTCATGGGAGTCTCACTCTAAAATCAAATTCTTTCCATTAATACAACTTCAAATAAAAGCAGATGTGCAGACAATTTAGCCAACAGTGGCAGACAGAGACTGGATGGATTTTTACCTATGCAAATGTGTGCCACTTTTGAAAGCATAATTTCCATTGTAAATATTTTTTTTTCTTTTTTGCATTTTGTGAGCAAAATAAAATTTCCAGCTAACTGGAAGCTTAAATTATTCAGATTTTTTCCTCTTTCACAAATGTTTATTGACTTGAATAACGTTTCAGGAAAAGAGGGGCAAATTACAAGATTAGCTGGGGTTAGCCGTTTGATTAAAATAGAGGAAAAGAGAATTTGTAAGCAGTAATGCAGAATTACATTGAGTCATGTTGTCCTGAAAACTGAGGGCTGTTTTCGTTGGCCTCTTTCGAGCCCTGAAAGACCTCAAATCACTCACTTAGTTTGAGCCTTAATTTTTCTGGGTCTCTGCTCTTTATTTACACAATGGGAGTGCTGGACATGAGTTTCCAGTCTTTTTTTTTTTTATTTGGACCCCTCCTCAGAGTTATATTTTTAAATAATTGGAAGAAATGTTAAATTTCAGATAGAGATTAGTGAAAATAAAGATGTATTTTTTTCTCTTTCCAAGTTCATGGATTTCCTGAAGTCTATCCACAGCCTCTGGACCCTACCTTAACAACTCCTGTTCTAAATTCCTTTTACAGATGTGACATTCTAAGGTTCTCCACTTGGTTATATAAAAACAATAAATTTATGATTAAGCCTGTTAGCAGGAAAGTTGAAATAAACAGAATGTTCCCATTCTCTGAGCCTTCATGATAGGCCAGATTTTCCTGTAGTGAGAAATTTAGAGTGGGGAGAATCTTAGAAATAAGGCCTCCTCTTTTCATATTACAGATGAGAAATCTGAAGCCTAAGGGGTTAAATGACTTTGCTAAGAGCACTTGGTTCCGAGGCATCAAATCGATACCAATATTCCTTAGTCTAAACAGATCCACATTAAAATACAAATAGGAACTGTTTCACAAAATAAATAGAAATACAATGTAAAATGGATATTAATTTGTTAATAGATAATATTATTTAATTTTACTAGTATGTTACAGGGATCTGTTTCTATTTCATTTTGACACTACTCTTTTCGTGCTTTAATACTGGAACCCAGGCTATATAGCCCAGATCTCCTAGCTACTCATCTATTTCTTTAACCCTAATCACTTCTGCACTTTGGCTCTCATTGATTGGCCAGAAATAGTCCCTAGCCCAAGCCTCACTTGGTCATTGTTTGGGCTCTGTTGGCTTATGAGTGTAGCTAACAATTGTTTCTGTTTTGGCCAGAAACTCCAAGGGTCTTCCTCTCTCAGATGTTTGTTATTTTTTTATTAGGTGAAAGAGGCAATTCTTTGCCTTTTCTCTTACCTAGTCTTTAGAGGCAGCTAGGTAGTGCAACGGATAGAGCATCATTGCTGGAGTTAGGAGGATCTGAATTCAAATCCCACCTCAGACTGTTGATACTCACTAGTTGTGTGACCTTGGGCAAGTCACTTCACCCCAATTGTCTCATCCTGGGTCATCTCCAGTCATCCTAATGAATATCTGGTCACTGGATTCAGATAGCTCTGGAGGAGAAGTGAGGCTGATGACCTGCAGCGCCCTCCCTCACTCCAAACAAAGTGAAGTGCAAGTCATGTCATTATTTCTCTCTCTCTCTCTCTCTCTCTCTCTCTCTCTCTCTCTCTCTCTCTCTCTCTCTCACACACACACACACACACACACACACACACACACACACACACACACACAGTCTTTCTCGTTGAATGCTCATTTCCTCAGTCAAACGGAGACCTGGGAAAGACCTTAGCTTCAAAAGGCCAAGGCCTCTCACTGCCTCTCCAGTCAGTCTGATCTGTAACTGGACTCAGATGACTCAGAAGGAGAGAGTGAGGCTGGTGACTTTGCACGGCTCTGCCTCACTTAAATCCAATTCACTTGCACAGCACAGTATCACCTTCCTGATGTTGTGGCCCTCTTTGGAATGAAGGACAAACACTGAACAATCTTGTTAGATACATACCACAGAGCTAAGTAGCATCTTAAAATGGACCTCACGTAATGATAATGTTTGAGTTGTAAGATAGCTAAGAATTTCTACCAAATGTGTTTTAGCCCTAGTAAATGGAGCCAGGGATTAGCTAGAACTCAGTGCTCTTAACATTTCAGTGCTTTCTCCAGTGGATTATGCTACTTGTTGACCTTTTCCCTTGTTACCGGAGCCTGACCCCAAGAGTTTTAATATTTATTTAATATTTATAAGAGGTTAAATTGACTTTTATACCTAAAAATTATTAAAATACCCCCTTCAGATTGAAATCTATAGATAGTTCAAATATTCAAAATCATGAATAGTAAATGCTTTTAGTTACGGAGTTTAGGGAATCCAGCAGACATCATTTAGTGTAAAATTAAAATCAGGAGAACTGAACACTCTTCCACCTCTGCTACTGGCTCCTTCACCAGATCACTTAACCTTTTGCCTCCTTGGCTACCTACCCCATATGTAAAAAGGGCAGTTAAGGAGTCAGGGAGACCTAAGTTCAAATCTGCCTTCAGAAACTTACTAGCTGGGTGACCCTGGGCAAGTCACTTAATCCTGTTTGCCTCGGTTTCCTCATCTGTAAAAATGAACTAGAGAAGGAATCGGTAACCAGTGTCTTTGCCAAATGAGGTCACAAAGATTCAGACACAGCTGAAAATGCCTCAGCAGCAAGAACTAAATATAAAAGGAGTAATGACAATTACTTATCTCACAGTGAAATAATAATTATTTATAATGTAGAAGTATTTTGAGTGTCTCAGAAGACTGTAGTCATTCTCTGCATCAAATTTCCATGATTTCCTGAGAATTTTTTATTCTCTGATTAAGCAAACATCTAAATTCCCTGAAAATAGTATTCCATAACTCTTTTTCTGTCTGCCTCTGCCCCCTGAAAAGCCCTTGTGACAGTGAGCCGGTGATTCTGTTACTTTATTGGGTAGTTCCAGTAGTAAATACAGTTTATTAAAGTAAAACTATGAAAAGGCTTTAATTACTTGTCCTCAGTGATTTCTTTTAAGGGCTGAACTTTTTGCCTTTTTATAGGTTAATGTAATATTCTAGTGTAACCTGTGTGTATATATGTAGATATATATATATATATATATACCTATGTTGTCTAAAGAGACTGAACTCCTTGCCTGTCTGACACGTTTAATAGATCCCAGCCCTTTTCCATGACATCATTATTATAACAGACTTCTTTGAGAATATGAACAGCTGCTGTGTGCTTTTTGTGTGTGTGCTATATTGTGAACCACAGGCAGCTTTTCAGTTCTGTAGAAATGAGAGACCTCCTTGATGTTAACAAATGGGGCAAACTCTGAGCTCTGAGAGGTTATTAAGGAACTTAGTCATGGCATAGTGCATATGCTTGAAACATTTCTTTGTGCAACTGAAGACAGCACATAGCCCTGGGTAATTGTCACATTGACTGGGAGGTATTTTTCTTGCCACTTTGTGCCGACTGGTTTAACATGATAAGATTTCTACTCTTCGGATGGACTTCATCTAAGGATAATATCTGAGTTAGACTAAGAGTATTCCAAATTTCTGATGAATATTTTTCAGCTCTTGTTGGTAGATATTTTGCTTTATTTCTCTAAAACCTTTTAAAGCTTAAGCTAGATTAAAGACTTCTCACTCCTTCTTTAGAATAGTTAGAATTGAGATTCCTTTAACTGTTGTGCTGAAATGCAGAGTTCTTGGTTCGTATTACATGGGTATAGCCTCATGTAATACGTAGAAATAAAGCAATTATTTTTGATACATGAGATGATGAAAAGCAGCTAACTGTTGATGATGCTTACAATTCAGAAGTTTTCCTATCTCATTTGACTCACACTTGTAGAAAATACTGGAATGGATCTTGTTTCTCATCAAGGACAGTCCTCCTTACAATGTTGTAGCTTTCACAGCTCAGTTCTTTCACACTATTTAATGCTTTTCCTTATCCTTCCACTGTCACCCTAAGAAAGAGTACATTTAGTTTACACTTACATATTAAAATGAGACAGAGGCTTACTTGGGTCAATGATTTCTACATGGTTATATAAAGAGTAAGCACCAGAAGCAAGATTTGAACCTAGGTGCTTGAGACTTCAAAATCAGTTCTCTTTGTACCGTACCATACTGCTTCCTTATGCCAGGCTTTTCTGAGAATCAGTTGAAAGAGATAGTAGAGACCATCAAGTTGAGTTTCCTTATTTTGCAACTCTAGGAGGTTAAGTGATTTGCCAGGGTCGCACAATAGAGCGCCGAAAGCTACCATGGACAGTGAATCAATACTGATACTAACCATACGTGATTTCGGTGTCATGGCATCTAAACACTTAAAGGAGATACTAAATAAGATAAAGGGAGAGATAAGCGGTTAAACTGTAATGGTCAAGCCCAGTCTGTAGCTTTTTAGAGCGAGACAAATCTAACCACAAAAATTAAGAGAAATAAGAAAAAGTACTTGAATGGAATTTTAGAAAAAGTAGATAGAATAAATCTTTAAAGGTTATTGAGTGTAAATAGAGGAATATACATATTTTTCAGCTGTTCATGGCACCTTTACAAAAATTGATCTTCTGTTAGGCCACAAAAACCTTACAAATACGTTGCAGAAAAAGAGAAATACTGAACTTATCTTTTACTGACCACATTGCAAAGAAAATTATATTAAAAATTGCCACTGGATGAAGAATTAAGAATTAGAGGTGAAATAACTCTAAAGAATTACTGACTGGGTCAAAGAACAGATCATAAAAAACAATAGATTATTTCATTCGAGATAATTACAACTTTGAAACAATATATCAAAATTTGTGGGATGTAGACAAAGCAATTTTTAAGTAAAAAATATGTATCTCTAAACACAAACAAAATAAAAAAAGATCAACGAACTGAATATACGATAAAAAACCCTAGGAAATCATCAAATTAGATTAAACAAAAAAATTATGAAAAATCAGTGAAGATAATGAAATAAAAACTTCATAAAAATGAAATAAAAAATACTCAACATTAGGAACTTTTTTTTAAAACAGTAAATCAAAACTGTAGTTAATTTTTCAAAAAAGAGAAATGCCAAGTAGCCAGTGTCAGAAATGAAAAAGGAAATTAAGTTAAAAAAGGGAAAACTTTAGAAAATATTCTGCTTACATAAATTCTAGTAAAACTAATAACTTAATTTAAATGTATCTTCTCAAAAATATAAAAAATTAAGCAAATAAGAAATATGGAATTTAAATAAATAAATCTCACAAAAACACTGTAAAAAGTCATAAATGAGCTTCCCAAAAGTGGGGGACTCCTAGGGACTAGATGGATTTATGGTTAAATCATATTTCGCTTTCAAAGAAAAAGTAACTTCAATATTATATAAACACTTTTTTTTAAAGTAGCAAAAGTTGGGATCCTCCCACATTACTTTCCTGATACAGATATGATCTTTAATAACTTTATGCCCAGGAGAGTCAAAACAGAGAATGACTGTTATGATAATACGATAAAGTATCTGTCTAAAATTAAGAACCAGCATTACATATTGTGGTAACAAACTAAAGATCTTTCCTGTAAGATCATAGGAGTCTATTATCGTTATTTGATGCAGTTAAAAATACTGGCGTTAAGACAAGAAAATGAAAGGAGAAACAAACAAAATATATACATATATGAATGTACATATGTATGTACACACAGAGGCTACAGCAGTATATAAAAAAAAAGATGATATAACATGACCAAGATATGTTTATATCAAGAATGCCAGGGTGGTTCTATATCAGGCATGCTATCTATGTAGTAGAGCCTTTAATAAAGAGCAAAATCTTGGTTATATTAATAAATACAGTAAACTTTTTTCTTTGAGATCTCGTTCCATTTTAGGCTAGAGTTCGTCATCATGAAACTTCACTTAAGCCCTAGAGTTTACAAATTAGAGATGTCTTTCCATCCCAATGCCCTTTCCCTCTGATCTTTTGCTCCTTCCAGAAACTACATTTAAGGAGGATGACCAGGCTTGCAGCTACATTTTGGACTTTTTACAGGGTGCTTCTGTCTGCATACCTTTGTCCTGTACCACTTCCCCTCTTGTTGCTTCCTTTTATGTAAGGTCTTAGGGTATTAGGAACTCCCCTGAGGGCAAGACATCTTTCTTCTCTATCTATACAGGTTCTTAGATCCGCTTTTCTAAAAGGAAGGCAGCTTTTAAGGGGTCAACAATCTTACTTTAATCGAGCACATGTATCATTCACTTAGTTTAGGGGAAAAAGTCAGCACCCTGAACTTCAGAGAAAATACAAAGAGAAATTACAAGCAGACGAATAGGGCTTTCAACTCTCTGACCATAGACAATCCCATGCATCATTACCAGAGAGAGAAGCAACTATGTCTGGGTTTTCAAAGCCGGGGGGCTTCTTAAAATGGCTGCTCAGAGTCTCATCTGGCACAAGAACCTTCTTCCAAAAAACAAGCCCCAAAGCAAAACCTTACCTCTGAGTGCGCATATTTACACACACACACACACACACACACACACACACACGTATACAAATTATATATTTAAATTTTATATACATATTTAAATTATATACGCACACATACTCACATTCTCTCTCTCTCTCTCTCTCTCTCTTTCTCTCTCTCTCTCTTTCTCTCTCTCTCTTTCTCTCTTTTCAGGACTGGAGGGCACAACCCTTGTGACCCAGTGCCTCATGAAAAATTAACAAGAGGTGTCCTAAGGCCTATTAATGTGTGGGGAAATCTTTAACTCTTAACCCCATCCACCATTAACCTCACATTCTCCTGTTTGTATTTCCTGCATTTAGCTATGTACTTAACACTGATTAAATATCTAATAAATGCTAGTTGACCGAGTGAAAATGTAATATCTACTTCTGTTAAAAATATTAGAAAGATTAGGAATATGATAAATAGAATCAATCTAAAATCAGGAATCAGCACTAATTACATATAGTGGTAAAAAAATTAAGAGACCTTTACAGTAAGATCAGGGAAAGCCACATTATCATTACTGTTTGGTACAATATTAGAAATACTAGTGGTAAGACAGGTAGAAGGAATCAAGAGGAAATAGACGTAGGTAAAAACGAAAATGATCATATTTTACAGATGATATATGATGGTTTCCTTAGAGAACTTTAGGAAGTCCATTAAAATGCATCCAATAATAACTAAAGGAAAGGCACATATAATTTTATAGATCTTCAGCAGGATATAAATCATCGGTATTTTTTTATATTATCAATAAAATCCCCCAGGAAAAGAGAAAGAAATTTCATTCACAAAAACTATAGCATATATAAAATATTTGGGAGTCTGCCTGTTGAGACACAGATAAATTGTATGAATATAGAATACAATTATAAACACTCTTTATAGAAATAAAGATAATCTAAATAATTGGAAAAATATTAATTGGTCCTGGGTAGGCCAACTGAATATAATAAAAATATTATTCCTAGAATCAGTTGCTCTATTCAGTGCTATACCACTCAGACTGTCAAAGGATTACTTTATTAAAGCTAGAAAAAAATGGAATTCATCTGTCAGAACAAAAGGTTAATCTCAAAGGAAATGAGAGAAAATTGAGGAAAGGAGGGAGCTTAGTAGTGCCAATTTTTTAAGAGTATTATTCGTCTTGTGTTTGATAAACTCAAAGAGTTCAACTACTGGGATAAGAGCTCACGATTCATCAAAAAATACTAGGAAAACTAGAAAACATTCTGGCAGGTGTTAGGTAGAGACTAGATGTTTCCCATTGTAATCCAAGATGATCTCCAAATAGAAAAATGACTTGGAAATCATTAGCAGATTAGAGGAGCAAGGAAGAAGTTACTTTTCAGATCTTTGAATAAGATAATAGTTTGTAACCAAATGAGATATAGAGGATCCTAGAAGATAAAATGGACAATTTTGATTGCATAATATAAAAAAAATGTTTTGACACCAACAAAATCAATGTAGCTAAAATGAGCAAGGAAACAAGTAACTGTGAATAAATCTCTACATTGTTTATTATAGAATTTTTTCCTGATACATATATACATATATATAGATATATACACATATATACATACATACATATATCTACACATGTGTGAAAATGGTTCAGATTGATAAGAATTAGAACCATTCCCCAACTGATAAATGATCACAGGGATATAAACAGAAAGTTTTCAAAGAAAGGCATCCATGCTATCTGTAGTCACATTAAAAAAGATGCTATGCATTCATTAATAATTAGAGACATGCAGATTAAAGCAGCTCTGAGAGTTCTCCTCACACTGAGTAAGATACACACATTAGTAAGGTAAATTTGACAAAAACTCATCCGTAAGCGCAATATTTGTCAGGCACTGTGCTAAATAAGCAGATAAATATCAATAGTACAAATACAAAAAAAATCTTACTTTTAAGTAACTTATATTCAAATGCAGGAAGTCAAACACAAAAGGAAGGTAGAAGTTTGTCATGGGGAGAGATGAAGTTACTTCTAGTTTGTAAAGTCCAGGAGTGTAGCGAGCTTCCATAGTTGAAGCTTTCTTAGATGTCACAGAGAAAATTCTGGAAAGTCAGGAATGCAGACTGGAAAGAAAGAAAGAAAAGAAAGATGACAAAATAGAGAATTGTTGAAACCAAGAACATGTTATTCATCCTAAGTAAAGTTGTGAATTGATCCAGTCATGGAAAGCAAGTTGGAACACACCCTTTCATCCTGTAACACCACAACTAGGGCTGTTGTACCAAAGAAAAAAGAGAAGAACTTTCGTACAAAAACATTTATAGCCTTTCTTTAAGGGGCTGTCCATCAGTGGACAAATGGCTGGTCATGTGGTATATCAATTAAGTGGAATATTATCTCTTAGAGATGAAGATAAGAGATGGTTTCAGAGAAACATGGCAAGACATGTATAAACTGAGTAAAGTTAACAGAACAAGGAACGCAATTTATATAATAACAACAGCATTGGAAAGACTGTTAACTCTGAAAGATGTAAGAAATTTGATTGTAAGAACCTAACATGATTTCCGAGGACCAATGGTGAAGCCTGCTGTAAAGCTCCTAAAAGAGAGGTGATCGATTGGATTTTTCAGAATAATTTATGTACTTTTGAACATGGCTAATGAAGGAGTTTGTTCACTATGCGTATTTGTTATAAGAGTTTTGTTCTCTCATTTTTTAGTTGGAAGCAGATACTTGGGAGAAAACTAAATTGATTTTACTTAAAAAAAAATTCAATGGAGTATGTCTTTTTCCCCCAACCCCCAACAAAACCAAAAGAAAGAATTCATGAGTTTTTTTCAGGCAAAAGTTGTGATCGTTACAAATACTATCATTACAAACGCTACACATTTAACTTAATCTGATCCATTCTAGTGTTCTCATACTACTTCTACCTCTTTAAGTCTAAGCCTAGATTGTTGTCCATCTTCAGTGTCTGTTAAAGATAGAATATTGATGAAGCATCACCCTAGGTTGTTCCTCGACTGCATGGCATAGTTTGGACAATAGACCGTCTTCATTCTTTTTTTCTTCCCCCTCTGAAGTGTTCTAGGGATGGATGCAGCCAGGACAAAGTCATCTGCAAAGAGGAATATCTGGAAGATCTTACCATACACAAAAAATTCCTCTTTCATTTGGACTCTAAGCTATATATCTTTCATGAAGGCAGAAAATATTTTCCTGTTTTCTGCTTCTCTGCATTTGTAAAAAATAGAATTTTATTAGTGTTTTGTTTTTACATCTCCAATATTTCCCCCCAAAAGATCCATCCCTTATAATAAATATTTTTGAATGAAAAAAGGAGAAGAAAAAAATCTGCAAAATTGATCAATACATCAAAAAAAGAAAAGGCAACATATTCGTTGTTCCTCACATTTCTCTGACTCTTATCTAACCTCTGCAAAGGGATGGGAGTGGTAGATATCTTCTCAGGATTCTTCTTTGGAACCAAGCTTTGTCTTTTGTAATTTTATGTCATTTATTTTTGCTGTTGTCCTTTCTATTTACATCGTGGTAGTCACTATGTATATCATTTTCTTGGTTCTGTTTGCCTTACTTTGTATCATATCATATAAATCTTTCTAGGTTTCTCTGTAATCACTCTATTTGTGGTTTCTTACAGAACAGAAAAATTCCATTACATTCACGTATCACAGTTTGCAAGGTCATTCTCAAATTGATGGGCTCATCTTTATTTCTCCAGTTCTTTGCTACCACAAAAAATGTTGTTATAAATATTTGCGGAATATAGAGATTTTCTTTTTGTCAGTAATTTCCTTGGGTTAAGTACCTAGCTGTGGCATCTCTGCGGCAACAAGTATGGGGCATTTTAAGTATTTTATTTGTTTAATTGCTTTCCAGGATGGTTTCACTGCTTTAGATATAGGTGTGCCTATCTTTCTATAAAAAGAAAAACTATCCATTCCAATTTTTTAGGCATTTATACTGAATTGATGGGTGTGAGGTAAAATCTCTAAGTTGGTGTAATTTTCATTTCTCTTATTAGTGATTTATAGCATTCTTCATATGATTAATAGTCTGCACTCTGCAATTGCCTTTTTGAGACCTAATTGTTGATATCCTCTGACTCCTTATCTATTGGTCTTATGTATTTTTGTAAGTTTTCTCTGCATATCAAATATTACATCCTTATTAGAGGAATATGATGGAAAGCTTTCATCCCCTCAGTTGATTCTTTTTCTCATCATAAATATATTAGTTTTGTTTTGCACAAACTTTTCAGTTTTCTGTAATGTAAATTGTCTATTTTATTTTTTTTGTGATTCCTTCTATCTTTTATTTGGTTTAGAATCTATCTGCTACCCTTGGCTGTGGAAGGCAGGTGGTCTTCTAATTTTTTTAATAGCATAATCTTTGGTATTCAGATAACGTATTTCTTGAATTTGTTGCGGAATATAGAATTTGTTGGTAGTGTAAGCATAATTTCTATGAAACAGTTTCCTACTTTTCCCAGCATTTCTTATATAATAGAGAATTCTTTCCTAAGTAATTTTATTTTGGTGTTTATCAAACACTGAGTTATTGAATTCTATTATTTATGTTTCTCCCAGTGTGGTGGTTTTTGATGAAGTCCTGCTGTCTCTTTGCAAATATTACTTCCCTTTCTAGGTATTTACTAGTCATCTTTTTAGAGATTTTTTTCTAAAAAATTTCCTAGGATTTAATGTCAGACTGACTGTCTCATTGTTTGCAGATTCCGTTCTCTTTCATTTTTTTTTTTTTTATAAATCAGGACATTTGCCTATGTCAATCTTGTGATAGGTTTATTTTTCCATAATCTGATCAAATTGTACTGACAGTGGCTCAGCAATTACTTTAGCAAATTCTTTTGGCTCTCAAGGATGTATTTCATTTGTGTGGGTGACTTGGATTAGTGTCCACAGTAACTACATGCTTTCTTACTACCTCTTGAACAGCTTGGGTATCAACTCCATGTTACCATTTTTCTCCCTCTCATATCTAGTACAAAGGGCATTTTTTTCCCTACAAAATCCTTTCATCAGCTTGTTAGTACTTCTTTCTTGCAAGACCATGTGTCCCCTCTCCATCTTGTTTTCCTGATAAGGAAAAGCCCATAGCCTGGGCCAGTTAGACTGGGTGCCAAGGGCTATCCCCCTCCTCCTGTGCCTCACTTTATATGAAAAATCAGAAGGTTTTCCAACAGTGATCTCTGTTCTTACAAATTTCAGAAAGTCTTGTGTGATTTTGATAAATACTTGGAAGATAAATTTCCTTGAGAAATGCACTTAGTGTTATTCTTTTTAAATTTTGTTTTATTTTTAAATCATTTTTAAAAGCAATCAGCCAGTAAGCACAGTGAGATCTTATATTCCTTGCTCCTTTCAGTCACTTATATGACTGGGAATATATTCTGTAGAATATCATTTACCAATGAACAGTTTCCTTCTGATATTCTTATATTCCCTTTACGTGTAAATAGATTATTGTCACATGAACTCTGTAAAAAAACATTGAAAAATAGGCATGTAATTTAGCATTATCTATATTTCCTTGGTCACTTTTTAAAAAAGTTAGCAACAATGGATAAGATTGTTCTAAGTCTTTGATATCCTACCCTCTTTTGTGACTCAGTTTACCTTTATTTCTCATGGAACAAGACCAGGACAAGTGGTCTGAGTTTTCTCAAACAAAATTAGTTTCTGTAGACTAAGTTTTAGGCAGCAGAAATGTTACCAAATCCTATGGGTCATGCTTAGAAGTACCTTGTCTCCTCAGCGTGCTGAGATTATCTGCGTTTCCATAGAGAGAGAACACGGCTCTATTAAAAGGAATGTTGTGAGACACGATATCTCCTGCCCAAGTATCTTGTCTTCTCAGTGTTCTTTTTTTCTTATTTTTTCCAGTTACCCATAAAAACAATTTTTAACCTTCAATTTTACAATTTTGAATTCCAAATTATCTACCACCTGAGTTCCTCCTCGCACAGCTTGTTGGAAGGCAAGCAATTTGATAAAGGTTACATAAATGTAGCCATCTGCCCTCTTTAAATTACACTGAAAATTGATTTCTCTCAAAACTGTCAGTTTTAGCCAGAACTTGTCTATAATATTTGGTCTAGTTGAATTGTCTTTTCTCTTTGCTTTTTTTTTCTACTGCCATTTTTCCTTCATGTGGCACTTAGGGGACCATGATGTCTTACTGCAAATGCAATTCCGTTGTAATTGGTTATAGAAATCTCTTAAAGGTCTTTCCCATTTTTATCTGTTAGATACCTTTCTTCTGGTTTCATTCTTTTATGTCCTTGGGATGACTTTGCTTAATTGTCTCTCCCCTCATGCTTTCTGTAAACTCTTTCCTCCCCGCTCCCCCACTATGTCTTTGCCTGTTTTAGAAGGTGATAGTGTTTGTGATCTACTACTATGCTCTTTTGTAAAATTTTAGAAACAGTGTAGTCTCTGGGTGCTATATCTCTCTGTTCAGTCAAATCACTTGTTCAGGGGTTAAGGCAGTTTCTAGGCTCTTTTGGTGGTTGATTTCCATCTTTTTAATTTCCTTAGAAAAGTAGTCATGGTCCACATAAATGTCCATTCTTTTATCCCTTTCTCACTTTTTTAGATGTTGCCAGACAATGTTGCTTAAATAGGTTGGAGATGAGCTGCCTGAATTGAACATCACACATCATACAATTTTTATCTTTGCTTCATATGGAATTTACTCTTTGTTATAAATTAGTAGTTTGAGTGTACATGAATGACTGATTGGAAATCACCGTCGTTTAGTAAACCAGTAGTAACTACTAGTTAATTGTAATTCATTTCTTTCCATCTTAGAAAGCCAGTTACTACAATTTGCAGGCATAAGCTAGCTTCATGTTGTATTTTCTTTAGCATTAGAGCAATGGCAATGTTTTGTAAACATGTTATATGAATTAGTTAAAATTCTGCACTATATTTAAGATCAAAGATTGTTATTTTACTTAGAGAATACTTTAGCTTTAAAGTGTCTTATTACTTTTAGCAGGAAACTTTCCATGATGCTCTAGTTCTCGGGAAAAACATTCCCTTCATGGATATAGTTTGAAGCCATCGAGTAATGCCTTTGAATGTTATAAGACATTTTAGGGTTAATTCCTAGAAATCTTTTGCAAAAATCTAACCTGAACACTGTTTATATTCCTAACACTATTTCTAATGTGTTAAATTTATTCACTTCGAAGCAGAAATATTTCTTAGTGACATACTGCTTACAATATGTAATCCAAAAAAAAGGTTTTTACTTAGAGATTTTCTAATTTAAAATGAAATTAATTACAATGATTTTTACAAAAATATCCTGCTTCTTTGATGTATTTGGCAGATCATGGTTCATTTTGGGCAGTCATATGCTGAGGAGATTCTCAACTGTCTGTTATAGCTTCTGTTAATAGTAATATAGGGTGGTAGGTTTATCTGATGATTAGTTCTTCATGGAGGGTGTCAGAGCATATTTGAAATAATGAACTTGAGTACTCACTTTGAAATAAAAGTCATTCATTTTCCATTGCATAGAATTTAGGTTATACTGAAGGATACTTATGCTTAACTTCATAACATTTTATAAACCTCAATTAGATGAACTATCAGAAGAAACCTACATTAGGTAGATAAGTGTTCTGTTCATTCTCAAATGTTACTTTCTGTGCTTGTGGAACACATGGTCTTTTAAAATACCACCTTTGCCAAGTTTGAGATAGTCAGAGCTATAAGTTCAGGGAGAGGACCTATCATTCCGTATGTCAGCCTACAATCTCCGGATTTTTTACTTAAAGAGTATCAGGTTTCTCTTTCCCTGGAAAACTAGAGGTTAGTACCTAGCAGTGCCTAGCTAGTACTACTAAGGCCCTGCTCTCAAGGAGATTACACTTAAATGGGAGAAAGATATATATAATTAAGACTTAAAAGAGAGATAAAGTCCAAGGGAAAAGTCAAAGCAAAATACCGTGTAAAAGTAGAAGCCTAGATCACTTTCATCCCAGAGAAAGTCAGATCGCATTTCATGGAGGAAGGAAGCTCGTTGCTTATCTTCAGTATTTATATGTATGTTGTTCTGAGCTGGACCTAAAGCAGACCAGTCAATAACAGAACAAAATGAGCTGCTTTTCAGTCATTCAACAAAGGGGATGATGTGATGTTCAATTTAGGCAGCTCATCTGCAACCTATTTAAGCAACGTAGTCAGCAAGGCTAACCTCCAGGTGATTCAGCTGAAGTACCCTTGACTCTGTCAACCATCATGATCCATTAGCAAAACCTCTTTAAGCCCAGAGGGCTGGAGCAGCCACCCATAGATCCTCATGGCTGCTTCATACTCTGCAATAGAGAAGAGCTGTCTGTAGTCTGAGCCCTTATTCCAGGAAGCCAACCAAATATTGAAGAATATCGCAGTACCTTTTAAGAAAAAAAATTAGTCTAAGTTTTTGGAGTGAGTGGTTAAGAAATTCCTCCTACCATACCAGCCTTTCTACATTTAGCTAGGCTTTTCCCTGATAAAGAGATTCAAGATATAGTCTGTTATTGGGCTGGAGTCAAAGTCTGTTCACATGATATAATCTGATAGAGCTTGCATTTCCCAAGAACTCATGGGGTCCCCTTTTTGCTATGGTGAGGAGTTTGTAGAGGTGCATTACTGATGTATTCAAATATCCAAAAAAAAGAAAATTGACCCCAGAGGGAAGAATGAGATCAGTGGCCTCTTACTTAACAGGGAAGGAGATTTCAATTCTACGTAAAGAAAGGCCTCCTGGGTAATTGGAGCTGTACGTTGGTGACATGACCTGCTTCAGAAGATCCTGGGCTCTCCTTCATTGGAGTTAGTCCTTGACTGGGCCATGGACTTCAGTTTTCCAGTAAGATTTCTTACCACTTACCATAGACTGTCAGAGGCTTGGTTAGAGTCCCCCAAATCTTAGGTGTTGTTATTTAAGTCTTGGCATTTCTTTTGGTGCATAGGTTTGGAATTCTCATTTGACTGCCAGTGAAAATTCAAATCAACTTCTCACCATTGCCTATTCTGCTGCCATACGGATGAACTACCTGTATTTCATGGAATTGAGGATTATTAATGAATGAAATGTCAAAATCATCATTAATATATTTGGAAAACAAAAAGTCAGTATACAGTTTGCCTTCACTTTCAATTGAGCTAGTATTATCTATTTTCATAGTTGAAAGCAAATCAGCATTCTTTTAAAAAAATAGAACTGATGTCAGCATTTTCAAGGAAAAAAACACATTTGGTTTCTCTATCAAATGGAATAGAATGTCAGTGGAATCTTCTTAATGTAACTTTTGTGGCTTTTGTGCCCACTCTCCAACTCATGCTGTGCCTATAATAAATTGTATTTCTTTTCCAGAAATCTTGTGATGGGGCACAAATAAGTTTCACCTTGATGCTTTGTTGCCAGCAATGCCCCATTATTTTATTTCAGTAATTTCTTTTTAAACCACCTGCTTAGGATTGCCTTTTGTGGAATATATTTTTCAGTATGGTAGGAAGGATTGAGGTAGTAAAAATGAAGTGTCTGCAGTCGTCATTCAGTTGTGGTTCTTTTTTGCAGTGGAGAGCCAGCAAATGAAATGGGGATTAAAAAAAAATGTTACTCTTTTTTTTACTGGGTTAACAAAGAAATTCGAGATAGGTTCAAATAGGGTTGAGGAATCTGAGGTCTTGAGACCCTCTTAGGTCCTCAAGTGTGGCCCTCTGACTGAATCCAAACTGCGCAGAAGAAATCCCCTCAATAAAAGGATTTATTCTGTAAAACTTGGACTCAGTCAAAAGGCGGCACCCAACGACTTAGAAAGCCACACGTGGCATCGAGGCCGCTGGTTCCTCACCCTTGGGCTGAAATATTTTGGTGTAAAAAAAATGTGTCATTCTTTTCCAAGGGCTGTCGTCTCTGTGCCTTCAGAATACTCAAGTAGTATGTACTGTTTTTTCATAGACTTCTGCTTCAGGAGAAGTTAAGCTCCCAGGAGACCAGGACTTCTCATTTTTGTCATGTGCTCAGGACAACCTCTCCTGACTAAGGGCAATGTAATAGATATTGATTGATGAATTAGAGTCATCTACATTCAAGCCTCTGTTTCCTCAGTATCCACTGACTCCCTTTAGGACTCCTCACCATTCTAGTCAATGTGCCCATCAGGGTCTTGAGGTAATCACCAAACTCAGTGCTCTTTTCTTACTTCCTCTTCTCCTTGGTATTTTCAAAAACACTTGACCTGAATTTTTTCCCAAAGTGCTCTCTGCCCCTTAGATTTTGTGATATCAGTAAAAAGAGCAGTGCAAGTTATAATGATGGATCCTGGCGAGATAAAAGTTCATATTAAAGGGAGTTTAGTGACCGTCTAGTCTAAGTCATACCTGAAAGAATTATTTCTCCAATGTACCACAGAGGTGATCATCCAGCCTTACTCTTTTAAAAAAATAATTATTTTTTTGCTGAACTTAAGAAATAAAACAAGCATTTCCCTAACATAGTAGAATAGGGGAAAAGGATGATTGTACATAAAACTGTTATGTACAGCTTGGTTATTCCTTTTGAATATATAATAAAATTATCAAGTAACTTCCTCTCCCCACCATAGCTACCATTAGGCACGTGTGTGTGTTTGAAACTATTCTGTACATACATCATTTCTTTCTCTGTATGCAGATAGTGCCTTCCTTTATGTTCTTTGTGGTTATTGGGCATTTATAATACTCAAAATGACATTCACTCAGAGTTGTTAAAAAATATTGTTACTGTATGCAACATTCTCCTGGTTCTGTTCATGTCACTTTTCATGATTTCATGCAAGTCCATGTGTGTTTTTTTAACTCAGTGAGCTTATCATTTCTCATAGCATTGTATCATATACCACAACTTGTTGAGCCATTATCTGATAGATGGGCATCCCTGAAATTTCCAGTTCTTTGCTAGAGAGAGCTGCTATAAATATTTTAGAAGAGACAGGTTCCTTTCCTTTTTCCCCAATCATCTTGGGAAACAAACCTAGTAGGGATGATACAAGAATGTTCACTGTCATCAGTATTATTCAATATCGTATTGGAAATCCTAGCCATGGCGATTAGAGACGAAAACAAGAGGATGCCTCACAATCAATATTGAGGTCATAAAACGGTCTCTTTTTGCAGAAAATAATACACTTTTGGAAAATTCCAAAGACACAATCCACTAGAAGTTAGTTGAAATGATACTTTTAGCAGAGTAGCAGGCTCTAAAGTAAATCCAGCCTCATTTTTGAGGGAGAACCCAGGGAACTCAACTTCTTGAAGCAGCCTGTCATCTTTTGGAGAGCTGTCCTTGGTGGTACATTTTTGCTTATGTGAAGTCTAAGTTTGGTCTTTTTTACATTCACTCTCTGAGTGTAAATCCACCACCGGGGCTGGACAGAGCAAGTCTGAACACCTCTTTCAGATCACAGCCTTTCTTTTAAACACTTGAAGGCAGTTGTCAGGAGCTCCCCCAATTTTGTTTTCTGTCTAAATGACCCTAGTTCTTCAAGCCAATCCGATCGAATACAACAGTGAAATTTAACAGAGATAAATGTTAAGCCTTTTACTTAAATTTAGAAATTTAATGTAATGGCAGAGTATAGGCAGAGATTTGGCTACAGAAATTCATGTTAAAGTTCATATTAAAAAGACCTAGGAAGTTTAAGTTTTGAATATGCATTTAGATATAGCTATGTGCCACCTGTTGTCATTAGTTTTATGAAGATGCAAATTTAAGGTGAAACAAGGTAAAAGTAGGAAGTTTGTGTTGTAGGAACAGTATAGATGGATTATAATTCTATTTAAATGATTAGAATAAGCTTAAAATGGTTCTTTATAAAGACCTGAGTTTCCTAGGGAACTGTGGGGAGTATGTTGTGGTATAAGAAAATCTGGGCTGGACAGGTGAATCTTAAGTGTTTATAAGGGCCCATGAGCTTTGTGGATGGTATACAGGCAGAGGAGAAGATCCTGGAATTTCAGCTGCTGGAAAGAATTGTGGAAGAAAGTTCAGAGTTCAAGGACCAGTGTCAAGGACAGAATGTGAAGCAGATGTGAATGGGGCCTTGCTGGGGACTGCTGGGGAAGGCATTTGCAGAGGAGAAAGGGAGGAAGCAAAGTGATCCAGCAACATTCTGGAAGGAAAGATGGAGGAAAGGCCAGTTATTTTCTTTTCAGGATTCCCACTAAATCTAATTTAATGTCTATCTAGAGATAAGACTCAGATAGGTCTGGACATTTTTTCTTTTCTAAAACAATAATAGAATAAAATCTGAGCTGGACCAGTTTCCTTCTGAGAGGAACAAAGCAGTGAAAACATCGTGAGCCCTTGTGTTAAGACTGGAAGAAGTGGAAAAATTGACTGGTGCTTTGGGTTCAAGAGCCTGCCTCTTCTGTCCCCTTCTTTAAGAAACTGAAGCAAGGTGTATGATGGTACAGTGACTTTGAATTCAGAGAAGCTGTGTTGAACCTAGAAGTCAGGGAACCAGGAACCTTTGAACTCTGCTGCTGCTGAAAACTTGGAAAATCCTCAAGCTTTTTTCCCCCCCCCTTTTCTCTTTCCCTTCGCATTCCTGAAGCAGCTGAAACCTACTGCCTCTGGCTGGGATGAGCCTGTTCTAAAAGGTATTACCATTATCAGTGAATGATTTGTATAATTTCGAGGTCACATTTCCTGCTGAGGTTGTCTTTACCTGTTGACAGACCTGCTGCCTGTCTGGTGTCTTCCTCTGAGGGGTTTATGTGGTTTTTGTGTCACTAGTGGGTGGTAGGAGCAGGACAGACAGCTCTAGAGCAAAAGCAGTGATTTTCAGCTAAGGTTGAGGGGAGAGGTGTATCAAAAGACACCTGGAGGGGAAAATCAAGCACAGACTTCTCTGGATGCTGAGGATGACGGAGCCAGCCTGCAAAGCATGGAGATAGCAGGGCTCACTTTGGGTGATGGATGGTTGTGCCATGGCTGCTCAGTCCAGTGGAGCCTGGGAGCTTTACAGTGATCGGGTCTTTTATATTCCTTGCGCTATTTGACGTTTACATCATTTTTCCTCCAGCTCTCTTGGACGCTGACTTTCTGCCTCTCCCTCTCCCCATCTGCATGAGGATTTTGTACCTGCCAAGCATGGTGATGCCCTCTGCACTTGTGACGGTCCCTCAAGACATACAGCTCAGGGTTACTGATGTCAGGGAGGGCAGATGTTTTATCTAAAAACGTGGTTGGCAAGTCTGTGCTATATAGCAGAAAGAACCCTGGGTTTCAATCGGATGATCTGGGTTCATATTCCAGTTTCATCCAACTAGCTGCACCTTTGATCCTAGGTAGAGTCAGTTAAACTAAAGGGTCTTGGTTTCCTCATCTGTAAAACAAGATGTGCTCTGAGGTCCTTCATCCTTTTCAGCTCTCCATCTGTGGCGCACTGCCTCATCTAGGCCTTCAGAATAGCTGACAGCAAACTCAAAATAAACAACCCAACATCTTTCAACTTAGTAGGACTATACAGTGGAGAACAAGTTAGGATCATCAACATTATGTAATTTTATAACTGGTGGAAGACCCCCTACTTCAAGGGCCTTCATTTTACACCTGAGGAACCAGAAGCTTGAAAGACAAAATGGTGGTGGAGCTGGGAATAGCCTCCACCTCTTCTGGATCATCTGGATCATCTCTAATTCTACTCATCCTGTGCTCCCACTTGGAGCCCTACACTGCACTCATGCTTTGGTTACTGATGTTTAGAATTTTTAGAAGTGATATTTCTAAACTGATTGCCTTGATCATGGCATATACTTGGATGAATTGTTATGTATGTCTTGAGTAGACAGTACAAATAGAAGATGAATTGGTTTGAGAATGAATGGGGAGATGGGATAGATTTCCCTCAGGAAATTGCCCTTAATGATCATGAACTTCCAGAAATAAAGGCTCATTTTTTTAAAATGGAAACAAGTCTTTAATTAAGTAACTTTTAATATCAGAAAAATAAAACTCTTATAATTCTCTTTACAGCAAATATAAGACTCATTTTTAATATGCATATTCTAATTTTTTTTGACTGTGGAATATATAACACAGTAACTTTCAAAGAAGAGAAAATGAAAATCACAGAGGTCAGTGAAATGATGTGTATCAAGATAGAACATAAAGCAAATCAGAAATTTCAGAGAGTTGAAGTACAAAATGTCAACATGGAGATGTGTGGTAGAAAAAGTGGACTGCCCACATGGCATGACAAGGCTCAGCCTGAGGGCTGTCCCTAAAGATGTCAGAAAAAAGCAAGGAAGGTCTTCAGCACATTGGTTTAAACCCTTGGGTTGACCTTAAGGGAAGGCATGGAAAAGAATCTCACAGGATGGCCCATTATTGGAGGAAGTGGGGCAGGTAGGTGGTGCACTGGACTTGGAGTCAGGAACACCTGAGTTTAGATGTGGCCTCAGACACTACCTGTGTCACCCTGGGCAAGTAATTTAACCTCTGCTTGGCTCTCTTTCTTCAAATTGTGAAATGCTAATAATAATATGGCTCAGGGTTATTGTGAGTATCAAATGAGATAACATTTACAAAGTACTAAGTGCCTGGCACATAAAATACTTCTTTGAAAATAAAAAGCATCCAAACCCTTGAGATTACAGATTCATTAGAACATGAGAGTATTTCCAAACCAAAGGCAATCTTTGTTTAAAAAAATCCAAGATCATCAAGGACCTTGGAGGACATGTCATCCTCATGCAGATGTTGGAAAGAAGACTCCATATTAGGTGCACTCAAATACCTTTAAATAAGAAGATGGGAGCAACCAGCAGGAAACAATATCGTGTTATTGTTAAATTTTGTCGTATAGATTGTTGTGTCCCTGGCAGCACTTCTCATTGAAAATTTTGGCAGTGGAAACACACTTTTCTTGGGCCTTAGTGAGCTATAGTAAACAGTTTACAATGCAAAAACTACTTGAAAGTCCTGCTGTCATGATCCTTGGTTCTTGAAGGTTGTGCCAGCCAAGCAAAATCTGAGAAGACTGTTTGGACCTTGTGATTTACTCCATATTTGTAATCTGAACACCAGCCTACCTAAGTTTAGAGAAGGTCACCACTGGTCTGGCCATAGACTGTGTGATTTTTTTTTATTGATGGCATTTTCTCACAATCCTCTATTAAGTTGTAGGTGGGCTGCATTCTATAGCTGTGAAGAGACTACTCATACAGATAAAAGTAAACAGGAGTGCAGTAGGGCTGAAATGACCAGGGAAGATTTTTCAGAGGGAGTAGATCTCAATGGAGCTTTGAAGGGTGACAAAGATGGGAAGTGTGGGGAAGAAAAACGTGGGCATCTTAGATTTCATAAAAAAATGAGAACTAGTCAGTGATCCACCATTTGGCTGCGTTTTCAGGCTTTCTAATATTGAACTAGTTTCTAGGTTAAGCAAGAATAGTGAACATTAGGAGAGGGTGTACCATTTTGTGTTTGTTATGTGAAATAAACAATTGAAATCTATCTTATTTTGTAATGCCATGCAAATGTAATTGACCTAGGAGACTTGGGAAATGACTGATCTTTCCTTTATCACTTCACCTCATTGTTTGTTGGCCATTTGCCTGTGGGAAATACTTTTGTATAACACACATCCCCTCTCCACCAACATTTCTCTCAGTTATCTTGCTAGGAGGGAAGATATGAGTCTTTGGTATTTTTTTCCTTTTTTGAGAAAAGGTAGCTCATGAGCCTTCTCTGTTTAGGTCAGAACACTGCATTTTATCGATTACTTATTTATATGAAAGAAAATAACCATTGAAGCTCACTTCAAAAGAAAAACAAAGTGTAAATTTGCGAAGTATTTATCATGTTAAAATTCGGGATTTAATTTTAAGCTACTTGGGACTTGATGATAGATCAGACTATTTCTTTTGCTACTTTGATGGAATTAGCATGCTCTTGTCAAGCTTTGTTTTATAAATTGTGAATCGCTGGCAGCTCTTTTTACTAGTAGTTTTGGCAGTACTCTGCGGTGGAAATAGAGGGATTTTTATTGCCCTATTTAAATGAAAAACAATCCTAAATCCTCTCTCATCTTAATGCAGCTTCCAAAAAATCCTACCTAGGTCTGTCTTCATTTTGTCCATATCCATAGTTATTTTTCTGATGAGGCTTTCAGGGATCACCTAAGTAATCCTTTATTACTTAAAGTCTCTATTTAAATAAATCAGTTTGCATATTAACAAATTCAGGTTAAATAAATTTGATGTTAGTAGTGTGAATTTCTGGTATCATGAAATCTTAGAGTTGATAGTCTTGACAGACCCCCATCTGAATCCTCCCCTTTAATATCCAGAACAAATCTTTGCTCATCCTCTGTTTACATCTAGTCATCAGGAGCTTATGACTTCCAAGGAAGTCCATTACACATAACTCTTAATTTTTTGTCTTAGGTTTTAGAATTGTCTAACTTGCATGGAAAGGAAATCTATTACCTTGTAACTTTTGCCCTCTGATCTAACTTTTCCTTTCTGGAGCCAAAGCCCCATAGCAAAATAGTAAAATATCTAACCTCTCTTTTCCTTTTGCATATTAAGATAGGAATGTTGTTTCTTCCTTAAAAGATCTCTTCCTTTGAAAGGTTCTTGTATTTTTTTTTTTTTTTTGGTGCCATGGAACCCCTTGAGAGTCTGACAAAGCCTCTACTTAGAATAATGTTTTTAAATGCATGAAATCAAATCTGTAGGATCACAAACGAAACCAGTTATATTGAAGTAAATACGTAATTTTTTCCCCCTCCATCCAAGTTCACAGATCTTCCTGAATTCTATTTATTGGCTCCTGGGGGTGGGGGGTGTCTTTTGATCCAGGTTAAGAATCCTTATTAGAAAATGATTTTGAAGCCTTCCATCATCCTGGTCTCCTGGATGTATGGCAGTTTGTTTCCCCTAAATTTAGTAATTTATAGCTTGCAGAACTGAATACGATACTCCAGATGTGATCTGATCAGGTTATAAAGTAGGATTGGACTGTTCTTTATTCTGGGAATCATACTTCTTTTGATGCAGTCCAAGGTTATGTTGGTTGTTTTAGCTGTCAAACAATGATGTGGTTACTTGTGAAAGTTGATGTTTTGAGCCTATATGAGGAATTTTATATTTTTCCTTATTAAGGTTCATGGTTACCATTGTCAAGATAGGTTATCAAAATCTTGTGCCCTGAGTCTTTCTAGGCATCAACTAATTTATCCGGTATCATCATAGCTACAAATTGGATAAACATACTTTTCAAATCTTTAGTTAAATCATGAATAAAATGCCTGACTAGACTTGGTTTGAGGACCAAGTCCTGTGACATTCCACTAGAGACATCTCTTTGGTTAGGTTTAGCCATTCCATATCTACCTAAAGAAATGTACTGTTATCAATTAGTCCTGTGAATGAAAGGGCTCCCCAGAAGAATTAGATGAACCTCTCTTTTATTCGGTATATTTATGGAAAAGTATGAACGGGAAAGGCATGTGACTTAATTGGAGACATCTAAGGTAGGCAGAGACTGTAAACAGTATGGAGAAGAAGGATTCAGAACCAGCCCAGTTAGGATTTGGATTTATTCTTCCAAACCAGGGTAACCTATTCCATCCTTAACAGTGCTTTGACACTTAACAGTTCAGGATAAACACATTCACTTTGCTCAGAGTGGGGCCTTAGGTAGCACCTCCATAATGATACTGAGAATAGGAATAGGATGTATGTTACCAGGGAATTTTGGGCATGATGATTCAGGTTGTGGTTGGAAGAAGGAGGTTATATGGCAGATCCTTAATCCATGCTTCAGGGGAAAAAAAGGATTGTGTTTGGTTTATTTTTTAGATTCAGGGGTCATAACAACTTTGGTGTTATAGGGAGGGGAAGGTAAATGTTATTTGATTCCAACCCCCTCCTGTTACAGGCACAGAATTGCCAATCATTAATTGGCTATGTTATGGGTAACATTTTATAGCTTCAAATCTTGGAAGTGTAGGAATTTCATATTGGGGGGGGTTCCAGAAAAAGATCCAAAGATGAAATGTGGAGGGTAGCAGGTACGAGAAAGGATCTTAGTTAGAGAATAGATAACTTGTTAGAATAGGCCAGAAAAGCAAGAAGATTTTGTTCATTTGTTTATCTTCTATCTACCTCTCAGTAGAAGGTCTCTGTCCATATACAGATAGAGGACAACCACGTACCATGTGCAAGCCTTCTTAGACACCAGATAGGTCAAAGTGTAATAAGATGTGCAGAATCAGGTCCTGGAAAGTTAAATATAACATAGAAACAGTATAGGTCAGCAAGCTGGTTTCTCAATCTGAGAGTACCCATCATTTAAATATTGCTTTGGGGGCAATGGGTCCAAGGACCTTAAGCCACTTCCTTTAATTGGTTTAGAAAGGTGCTGGGGAGGTTGGAGTTTTGTTTTTAATTTGGAGACTGTCTTTTAGGGGGAACGCATATAACCCCTCTGTCTATCCCTCCATGTTTCTCTGTATTAGTAGCAAAATCACCTGATAATTACTCAAAACTGCTTTCCAGAGTTGGATACTCCATTATCAACGAATTAACTTGTCAGACTTGGTCAGTAGTGTCTCTCCTTATTTCTTTAGACATGCATAATTAGGTCAGACCTAGTTCCCTAGAATCCTATTTTGAGCCCTGGTAAAGTAGACCATAGATTTAGAGCTAGAAGGGACTTCAGAATCTCTTATTTTTCAGATGAGGAACTGAGGCATAGAATGATAAAATGATTTACCCTTGGTCATACAGATACAACTGTAAGTAGTAGGGACAGGACTCAAACCTTGACTAAAATTACAGTTTTATTTGGGATTTCATCGGGAGGGTCCAACCATCACTTTTGTGGTCTCATTTATTCAGTACTTTAGAACACTCCTGATATTCCATTTGAGACCAGTTCAACATTCTGATGTGCTACTTGATGTCCATAAGCACTTGCTAATGTTGCCTGTTGATGGCTGCCTCTCCCTGGGTAATCTTGTGGTTACCAGTTATAAGCTTTACCCCATATCCATGATCTCTACCACCAATTTGATCTTCTAAAAGGGAAGTAAGCATTCAGCTTTGATGATGGCACAAACCAGTACTTAGACCAGTATTCCCTCTAGCTCATAGCAGCAGATGATCCATCCCCTGCAAATAGAATTTCAAGCAACAGAGGAAGAAAATGCAAAGTATTTCCAATAATAATGGAAACATAGAGTCTTATATCTCATATGACATACATCAGTCAATTTAGTTGCAATCTGAAGATGCTCTCCTTTCTCAATTTGATTTTAAAATATGTTCCTTCATATTGTCTATATGTAGCCAAATTGGGCTGTTCCAGCCATTAAACATATCCTTTTCCTTCTAGTTGCAGCATCCTCCCTATTATTATTCTCTTTGTCTATTAAATTATTATTCATCCTTTTATTCCTAACTCAACTGAAATTTCTTTCATGAAGTCTTCCTTACGCTTTCCAACTTCACAACTGTAAAGTAATGGGTTGGATTTCTCTGAGCTAGTCATGCAAATGAGTCTTATGAATTTGTCATGACACTGTATGGAGGTTGTCTGTGTGTGGGGTGGATGGGTGGTCGGGGTAGACCAAGCTGTCATTTCCAGTCTTCCAATTGGCCTCATTCACCATATGAATGCTCCACATGAACTGCTGCCTCTGTTCACTGGATACTAAATCCCTCGTTTTCACTAGCTTCCCAGCCATCAATTGAGATAGTTTTCCAGTGAACCAAATATCCCTTCAGCTTGGCCACATTGCCTGCGAACTCTCCGCCTTCCTGTCTTCAAAAGAAATCTGGGTAGGGTTTCTGCAGTCATCCCGGCTTCACGTATGCCTAGACCACCAGAGCTACAATAAAACCAATATGGATCTTTGATGCTAGTACGTTGGCCCTTTGCCTGTGTCTTAATTGCTTCTTGGCATCTAGTGTTAAGAGAAATGCTTGGTGCTGATGGATCTGTTTAAGAAGTCAGTTATGATATCTGTGCCAAGAAGTTAGACACTCATACTTTTTCCTAGGTTTTCATTAAATGTGGGCATTGATTGCCACACACTAGTCTGAGTCTTTCCCGCTTGACAGAAATGCCAAAACTTGTACTCTGCTGGGAAGAGCCTTTGAAAACCCAAAGTCATCTCCATATCATAAGGCCAATCAGGCATTTGGACTTAAACAGTAGACAGTGGGGAGAATATTAAGATAGAGGGGAGAGAGAGAGAGAGAGAGAAGTGAGACAGAAGAGATTGAGAAAAGACAAAAGGCGAGAGGATAGGATAAAAGGAGAGAGAGAGAGAGAGAGAGAGAGAGAGAGAGAGAGAGAGAGAGAGAGAGAGAGAGAGAGAGAGAGCAGACAGGGAGGCAGAAGGAGGGAAGGAGAATGAGAACACATTTTCAAACATGGGAATATTTTAAGAAGATTTTAGTGCTTTTATGCTTTAAAAAGGTTCTCATATACGTTGTCTCATTTCAGACTTCAAATAAACCTGTGAAAAGGATTGTGACAGAGTGAATACAGGACTGGTTTAAATAGGAAGTCTCAGGTTCAGATCCTGTCTCTGATACGTATTGGATCTGTGTCCATGGCCAAGTCACTGTACTTGGTATCCTAGGCCACTTGCCAAGGCTGTAAGTTATATAGCCTTATGTATAATTGAGGGCTTTATATCTTTTCAAGTGGTTTCCTGACCTTGAGGTACCCCATGGTATTGAAATAACAGATCCAGACACACACACACACACACACACACACACACACACACACACAAGTTTTATTATATTTGACAGCTATGTGTTAGCATCATAAACATGCCATCTGGGTTTCCATATCTGAACTGAGAGACCCATGGTAGACTTTTTTTTTTTACCCTTGGTAGGTAAATATTGCATAGGATTATTACAGTTTTTATTCTCAAATATCTTTAAATATTTTACTATTATAGAGTTAGAAAAAGTGACTGGGACCAGTAAGAAATTCTTCTTGAATTGGAATATAAAATTTTATCACAAAATATGTAATTGAGCTCAGTTTTGTAAAGTTAATTTATTTCACAGATCTTTGAACTATAGTGAGGTTTTTGATCTTTGATAAAATATGTCATGTAATAAAAATAATGTCTTGTAACTTGTAATATATTAGAAATAAACAGTAGAGGAGACTGTGTGTAATATGATTTTATTTGCAACTAGGACATTTTCCATGCAGTCTTTTCATTCTTTATTAAATCTTTTTTAATAGTGGAAAATTGAAAGGTCAATGTGAGAGGTCTTTAGAAGAACAGAACTTTAAAGATTTAAATATTAATTGAATTGTTTTCATGTAGCTATGTCAACATAAAGAGGTAGAACCCCTTCACCCGAATGTCTATTAAGAATACTTATTATGTATCAGGTTTGGTGCTGAGCCCTAGAAATACAAAGAAAGGGAAAAACAGCCTCTTGACCTCCAGGAACTTGCATTCTAATGGGAGACAAACGTGTGGAGAAGGAAATAAATGCCAGACCTATGTCTACATAATAAATAGAAGATGATATTAGAAGGAGGGTCATTAGCAGCTAAGAGGAGAGTGTGCTAAGGTTCCTATAAAAGTTAGGATTGGAGGAGAGGCCCAGCATGGCCATACTCTATTCCCTCCCTGGCTATGCCCATTAGTCTCTCCTCTGCAGTTCCATGTCTCAGAGTGGGTACCTTCTCTCCCCACCCCCCTCCCACCTTTCCAGTTGCCATTTCGGGCAGGCTCTGTTTTGATTTGTGCTTCTAATTTGTATGCTCAGTGCTTAGCACAGGGATCTGGCAGCAGAGCAAGCCCTTAGGAAGCCAGGGAGACTGAGACAGATGTGAGCATCTGGGCTTGTGAGATAGAGATATAAGATGAGGTATCTTTTTGGAGGAACCATTGTAAGGGCAAGCAAAGTCGTATCTTTTGCTGTTTTTGTTTTACTAAAAGTGCCTCTGACTGAATAATGTGATTAAAGATCTTCCCCATCCTTTGAGGAAGCTTGATTAGGGGGGTTGTTTTGTTGGAGGGTCCCAAGTACCTTTTGTTTTTTCAATTCAGGCATTGAGTTAGATGGTCATGCCTTCTGGCTCTGAAAAGTGTATAAATACTCTGAGGGTGAGATTTTACTTTGAGACTTAGTGTCTGAAAGTGTTTGTTTGGCCAGAGGAGGGCTCTGGGAAGCTGCTAAGGAGCCTCATGGCAGATATTGGTGCTTCCCTTTCTGATTACTGTGTATGTATGATCAGACAGTTATCTATCGATCTGTGATGAATGTCAGACACTTTGGAAGCATTGTCTGTTGATTTGCATTTCTCTCAAGTTGACGGTGCTGATTTTTCCCCTGAACTAAGTGAAGGATACATGTGTTTGATTAAAGGGGATTGTTAACCCCTCAAAAGTTGCCTTCTCTTTTATGAATGCAGATCTAAGAACCTGTGATAGCTGGTCTACCTGTGTATGTTAGGGTGCTTATTGTTACAACAGTACAGCTATTGTAGGTCAGTAGAGCTGTAGTGTAAAGTACGTGGAGAGGAATTAAGCATGAGAAGTCTGAAAGGGTGAGAAGAATTTTAAATGCCAACTAGAGGATTATAGCTTTGATCTTCAGAGGGACAGAGGGTCTCTAGAGATCATGGAGCAAGGGTTGTGTGGGGAAAGTGATGTGGTCCATCCAGTACCTTGGGAAAGTCATCTTGGCAGTTGAGTGGAAGGTACGCTGGAGTGGGGTGAGAGATGAGGCTTAGAGACTAGTTAGAAAGCTGTTTGAGGAGTTGATGAAGCCCAGAACCAGGCCTATGGGAATATGGTCAAGATTATTAGATTATCAGACCAACTTTGCTAAAGTGGGATGAGTCACACAGAGGAGTTGAGGTTGCAAGCCTGGGCACCTGGTATTGCCTCTGATAATAATACAGAAGTTGGCAAGCAGAGAGAGTTTTGGGGAAAGATAATGACATGCTTTCGGTATTTTGAGTTTAAGGTGGCAATGGAATGACTCGGTTCAAGATGTCCAAAAGCATTTGTGGTTGCTTGATGTTAGGTCACGAGAGAGGCTATGACTGGATATAAAGATCTGGGAGCCCATAATTGATTATTGAACCCATGGCAGCCAATGAGATTGCTAAAGAAGATGGTATAGAGGGAGAAGAGATGAATTCCCAGGAGTGAGCCTTGGGGAGACACCCACAGTGTCCTTCAAGGTTGAAGGCATCTTACAAGCCATCAACTCCCAAATACCTCATTTTTATAATCAGATAATTAAGATTCTGATGTGATTCCAGTCACATGGCTTCTTGTTAATGTCATCTTCAGGGCTGGAAATGAGGTGAGGTGCTCTTTCTAGCATAATCTTCTGATAATTTGTAAGCTTTACTGAATACTAACGTTATCACAGTAGACTTTATTGAAATTCATACTTACCACAGTGCTAAATGTTATAATTGTCTTCTACACTGAATTGCATTACTGCTTTAGCTAATCTTAGATGGCCACTAAATTAGCCAGTTTTTTAAAAGATGGCAACCTTGCACACACGTTGGCATTTAAGTTTGCTCAGATTTTAAGATGAAAAAGGAAGGATGAGGTTGCCAAAAAATAATTAAATTTCTTTGCCACTGTAAATCTCTTACATATTAGAACAACCGATAAATGAAAGTTGACATTTATGTTGCATTTCAGATTTACAAAGAGTATCTCATGTGTTCCCTATAACAACCCTGTGAAGTTAAGTGTTATTATCACTCTTTTCCAGTTGGGTGAAATGAGTTCAGGGCTGTTTAGTTATTTGCCTGTGATCACTCAGTCAGTTGGCACAGTCAAAATGAGGCCATTTTGAAGGCCCTTTTGCTCAAGTATGTTCAAACCCCACTTCTTGTTTTTATTGCCTGTTGGACCTTGTGGAAGGAATTCAATTTCCTCTGCTTCATTTCCTTAATCAGTCAATGGTTCTTTGGCCTATGAGGTGTCTTCTAGCTATAGATTTCTGGTTCTTGAGTAATTCCATGTCAATACCCTGCCCAGTGCACCACCTTGCATTTCTGTTCTGTGACTTTTATGCACTGTTTCTGTTGTTGACTTGTGTCCAACTTTTCATGACCCCACGGACCATATGCGCACCACTGCTGTCCATGGGGTTTTCTTGGAATAGATAATGGAGTGGTTTGTCATTTCTTTCTCCATTGGATTAAGGCAACAGAGTTTAAGTGACTTGCTCAGGGTCCCACAGCTGTCTGGGGCCTGGTGTGAATGTAGGTCTTCCTGACTTCAGTCCCAAGGCTCATGGGATGCCAATATCATTATCAACCTCAGAAATACCTTTTAGACAGAAGTAGATTTGGACATCTTTTTACTTTATTGATTTCATCTTTGTCATTTTCAAAGGTAATTAAAAATAAGACTAGTCTTCTTGAACATCCATGGGTCCCTTATATATGTTAAATAAATGTTTTTAGTGCTGCACAATAGAAGAGAAAAAATATTTGGCGTCCTTGGGTATATTAGGTCGCAGAGTCTGCTGTAATTTTAAAAACAAAAGCACTAGTGTTTCCAGCCAGAGAGCCAAATATCTTGGAGTCAAACATGGAAAATGTTTATAGTGTTGTATAGTTTTATTACTACAGACTGAAGCAAAACAGTTTATTGAATGACTTTTAGCCAGGAAGAGATTTTATAAAGTGAGTTGACTAACAAGAAATGAGCAGAAATTATTTTCTCTCAAAAGGAGAATGGATGAAGATATGGATATCTCTGCCATTGACGTAGTTTGTTTTACAGAATCAATTTTAATAATAGTAATTATCATGAGAAGGAAAAGTAAAAACAAACTGGAACACATTAGAAATGGAATACCCCACTTGTTAGAGATACTTATGTGCAGATGGTCCCGGACATTAACGCAAGCAAACCTCTAAGACACCTCCAATGAACTGAAGACATGGACAGTTTCATCATGCCCTGGGACTATCATAAATAAATTGGAAACTGGTCTTTGTAGCTCATACTGTTTTTTGGTAACTCCAGCTCGCAGTTTCTTAATAATGTATTATTGACTGGTGAAGGGTAATTAGAGGTTTGATGAAATAAGAGATGAAATTGAAACTTTACTAAAATCTGAAGAGGAAAGAATAGAAAAACCTGGAGTCAATGACAGCTGTTACTTAATGAAAATTATAGAAATTCTATATACAAATGAAACAAGACAGAAGCATGACAGGTACTTCAAATACCGTTGACATTTTGAGAAGTTTTTACTGAGTTAGATGAAGGATGCAGGTAACAGACCACCTACCAAAACACGTTTTATTTAAAAAAAAACTGTCTTCTGCCGTTACAAACTATCTTGAAGAAATGCATTCTCTCATACTATTTGGCAGAAGATGTAAAAATTTGTCAGCATCTCCATACAACAGTTTATGCAACAATCGATATTGTCTGTGGAACAAAAAAGGGCATCTCAGAATGTCCAAAAGTATAAAAAACAACTTACTGAATTGACAGTTACTGGATAATCTCATCGGAGCCTGGTAACCTCTACCGTGCCTTTGTTGGCCATTACCAAGTCTTTGAGTTCTACATTTACTCTTTTACTCCAGATATATAAGGTGGACCCAAGTTTAGTGAGAATGATAGAGTATTTTATGATGACATAGAAAACATTTCTTTGTAAAATATACCACTAACACAATAATTTCAAGAACAATCGATAAAAAATGTGGTATTTATTAGAGAAACAGTTTAAGTAGATTATGGTTTTATTTGACCTTAAATCCATTTTCAGCTTTGCTAAATAAAACCAGGTATGGCTTTGAAGCCAAAGAACGAGTTGAACCAAAATATCTTAGTAATCATATGTTGTATATGTACAATATAATAACATATGATCCCCCCAAAAACCCAGTTCAACAGCACCATCATCTTGTGGAGTCTTCCTCCAATGATGTCTTGATAAGTGTAAAAATTATATTGTATGCCAAGGAAAGCTAGAGCTTCAACCTGTAAGTCAAAAGTGAACTAGTAAATGAAGGCAGTATTTAATCATTGCAAGATATGAGCTGGACCTAGAAACATTTCTGAGGTATTTTTTATTTGGCGTTTTAATGATAATAAAAGCAAGGTTAATAATAAAAATGTAAGAAGAAGATAATATTAATAATGCATTACTACCAACAATCGTAGCTTTACACTTTCCAAACTCATACACATTATCTGATTGACTTCCCATGGTCCCTCTGAATTCAGTAGGTAGGGATGATGATGATGAAGATAGCAGCTAGAATTTATGTAGCCCTCACTTTAAGTTTGCAAAGCACTTTATTTTTGCTATCTCATTTGATTTTCTTCTCAGTTTTATTTTTAGGAAATTGAGACCTACAGATACTATATTCTGTGACCTGACTCATAATTTACAATTAGTTATTGGAGGAATGAGGGTTGGGTCCCTAGGCTCCTGATTCCTTGTCCAGTGCTGTTTCCACTCCATACCACATTGCCCATATGATGATGCTTCTCCTGCATAGATTTGATCTGCTGCTGTTGTTAACACATTCAGAAATAATGAAGTACCTTTGACTTGGAACTTCAGTGTCTTATAATGAATAAAAATTAGCTCCCTCAATTTCCTTTACCTCTAGCAAGTATGCAAACTGTGTTTGTGTGTGTGTGTTCGTTTGTCCTTCGTTGCCAAAGAAGACCATGCCATCAGATAAATAATCACATGACTTGCACTTGACTTTGTTTTGAGTGAGGGAGGGCTGTGAAGGTCACCAGCCTCACTTCTCCTCCAGAACCATCTGAATCCAGTGACCAGATATTCATCAGGATGACTGCAGATGATCCAGGAGGAGGTAATTGGGGTTAAGTGACTTGACCAAGGTCACACAGCTAGTGAGTTGAAAGTGTTTGAGGTAAGATTTGAACTCAGGTCCTTCTGACTTTTGCACTGGTTCTCCATCCACTGTACCACCTAGCTGGCCCATGCAAATAGTAAGTAAAGTAGCAAGTGGACACAAAAGGTGAAAAGAAATCTGGAACAGAAGACCTGAATGTTTTTAGTTATTTTAGATAAATATGTGTGTTTTTTAAAAAAAAGGAGCAAGTGACAAACTCACCATTATGGTTGTTATTATTAGAATATGCATTATTACATATTTTTATGAATCCCAGCAAGGTAGTTAGAGACTGAGAATATCATTCTCTATTAATGAGGACACTAAGCTACAGCATCTGAACGTATTAGAAATACTGAGTTGGAAGGAAATGGATGAGTATTTAGTAAATACTTACTATGAGCCACTCTCTTGTGTTAAATAACGAGGATACAAATAACCAACATTAATCCTTATCTTTAAGGAGCTTGCATTCTAATCAACCCATTCAAAAACCTGATGTCACAATTCAATGCTTCCCCGTTTATCATATTGTAAAATGTGCCTCTTAGAGCTTTTTTCCTTGCCAATATAATAAAGTTTCCAGTCAGGCTAGCAGATAAGTCAACATTTTCTAAGTGCCCAATAAGTAGTTAACAATATAAGGGGTCCTTGGAAATCAGTTCAGTAAGAAATAGACAAAGATTCCTGCACCCAAGACACTTGCAGTGTGGTAAAGCAGCGGTTCTCAAGGGTTTTATTGGTATAGAAATAGAAATGAAGGTTGACTTGTGGAGAAGAAAACAACTGTATATGTTTTCATCCTGACCTAGAAAATCTCTGTAAAAACAAAGAGACGCTGGCATGCCTAAGTTTTGGCAAAATCACCTGCAGCTGTATAAGAACAAGTGAAGATGCCAGCCGATGTGTTGGCGTTCTTATTGCAGAATTCGATGGTGTTTTCTCTGAGCTCATTCGCTCTGCCTGCCCTGCTATATTGGATGCAATTTTTTCATACCCATTCTTCAGACATTCTCATCCCTTGGTTTTCATGACAATATAGTTCTGTATTTCTTGCTATTTTTTTAATTTGTGAGCTGTTCTTTCCTTACCCCCATCCTTCTTCAATGAGAACATCTGCCAGTGCTTACTTGATTCTCGATCGTGTCCTTCCTATGGAGTTATTTTAATTATTTCTTCTCTACTGACAACTCCAAAACCTATACTAGGTCCTACATTAGGGCAAATAATGGTATCCCCTGAAATGGTCACATATATTCAAATGTGCACTATTTGAAGGTATAATTATATAAAATAAAGTCATTGGTTGTAGACCAGTGAAAATAACACTTCCTATGACTCATTATTCACATGAATAAGACCTAACTCAATCCTAATGGTTTTTCCTTTCAAGTTTGAGTGCTTCATCTCCTGTAATGCATTGACAGTTTCTGGTTGGATGTCTCATTCCTCAATTCAAACAAGTCTAAAATTTGCCACAAATATTTCCATGGACTACAAATTTGCACTCTTAGATTCCCTGTGTCTGTCAGAGGTTTCCCTCTTCTCCTGATCATGTGAGTTGGAAGCCTCATAACTGACATTTCCTCCTCTTCATCCTCCATATCAAATCTGTTACTGTGTCCTGTTGATATTTTTCCTTTGAGCTGTCCCCTTTTCTTCATTCCCCCTACTACCACACTAATCGTAATTTTCATTAGTTTATACATGGATTATACAGCTACCTTCTTGATTAAATTAAGCACCTACCACATATCAGGCAAAAATTCTAGGGATACAAAAATAGGCAAAAGAAACTCCCCACCCTCAAAGAACCCACAATTTAATGGGGGAGACAAAAAGCAAATAAATTCATACAAACTATATACATGAAAAATAGGAAATACAAGGTGGAAGGCACTAGAATTAAATTAAAATTTTTATATGAGTTTGTTAAGACTATAATATTTCATTTTCCTCATGGAATTCTCTCACTCAGCAATTTTCACAAGTTCACTCTTTTTCGTTCCATCATATGAATGACTTTGCCTGGCACTAATGCCCTTCAAGAATTAACTTAAATATATAATGCGGGTAAACTGTCAATGCTAGGTTTTTTGATTTGTCTTGTTATGTTGTAGGAAGAAGGGAATGTGATGAGAGTTTTAGAGAGAGAATTTCTTTTTTGCTTTCTGGAGCAGAGAACCAACCTTAAATAAAAATTGGAAATAGCTGAAGTTTTTCTTTGGCTTTCTCCTATTTACCCTGCTGTGATCTTTTCCCATCTATCAGTGCTGTCCTCCTCAGTTGTCCTCAAGTAACTATAACCTCTCCAGTGCACTGCATTCCTCAAACCCACTGCATAGTCATGACTTACCCACTTTGCCTCCCTTCAGACTACTTATCTCCCTGCAGCTGATTGAGTCTCTCAGTTACTTGTCAAAAAGAAAGATTTTTTTTTTTAAATTAAAACTTAAAATGTATGACCAGTATCCCTCTCTTCCTCTTGGAGATGTATGCATTTTAAAGAAGTTGGTGATTAATTCCAGTGAATTTTTAATTGGTGAAATTTCATGCAGTATAGCAAAGTATTGAAAAACATCTGACAATGTGGGGAGAAATGCCTTGAGGCATGGACAGACACACAAACACTTTGGGAGTTTGTTCTTCTAGATCAGAGCCTCCCAGATTTATTTGGCCTTACTTAGCGCCCACTGGAAATCTACTTTCTTTAACCTTTTAACAGTTTTTTAAAAAAAAAATTTGCATCATCTCAAAAAAAAATATATTTTAAAAAATGACATATCTTAAATTTAACAATTTATTATAAATTTGTAGATATTTTCCTGCATTGAAATTTTGATAACAGAATATTGTATCATGTAACATTAGAGTATCATTGTTAACAAGTCATTACACATACATATTCCTGCTGATGCATGCTGGACTTCCTGATAATGTGTGCCAGGCAAAGTCATTCATGTGATGGAATGAAAAAGAGGGGACTTTTGAAAATTGCCTGCCAACACTTGCTTGTTAAGACCTCTTGGTGGACATGACTGCTGATCAGTTATAACTTGCATTTTGTGTGTTTATTTGGAAAATAATGTAATCACTATGACTTTAACTCTGTTACACAACAGATGGATCATGAACAAATGGTTTGTCAAAATTTTCTTATCTTTCTTTCTTATGCTTGCATTTTTATTCAACACCCACCAATTGTACCTGAGGCTACTACCATCCTCGCTATTGCTCCATACCCTTTCCTGTAGTCCCACCCCCTACGTACTTTGGGAACCTATGCTCTAGATTATTTTCCCTAAACTGTTTCTGTTTTCCATAGCTTTTTCAGTTTTTGAAATCACATTCTCTAATAATAAAAGTCACATAGGCTCCCACTGAGAATAGGAGGTGAATTGGCCATTTCTACGTGTAGTGGGTAGTGTTGAAACTGCTCTTGTGTGACTTTGGACCAGTCATTTAACTTTGCTTGGTTTCAGTTCTTCTCTCTAAAGTGGATACCTCACAGGGTTGATGTAAGAATTAAATGATACTGTGCATGGAAAAGTAGTTTACAGATCTTAAAATAATTTAAATATATAAGGCTATTATTTTTATTTCATTATATTTCCTCCATTGGTTCAGTAATCTTATCTATTAGGTCTTGCAAAAATGCAAATCACAAAAAACACCCACCCATTTCTGTCTCTCTAGATAAAAATAAAAGAAATAGGCAGTGTTTTAAAGAGGATTGTTTTTTAAATAGCATATTACATCTTCATAATCCCACAGGTAACTAAAAAGTATTTATTGGAGATGTAGATTGGGTATGACTGTGTTTCCACCCACTTAAATGACACATTGGTGGCCTCTCTCACCAAGCTTCAGAACACTGATAAAATTGGAAAAAGCTAAAGAGAGCAGGTAGGATCAGATTCAGTCCAGGGAGAGGTAGGGGAGGACAGAAGAAATGCGTGAGGTTCTTTTCAGGGAGAAAAGGAGAGGAGGGGAAAAATAATTGATCATGAAAATGATGGCAGCCTGTTTCCTGCTTCAGCCGATTTTCTGTAGCAAGAATCTAATAATGAGGTTATTCTACAAAGAAATAGGATCAGAGGCCAGTACTGTTTGTATGTAGCAGCAAGAAGTGGTGGTGAGGTGATGGTGGTCATGTGTCACCCTGTAGAAAAATCAGCATCAGTTGAAATTGATGGTAGAGCCAGTACCTTGGATCTGCCTTGAGGAAATTTGAACCTGAGCACCTGAACTGTGTTTCTTTGAATCTTTGGTGTTTTGGATTGGTTTGTGTATAGAGAAAACATTTACTAAGTGCTAACTATGTGCTGTGTACTTGTTAAGTTTTGTGTATCTAGATACAAAAGTAGTTCCATACTTCAAAGAACTTGTGTTTGTCCTCCGTTCTCGAGAGGACCAGGACATCAAGATGATGACATGACTTGCGGTTGACTTTGATTTGAGTGAGGGAGGGTTGTGCAAAGTCACCAGCCTCACCTTCTTCTCCTGAGCTATCTGGGTCCAGTGGCCTGATATTCATCAGAATGGCTGGAGATGGCCCAGGATACACTTTAGAGAACTTACATTCTAAAGGAGGAGAGACAAAAATATTTTTTTGGCAGGGAGTGATCCTGGAAGGACTTGTGCTCTGAGAAATCACAAAGCTGTTGAATGAAAGCATAGAGTGATCTAATGACACACCCTTCAGAGGCAATGGTAGGGGGATTTAATTACAGTTCTCAGAGAAAAAGGGGTTGGGGGAAAGGTCTTTGGAGGGCAGAAGAGGTTTAAGATGAGAACGTACGGTCATGTTCTTTCTCTCACTTGTCTACTCAACATATAAAACATTTTAAATTTAGTCATATTGTGTAGGACTGTCTTCTCTTAAGGTTGAAGGAGTAAGTAAAAATATTAGAAGAAACTGTTTAGATGACATGATAAATTATATAATACTTGTCCACCCTTTGATTTTATATAGCTAAGCTCTCTGTACCTCAGCTGTCTAAGCCGTAAAACTTTAACAATAGTATACCAAATATCATTCAAGCTGTTTTTAAATTCTCATGGATACAATTTTTTTTAATTAGATGATTCAAATTATTCAAAAAACTCTTAACATCCAATGATAAAGAACATAAAATACATGGAAATAGACATAGTAATCAGAATCAAAATTTGTTTGATTAAAGAAATGAAATTAAAGCAGTATCAAGTTTATTAATTATGGATAAGATAACATTCTAAGAGTACTGTTCATACTGAAACATAAAATATTAATTGGAAGTTTGATTTTGGCACAGTTAGAAAACAAATGTTTTAAAGTATTGTTACTAAAGTAGTTATGGTTTTTTTTGTTTCTGAAATGAAATATATATTTTATGATAAAACTCAAAAGCAAAGACTGAAAAATATTTCTTGCCATTTGGAGGAAATGTGATGCATACAGCTTAATTACATCATGATGGATAAGCAAATATTATTCCAATTTGATTTAAAGAAGCCAGAGGCAACAGCTTCATGTCTTTTTGATTTCCTGATTCATTATGTCCAGGATCATACAGATCAGATCCCTTAATACTCAGTTGTGGGCATACATTTAATCTATAGGCTTCCCTTAGTTAAGTAACTGGTTATGTCCCCAAAGTTCATATACAGCTTGATTATTTGGAGTTTTGAAGGCATTTCCCCTTCGAAACAGTATTACATGTCACGCCTAAGTTCTTGGGCTAGTATACAAAAGCATCTTAAGATAAAAACCAAATACAGCTGAATTATAGTGTTATTCTTGAAAAACTGTAGAATCAACTGACTTTATAGCAGAACTTACATGGAAATGAATTCATAATTGTTCCTTGTGATGTCAGAAACAGGCAGTGAGACTAGAAACTCTCTCAGGCTGAAGTAAGTGAATAAAGGGTGGTGATAGGGGCACTGTCAGAGATAGAACCTCCAGCTGTTGTAGACACAAGGACACATTTCAGTCCTGCTTCTTGACTTTCCAGTTATCTGTGTGTGTTCATCCTTTGTTGCCAAAGAAGACCATGCCATCAGAGAAATAATGACATGACTTGTCCTTGATTTTGTTTTGAGTGAGGGAGGGCTGTGCAGGTCACCAGCCTCATTTCTCCTCCAGAGTCATCTGAATCCAGTGACCAGATATTCATCAGATGACTGCAGATGACCCAGGATGAGGCAGTTGGGGTTAAGTGACTTGCCCAGGGCCACACAGCTAGTGAGTGTCAAGTGTCTGAGGTGAGATTTGAACTCAGTTTCTCCTAACTCTTGCACTGGTGCTCTATCCACTGCACCACCTAGCTGCCCTCCACTTATCTATCCCTTTCCTGTTTTTCTATGGGCTCTGGGGAATGGCCCTTGTATTCCACATTTGATTGCAAATGCCACTTTCATTCACATACTGTTCATCGCTAGGACTGTTGTGGAACACAGTATAATTACTTCTCTTCTGTGCCTGAAGCAGGCAAATTGCCTTTTGGAATTTTTCCAGCAGTTTTAGGATGAGTAAAGATAGGAAGCTTCTAGTATTGCCCTGACCATATGAAACATAAGTTTTGTGTCAGGTTCACTAGCATAGCATTCTCCCTCTCCCCCCCGGCCCCCACCTCTCCCAATCCTTCTCTTTCTTTCTCTCTCTCTCTTTCACACACACATGCACAGACATACTACATATATACATGTACATATACATGAATATATATGTATATGTGTGAAATGTGTAAATTTTTTTTTGGAAGTTTAGAAATGTCTGTAGGGGAATGAATATTTTTGGCTATTGAAATTTTTTTCACTTAACATCACGCAAGAAAAATTGTAACTTACTGAGGCTTTTGGTTTGCCCTACATGTTGAAAGAAGATTCCATGTTTCAGAGGAACAGTAGAGTTGGGTTGACCTGGACTTTGAGTTACAGAAGCTAGAGAATGGATGAAGACTCTCGGATGAGAAAAGTAGGATGAGATTATTTTAAAGGGGAGAAGTACAATTGAGGTGGAAGAGACATTGGAAAAACTGCTAGAGAGCAGTACATGAACATAAATAATTGGGTGATAGGGAAAGGAAGAGAAGGGAGCTTCTTGGAAATAGGGGGTCATGGTGTCTGGAGTGCATCAAGCCAAAGAAGAAAGAAATGCTTAAGAGATAATGGTAGGGAGAGGTTGCATAGGGATAGCTCTTTTGGAAGATATATTTAATTGCCTGTATATATATTTTTAAACCCTACTTACAAAGAACTGGTATTTTAGGGAGCAGTAACTTTTGTTCTATCTCCTTCAAAATTTGAGGTTATATGAGAAATATGGGCAGTCCTCTTATATGTGTCTCTTCTCCCTTTTGTTACTGAACTCTTTGAAGACTGTAAGACGTGCCTTCACGTTCTCTTTCTTCTGGCTCCTTGTTGCCCGTTCATTTGATGGGAACTCCTCTTGACATCGTTACTAAAGATCTCCTCTTTGCACACGGATGGCCTATTGTCAGTCCTCATTCTCTTGGCAGTCTTTGACATTGTAAATCAGCCTCTTCTCCTTGATACCGTTTTTTTCCTGTGATCTCCCGTTCCCCATATGATCTCGCATTTTTATTGTGGTCACACCCATGGCCCATGAGTGCTGTCCTTCAGGGTTCTGCCCCTTTGGTTATCTCCGGTTGTCTCCAGTTTGTCATTTATAGTTGCTTAAATATTGCCCCCTCTTTGATCGTGAGCCCCTTGAGAGCAAGAATTGTCTATTGCCTTTCTATCTGCAGCCCTTCGTATAGTTCCTGACACATAATAGGCACGTAATAAATGCTTGTTGTCTGATCCACAGTTTTGTTGTTTTAGTTAGGTCCTGTGATTTCATCTGTATAGGGACCTCTCAGTGTGGAAAGTCCTTCTGCTGTTACAGACCATATTAGCAATTTATCTATATCATTGAAATTGGGTCATCTTTTTCTAAGGCTGGTTATCTCTACAGTAGCATGCTGCTTTTCATTCTTGTGATAATTTATATTCCTAGTAAATGGTAGATTATCTTTTTAGTCAAAGCTTTCTTTAAGGAAGAAAATAAAATTCTAAGAGAGGGTTAAGTTCTTGACCAAGTGTCTCTCAGTGCCCAAAGTTTTATAGAAATGATCATAAATGTCATATTTAATAAATAATTTATATAGCTACACACATGTGCACAAAGAGAATATTTTAAAAGGTTTGTAAATTAAAAGGTTTTATAAGGTGAGGTAGTTAACCAAACAATTTTATTTACTATAATGAATTCTAGTATACTGTATAATATTTATTGAGCAACCACTATTCTAGGAATATAAAGATAGATACAATATATGCCCTTATTTCATTCTAATAGAGTGACATGAATATATATATGTATATATATATAAAATGATATAAAATAGAACATGTTAAATTCAAAGGAATTTTGGTCTAGACCAAGCAGGAGAAAGAGATTTGCTTTTAGCTGGGAATTGAAGGCTAAAGGTCAGAGAACTTCCTAGAGATACCACTGCAGTTGGCATCACAAGAAGGAAGAAAAGGGAAAGGAATAGTCTGTTACATTGCTGGAGGTATAGCATGACCAAGGGCACAAAGACCAGAGAAAAGTCTAATTTGTCTGGGTGGTAGTTCAGTTCAATCAATGTTTATCAAGATTTTAGTATGTACTATCTTAGATACTATTATGCAAACAAAGATAAGAATGTATTCAAGGATATATCTTATTCTGAAGTTGTCAGGGAGCAAGGTTGTAGAAGTCCATAAACAAGTAAGTGAAATATAATTTAAAGTAAGGGGAGAAAATACTGAAAACAGCCATGAGAAAAGTCTTTATGTAGAAGTTGATGCCTGAACTGAGCCCTGAAAGATGCTGAGAGGCAGAGGTGAGGTTGTGTGGGCCAATCAAAGGGAGAGAGCATCAGGCTAGAGACAAGAGATGCTGTGGTCAGTCCAGAAAACAGCTAGGGGACCTTTCTGCCTGGAAATGTGCAGTCTACCAAGAGGAACAATACGCCCTGTCTACAAAGGTAGATAAGAACCCTGCTGTGGAGTGCCTTAAATGACAGAGTGAGGAATTCATATTGGACCCTGGAGGCGCTGAAGATTTTTGAATGGGGAAGTTAAATGCTCATGCCGCTGTTTTTAGGATATTAATTTGGTAGCTGTCTGGAGAATGGAGTGGAGAAAGGAAATAATGAAAAAAGATCAAAGTGCAAATCTTGCTACATTACTCCCTACTCAGTAAACGCTAATGGCTCCCTATTACCTTCAGGAACAAATAGAAGCTTGTTTGGTATTTAAAGTACTTGGCAAACCTGTTCTTAATCTTTCTTCCTTTATTGCACGTTGTGTCCAAACACACCAAACCAGCCCATCTTGTCTTTTTACTCATCCTCATGAATGATATTTTATCTCCTGTATCTGTGCCTTTGTATTATTTGTACATTCTTGGAATGAACTCCTTTCTCACTCTGGCCTTTTAGAATCCCCTGTTCTTTTAGGACTCCTCCGGAGGGCCACTTTCTCCATGATATTTTTCTTGTTGTCCCCATACACTAGTGCCTTCCCTCAGAATCACCTTTATATTTATTTTATATAAATTGACATCATTAAGTATTATTTTTTTCCAGCTAGCTCTTAACTTGAGGGTTGCAGTTGTTTTCCAGTACCTACCATAGTGCCTGATACATGGTAAGTACTTAAGTGTTGATTAAGTGGGTTAATCAAGACCGTAAGGAACGAGGGTGAACAACTGTATGTTTGGAGATGGATGTCAGAGTTGTGAAAGTAGAATCCGGGGAAGAAGACATGGTCAGTGATTGATTGGATAGGGAATGTGGGGATGACCCAAAGGTTGTGAACCTTGGTGACTGAAAGAATAGAGAAGTTAATTTTATGGATGAATTTTGGGGTCAACATGAATTAGTCTTGGCCTGTCTAATTACTTACCTTGATCCATATTTTCCAATATGTTTTTCATCACGGTTGCTTTGATAGTACTGAATATCAGAGTATATGTTTTTCTGATTTGTAGATGTTCATTGTATGCTTTTATAAAATTTCTACACTTCCTCTTTGTATAAGATTATTCAAGGTGTTTTTTTCAAATGCTTATCCTCCACACTGCAATATTAACTTGGATCTATATTCCATTTAATGGTCCTTTTTGTCTTTGGGCAGTTGACAGATCCAATTCGGCTTACTCCTTTATTTGCCTTTCCAAGAAGAACTGGTGAAACACTCTTTCATTTAGCTGTAACCCATGTCATTTTACCACAACAGTGTTTTAAGATTGATTCAGTTTTTTGCCTGTAGGATGTCACTCTACCACTGTAGAAGGGGCCATATCGGACATAGAGGAGTTGTATTTTTCTTTGTTTTGTGAGTCACCATGACTGAAGAAACTAAGTGACCATTCTGAACTTCTCTTCACATATCTAGGCTAGCCCTTAGAAAGAACATGTGGTTTGTTGCTAAGATTGTATTTAAAGTCTTGATAGCATAGTAGAGCGTATTATATCTTACACTCTACTAGAATAATCTTTGTGAACCCAGAGGCACTTCAGTGCCATGATGAAGCACTAGAACAGTACTTTATAGAGATATTAGTACTAGTAATACTTTATATTTGTATTACACATGTAAGGTTTTCAAAATTTCTCATCTATTATAATCACGGACATATTTATGATTTGATGCAAAGCTACTTATTTAAACTATCTTTCTATCTTGTGAATACAGGTACTTACAGGTATAATATGTCACAGCTGAGATTCTAAAAGGGTCAAATAAAGTGCTACATTGGGATATGAAGTAGATTTCAGCTCAGAGGACCTGGGTCTAATCTTGGCTCTGTCACTTCCTTCATGATCTGACTTGAGCCTCTTTAGACTTCAGTTTCCTTAATCTGCAGAATTAGGAGGGGGGACAAGATGCCTTTTAAGATCCTTCCTCTCTTGAAATCTGTTATCCTCTATGTGACTCCACTTGTCATAGAGCTAACAAATGTTGAAATGTCATCCAATCCTTGATCTTTGCTGATTCCAGATTCAGCACTTTTGGAATATATTTTTTTCTAGTATCTGAATGACTTAGGCAAGGTAGATGTTAAATTCATTTTTATAGATTAAGTGGGTGAAGCTTAGAGAAATTAAGTAATTTTCCTAGGGTCATAGGATTGATAAATGAAAGGTAGAACTAGAACTCTGACCCAGATCTCGTCCCTGAACTCTTATGGACATAACAGTAATCCCTTTAAGCCAAATACTACCTATAGTTTCATAACATTTTAAATCAATTTAGTGACTTCTTTACTGACAGAAATGCTACACAAACCTCATTTTTTCCAAGCATTCTTCTGCCTCTTCCTCCCCCGCCTATTATACTTTTAGTGGTTTTAATCTATTGCCTATAAATTGCATATAAACTCTTCCTAAGTTGCCATTTTCTGTCTTTAAAATTTTTAGAAAATGTACCCTGAAGTTCAAGTCATTGTGGATTCAGGTCCCATTCTTCTTGAGCAGATTACATAATACATTCTGTCAGACAGAAAAGTTGCCTTATAGAAGGAGAAGTTTCATTTTAAGTGAACATTTATTGTAGATCAGTTCCACTATATTGTCTATTCATATTTGCTCCGCCTTTTTACACCTCAGGGTTGAGAGGGATAGGGTAGTATGTTTACTCTGTTCTGTACTTAGGCATGTGGTTTGGAGGTTCAGCCCTGGGGAAGCTTGACCTATAATTAAAACACAAGTTATTAACTTGGATCGGTGAACTTTTGGGGGCGAGGAGGTAACTGTTTTTCATTATAATACGTTTTCTTTGTAACCCTATATGATTTATTTTATGCATTTGAAAACATTAATCTGAAAAGGGATCCCTAGGCTTCCCCAGACTGACAGAGGAATCCATGACACACACAAAGGGTCCAAGATCCCTCTTCTGTCATTCTTTGACTCAGTAAGTCCTTCACCCTAATCATCCCCATAGGGACACTTTTACATTTATGCCTTAAATCAATAGACTCCCTTAAAAAGAAGAGGAGAAGGGGGTGATAGAAATCGTACTCCCTGTATAGCTTGAATCATTACAGGTAATTTATTCCTATATGCAAAAGGAATGCTAAACACGGGACCCTCAACAAGCATGAATTTTAATGATTATAAGCTTGAAACAGGAATCAGTAACTTAAGTCATCACTACTGTTGCTCCTCTGTAGGGAGACTGGAAACAAACGTCATCAGAATATAAAGCATTTTCCAGGCTTGCTAATTAAGCCTTTTACATTTCAACCTGGCACTGTACTTTTCCAACCCTCCTGTGCCCCCCTTGGTAAATAATTACTTATCAAGTAACTAGTCTTGAACCAATCCTTTTGTCTGTGGCAATCATCCATCCATATACCTAATTTTTAAAGAACTATTTTCTTCAGTGAACTTTTGAACCTCCTTTTCTATTTGGCTAATTCTGGTTTTTAAAGCATTCCTCTCCTCATTGGTTTTTTGAACTTCTTTTGCCAATTGAGTTAGCCTATTTTCAAAGGTGTTATTTTCTTCAGGATTTTTTGGGTCTCCTATAGCAAACTGTTGACTCGCTTTTCTTGATTTTCTTGCATCTCTCTCATTTTTCTTCCCAATTTTTCCTCCACCACTCTCACTTGATTTTCAAAATCCTTGGCCTGAGACACTTGCATATTTATTTTGGAGGTTTTGGATGCAGAAGCATTGACTTTTATATCTTCATTTAATAGTATACATTGTTCTTCCTCATCTGAAAGGGTGGGAGAAACTACCTGTTCACTAAGAAAGTAGCCTTCTCCAGTCTTATTTTTGTTACCCTTTTTTGGGCATTTTCCCAATCAGTTACTTGATTTTTGAGTCCGTTGTCGAGAGTAGGGTATACTCTGGGAACCTGTAAGTTCTCAGTTCATCCAAGGTGGCACAATCAAGGGAGAGGAGTTTACTCCTTGGTCTTGCTTTCAGTTGAGAGTCAGATCAGCAGCTCAATTCCTCCAGGGGCTTTAGGTGGGGGCAGGGCCACTACTCAGGGCTGGGGTTCAGATCAGCTGCTCAGTTCCCCCAAGGGCTTTAAGCTGAAGGTTTCAACAATGGAAGCACGCTGCTGCCTTCCATGGGTCACCTCCACTGCAGCCACTGCCCACTGCCGCTGTCGCCTGGGGTCGGGGCTAGGGGAGGACCCAACTCCCTTGTCACAGAGTTGAAAAGTCTCTCTCACTGACCTTTGAAGTGTCTTTATCACCTGTGGGTTTGAGGGATCTATGAACCTCTGCTGCTTCTGGGGATTCCATCCTTGAGGCCTGCTCCAGCCCTGCTCTTCCTGGCTGCACCGAGCCAAGGCTATGCTACACTCTGCTCCACATCCTGTTGCAACAGACCTTTCCCGTCAGCCTTCCAGGTCACCCTGGGCTGGAAATCTCCTCTACTCTGTTGTTCTGTGGCTTCTGCTGCTCTAGAATTTGTTGAGAGTCTTTCTTTACAGGTATTTTATGGGCTGTGGAAGAAGAGCTAGATTACGTGCATCTTTCTGCTCCGCCATCTTGACTCTGCTCTCATCTGTGGCAATTGTCTCTAATGAATACATAAGACAGCCAGCTCCATCCTAATGGAACCCCAAAACTCCAGACACCTTCAGTCCACAAGGTCTCCTCCAATCCAGGGTTGCTCTTTACTCAAGATCGAAAAGAAACAAACAGAATGAACAAAATAAACCTAACCCACCCTCAAGTTTGCCTAGGTAGGATTTGTGTTATAGCTGCCATATGCTCACAGCTGCATGGAACTGATGAAGCCTATGTGTGTATGTGGAAATGGGGCCAGCTACTCTTTCCCCATCCAACTTTACTGAAGCAGCTAAAAGAGTTCAGCGTGATTCATAGCAGAAAGGAAGAAAGAGGTGAAGGACTGGGCGTCTCCCTTTTGTATATCCACTGAGTAATCACTTCTTCTGACTGTAGATAATAAGGAAGCTCCTCATCTCATAGTGAAAGACTTTCAATGGTGACCTAAAGGAAGGCTTGAAAACTTTCTGCTTAGTCACCTAGAAGCAGAAATGGCAACTCTCAGCGTTTTTATACAAGGAGGAGGGGATGGATGACCTAGGAATACAAATACCTTTTTTGAATCATCATTGTCAGTTCAGGTTGAAGGTTTATGTGACAGACATGGTCCTTATCACCACTTGCCTCAGCTACGATTACAGTTCTCTCTTCATCCAGTCTCTTTTCTCCCTGATCCACCTACTTTTTTGGTCAATTTTAGTTGTGTCTGACTTTTTTGTGATCTTATTTGGGTTTTCTTGGCAAAGATACTGGAGTGGTTTGCCACTTCCTTCTTCATTTCATTGAACAGATGAGGAAACTGAGGCAAACAGGATCATTGCCCAGGATCAAGCAACTAGTATGTGTCTGATGCCAGATCTGAACTCAAGAAGACTCATCCTCCTTATTCCAGGTCTCGTACTCTATTTACTATGTGCCAGCTAGTTGCCCCAAATCCACCCACCCTACAGCTTCCAAATTTATTTTTCTCAAGCACAGATCTGAAAATTTTACCTCTTTGCTTAAGAATCTTCAGTGCCTCCCTAGATATCCTGAATGTCTCCAGGATAAAATATAAACTCATATGGGCCTTTAGAGAACTTCATAATGACATCTCCCTCCAGTCTCATTATACATTATGACCCTTGTATACATTTAGCATTAATCTGTTTATTGATCATTTCTTCCTAACCACGCCACCCCTAAACCCGACCCCAAATAATGTTTCTTGAGACCAGGATTTGTCTTATTTTAGCCTTTATATGTAAACTGTGCAGCATAATATCTTGCTCATAAATAGGAGATGCTAAATAAATGCTTGTTGAATTGAATAACAAAATATTTTTCATTTCATTTCAAATGTTTTTCTACATTTACTGCCAAAGTCTAGACTTTAATTCAAGATTCATCTATTATTTAAGAATAAACGTCCTGTTTATTTGGGAAGATAATCATGCTAATATGCTGTTAGTAATATAGTATGGTGAACTGGTTGGACTCGATTTAGAATTTTGCAAGAAAAATTATTCAGCTATTCAAATGATTTCACTTGTAGATTCCACTGAACTAAAGAAAGAAAGAATAGTCCTATTGAGTGAAAAAAGTATGTACACACACATCTCAGTAATTTTTGTAGAAACCAATAAAAGATACATCTGGAAAGAAAGTGGGTTGGAGACTTGTTGAACAAGTTGTTTTATGTCAACATTAGTTGCCTCATAAGAAATGATAACTGAGGAATTTGGAGAAATATGGGGAGATTTGAATGAACTGATGCAAAGAGAAGTAACATACACAGTGATAACAGTAATATAAATGAGCAGTAAAAATGAAATTGTTTGGTCATAACCAACTTTTTTCCCATTTAGAGAAGATATGAGGAAATACTTTATTTCCTTAGTACAATGGGTTGGCAGAACCGTACAGATGGAGACTCTTGCACATACCACTAGGTGTGGTCATTGTGTCATTTTTTTTTTTTAAATTGTTGACTTGTTACTGTTGTAGCTATAAGGGGATAGATCCAGAAATGAACAGGTTGTCAAGATAAATAAAATTTTCATACAAACCTTTGTTTATTCTAGGAATTTTTTTTTTTACCACTGTCAACTATTAAGAGGAACAAAATATAATATTAAAAAAGTGCAGCTATTTTTGGTCCAACTTAATATTTATTCTCTGTAACATATTTTTCATGGATTTTTCTTCTTGGAAGTTACACCGATAATTTCTTTTTCTTTTTCCCTACAATGTAGAGATATTTTTTAAAGTCTTTTCCAATTTACTAGTAAATCTGTGCTGGAGCAATAAAGTTCTTGTAGTAGTTTGGATGTGATAAGTAGCCTTATATTGTCTGCTCTTCTCTACCCCAAAGAAAGTCAACATCTCTGTGTCACTTCTTTGTGTTGATGAATTTCGCAGTGGACGTTCTATATTTTTAGATGGTGTTAAAATTGGTTTATTACTTTTAAGCTCTCTGCAAGGAGGAGACACATATCAAGGTTATCAAATAATGATAAACTTCTGTTTCATTAGGCATGTAAAAAATATTTCAGCATCAACCAGTCCTGTGTGTGGGTGCTTTTAAAGCACCCCATGACTTCTCATTCTCTCTCTTTCTTGCTCTCCCCTTCCATATACTCTTTAAAAGTTGAGTTTTTTTAAAAAATATATTGCTCTTAAAAGAGTTTCTTCCATTATCAGTTGTTACAGGAAGTTCCAGGTCATTGTATTTAATGCTTGGGTGAATTTTGAGTTTATAGACATTTTAAGAATGTGTCAACTGCAATACAGGTAGGACAGCTTTTTGCTGGCCAGCCTTCATCCCTGGAAGAGGATCAGAATTCGTTGTTAGATGAATTTTTTTCTTGTTGTAGTCACGTTGGTAAATTTTCTCACAGTTTATTTATATGTGTGTATGTTGTATTTTTGGGACATGAAATTGACTTTAGCAAATAGAGAATCACAATACCAGAGCAAAGTTTTTTTCTAGGTTTTTTTCCCCTAATTCATGGGTTATCACTGAAATGCTGCTACCTATATTGTCATAGAAATGCTAACAAGTTTTTGGGATGTATTCTAATAATTTTCTCTTTTCTCTAATGTACTTTAGTGATGGAAAATTTGCTTCTTGGAATGAATTAAATATTCGCCTTAACTCTTTTAGGTTTCTGTCTCTGTAGTCCAATTAAATGTTACATTAACAATTACATTATCATAGCTGGCATCCTAATGGTCATTAGATGTCATCGAGGCTACTCTCAATCCCTTCCTTTTACAAATGAGGAACATGGGTTTTTCCAAAGGCATACAAATAGTGGCAGAGCAGAGATTTGAACCCAGGTCGTTTTACCATAAGTCCATTATATAGTTTTACTATTGCACTGGGGTACCTTTCCATTTTCCCCTGTGAAGTAAACAGTACAAGTATCATTATCTCTACTTTACAGGTGAGGAAATTGACACTTGGGGATGTTAAATGCCTTGTCTGTGACCTCACAGCTTAGAAGTGTAGGAACTTGGAGAACCAGATGAAATCTGAATGAAACAATTAATTTTGTAGAAATACAATTTTAAATAATACTTGAGGGACATGAAATTAATTAAATTTCATTATTTTTAATCTGTACCGTAAACTTGATTGAAGAAAAATATGTGTTTAGCATATGAAGTTTAAATGAAAAAAGTATGATTGGAGAAGGTAGTGTTGAAAATATCAACCAATAGGAAAGAATGATTATGATTATATATGATTATAACATCTATGCTGACAGTGCAGAGAGGAGACAAGATTTTTAAAAAGCCTTCCAATACCTGTCAGTTTCATCAACAGTCACATTTCGATGTAAAATGAATTCTACAGTGATTTTTAATAGGTCAGAGTGAATGCACTTGGTATCTTTGGTGTGAACTTATTCTCAGTTGGAAGTCTTGAAAACAGAAATGTCACTGATAAGTCCGAGCTACTATTTTGTAGCTGCTCTATAGCTTGTCATCTGCATGAGGTTTTGATCACTCTTATGGGAATTTTTTATGCATTATTCACTCCTTTATCATCAACCACTTTTCTGTAGAGACCTTTCACGGAGATGCACTTTCCAGTAACACCTGACATTCATTTTTAAAGGTAACTTGTAATTGATATTGATTGTCAGTAAACTAAATGATAAGTGACTGTAGTTTAAGATTTGAACCTTGGTCTTCTGCCCAACTAAAATACAGTGATTGGAGAGTACATTAATATTTAAGATACCTTCAGAGAGGCACATTTTGTTGGCCATTATTATCCTAATTTCTAGCACTCAAATGCTATTTAAAAGCACTGATATTACAACTCTGTCCTGCTTCCTATTTAGTAAGCCTTCCAGAGAGATAATCAGTACTTTTTCCAAATATGGCACTAGACTGGCAGACATGAGCTCCTAAGTGCTCATATATTGTCTTTGTCACACACCACTAAGAGAGATTGCTGACACATGGATGCTGTGTATTGGCTGAGTTGTCAGCTGTATGCAGATCATGGCCTGACCACGTAAGGCAAAGTTAATGACTCTAGGCATCCCACACTCTTTTTGTAGCTCTTTTGAGGATGGGAACTTCAGGTGATGTGAAAAAGAAGTGGAAAGAGAATTGTCTCTTTACTGCAGGCAGAAAAGTTAGTGCTTTCCAAACAATTTTAATCTTTTTTAGAGAAATGAATTCTTTAATAGAGCACAAAGCTTGACAAAGGGCTGTTCCAAAGAATTCTATAGTTGTAGCCACCTTTGGGTTAGCTCAGGGTCCTGCACATTTACTTTTAGGTGTATTCAGTTGATAATACTTTAGATTGTAGGCTCAGTTCAAGAATAGGGGGTGATCCCTGTTAGCTATACATCCCTGTATAAGAGAAAATAGGACAGAGGCAAGTTTTCAGATACTTCAGATCATGGTTTTCCTTATTAATTTTCTGTTTTTCTTCCCCTGTCCCCTCCTTAATGAAACTCTCTATGAATGGAGGCAACCACCTTCCTACAATTTATAAACTTGGAAAGATTCTTTGGATCTTGAGAGAGACTGAGTGACACAGCCAGTGTTGAAGTGATTTGCTAACCCCTAAGCGGGCTCTCCAATGACTTCCACACTGCCCTGCCCTTTGATTCTTTTTACTTGCCTTTCTCAAACACATAGTTGTTGTCCCAAATATAAACTGTTTATTCAGCATCCTTCAGAATTGTAATCTTGTTCAATGCTCTGTATCCTACAAAGTGCAGCCCCTACATTTGACAGATCCTTTTCCTTTTCCAAATCAAACGTTCACGATGAGCATAGCCAATTAAATGTCTTGCTCATTTCCCTGAGTTTCTAATCTAGACTGGGGATTTAAAACCCCTGACCAAGCCATTTCCAGAGGCAGGTGGCAGACTTGTAGTGGCCCTACTGGCTGCTGGATCTGTGTGCCAGGAGAAGCAGCGCGGCAGGAGGGGTGGATACATCCAGCTTCAGCAGCTGCTTTTAAAATGCCTCCTGCTAGTGATGTTTTGTTTCTGGAGCCCTTGACCTTGAGAATAATTTTTGAAGCTCCTGTTTCTCCTATAACTCAGCTTTAGCAGCTGCTTCAAAACTTTCCACTGGTGGTGGTCCAGAATCAGGGGTGGGGCACCAGTGACATTTTATTTATTTTTGAAAGACTTTCCAATCTTAGATCTTGGTTCTGGGCGTATACACATGCACACCAAACATAACAAAAGAAGCAACATTTCACCTTGTGGGTGAATCACTCAGCCTCTCTGAAAATGTGTGCTTACCTGGGAAATGGGGATAATAACAGGACATGTGCCCTTCCTACCCCTTAGGTTTTTTATTTTTTAAGAATCAGATGAAATAATGTCACCTTTTTAAATTTGAAAGTTCCATAAAAATACAAATTCTTTTGTCACTAACTTGATATATAACCATTAAAGGGAGTCCATTTAACATGTTGGCACCTCAGTCTTCTTATATATAAAAAAAGGGATCTGTGTGATTTGAGCTGGAGAATCTCTAGCGCCCCTCTTCGTTTCTCTGACTCTTATGCGTTTTTCTCTTTCTTTTGATTTTCCCACCTGTCTTGCTCCATTTGGCCATTTCAAATAGTAAGTCACAGGTATTTAGTTTTTTTGTATGCACATCCATGTGTGTTCATGTGTGGTTGTGTGTGTGACTTTTTTCTCAAAGGAAAGGGGGTGGGAAGGAGCTAGGGTCCAACACATCCATGTACAATCTAGTGTAAGGTATAATTTTAAATTTATTATGTGGAACTGTAATGTTAACAGAAATGGCTCCCTTTTTCCTTTTCTCTTTCACTTATTCACTGCCTAATTCTTTCTCTCCTCAACAGAAAGAGCAAAGCAGAGAGGGGAAAAAACTCACATGATTCCACACTCCCAAGTACTCTGAAATAATGGATGGCAAATACAGCTTTTATAGAAGATGAGAAAGACTACCATCCCTTGATTTAACCCACCTCCAGGCAATTGTGCCTGACGTATGAGGCATATGCATCACATGTACATCTAAATTCAGATTTAGTACAATAGTAAAGGTCATGTTAAACATTCCTTTCTTTTTAACCTTGTCTGTGTTTCTGTATCCATATCTTTGCCAAGATGATGCCTCCTTGGTGGAAAATTCCGGGTCTCTATCTGCCAAGAAGGAGTTTCAATGGTCAGGAATAACTGAAGTTTTGAATTAGGTGAGATTTGTTCAAGTATGATAGGAAAATGAAAAATGAATTACGTTTCTGGCATTCTGATTTTCCATTTTTGCCAGATGAGTTTCTTTCATTTTTGGGTTCCCATGTCCTCCTTTCGTTGGTTTTCTTCAAGCATTTCCTTAGTAGCAAAATGAAATTTAAATGAGTAATGAGCCTCTTCAGGCACTGCACTATATGTGTATTGCTTCAAAACTAATAGTATTAATTGCTGAAATTGTATTTTTTATGATGTGAATGAAGTTCTTGTTGGTAGATAAATGTATCTGTGACCTAAGATAGCTGCCAGTATTCATTTCATGATTGCTCTTTACCACCTTTAACTGAAATATTAATTGTTTTCCTTTTCAATACCTATTTAGGCAGGTAGGCCTGTCTGAATTCTCCCACTCTATGTATACACCAGGTTTATTGTCCCAAATCTGTCCTTTTTCTGGATATTCCATCAAAATACGATGGCTGGCCTCACACCTTTCTTCTCAGTATTTCACCTTTAGCTTTCTGGCTTAAATCACCTTGATTCATAGGACTTGAACTAGCCCTGCTGATCTAGCATCTACCAGATCGGGAGAAAAATAAAGCTTACTGATAGCAGGAGATCAGATCTCAAAATAAACTGAATCTCTCCCATTACATACAGTTGAATTTAAGATGTAATTCTTAAAAGGAGTCACCTAAGTGCAGTGATTTGCAGTCAACACACAAAACATGACATCTTGTGATTAGTAACATCACACTAAACAGCTAAATAAAAAGTGAGACATTCAGTTAATTTTTTTTGTCCTCATGATATATCTTTCTAGGTATATATCGAGGTAGTGAGAACAGCCAAAATGGTGACTATTTTCCCTCTTCCATTCCAATGCTTGGTATTCTGTATGCATGCTCTTGAATTTTTAACACCTGATATTGATTTTGGTTTTTGGTAGGTGGAAGGATAACTTACAAAAGTTATTTGATTAATGTGACTCCTTTACCTCTGAAAGGAAAATTTTTTAAAAATAGCAAAAAATAAAATTTTAATGTGAAAACTGCCTGAGAATAGATGAAACTCAAAGCAAATCATATGAAAATATATTTATGGCATCTACTTGGAGCCCTAAGACAATTCTAGTCTATATCCTGATATAGGACATAGAAATTCCATAAAAATATAAGACATAAAAAAAAATTGAACGAAATGCCCTCACCATTGGTATATAATTAGCAGCAACTGTTCATTCAAAATAAAAACTAGAATTTAATCTCTCTCATTCTTTTCAGCTGGACATTATTTTAATAAACAGAAAATAGTCAAGTTGTTTAGAATAATTAGATTTAGAATAGCTAGAATATGAGCTCCTTGGGGTATTGACTGTTCCCCTCCACGTTGCTTAGCATAGTGTCTAGAACTTGATAAACTCTTACTGAACACAGAGATGATAAAACCAGAAAGAATATAGCATCATTTCTAACTTATCTCTATCCAGGGTCATTCTAAAGTGAGCTTGCTTCTTGGTCATTTATGTGGAAGGTCAGCTTTCCCACTTCTTAGAAATGCTGGATTTCCTTGAATCTCTTATTTTGATTCAGAGCCTTTGATACTGTGTTTTTTTTTTTGTATGCCAAATTTCAGGCATATGTGAAGTGGTAAAGCAATTTTATTTGAAATTTGTTAAACTCAGCAATGTGAAACGAAAGCTGAAAACATCCTCCATGTTCTTTGCCATCGCTTCTTTATTATTCTCATTCCTGAGTTATGTAGGACATTGTTCCAATTGTAAAAAACAAATGACCCATTTATTATGTGTGCAGTCAATACTTTTCAAACTAATAATGGATAAGCGCTCACAATAAACTGACAGCAGTAAAAGGTTGCTGAAGTTGTGCATGCTTTTCCTGCGTAGTCCCAGGAGCCCAAAGTATTTATTACCTGAGAACAAAGAACCTTAGAGTTCAAGGTAAGTGACTGTATGAAATGGCCAATCATAAGTCTAATAAAGCAAGAAATAGTAGAAACACTGTCTACAATCTGCTCCTAGCTTGGCATATTCTGAAGTCAATTTTCCTTCCTCCTTTGGCTCTCTATCCCTCTGGTCTTTTTCAAAATGAAGACATGCCTAGAACATCTTATGTTTCCTTTGTACCCATTAGCCACCAGGATTTTCCCTTACTCCTCAGTGGTTGATAAAAGATTACAATTTAAATCTGATTTAAATTGTCAACATATTATTTAAAGCACTTGCTACGAACAAGTCTTTGTGCTTTTTTAACCTTTAGCCTTGAGGAAATGTTACATTATTATATTTTTATACTGGGATTAGAAGTTCAACTTCCAGTCTTTGCTGTGGCATACCCTTTTCTCATAGCCATAGTATACTGGCATTTCCATATCTATGAAAATATTGAACAATGGATTAGAAGTTTTCCTTGTTTTATTTTATTTATATATATATATATATATCATATATAAACTTTGCTTTATACTCATTGGTATTTCATTGCATAAGACCAGCTGAAAGTTATCATGGAGATCATCTTGTCCAGTGTCCTCCTTTCGACAGCAAGGAAATTGAGCCCTGAAGAGATCTCTTTTGGTTTTGTTTCATAATTTCTTGATTTTTCATGAAGTCATTAGCTTCCATCTGCACCATTCTAATCTTAAATGAATTATTTTCTTCAGGAGCTTTTGGAGCTCCTTTTCCTTCTGGCCAGTTCTGTTTTTAGGGCTTTCTTCTCCTCATTGGCTTTTTGGATCTCTTTTGCCATTTGAGTTAGTCTATTTTTTAAAATGTTATTTTCTTCAGCATTTTTTTGGTCTCCTTTAGTAAGTAGTTGACTCATCTTTCATGATTTTCTTGCATCGCTCTCATTTCTCTTCCCAATTTTTGCTCTACTTCTCTTACTTGATTTTCAAAATCCTTTTTGAGCTCTTCCATGGCCTGAGACCAATTTATATTTTTCTCGGAGGCTGTTGTGGAAGGGATTTGACTTTGTTTCCTTCTGTTTGCATGCTCTGGTCTTCTTTGTTGCCAAAGTAAGATTCTATAGTCTGATTCTTTTTTTTTTTTTTGCTCATTCTCACAGTCATTCACTTGACTTTTGAGCTCATGGTCAAGGTAGTCCTCTGCTTCCAGTGAGGGTAGGGGGTGTGTTGTCAGCAGCTAGATTCTACCACAGTCTGTGGGGCCTAGAACTCCAGGAACAGTTGCTGTCTCTGTCCCTGCTGCTGCTGTGGCTGCCATGGGTTCCTCTGCCCCCCTCCCTCCTCAACTGCCCTGGGACTGGGGCTGGACCATTCCACTCTTCCACACTGGTCCCATAAGCTTTTTCCACTGACCTTCCAATTTGTCGTCAGCGTTTTGGGGTCATGAAATTTGAAAACTGCTATGGGTGTGAGAGATGCAGGCTCCCCAAGGCCTTCTCAGGTCCTGTCTGTGCCTGCGTGGTCCATTCTGGACTGCTCCCTGCCCCCACTGCGGTGCAATAGACACTTCCTAGAGACCTTCCAAGCTGCCTTGGGCTGGAGGTTTGCTTCACTCCATCATTTTGTGGGTTCTGCAGCTCCAGAATTTGTTTAGAGGCATTTTTTAACAGATACTTGGCTGGGCTTGGGGGCAATGCTCTGCAAAGTGCCGGCTGTTACTCTGTTATCTTGGCTCCGCCCCTCCCTAAAGATCCCTCTCAAGTAGGAAGTAGAGAGAAGACAATATGGTAGGTAGAGCAAGGGCTCGTTCAGTAGCACAAGGTCTTCGGTTCAATTTTGCCCCTTGTTCATACTTGGGCAAATCATTGAAATTGACTCGTTTTTCTTGATCTTTAAAATGAGAGGGTTGGAATAAAAAGACCTCCAAACATCTTTCCAGCTCTTGACTCATAATCCTAAGTGGGAGAGCCAGAACTTGAACCCAGGTAACTCCTTTAAAGGACAGCTAGGAGGCTCAGTGGATAGAGCACTGGGCCTGGAGTCAGGAAGACCTGATTTCATATCTGGCCTCAGATACTTTCTAGCTCTGTGACTTTGGGCAAGTCACTCAAACTCTATTTGCTTCAGTTTCTCATCTCTAAAAATGTGGACACACTGGAGAAGGAGATGGCAAACCACTCCAGGATCTTGCCAAGAAAACCCTAAGATTTCGTTGAGTTAGACCCAACTGAACAGCAACAATTCATTTGAAGACACTAATTATTTATATTGCATTTTAAGATTTGTCATGTAATATACATATATTATTTACTTTGATCTTTTCTACAGTGTTCTGACATAGGCACTATAATTATCACTGTGTTATAGATGAGGAAATGGAGACAGAGATGGTCACACAGTAAATGTCTGAGACATGATGCTAAATAACTCAGATCTTACTGACTATTCTTTCCTTTTTCTTATCTACTTTCTAGATGTTTTGAAATGATGTCATGAAACATGACATCGATTTATAAAAATTGGTCTGTCTTTTACTGAATCAGTCTAGGGGTATTCATTCCCCTTTTAAAATTTAGTACTAAGGTATTTTGAAGGACAATTTATTAGTAGGCGTCATTAGGAAGTAGCATAATTAGTCATATTGACGCTTCAATCAGTTTTGTAAATAAGTAAACAGAATTGAATAATACCTATAAAACTCTTGGTTCCAGAGATTTGGCTTTTTGGCATTTTTCCATGCTGGAGGCTCACTACCTTTCCTCTGTTTGTTAACACTGGGGAGGAAGAGGAGGAGTGCAGTAAGGTGAATTTCCTCCAGACAGTGAGCCTGCTTCAAAGGATATTGATTTTTATCATTTGGTAATTTAGAGTGCCATGCATGACTCAAGAATTCCTGATGATGTGACCTTAACATACGTGTTTTCCTTCATTACTATTTATGGCTGACTGCATTCCAGTTCATGACATTGAACACATAGGTCTTCAGTCAATATCAATTCTGTGTGACATAAAAATAGGTGCTTTTCTATACCATGATCTATAAAACCAAACCTACTCAGAAATTGAATAAATGGAATTCAAATTCATGCAAGTCCTTGTAAAACTTACTTATGTAGGCTAGTTCTATCCAGTGAATAGCCAGAATCTTTAGAACAGTCAAATCCTGGTCAACTCCGTTGATCTTTGCCCAGTTAGAGCCAGGCATGACTTGTTAAGTTGAATACAGTTAGTATGATGAAGATGACAATGATAGCTTGCATTTTATATTTTGCATACTATGTGCAAGACACTGTTCTGAGTGCTTTACAGATTATCTTATTTTATTCTCACAGTGACCTTGGGAGATAGATGCTGTTTTTATCCCCATTTTATATATGACACAATTAAGGCAGAGATTAAGTGACTTCTAAGAGTCACACAGCGATCAAGTGCCTGTGGCTGTATTCAAACTCAGATCTTGCTTGCTCCAGTTTGAAAATGTGCTGATCTGTATTTTTCCTTTTTTTTTTGGCACCTGATGTCATAGGGTAAAAACATCTCAATCTGTCAATGAATGCTGAATCAAGGGAATGGTTTAAAGACCCTGAGCTTTCAAATATCCTTCTAAGTGGCGTGTTATAGACACAGAGTATTTGTAACTCATTATCTTGGGACTTGAAGACATTTTGATTTTCAAATTTCCTATTCAAATCTAACTACCCCAGGGAAAGGTAAAAATCCCAGGGTATTAGCAAGGGAGGATTGACAGTAAGATGAGAGCAAATCCTTTTCTATAATGAAATACAGGAGTAGCAAGAGAATTTATTTATGAGAATCTATTTGTAGAATTGGAACTCAGCCCCTGTTCTGGCTTCCATTCAAGACCTCAGTTTATGACAAAAAGCTGGTTTCATTTGAAACTGCATTTTTTGGTTAGAAAGAAGGCAGTAAGGTTTCAGATTCCTCTCGAGTACATAAATTTTTCCTGTCTTGAAAGAAAAATAACTGGAAAAACTGTAAGCCACATTCTATATTATTTATATTACATGGTTAGTTTTATTTGCTTGTAGATCAACCTGATTATTACCTTTGTAAATTGTTGCATAATTGAATTTCAGCAGTGAGTAATAAGACATATATGTAAAGTTATTTTAAATGTATTGTAAATATAATTTTACATTCCACTTAAAGGTTGATAGATGGTGCAGTCAGAGTGCTGGACCTGGTATCAGGAAGACCTGAATTCAAATCCAGGCTCTCACAATTCCTACCTGTGTAACCCTGGACGAATCACCTAACCTCTTTCTACTTCATTTTTCCTCGTCTATAAGATATCCTAGTGTTTTTTGTGAGGATCAAATTACATATTTGTAAAGTGTATGTAGTAGTTATGTAATAAACGTTGGTTTCTTTTCTTCCTTCAAAGGAACTGTAACAGCTAACTTACTGATTTCCTTGTATTGATCTCATTTATTTCAAGCTGTATTTTTTTTTCCGTATACATTCATATGTACTTGTCTTCCTTGATAGATTTTCATTTTTGTCTTTAAGTTTCAGCATCTAGCTTATTGACTGGTCCATAGTAAAATACTTACTAAGTGTTTGCGATTGCGATCAAGTATATTCTAGAAGAGGATACAAATGTACAAAGTAAGGATATAATTTTTGTAGAAGCTATTAATAATAAGTTTGTTTCTTTATAAAAAAGGAACTGGTGGGCACAGGGAATTGTACTTGTTCCTGATATCCTGGTGGGTTTGGGAGGATCTGATTGCTTTATCGTCTGTGAACCTCATTTAGACCATATCATCAGATCACTGTGGAGGTCCAGCCGTGGTCCTGGGAGCTCACCTTCCATGCATTCACTTGATGTTCAGCAGAGAGCTGGCTGCCATTTCCCCTTATTATAGACTCTTCTAGCTTAATAAATGGTTGTGGAATTGAATGCTTCTTTTCTTTGCTGTGTCTGAGGAACAAACCACATTATTTTCCTTTAAAAGAGGCACCCTTGATCAACTCTGGATCATATAAAGGTAAATCTCCTAGGAGGAGATCCAGTGAACTAAATAAATAGTCTATCTTAAGATATGCCTTAAAAATTTCAATTTCTTAAAAGGAAACATCCTAACATGAGGATTTTTTTTTGCAAATTTACTGCTTTCCAAATAGACTTAAATTCTAACGTGGAATTTTATACCATTTAATTCTTCCTTAGAAGGAAGAGAATTTCTGGACATTTTCTTTCCTTGGATGATTATACTGAGGAATGCTATTTCTTGTCTATAGAGTGCCATAGACAAGCGTTAGTGTTCTGCACATTGTAGACACTTTACGTTTTTGGATCTGTGGATTTAATTGAAAAATAAATAATGTAGTATAGTTATGAAAGCCTAGACTTAGAGTCAAAAGACCTTGATTCCCATTTAGATTCTGCTACTTCCTGTCTCTGTGAACTGGGTGAAATCATTTTATCTCTCTGGCCCACTTTCCTGTAGAATGAGTGGACCTTCTCCTCTTAATATTTGGGATCCTGTGATCAAAGCTACTGATTGACAAGTATCCAGTAATGTAGAGTTTGCAGTGTGTTTTCTGTCGGTTATCACGCTTGAGCTCCAGTGACTGTCACATAGCAAGTGACAGAAGAAGAAATGGGTAGTTTCCTCATAACTGGTTGTACCGCCTTGGACATAGTGGAGGCTCTCCTTTTCTGTCCATTCAGTGAACTCAAGACTATCAGCACTGAACTTTTTAATCGGCCTTGAGGTCATCATAGTTCATTAACACGCTTCAGTATATAGGTGTTGAATTGACTTTATTTTATTTATATCATCAACTTCATTCTTCAAGTGGAAAAACTGAAACTCATAAAGATTAGGTAATTTTTCCATTTTTGTGAGCCAGTTATTGGTCTGGTTAGTAATATAAAGTAGGCATTTTGAATCTGTTTCTATTAAAAACTTATTACCTATAATTTTTTAAACAATAAAAAGTCTCAGATTGCTTTACTTGCATTCCTGACTCATTTTCTTTCCAGACATTTATGACTTTATGATTCTGTAATTTTATAGTTATACTCTAGCAACTATATTAAAATGTTGAAGTTAGGGAAAAAATAACTTAATTACTAATAGCTTAATTATTGTAAATAAAATTCCTAATTCTGACCAGTTTTATACTGCCAGGTAATGTTGAAATGAGCTATATATAGAGAGCATATGTATATGAACATATGTTTATGAATATACATAAAATTTATGTATATGTAAAGAATAGACATAGAGCACAAAGCTTTATACTGTCTAAAGCACAGGTAACATATTTAAATGATTGCTTTTTTCCCTCTGTATAAAATAATTCCTTTGTATTATTTACTTCTTCAGGGCTTCCTATAGTCTCCTTGTAGACCCTTCTATCAGGTGATTTAATTCTCTTCAGAAGTAAGGACTTGCTCTGAAAGGAAATTGTGTGTAGTTTTTTTGGGGAAGCTTTTCTCTAGTTAATCATTGCTCCAATTTGGTCTCCTTTGAAAGAACAAAGACCAAGTACACATAAATGGACAGTGTTCTGTAGGGAGAGAGAGGCAGTGTGTTGTTGTGTTGAATAGAAAACTCGCCTTGAAGTCCCAAGACGTGTGAACACAGGCAAGTTATGGACCATGTCAATAGCCAGGCGACTTTGTAAGACTCTTAAATTGTAGGGGAGTGGTTGAGTTGCTTTGGTGGAAGGGATTTTCTTCTGTGGACTTTACTATCTTACACTAAGAAAATCATAGTTTGCCTTCAACAAACTATAATTCTTTTTCATTTTTGCCTTTGCATCACCAGCACCTGTGCCTGGTACATAGTAGATAAGTGTTGAATGAAGTGAACTGAATAGAAAGTGTATGTTTGTCCTTGATTGCAGAAGAAGACCATGCCGTCAGAGAAATGATGACATGACTTGTGCTTGACTTTGTTTTGAGTGAGGGAGGGCTGAGCAGGTCACCAACCTCACTTCTCCTCCAGAGCCATCTGAGTCCAGTGACTAGATATTTATCAGGATGACTGAAGATGACCCAGGATGAGGCAATTGGGATTAAGTGACTTGCCCAAGGTCACACAGCTAGTGAGTGTCAAGCGTCTGAAGTGAGATTTGAACTCAGGTCCTCCTGACTCCTGCAATGGTGCTCTATCCACTGCATCACCTAACATGTAGATAGAGAAAAAAAGGGATAGTGCCTGGACTTTAGTATGGGAAACTTTGTGGGGATGAAGCACCCTCTACCAGCTCATCTCAGCTTCTCCTCTGTAGGTTAAGAGTTTTGTGCAGAGATCTCTGACTGTGGCTTAAGCGATTTGCCCTTGGAATAAATGCTCTTAATCAAAAGAGCAAAAGATTGTGAATAGTACCCTCTAATTCCTACTTAGGATTCTCAATAAAACAGTTTTAAAAAATCAAAACACAACATTGTTGCAGGTTTGAATCAGTAATGGAGTGGAGAATTGGTAGCCAACCACTTGACCTCTTCAAATGACCATTTCATGGAACTTTGATTTTCTCCTTTGGGTAGCATCCTGAAACCATACTCTGACATACAGGGCACAGCTTATCACCATCTTCCCCTTGTGTTTTTAGATCAAGTTATACATCAGTTGTTTTGCGTACTTATGAAATAATACCCAACCGACCATAATCCCTCTTTAGCAATGAGTGTTGCACAAAAGGAAAATGGGCAAATTTATAAATTTGGGTTCTGATTACACTTTTGTTGTGACCAAACACATCAATTCCCTTAGTGTAAGTACTGCTTTATATCTCTGTTAAGTGTCAGCTTGTAAAAGTGTTGGCTAAGCCTTTGGCCCCTGTTAGCGAATGCTAAATGAGTGAAATTTAAGCACATGTTAAGTAACTCAGCTATAAATAGACATGCAAAAGCAAATAATCTAAAAGACTTTTTTTTAATAATTATAAAGAAAACATGAATACATGCACTGGCTAATCATCATTTTTCCTCTTACAGATACTAGTATTTAGTCTTTAGGACTGGCATCATTTCTGAATATCATATTCCCTCTGACGTTTACACGTTCTGTGTTTGTTTTCATTTTTAAATGTGTATGTCAAGGTAGGACAATTGAGCTGGATGGGATCTCAGAGGTGGCGAGGCCACCCTTTCCCTACTTTATTTTTTTAACAGCAGAGGAAATGGGAACCCAGGGATGCTGTGTGACTTGCACAGAAATATACCTCATATAAACAAAAGAAACAAAGCCTTTCCAAATAAGATTATAGATGCAGGAGCTTCAACTGGACTTTCTCGGCTAGAATAGACATCAGTTAAAAAAAACGATAAAATGACAGTGTGGAATTTCCCCCAGCCAATGGAGGAGCTGGTTAGCATTGAACTTTTGAGCAGTTTCTGTAGCAAACCCAATTCAACTCTTCTGAAAATCAACTCCAAATGCTCCTGCTTTTCTTGGGTCTCCTTAATCCATTGTAGCCTCAGGCCAGTGAAAAGCTACTTTGACCAAATTTACCAAGTTATAAAGAAAATACTTTCTTAGGGTTTTTTGGACACTGATATTGTGTAGTAATTACATTTTATGAGCTTAATTAAATAACATTTAGGTAAAAAGGCCCCATAAAGGGGATTGGAGCTCAGGTCCTTGAGCCAAAACAAAGGCAGTGCTTCCTCCCCCGGCCCCCCCTTCTCTCCACCTGCTTGGAGAAAGCAGTATTTCTTCAGACAGCCCTCCTAATTGCCCTTGTGTGCCTGAGTCGGGCCTCAGGAAAGGCCCACAGCATCTGTAAAGCTGGCAGCAGAACGATATTTCCAGGCAGGCACAGGGTTGCAGGGGAGCGAGCCAATCGCCAGCTTTGTGTGAGCAGCTGAGAACTTGCCTGGGGATGACCAGGGTGTTCAGTGACACAGACCTGAGGCCCCAGCCCGGGCACAGTGAGGGAGCAGAGCTCAGCGAGGGTGAGGGGCAATATTTATAGACCACTCTGCCCCCCAGCCACCTCCAGGAGAGGGCCAGGGCCAGGCCAGCCAGGCAGGCAGGCGAGAGAAAGAGTCTGTGGTGCAGGAGGCCACTTGGAGCTTGGTCTCCGCTGCTGAAAGAAAGAATGCCTCTTGACCATGAGGTTCAAGCTTTCCCTGCTGAATCATAACCGTTTGGCACTGAGTATGCCAGGGAGGCAGAACGGGACAAGAGAGCAAGTCTGCCTTGAGTCCGAAGGTAAGTCAGGAGGGGAGTTTTCACTTTCCTGCTTTGCTCACTGCTGGGGACCGGCTTGCTGGCTGCCTGATGGAGAAGCGCTCTCCAAGCTGTGCCCAGGGGTAGGTGCCCCATTCTGGGCAGTGGCATGCAGGGTGTGTGGGAGAGAGGGGGAAGCGCACCTGCATTACAGGATTGCATGCCATTTCATATCAGAAAGACCACACCAGCTCCTTATCAGCCATCCCTCTTTGGGGTTGGCAGGGGGGAAGGAGTCGAAGTAATTGAAACATTAGGATAACCCGTTAGTAAGTTCTTCCTAACCCTCAAGCTGGCATCTGCACATATCTGTAAAGAAGTATAGAAAGAGCTTACAGATTTAAAATGTCATTTAAATGGAAAACTCTGAAGGAAAGAAATCGGAAGTTTTGAGTATGTGTAATAGACATTCTGAAATGAAGCAGGGAGTGCCAAAGCCGATCATTGGGGAAAGATTCTGGGCATCAGGCAAGAGAGGTGATTTCAGTCATCTTTTTAATCCTGAGGTGAAAGATGTTCCAAAGGGCTCAGTGCATTTCTCTCTGTATGCTCATATGTACTGTTAACATGCTTGTGGAGCTTCCTCCCCATTACATATAGGACTTTCAAATGTCACTACTATGTATTTTGAATTTCTTTGATTTTTTTCAGTTCCAGGGTATCATTAAAAATACCAAAGAGTTCAGGGAGCATATTCATCTAAATATTTTCTCATTTCAACAGATCCTAAAATCTGTGTACTTGTGTTTATGACATTTAGTTTTGAAAATAAGTACTAAGATAACTTTATTAAAAGGAAAGGGCCATAGGCATTAATGAGGGGAACAGATTCATTGTTTAATGAATTATCTCCTAACATTCCTGAAGCTTTTTTTTTTAAATTAAGGCAATCTGTACTTGGATATATGTTTTCACTTTTGCATTATGAATGGTGACTGTTGAGGTCTTCAGGAGGTGGGGTTAAATATAATGTCCCTTTATTTATTAATTACAAAAAATTAAGTAAAAGTTCCCTTAAAGTTTGAACCAAGATTGTCCAGTGAGATGCACCAAAAGAAGGGAACAATATTTTGATTATCCTGAATCAGATGCTAATACATATTGTGTATATTCAAAATCTAACCATTTTGCAAATGAGCTTGCCTTGATAGTATTTAATAATAGCTAGCATTTATTTATATAGCCGTTTAAGGTTTGCAAAGGACTTTCTTATTTTATTCTCAGAGCAACCCTAAGACTGGGTCCTAATACTATTCCTACTTAACAAATGAAAAAAACCCAGGCAGACTGGTTAAGTGACTTGCCCAGGGTCACACAGCTAGTAAGTGCTGGATACTTAATCTTCCTGACTCTAGGCTCAGAGCTATGCACTATGCCCTCTAGTGTTATTAGACTCAAATATCAGACAGAGCCCTTCCATAGGGGAAAAAAAGTCTTATGAAATATTAAAGGCAGTTTTAATTGCCTTTTGGGAGGGGGAAAAAAGCTTAGTAAATGTGATTAAAAAGCAACTGAACATTTAAAAATCTTATTTAAAAATAATATATCTGTCACCTCATTAAAATTGCTTAAATTTTTTATCTTTAATTCAACAAAAATGCTGTCCTTAGAAAAATAATTTCATTTTTAAATTTTGAAATTAGAGTGTTTTTTGGGGGGGGGCAGTTTTTGGAGGTCAAGACCAAGTGTTGCCCACCCACATGCAGTCCGTGATTTAGGGCAAGATGATTTGGTTGGGCGCCTTTGACAAGACTACAGAGAATATGAACAAGGGATGTGTAGAGGAAAATCAGGATAAGTTTGTTATCTGCATTGTTGAGAGGCGTATTCACATTCATGAGATAATAGATCCATTGCTATGCACAGTCATAAACATTTATATGTGTATATATACATACATATATATGTGGGTATGTATATGTGAGTGTATGTATATATATGTGTATATATATTTTAAAAAACTATATATTTATATAAAAATATATATTTATATATTATATATATTTCAAAAACCTATATATATATTCAAAAAGCGATATATATTTTCAAAAAGCTGAAAATGCAACCATCGCTTACATCAGGCATTTCTCCCTTAGAGCAACTTGACTATCTAACTTCCATAACAAATCTTTTAGTGTACCCAGCCTAGATCATGGTTCTCTAAAGTCTTCCTAGACTAAAGTTGCAGTCCCATTTTTTTATATTGTATTTTTAATTTTTATTTTATTTCTTGTATCAGGGAGGGCTCATATTACCCTCCTTTCTCCCTCACCCAACCTTCTTCCTTCTGATATCCTGTGATCATTTGGGCAGGAAATAAACAGCATTTAATAATCACTGCAATACAGACAAGTGTCACATTCAAATTGGAACTTTGGCCAACAGTCTTGATGGTTTTAACATTGACAGTGTGATGATGGTAGATAGATCTGCCAGGCACAAACTCCCTCCTGTCTCTTGCTCAGGGTGCCTTACCGCCTCAGCTAGAACTTCTTATTTTTTGTTCATAGTTTCTATTTTAAAATTTCTATTATTTTAGTTTTTAAGACTTTGTTTACTCAAGCCCCTCAAGAGTTGTGTTGTTTGCTGTTGTTTTTAAGTTTTTCCTTAATCTAAAGAGCTTCCATGCTTCAAGAGCATTGTGAGTTTGGAGTTGATCCTATGGAATGGGAAATGATTGCCAGCTTGAATTAATCAAGTATTGGTGCTTTAGGAAGATTAATCCATTGGCAGTGCAAAGGAATCATTTGGAGAAAGGAAAGGCTGGAGGTGTACAGAGACCTTTCATCTTTGAATCTCTGATCCAGTATTACCAATGAAAGGTCTCTTGCTAGATGTGAGTGTATGAAGCCTGGACTGTGGTACTGATAGTAGAAAGGAAAAGGTAGAGACGGAAGCTGCAGCTGCTACAAAGGATGTGGCCGATAAGAAAATTTGGTAATTGGTTGTAAGTTCGTATTTTGAGCTTGAGTATAACTGGGATATTGTGGTACTGTTTTCTGGAAATTAAAAAAAAGTCAGGACTAGATGATTTGGAAGGAAAGATGGTGAATCCAGTTTTAGACATTTTGGGTTCAAGGTGAAAGTGGGATATCCAAATGGAATATCCAGAACAAAAGAAGAAATTTGTAATTTCATTCATTAGGAAGCACCAATCACAATCTCTCTGTCTTAGAATAGAATCTTTATGACTTGATATGACTGAAAACATTAGTCACCTAGTAGTTAATGTTCTGGTGACAGACGCCCAATAGGTTTCTAAGTTGATCCCTTCCAGCCTGGTAAAAGCTTGCAGATCTTGCGCTCCATTGACATCTCCTAGAACCCAACAAGATTCCGTGTGTTGATGGAAGAGTTTCACTAAGATTTTAGAACACGTTCAGTGGCTTGTTAATTTTATTAATAGTTTTCCACAATGACTAAAGAGTTATCATGGGAAATAATTTTGATACGCACACTCCTATGTATTTCTCCAATCTTTGTATAGGTTCTTATTGTTTTTCCTTCCCTCGTCATTTGGATATCTTGTCCCATAATTCTTCAGGGTAATGGATCAAAATCCTTTTTGCACAGATGGATGAAAATCTTCATAGGCAAGCATGCAACTGAACATTTCGAAGAGATTCCATGTGGTATTGTGCATGTGTTTCAATATTCAAGGCAGATTTGTCTTCACCATCTTCATTTTCTCCTTCCTGTGCCCCAGATGTCCTCTTGTGTCTATTTAAATATCCAACACAAACATGCCTTTTCAAATTTTCCTGAGCAAAAGCCATGGCTATCTGGACATACATTTATCAGTATATGTGATTATGGGAATTTCAAGCATTAGATCAGATTTATGATGATGATTTTTAGACAGAAGCCTTTCCATGAACTTCTGAAATAGTCATCTAAGGTGTTCACATCCCACTTCCTGCAAGAGACCTTTCAAGGTCTTCTCTAATGCTAGAGCACTCTCTTGGAGTTTACCTTCCATTTATACTATTTACCCATGTATCCATCCATTTCTCAAACCATCCACCCATGGGTCCATGCATCCATCCATCCATCATCTGTACATCCATCCATCCGTACATCCATCCATCCATCCGTCTGTCCGTTCATCCTGCGTTTGCTTCTATTTGTACCTCAAGTGCTTAGCACCATACGTATTAAGTGCTTAATAAATACTTATTTATGAATATATGAATAATTGGCCAAACGTTTCAGTTTCCCTCAAAGTATCTTCTATGATATAAACACAGTTGTTATAGTTGAGAGATGTTTAAAACTACGGTCAATTTGGGGGCATAAAGTAATATGATCTGAGCAATTCAGTGATTCGACAAGTGTTCATTAAATACCTTGTGTGATCCAGGAAGTTTCCTGGGTGCTGGGGATAAAAAAGGCAAATTCAAGGCAGTTCCTGCCCTGAAGAAGCTTCTGAGGGAAGTAGTATTTACAAAGTCACATCCACAGGAGAGGCATCCAGAACTTGGGATATTAGGCTAGGATTCCTGTAGCAGATTTGGGTTCAGTTAGAGATTTTGTAAGGTGCAGTTGAAGAGGAAGTACAGTGGAGGCATGGAGGAAAGTCACCTGTGCAGGATCAGATTGCTGGGAGATGAGAGGTCCTTAAGGAGACAGGGCAGGGAAACCATAGGGCTCTGAAAGAGCATGCATAAAGAAAAATGATAGGCAATAAACAAGCCTGGAGTTATCATAGGAAGAGCTCTAAAAATCAGAGAGGAATTTTGATTTTTTTTTAAACTAAATTTACTAATTTTTTTTTACTTTTTTTTTAAACTAAGTTTTGAAGAGGATTAAGCCAGTGACTTAGAAATATTGCTTTGGAAACCATATGCAGATGCATTGGAGACAGGGAGACTTATCTGAAGAGTGTTGAAGTAGGCCAGGAGGAGGGTGTTAAGCCTTGGACAAGGATGGTGGTTTTGTGAATGAATAGCAGAGGTATACTGTGGTATATTGTAGAGACAGAATCAAGAAGACTTACGCAAGTAATGAATGTGAGAAGTGAGGGAGAGGAAAGAGGAAAGAACGAGTCCAAGGTTTTAAATCTGAGTGACTCCACAGATGGAGATCCGCTTTTGGAAATAGGCAAGTTAGGAAAAGGGAAAGCTTTGGGGGTGTAAGGTTAGTGGTGAGTGAGAGAAAGAGTTAAAGATCTTCCCCACCCATCCATTGGCCTTAGATGCCTTTCGTTAATGTCTAATGAGGGACTTGGTCCCAAAGGTCCTGCCCTCCAGCGCTGAAAAGAGTGTATGTCCTCTGAGGTGGTGCAGTTTTGCTTTGGGGCTTACGTTTAGAAGAAGGTTCTTATGCTAGAGCAACTGTTTTAAGAAACGCCCCCATGCCCCTGGAAAACCCAGATGTTGATCCCTCTCTCTGGTAATGATGTATGTATTGTCCATGGTAGGACAACTGGAAATCCTGCTTGTTGGTCTTTCCGTTTGTAATTTCTGTTTGCATTTTCTCTGAAGTTCAGGGTGCTGACTTTTTCCCCTGAATTAAACAGTGAATGACATATGTTCAAATAGATGGTTGATCCCTCTGAAGGTGCTTTCTTTTTAGAAAACCAGATCCAAGAACCTGTACAGCAGACCCTCCTGTGTATGTGTATTCTTGCTGATACAGGGACATGGGAAGATAATACTCCTGTTGTGAACATGTTGAGTTTGAGTTGCTTATAGGACATTTATTTGGAAATATCCAGTAGGCAGTTAGTAGGTGATACAGGACTGGTATTCAGGAGAAAGACTGTGGCTCAGTGGATAGATTTAAGGAGTCATCTCCAAGGAGATGATAGTTGAGCACATGGGAACTGGTGAGTTCACTGAGAATATTGAATGATAAAAGGTCAGAACCTTAAGGTGCAACCACCCAAAGGGTGAAAGAAGAGTTTCTAGTGGGAGGGTGGGTAGGTAGCAGAAGCAGATAATGCAGAGAAGAGGCAAAGTAGCATTAGCTGTAGATTTGGTACTTATGGGATCATTGAATTAATACTGGAAAACCCTTGCGATGAGATATAATATAATGAATAATTGATTTGAAGTCAGAAGACCTGAATTTCAATTCTATTGCTTTTGAACCGTTGTGACTTTGGATGAGTCACTTGAGTACTTTGAGCACCATTATCCCCATCTAGAAAATGACAGGATTGGGCTACATGAATAATAAGGCCCTTCTAGCTGTATGATAGCACAGTTAGCACCAGATGTGAAAGGGACAACTGGAGACTTCTGTAACCAAATACATGTATCGATTTGAAATGACGAGATATGTGCGATACCACCCTTCGTTCCCAATATAAAGTGAATCTTGATCTCTTCCTACTGTAGATGGCTCTGTAAAAGTCTGTTATACATGAATATTTTCAGCAGTGTGCAGGGCTTAGAGGTTATCTATACCAACCTCCAGTTTTTATTTATTAAATAAAAATAAATTTTAAAAATAAAATAATTTATTTATTGAATTTGATGCCTTGCCTATTTTACCAGAAAATTCAGTGGCACAGAATCAAAATGGAATATACATTTTCCTTTAGATTATATTGTATGCTGACTTTGGCTTACTTGTTATTTTCTACATTCGTATGTTAATCCTTCCGTCTCTCGTTTCTGCTGTTGCATATGCTATCCCATATGCTCTAACTCTATCCATCTCTCCTTCATATAATTCTTAGCTTTCTTCAAAACTCAGCTCAAACAATGGTTTTTATGGGAGGCCTTTTCTTAACCCTTCCACGTGCAAGTGTCCAACAATCTCTTCCCCCTTGCAAAAAAATCCCCAACCCAAATGACTTGGTATGCACTTTAATGTATATCTTGACTTTGCTTGTATGTATACGTGTGGTCTCTTTCATTTTTATTTTTATGTCTTCATCACCTACTTTGTATATAGCCTGGCACAGAATAGGCCTTTATTAATTACTTCTTTAGTGTTGTCTCTGGTCTGCTTGCTATTTCTGGCCAAGACCAGTGTTTCATGATTTTATTCTTTTAAGCAATAAGGACCTTCAGTAATAGTTGGAGTGAATGTTTAATCACCTGCCAGCTTCTTTTCTGAGCTACCCAAGTCTGGAGGTGAAGGAGGGGTAGGGGCGAAAACAAGCATTTATTAAGGTACCTAACAATGGTTGGCATTTGTACAGTACCCTACTGTGTACCAGGTTAAGCTCTTTACAAATATTACAACCTTGGTAGGTAGGTGCTATCATTCTCATTTTAAAGCTCAAGAATCTGAGGCAGTTAGCAGTTAAGTGACTTAACCAGGGTCATAAATCTAGGAAGTGTCTGAGGCTAGATTTGAACACAGGTCATCCTGACTCCAGGTCCAGTGCTTTATCCACTAAGTCACCTAACCACCTTTGATGGCAGGAGGTCAGGCAAGTTACTAGAATATTACCCTGTAAGTACTCCATCTGTCTTTCAGTATTTGATGACTAAAGACTAAATTTGGTCCTGAGAGAGAATCCCTAGTCTTTGTTCACTTAGTTGACATGCATTTGCCTTGTTTCAATTTATCACACTGATTCATAGTCATTAGGGGAGAAAAAAGGGATTTGAACCTAAAAGTAAGTGTGTGTGTGTGTGTGTGTGTGTGTGTTTCTGCCATTTTCAGTTAGAATTGGTAACAAGAATTTCGTCAGTTTCCCTGATTAATTCAAGAGACATTAGTTTGCCTATAGGCTGTGTTCAGAATGTTTTTTTCCCTAAAGCCATTTTACCCTTTGTAGCTTAGAATGTGTCTTCATTGATCTGATGAGAATTAAATTATGGTGTCCTAGTTTATTTTTATTTCATCCTTCTGGAACTCTTTGATATGAAGTAAGGCTTTTAATTAGCACAAACATTATCTCAAAAGCTCTGACTTGGAAAATTTTGTATCTCTATCTGTACTGATTAGCAGGCTAATCTTTTATCCAAGCTAGATATTAATGTTGCTACTCTGATTTTCAAATGCTTGTTTCCTGCTTTTTATTAAAATTCATTTATTAAAATTCAAACTGCCCAGCATCAGCATGGTACAACAAATTAATACTTTACCAGATGCACTGTTTCTGCAGGTAGAATCCTCCCCCTTTCCTTGCTCGATCTTTATAGTTTGTTTTTTTAAACTTCATCAATAAAATGATATATTTTTATTTCCAGGACTTGTTTTTCCTATTAACCTTGAGATATATTTCTGTGTTTATTGTCAGGGCCTTGTAGCCCAATTGAGCTTGACAATAACAGAGAAGGGAAAGCATGGTGACCCAGGACATGAAGTTCCACTGAACTAATTCAAGGCTCTTTGAATATGGATTTTTTTCTTTTGAAATGAGCCAACGTGCAACCTGGAAAGTCACTTGAGTTAATCATTAATGATTGAATTGGAATTCTTACTTCTCATTAATAGAAAAGACAACCCAGTTTAGAAATTCTTACCTCTTCTTTACTGCTGGTCCAAGTACCTGATCGGTATTTAATAAAATATGGCAACTCTAACCCATCGACCTGAGCCCTCTGGTGACTTTGTTATCCTAGATTCACAGTGTTCTTGTATTTCATATTCACTCCAAAAGGGAAATAAGATATAATTTGACATATTACTGTGATTCAAAGTTCTTCAATCACCACATTTTCTCTGATGCTTGGGTGTTTCCTGATCAAAGTGGCCACTTAACCTTCTCTCCTGGAAACAGAGAGGTGCACATATTGTTTTTACTCAGGATGCCATTAGAATAAGGATTGTATTTGAGGGAGGGGTGTGTCTGAATAATTTTGGCCCCAGCGTCCTGAGTACCATTTTTTAGCAACTCAGATGATTTTTGTGGCTGTGTATCAGAACCTTGGTCAGCTTGCCTAGCATGTGAGAAGATTCACAGAAAATTAAGATTAAGAAAAAAAAGTGAAGTTAGAAGGAAGAATGCTGTTGTTTACTCAGTGGTCCTTGATGAGGGTTCAGTTGTGCTACTGTGCACCAAATTTCCAACCAATCACTGGATAGCGATGGTTCTCTTTTATCCAAATTGTAATTGTAACATAGCCTAAGTATTAATGCTAAAAACAGTCTTGCAAAAAAAAGTTCTCCCCCAAATTAAGGAAAGTAAATATTCTGTTAGATGAGTTAACCCATAGGTAGCTATGCCAGCAATGGCTCCCCTGACTAGGTTCAGAACTATTCATGCTAACACCGACAACCTTCTGCCTAAGGAATCTTCTCCTTCCAGACCAGCTAGAATTTAACACATGACCTCATTTCATAGTGAGAACAAGAACAATTTACTTAAAATAGAAAACATTTTGATATCAAGGAAGTATCAAATGACAAATAGCATTTAATGCAGGAAACATTATCACTATCTTGACGTGCCTTCTCCCCTCAGATAACTAAGGTTATGAAGTTCAGAGTCTTCGGTCCAGTGGCTCTCCATTGCCTTCTCTTGTACTATTCTATCATCCTCATTCCCTCCTTGTCTGCTAGCTTCTGTCTGCTAATATGGTGGACAACCACTATTATTAAATTTAAAACATATTTATGTTGGTACCTTTTTTTAAAAGTCAATAGATTTTCTTTTTTATTATTTCCTCTCAGAGAGCCATTTTTCTTAATAGGGATTCTTAATGAGTAATCTTGGAATGTAGATTTTTAAAAAATTATTTTGTTAAGTGTATTTTGATATAATTGTTTCTTTTATAACCTGTATTTTATTCATTTGAAAACATTATTAGAAGAGTGCATAGGTTTCATCACTGTTGAAGGTTCATGACCCAAAAAGGTTAAGGATCCATGATTTATAACTGAGAATTTTTTTTGAAAAGAAAAGAAATAAGCATAATCTATCTGTTGGCTGAAAAAAAAATACTATTCCACGTCTCTGGGTCACGTCCCCTGCCTACTTACAGAGGACGATATGTCTTCTCATATTTTTCTTTGAGGGTCAAATTTTTTTTTTTAAATTTTGCAACATTGATTTCGGTAAGTTTATTGTTTTTCCATTCCATTTACGATATTGTTGTCACTCTGTACGTTGGTTTTCTGCTTTCACTTGCCACATTTCTCTGTATTCATCATATTCGTTTTTTTTACAGGGCAATATTATTCCTTCATATTCCTTTACCTCCATTTGTTTAACCTTTCCACAGTGGAAGGGTGTTTACTTTATTTCCAGTTCTTTATTACCAGAAAAAAATGCTTCTTAGATATATAGAAAGTATATATATTTGCTTTTATATATTTCTTTTTGTCAGTGACCTCCTTGGAATATATGCCTAAAAGTGGAATCTCTGCATTAAGGAGTATAGACTTTGTGGTCACTTTGTTTCAACTTGTCTTTCTCCAGCCCTGTTTAACATTGACTCTTCCATCCCCTATCCTCTTTGCCACTTTAGTTGGTTTGAGATAAAATTTTAGCATTTAAAAATGCATTTCTTTGATTATTTGTGATTTGACGCATTCTCCCATATGGTAATAGTTTTCCATTTTTTAAATAACTGATCATATCATTTGAATGCTTATCTAATGAGGGGTAGTTTTTGTGTGTATACCCATATGTATGTGTGCATATATGTATATGTGTATATGTGTATGTATGTGTATATATATGTATGTGTGTACACATACATATATGCACATACACATGCTAGTTGCTAATCTTGGATATCATGGCTTTATCTAAAAAATTTGATGCAAAGGCACTCTCTCCCCCAATCGTTTGACTCCTTCTTATCTCAGATGTATTAATTTTGTTTATACCAGAGACTTCTGTTTCATGTCACGTATTGTCTTTTATGATTACCTGTATATCTTTTTCAATTAAGTGTTTACATCCTCTGCCACAGTGAAATGTATATCATCATCTCTTCTCATCTTTGGAAAGATCTTTAATATTCAAGAAACGTATCCCTTTATAATTTACTGTAAAACATAGGGTAAGATATTCTAACCTTAATTTCTGCCAGACTGCTTTCTAGCTTTCCCAGCAGATCTTACCAAATTGGGACTTCCCCTATCTTTGTCTTATGTTCAGTTTTCCTATCTGTTAGCATCTTCACTTCTGTCTTCAAAATATGGCTATGTTTAAAGATAAAAATGTAAAATTTAAACCTTGATCCTTCTGTTCCTGTAAGGCATTTTTCTTCCCTTTCATAGTTAAACTTTCTTTTTTTAAGGTCATTGCTCTTAGCTTTCATTTCCCTATCTCCCACTCACTTCTCAGTCCCTTGTAATTTGGCTTACAGCATCATTGCTTTATAGAAACTGTTCACTCTGTTACCAGTGATATTTTTTTAGGACTTTATACTTTTAACCACTACAGCTTTTTGCGTAATTGAGTGGCCCTTCCTTCTGGATTCTCTGGCTTTCCTTGGCTTAGGTGAAACTGTTCGGTCTTGATTTTACTTGCATACATGTCTCCAAAGGCGCTGTCCTTAGTTTCTGTCTCTTCTCTATCATGATAATCACTTTAGGTTTCTTGGATTCAGTTATTTATTAAATTCCAAATCTACATACCCAGTCGTAGGCTCTCATCTGAATTCCAATCAACTGTCACTAACTGGTCTGCTAAACTTATCCATTCAGTCATCCCATCTGGAAGGTAACAGATTTAAAATAGTACCCATCACATCCTTTCTTAAACCCTCCCCTAGCCCAGATTTCCTTTTTGGGGGGAGGTCACTACCCTGCTGGTCATTCAGTTTTCCAAACCCAAAATGTTCCCCAGCTATTTCATTTCCATTACCTTTCATTTCCACTCAGCTACCAAGTCTTTTAAATACTACCTCCAATTACAATGCCTGTCACATCTCTCTTTTTACTCATATTGTCCTAAATAGGTATTTTCAAAAGGACATTCTGTTTTAGTTCTGAGGAGAAAAGTTATTATTGAGTGAGGCATCAGGGAAAATTTCATAGAAGTCTTGGCACTTGAGTTATTCTCTAAATGATAGTAAGACAATTCAAAATATAGACAATAATGTGAGCAAATAATATGGCATAGTGAAGACTCGATTGGTGTTCAGGGCCAGATAATAGAGAATATTCTAATTTGTTGATGCATAAAGTATAGAGAAGGTATGGAATGTCTGAAGGGTACGTTGACTTTAGATTATAGAAAGGTCAGAATGCCAAGGAAGAGCGTTGGAATTTTGGGGTTACGCAAATAGAAAACATTGAATATTTTAGCAGTGCAATGACATAACCAGATGTATAATGAAGAAATTAATTTTCTCTCCCACCCCACCCCCCCATACCCTTCTGCCATTGGTGAACTGGAAGTTTGGAATGCGAAGCAAGTGGAAGCTGGGATAAAATCAGCAGTAGACTTTTTAGAATTAAAGAACTGATCATGCTGTAAGCATTTGGAAAAGTGTCTGGGGATGTCTGTAAACATTTCCATTTATGATGGAAAATACTGAAGATCATTCTAAATACCTGGAGAAATATAAATTGCTGTGGGTAGGCTATACCAATATGATAAAAGTGACAATACCACCTGAATTTAAATAGAACAAAATTCATATGAAAGCACAAAAGAATTTCAGGGGAATCAATGGAAAAAATACAAAGAAAAGGGGGTCTTGAGCAGGACCAGATCTCAGACTTTTTTACAAAGTTGTAATCATTTTGGTTTGGTAATGGATAACAAATGAGTTCATCAATCAATGGAGCAAATTAGAATACGGTATTTGGAAATAAACATAGTAAATATTTGAGAAATCCAGAGATCCTAGCTATACCCCAAACTATTACACTGTACATACCACCTGGCAATACTACTACTACGTCTATACCCCAAAGAGATCAAAGAAAGGAGGGTCACATATACAAAAATATTTATAGCACCTCTTTTTGTGGAACTGAGGGGCTATCCATCTTTTGGGGATTGACTGCACATGTCATGCTTTGTAAATGTGATGGAACACTATTTTGCTGTGAGAAATGAAGAAGGTCATGGTTTCTGTGAAGACTTCTGTAAACTTACACAAAATGAAGTAAGCAGAACAAGAATAATTTATATGTTACCCATGGTATTGTAAAGACAATCAATCAATTGTAATAGACTTTGTAACTGATCAATACAGTAGCCCCTTATCCCTCATAATTCCAAAGGACTCATGTCAAAAAAAGTATCCATTTTCAGATAAAGAACTTGATGGTCAGAGTATAGATTGAAGCATTTTCTCTTTTCTCTTTTTTCCACAATATGCCTAATGTGGAAATTTGCATGACTTTATGTGTAATGGGATTTGTAATTATTTCTCTGTCAATGGATACGGGAGGGGTGGGGAGAGAGGGAGAATTGGAACCTGAAAATAAAATAAATTGAATTTTAAAAAATTGATGAAAGCTCATTAACACATTATTAAGTTCTGATTTTGTGCCAGCCACTGCTCTAAACCTTTGGGGATACAAAGAAAAAGTGGAAACGAGTTTCAGATCTTATAGTCCAATGGGAGAGACAACAAGTTTATAAATAAAGATGAAATAAAAAGCAGATGCACAGTTATCTGAGAGGTAATAGGAAAAGCCTATGAAAGCTAGCATTTGCATTGAATTTTAGAGAAAACCATGGATTCTTAGAGGTAGAAGTAAGTCCATCCCAGGCCTGGGGGTAGCTAAGAGAGAGATAGGCAGGGTGGAAGATGGAATTTGGATTGAGTGCTATGTCTGGAGTCAAGAAAACTAATTCAAATTCAGCCTCAAATAATAACGAACAACTGTGTAGCCTTGAAGAAATCACTCAACTTCTTTTCGCTTCAATTTCCCCACTTGTAAAATGGGGATAACAATCTAGCATGTGTCTCTCAGGCTTGTTGTGAGGGATCAAATGAGATATTATTTGTAAAGCACTTACCACCATGCTTGGTGCACAGTAAGTGTTGCATAAATGCTGCTGCTGAAGATAGGTTTAGGCTAGCATAGCTTAGGTTCCAGTAGCAGACCAAAATACAGTTGGGAAATATTTAACAAAATAAAAATACAATATGACATAGGTAATGTCAGTATATGGTTTTTAAAGTCAACATGATACGCACAGGGATCCTTATGTGTGATTAAGTTTGTTAGTTTCTCTTTGAATTTGACATGACTGTCATCTTAGAGTACATGGAAAGAAGTAATATATGAGAAGACTGCAGGCATTAGTGTTGAGGAGAGGTTTGATATAGTTTTAAGTAGTGAGATAGGGAGTTGATCAAAGTATACTAGAAATATTCAAGTAGCTGCAAGGAGGGCGCAGCTGTGAATTGTACACCTAGCTGTAGGTGTTGTAGGAGGTAAAATGAAGATGATTTTGTATCTTCCATCAGCCATGCTTAGGGTTCTGTAGACCTTGGTTCTTTTCTATATGGATTCAGAAAGAATGCATTCTTACCTTGTATTTTTTGGAGAAATTACAGGGCTGATGTTAAGATTTTTTTGAGAAATTTGCTCCGCTTGACTCGAGAGCAGAGCTAGGAGCACATTGCAGAAAGGCAGCTTTAGGCTATAGATGAATACATTCTCCCTTCTTCCACAAGCTGTGCAAAAGTCAGATGGGCAACCTTGCCGGAGAGTTGAGTTCCCTAATGGGAAGTTCTTAAAGAAGTCTCCAAAGAGAAACATTATTCTAGAACTTTTGCTGTGTTCCTCACTACCTTTGTACTTTGTGCCCAATGTTTCCATGAATCCTAATTGATGACAACATTGCCCCAGGCTAATTTCTAGAACTATTTTTCTTGCTATCCCATCTCAATATTTTTTTTTTTGCTAAAAAACTAATTATCCGATTATGAATGAGAAGCAAGTTAGTGGTGGTTTGTTAATAACCTTTATTGAAACTCAACCCCTCGGGGTTAAACCTTGAACCCTGACAGCAATAATCAGCCACTTTCCAGGTACCTAGCCATGGGTGTGAATGAGATTTTAGGAAGTAAGCTCTGGAGAAGGGGCTATATACGTGAAGCATATAACTTTGCAGCATTAGGCAAATGTCAGATAATATTATTATGAGGAGCCAAGGTGATTCTTACTATTCATGATTAATGAATCTAAACATTCTTTGATTTGTGGATCTTTAAAATAATCATGTTCTTGGATGTCTGATGGGCTTTGGAATCTTTATTGTAAACCTTGAGCAGTCTAAAAGGCCACAGTAGAAGACGCAGGGTGTTTGAAGTAATTCTCTATCAACAGGTTCTGTTAATAAAGCAAGACGTTTGAAGTCTTCATAGAGCACTCAGAGCCTGCATTTTCCTTTAATATTTACATCAGTTAAACCCACTCAAGGACTTCAGGCCGTAACAGCTTGTTCACGATCAACAATGATATTTTGGCAGTTCATTACTCTTAAGGCTTTGATTTCCATAGAACCATGGCATGAAAGAGGCCAGCAATGTAAAATGAATATACTGGCGTATGTGCCTGCCTTGTGCCTCCTGTGTCTACATACCCACAAAGGAACCCCAACTCCTCCAGAAAAAAAGTAGATTAGTTGGGGTAGTGTTAGGAGCCAAAGAGCTATGTATTTTGTGATTAACAAAGGACAACATTTAAAAAAAACCACTTTTCATTGAGGGAGCAAATTTCCAATTTATGCCCTATATTCATTTTATTAAGTTTATTGTAATGGCATCACGATATATCCTGCCTGTCTTCCAAAGGCTTTATTGACTTACATTCTGTGTCTCCTGTTGAAGAAAAAGTGTCCACATTCTACGGAATTGGTGTCAGGTTGATGTCTGTAGCGTTTCCTTGGTGTCAATGAAAACAAAGCCTTAATTTCTATCAGAGAGTAAATAATGGATGCCAGTGAGCTGGTTTTGTTCCAGGGATGTAGTGGCAAATTTGTTATGCCATGTACCGTGCATTAAGTTTGCAGATAATATGGATCAAATTGTCCAAAAATCCAGGTGTGATACATGGAATCAGTGTGTTTCCGCTTCCTCCTTCTTTTCCAGCGTTAATTAATTAATTCCACCAGTAATCCCCAAGTCAGTTCCTTCCTCTTCTTTCCTCTGGTGTCTTCTCTCATGCCAGCCTTTGGAGATTTCATTCAGTTCAGTTCATATTAAGGGCATTGTCCTGGGTAATGGAAATGTGAAAAAGGAAAGCCTTGAGCTCCTGCCCTCCAGAATTTATAATTACATTGTAAATTTTATTATTAGGATGATTATAACAGGTAAAAATATAATTTCAAAATTCCTTTGGTATTATATTATTACTAATGAAATGAATGCTCTTGGATATTGTACAGAATTATACCAAATTTTGTTCCAGAACAAATAGCTTTGCGGTGAGGTTATGGTATTTTGACATGAAATTATAAAACATCAGTTTAAAAACATTTTTCTTTGGGGGGGGCTCATCTGTATGAGTAGAGAATCCAAATTCTTATATTATGTGATATCTGGCTGTAAAATATTAATTTGATCATGCTCCATACTCTAAATATTCCCTGAATTTCCACATGAGCATAAAGATTGTCCTAAAGTATTGAGGTATTTGGGGGTTTGTTTTCTGTAAAGGAATAAATAAAATGGTGCTTTATTTTAGATAGGCCTTTTTTTGATCCTTAATTGTCTCCCTTGGAGACAATTAAGATATGTGATGAGGAGTGTAATATGTGATAAGTTTGGAAATAGTAAGTTGGAGACAGATTTTATGAAGAGTCTGAAATATTCAGCATGAGAGTTAGTACTTTATGCTAGAGACCACTTTTTATAGGGAACCTCTAAGTTTCCTGGATTGCAGGAGTGACAGGATCAGGCCTATTCTTTAGGAATATTATTTTGTTTTGGAGAATAGAGAAGGTATGCAGGTGGAGAATAGAGAAGGTACGCAGAATCAGTTAGCACTGTCTATGTGCCAGTTTCCCAAATAAGTAATCACCACTGGAAGGAAGGGGGCTGCATGGTGGAGGGACAATCCATGGTGATTACGTCCCTGTGTGGTGGATCAGATCTCTCATGATATTGACCTACAGAATGGTTGCTGCCCTTCTAGCTTGGGAACGATGGGGAAAACTCCCCAAAAAAACTTGTAGAAAGAGCTAAAAACCATCTTTGGCCAATGAAGTGCAATGAATTCCATTTCAATAACATAGGTTATTACTATTCTACAAGAAATACTTGAGAGAGAGCCTTCGATTGAGTCTTGTCATACTGGCTTCAGAATTTAACCCCTTAAAGTGCATCGGTAAGAATGTGTCAATGTTATGATTTGGATAGGAACAATAGTTCAATGTCTTTAGCAAGCTGTCAAGATATTTTTATTGATTTTGTATTAATATTGGAGCAGAGACAGTCATTTTTAGTGCTTTTACAGCTGTAAAAACATGCCTATTACAAAAACAGACTAAACTGTATCACAGGGTTCCTGGTGCCAGCAGCATTTTAATGTTTCATTATGGACCCAACATTTAAAACATCTGTCCTTCATTTAGCATATTATAAGTAAGATTTTTTAAATAGCAAATACAAAATTAGAAGGATTTGCACGAAGATGATGTTTCTGTAGGTGGGTTGGGGAATGGAGCAAATTTTCTCTGAAAAAAAATTATTTCTTCATAATTTATAGCATTTGGGTTGGTATTCTAGTGTCTCCCATAAAAGTAAGCAGTCATCTTACAGAAATGACCAGTGGAATCCATGGTTATGACAAGAAAATATTTTTAAAGCATTCCTGAAGGAATACATTTTATAATCATGTTGGAAAAAAGAACAAATAGGAAAGGAAGGTAGGTCTGCCATGTTTGGCTCTGGTTTTCTGACCATCTTACTTGATTCTCTCCATGAGAGCTGGGCACAATGATTTGAGCACATTCACACCCTATGTATTTGTTGTCTGCAAATTCTTCACTGGTCAGGAAGTCACAGCTTCCTAGGAATAAATGTGTGGTGCCATTGGGTGAATTCTGTAGTATACAGTTTTTGTTATTTATTTTCATAGGAAACATCCCCACTGAAAAGTTATTTTACAGACTTGGTTATATGAAAAGAATAATACTCTACTAGTCATGGCCATTTCTTTAGGTCCTAGCTCCTTGTGTGTTTTCATCAAATTATATGGATGATAACTATATGTCGGTATGTGTGCCATGTTTACATGTGCAGGAGCTCACAACCCTCTCAGAAAAAAAAAAGGTTTTTTCCATCTCTTGTGTCCTGTTCCCCTTTGGTTGTCTGATGATTCTTATGGACCGTTTCTGAAAATGTTCTTATGTCCATAAAATAAAATACACAGGATAAAAAGGGAAACCAATCAAACTGAAATACAGTTCTTAAAATATATATTTTTTATAAAGTTCCCAGATCACAGGTGTTAGAACTTCTAATGTATATGGCCCTTGTGAATTATTGTGACCAAACATAGTCCTCACTCAGGTGAGGGTCCTACCTTAAGGTGCTGAGCTTTTTTGAACCTGATTCATCTGGTTCCCAGGAAACAGTTAATATGGTAGTTTGCACTCCACTGGCACAGTCTTCCAGAACCCACGGTCTCCTCCAAATCATCTTGTTATCCAAATAGGATGTCAGTCCTGCCTTCTCTTTTGGACCCTGAAATGTGAATCAAGCTCAACTTCCCAACTTAAGAGAGTTGCCTGTGGAACTGAGAGGTATTGTGACTTGCCCAGGGTGAGAAAAGCAGTATTGGTCACAGGTGGGTCTTGAACTCAGGTCTTTTCTTTTCTCTTTTCATTACCCTCTGTGTCTCTTAGTCCTGTTTGTCTGGATAAAACTTACCTGCACCTGATGCTCTTCATAAGTTCAGAAGTATTTTTCCATGTCTATTTTATAGGGGAGAGTTGAGGACTAGGGATAGGAATCCATTCAGTATTTGAGACAGCCTAATCTTTGCAGAAATCTCCTCCAGGAAAATTACATGGGTTCTAAGAATGAATAAATTATATGAGAAGCTATGTATTAGCACTTACTTTTTCTGGGATAGAAGTACCCATTCTTTGGTAATGATAAACACAGTTTAAGATGTTCTTATTAACACTGATTGTAGGTGAAATCCCTCTTGATGCTGTATTTCTTTGTATCTGCAATTGTTAGCATAGTGCCCAGCACATAGTAAGTGCTTACTGCATGTTTTTTGATTAATAAAAGTTTCTAGTGAAGTCTAAGACATGTCACCAGTTCTCTCCTGACCTTTCATGAATGGTTCAGTTCTCTGTGGAAAATACTTTCTAAGAATATAACAGAAGTCAGCTTTGCTTTAATTAGAGAGAAAACATCTGGAAAAATATAGACAGCAAATAAGATATAAAAAGAAAAGCAAATTCTAGGGGGAGTGATGCTAGTCGGCCAGGCAGCTGAGAGAGTGGGAAGGAGATAACTTCATCATGTCCTACAGTGGGGCAAGTAGATCTGTTCAGTCAGACAGCAGATCTGGTTCAGGCAGATCACTCACTCCTTAAGGGGAGCAGTGAGCCAGATAAGGGTCAGTCTGTTTGGTCTGGGGTAGCAATGCCCTTTCTTGGTGATCACTTACATTGGTGGCTTCCATCCCTGCCCCTCTCTTCTCGGCAGAGGGTCAAAATTCCCTTGCTCAGTCCAGCTTCCATCTCCATGATGCTTCAGTATCTCCCCCATACCTACTCATCCTGATCCGGGTTTGGGGGTATCCTCTCCCGTAAATCCCTTTGCCAATAAGGAGCTGCAAAGGACTTTCAAGAAACAGTGCTTTGCAATTGTGAGTAAAAAGTAAAGAATCATGAAAGCTGAGGAATGATGACTTTGGAGAGAAAACTGGGTTTGATTCAATCGGATACGCATCTGTAGGATAGTTCACTCCCACTTAAATTTATTGTCCCACCCAAGTAAATTGGACATTTGTAGATGCTTTGTTTCACTCATATGTAGTTTACTGAGTTCTTTGCATATTTATTTTATTTGTTGCCTATACATTGTTTAGCATGGTGTTAAGCTATGTACATTCCATTTTAGACCCTCAGAGAAATCTTCAGCTCCTTACTCTCTCTCACCACACATATCCTGTCATTTACCAAGCTTCATCTTTTTGTTTTTTACCTGAATAGCAGTTGTTCCAGCTTTTCAACTTAGATGCCTAATACCCTAGTTTCTCCCTTGTCACCTCAATTGCAATATTTTCTTAACTGGTCTTTTCTCTAACTTCATCTTCCACAAAACTGCCACGGTGATTTTGCCAAAGCCTTGGTCTATTAAGGTAATGCCCTTACCCAGTAAAACTCCAGCGGTTCCCTATTACCTCTCACATCAAATAATAACACTTCTCCGTAATTTACAAACTCTTTCACAACCTGGCTCCTACCATCTTTTCCACTTTAATCCAAATCATTTTCTTTTATATACTCTGCAGTTTAGCCAAATTGGCATTCTTGTTGCTGCATAAGACAGACTCTTTGTCACTGTAGAGGCTACCCCATTCCTCCAATGTAGGTCAGCACCTTTTCTGTAATTTAGAAAGCTGCCTAGAGGGCCCAGGAGTTAAGGGACCTGCCCAGGGTCATGCAAGCAGCGTATAAGAGGGGTGGGCTTGAACCTAGTTGCTCTGAGGCCAGTTCCCTGTCCACCACAACCAAGCTTCTTCCAGTTTCTCTATACTTGCAGAATTATCGGTGGTCTTCCTGATAGAATGTAAGTTCCTTAAGGTCTCATGTCTCTTCTCCTATCACCTGCACCTGGCAACATTTTTGTTGCTGTTCAGTTGTTTCAGGCATGTCCAACTCTTCGTGACTGCATTTGGGGTTTTCTTGGTGAAGATACCTAGAGTTATTTGCCATTCATTCTCCAGCTCATTTTGTAGATGAGGCAAACAGGGTTAAGTGACTTGTCCAGGGTCACACAGCTAGTAAGCATCTGAGGTTGGATTTGAACTCACAAAGATGAGTGTTCCTGACTCCAGGGCTGTGTCACCTAGCACTGTGTTTAGCACTTAGCAGCATACTGTCCAGCAAATGCAAGGTATTTAATAATGTGTTACTTATTTCTTCTCAATTGGGGGCAGTGCTTTCCAATTTCTTTAGGGTTGTGAGTATACACACATATAGGGGCTGTGAGCTGGGGGAAGGTGTATTTCAGTTACATTTGCTAAGACAGTGATATATTCCAGTATCATTGGAGGTAGATGGAGAACACTGTGGTCCAGAATTTTCTTCCTCACTCTGTGCCTCTTACCCTCAAACACTTAACATCGTTTGGTGGAACCTTTCACTGAGGTTGGAAGTCGGAGAGAAAACAGATTTTAGACAGTTCTTAGAAACCTAGAACCATGGCATATCTCATCTAACTTCCCCATTTCACATGGAGCCCAGAGAAATGATGAACTCCCCAAGAGTATGTATTCAGAGGCAGAGCAAGACTGACAATCCTCAAATACTGATTCATGGTGCTTGTTGGTCTGCCATGGTTCTTTTCATGACAGTCCCACCACTCTCAAGACCTTGCATCTCATTTCTGTTCTTTTTTTACCTGAACTTGGTTTGACCAAAAGAGAGCAACGCTGATGAGATCTGGTCACTTAGAGAAGAGGGAGGAAGGGAGAGGAAGGTGGGTGGAGATTTAGACAGCAGTCATTCTGTCACAAAATCGTTACTGAGCATCCTGGATGAATCTGTCCCTGGGCTTGGAGAGGTGAGAAGAGGGTGGTGTATGTTCATCCTTTGTTGCTGAAGAAGACCGTGCTGTCAGAGAAATAATGACATGACTTGCACTTAACTTTGTTTTAAGTGAGGGAGGGCTGTGCAGGGCACCAGCCTCACTTCTCTTCCAGAGCCATCTGGATCTAGTGACCAGATATTCATCAAAATGACTGGAGATGACCCAGAATGAAGCAGTTGGGGTTAAGTGACTTGCCCAAGGTAACACAGCTAGTGAGTGTCAAATGTTTGAGGTGAGATTTGAACTCAGGTCCTCCTGACTCTTGCACTGGTGCTCTATCCACTGTACCACCTAACTGCCCTGAGATAAGAGTGCCTACCCCACAAACAATGGGGTGGAAAACCTAGAGATGAAAAGGGTAAGAGAATAGGATAGAGTCAGATACATCATTAACAACAGTCCACTGAGGAAGTGAATGGAAGACCATGAAAGAAGAGAGCACAATGGATAAGAAATCCAACAATGTTTGTTTATGGGAAAGACACTTGAAACAACAAAGATAGAGGATTAAAATATGAGATTGGAGCAAAATCCATTCTGCTTCAGTTAAAAATTTTAAACAAAAAGCACAAGTAGCACTTATGATCTCAGACAAGGCAACAGCAAAAATTGACTCAATTAAAAGATAAGTAAGGAAATTACATTATACTGAAAGATTTCATAAATAATGAATCAGTATGGGTTCTTAACATGCAAAATGAAGGGAATAACATCTCCTTAACTTAAGGGAAAAATAAAAGAATTATAGGAAATACAAAAAAAAAAATTACAATGAAGTGAGGGCTTCAATGTATCCCTTTTAGACATAGAAAAATCCAATTGAAAAATGAGCAAGAAGTTAAGAGTACTATATAATTTTAGAAAAAAATAGATAGATTAGAACTCTAGAGATTACTGAATGGGAATAAAATGAGTCCAAACATTTCTAGGTTACGTATGGTATGTTTACAAAAATTCACTGTATGTTAGGGCTTTAAAACAAATCTTCATAAGCAAAAGGAGAGAAACAAATTATATCATGACTGATTTCTTGTTGTTAAGTATTTCCAGTCATGACTGACCCTTCGTGACCTCCGTTGTGGGTTTCTTGGCAAAGATACTGGAGTGGTTCGCCATTTTCTTCTCCAGCTCATTTTACAGGTGAGTTATCAGGGTTAAGTGACTTTTTAAAAAGCTTTGAAATATTAAACAAAAGCAGTCCCCAATGGAAAGTTTATATTTCTTAACACTTTGATCAAGAAAAGAGAGAAAATAAAGATTGATGAATTGGGCACGCAACTTAAAAACAAAACAAATGAACTCTAGAAAACCATCTAATCTTAAGTCTCCAACTAAACACCAACATAGAAATTCTGAAAATAAAATGAACAAAAACAGTAAATAAAAGTAGGAACCATTTTGAAACATAAAAGGGCTAAAAACGTAACTTGCTTTTTTAAAAAGAGAGAACAAAATTATCAGTATTAAAAAGGGAAAAAGAATTCACAACAAATGAAGAAATAACAAAAGTTGATAGAAATTATTTGGCTTAAAACTAGATAAATAATAAAATAAAATCAATTCTGCGTGATAAAATTCTTTATATTTAAGCCAGTGAGAGTCAGGATAGAAATAAAATAATAAATCATTACCCTTAATGAAAATTGGTATCAAATTTTAAAAAATGCAACAGTAGTAAAGATATTTTATCAACATTTCAAAAAGGTTGTTCCCTATGAGTAGGTTGGAGTTATACCAGGAATGTAATACTGGTTCAAAATTAGAAAGCTAAGAACATGAAGCGATTCCATTAAACAACAGTTATAAAAATAATTACTTCATTATAACAGTAGATGCAAAAAAAAAAACCTTTTGACAAAATATAATCCATTTCTATTTAAAAAACAAATTAGAAAACAAATTTGCTAAGCACTATCTACCTTGCTTAAAAACCAACAGCCAAAACTGTATGTAATGGAGATAAACTAGGCTTTTCCAGTGAGATTAAAGGCAGAGGAAGAATGTCATTTCTACCATTATTATTTGATAATGTGTTAGAAAGGCTAGGTTAGCAGTAAGATAAGAGCATGAAATTGGAGGAACAAACATAGGCAGAGAAGAAAAATAGTACTTTTTTGCACATGACATCATCTGCAAACCATTATATAATACTTTATTTAGAGAATCTTTTAATGAGCCAACTAAAGGCTGTTGAAATAGCACCTTTAGTTTAAAAAAAGTCTTGGTATTTAAATCATCAGCATTTACACATATTACAAACAATGTATTAGAACGAGAGAGAGAACTTTCATTTAAAACAATTACAGACCATATAAAATATTTGGTTGTTTACCCACCAAGACACACAGTGAACCCCTAAAGTTAAAACTACAGAATGATTTTTATGAGAAATTCAACATTACACAAATACTTGTTGCTTTTGGGTGTGCAGAGCCAATATAACAAAAAAGATGATACTATTTAATTTATGTATTTACATGATATCAATCAAACTACTAAAGGATAATTTCGTAGAAATGGAAAAAAGTAACAATCTGGAAAAACAAAATGTTAAAAATCTAAAGCAGGTATCTTTTTTTTTTAAGTGGGAAGAAGTTAGGCCTACTTGTACTAAAAATGTGAAAACATAGGTTCCTGCCAAATGATAAAAAATGCTCTGAGTGAACAATAAGTAGACCAGTGGAAATAAAGGCAACTTCAAGTTTCAACCTCTCATCCTGTTTTTTGGGAAATATGTATTTTAAAAAAGTAAAATGGCAGTTGTTAGGCTTTGGGGAAAAGTTTCATTTATGCATTGTTGGTGAAGCTGTGAATTCTTCCGGTCATTCCAAAAAAGCATTTTGGAACCATAACTCCAAAGTCACTAACTTGTGAATAACTAATAAAGCCTCTGCTAGTCCTGTACTCAAAGAAATCCAAGAAATACTAAAAGGAGACTATGTACAAAAATTTTTATAGCAACTCCTTTTAAGATGACAACTAGAACCTCAGGGGATGCCTGTGTATTGAGAAACATATGAACACTTTTTAGCATTCAAATGTAATGGAAATGTAATGAAACCATTGAAATGATAGTTTCACAAAACATCTGGGAAGACTTGTATGAACTGATGAAGAGAAAAATGTAAATACCCAAAAGGGCATTGTGTAACAATAACAGTATCATAAAGACAAACACTTCATGAGTCTTAAAATCTCCACTTAATGCAGTAACCAAGCCACTAAGCTAAAGGATCACCTGTTACCCACCTCTGGATAGAGATGTGATGGGCAACTACTTTGTTTCCTATTATTTGCTATTACAAAAAGCTCTGGGATAAATATTTTAGTGTATAGGGGATTTTCTTCATGTCATTGGCCTCCTTGGAGATGATAGTGGTATCTAGAAAGACTGGAAAAAGCCTCATCCCAAAGATGAGCTGAGATTTGAATGTAGCTGGTAAGCTAAGAGGCAGAGGGGAGAATTCAAGGCATTCCATGGATATAGATTGTCAATGTAATGCACACATATAGGATCCCAGCATACACAAGAGGGCCTTCTCTACAGGTCCTTAGATCTACTTTTCTAGAAGGAAGGCAACTTTTGAGGGGTTGACAATCTTCTTTAATCAAGTACATATGCCATTCACTTAGTTCAGGGGAAAAAAGTCAGCACCTGCAACTTCAGAGAAAATACAGAGAAATAAAGATCAACAGACAGGGCTTCCAACTGTCTGACCATAAGCAATACAGTCATAGTCACCAGACAGAGAAGCACCAACGTCTGGGTTTTCAAAGAGGTGGGGCGGTGAGGGGAGAAGAGGGGGGCTCCTTAGTGGTTGGCCAGAGTCTCATCTGGCCAAACACTTACAATGAGTAAACCCCAAAACAAAACCTCATCTCAGAGTAAATAGACACTTTTCAGAGCCAGAGGGCATCACAACCTTAGAGAATCAGAACAAAAGGTGTGGGCCTTCCTACAATTCTTACAAAACAAATCCCCCCTAATCAAACTTCCCATAATGGGTGGGAAAGATCTTTAATTCTCATAATTACCATTACAACTAGCATGGCTAGACCACTTGGAGGGGATCAGATATTAAGAAAGCAGAAATATAGGAAGGGGTGATGACATTGAATACCTTTAAATGCCCAACAGAGGACATAATATATGAACTTGGATGCAGTAGGAAGCCAGTGGAGTTGGGGATCATAAGGAAGGTAGTTTGGAGTGAAACGGAGTCAGGAGACAGAGCATCTAATTAGGTGGTTAGTAATGATAGTCCAAGATGAGAAATGTCAAACATCTAATCTAGGGTGTTGGCTGTGTCAGTGGAGACATGGAGAAATTTATGATGGATGCCATGATCATAGAAACAAGAAGATTTAGTAACTGATTGGATATGAGGGATGATTTAGAGAGAAGTGTTGAGAAGAATTGTAAGATTTTGACTGGGAGGTTTGTAGTATCGTCAGCCATAGTAGAGGAGATCACAGTAGGTGAGGATTTGAAAGGGTTGATGTAGAGGTGGAAGATGTTGAATTCTGTTTGGGACATGTTGAATTTTAGATGCCTAAGGAGACATCCAGTTAAAGATTTTCAATCAATTGTTGGTGACATGGGATGGAATCTTCAGAAAGAGAATAGGGCAGACTGTGGATCTGGAAATCGTTTGTGTTAGAACATAGAATCTGGAAATTGTCTTAGATTATCATTAAAACCATGAGGGTTGATGAGAGCTCTAACTAGGAGATCTAAGAGGGAAAAGAGAACAGCGCCCAGCTTGGGGAAGTCTTATGTTTAGTGGCACAGGCACACAAGAAAAAAGTCTACCCACTACCTCTTGCTATCTGATTTTCCACTGTGCTCTCCACCAAACTGTCCTCCTTTTCCCCATCCAGGACAACTGCTTTCCCAACCAGAAGCAATCACCACCCATAATATTAGAACTCCATCCTTGGTAGGATCAACTGTCCTGATTGTTTAGAGTTCAAATCCACCGAATCAGCTATATCCAGCCAGCCTTAGAGCTTCGTTCAAATTCTAGCTTTCCATCCCTTTAACAGGGAGCCAGTGCTTGCCTGAACAGTTGCCATCTATGGGATGTCGCAAGGATTGACCTGTGCTCTACTCATAACCATTTTAACTCCCTTGGACCAAACTGAGACCAGTGCTATTAGTGTGATTAGCAGGGACCATTTTCTTTTTATATTTGTAGTGCCTGGCATTTAGCATAATGCCTGGCACATAGTGGGGCACTTAACAGATATTTTAATTTATCTCACTTATCTATTGACTGAGTCATTTGAGAGTCTGGGTCTCTGGAGATGGTGGTGTTTCTGTCTACTGTAATCACGTCCACATTTTGACTTTCCCCATCACAGTTTTGTTAAATTGTGGGTTGGCATAAGAAGTAAAATGGGAATTTTGGGGGAGTTTTGTTGGAGCTGCAGATGATAAGAGAAGGCCAGCAGGCAACACAGAAAACATACTTTTATTTAACATTGACCTACACGTAGCCTGTGACCAAAAACTTAACCCAAATTTTACAGTAACAAACTGTGAACAGTCCATAAAAGAAAAAGAAAAAAAATTCAGATTTCTTCTCTGGTACTTAAAGTGAGGACCAAGAAATTTTATGTGGATTTTCCAGATTACTGGGGTGCTGTGCCCCTAAACCCACTGATGTGGAAGGGATAATTGTGTAGCGCCTGTCTGTCACGTATATTGATGTTCTATTGTACCAGTAGTGGTTTATTTAAAAGCAATAACTGTTTACCAGATTTACTAAAACAGATTCAAACTTATGTTGAAAAATTATACAACACTTTAAATTATTCCCCTCCCTTTTTCTAAGTTCCAGTCGCAGGCAGCATACTGAAAACCATTTGATACACAAAAGCATAATTACTCAGCCGAACCCTAGTGCAGCCAAAGAAGATAGTGAATTTACAAACAAAATCTTCCCACTTCTGGGAGGATTTGAATTGTTAAAGTTGCTGTTGTTTAGTAATTTCAGTCACTCCAACTCCTTGCAGCGGCCCCACTTAGGGTTTTCTTGGCAAAGATATTACAGTGTTTTGCCCTTCTCCAGCGGATTAAGGGAAACAGAGGTTGAATGACTTGCCCAGGGTCACACAGCTAGTATGGGTCTAAGGCCATATTTGAACTCAGGTCTTCCTGATTCCCAGCCCAGAGCTCTATCCACTGTACTCCATAGCTTCACAAATTGTTACATATCTTCCATTAAAGAGAGACCCTAAAAGCTTATTTGACTCCAATAATGCATCTGTTTGCTGTTGTAGCTTATTTCCAGCATGTGCAGTATATACTGGATTATACACAACAAAATCTTGCTTCAACAGATAGGAAAATTACTTTTCAAAACTGGTAATGAAACCAGACAAATTGGAGGATTCATTTTTAGGTAAGACAGTAGTGAAGCTTGGACTTAAAGAGTTAATTTTCAAGTTCAGTTCGAGCTGTGTTTACCAATCTTTTTCTGTTTCTTCTTGTTAATTGGCACCTCAAATTCTTTGCTAATTAATGGATGGGAAGGGTCAGGTGGCGCCATTCTATTTTGATAATCCTTGTCAGCAGTCTGTGTAATCTCCTTGTTTAATTATAACAAATGTGCTACAGGGGTGCATGAACTTGCAACAACTTCTCCCCCTCGTCGCCCTAGTTCACTGCGCAGAGACAATTTTGCACTTGTAGTTCACCACAATGTATTACGTTTTGTTGTGGATCCAAAGCCCATTTTTGTAAGCTTTTATGCATTATCGCTTCTGTAAAAGTGAGAGTCACTAGTGATATGCACGGATGTATCCCTTTCATACTGGAAATTTGTTAATCTATCCAGAAGAATTAAAAAAAAACCTCTCACCCACATGAGAGAGAGAGAGACAGAGACAGAGAAAGAGAGACACACACACAGAGACACAGAGAGTGTGTGTGTGAGTGTCAGAGACAGAGAGGGAGGGAGGGAGGGAGAGAGAGAGAGAGAGAGAGAGAGAGAGAGAGAGAGAGAGAGAGAGAGAGAGAGAGAGAGAGAGAGAGAGATTTAGCTTAAATAGCAGCATTTAAATTTAAGAGTACTTAATGACTGAAAATATTGCTCTCATGTTTTCTCTGGAAGGAAGCGTCTAGGCAGGAAGTCAAAATAAACTGAAGCAATTTACTTAAGAGTTTGCAAGTTTCAGCTGTGGAGAGAAGAGATAAATGGTTCTTTGGGGGCATAGATATGCACAGGAAGGGTGTTTTTTGTTCATTTTCATTTTAGGGAAACTTTTAAAATTTGCAGCCTCAGAAGTGGGGTTAGGGTTAGTTAGGATAAGGAGAAATTCAAAGCACCAGCATTTTGGTGGTCAGTGGAATATCACGGCAATGTTTCTTACATAATCCAAGCAACGGAGTTATTTATTTTTTTCGGGAGGTGGGTGGGTGGAGGGAAAGAAGCCAAAAAAACACCTTCTTGGCCTGTTTTACATTTAAACTTTGTGGAAAGGAAATAACACCCAATTTATAAGAAAGCCAACGTAAACAAACAGGAGCTATGATAGGAAGTAGCACTAAGGCCAATTTCTAAGGCTCGGTTTCACATTCGTTATTCAGATAAAGCATGCTGTGCTCGGTCGTCGTAGTTGGAGATCCACCATAGCCAGTATATACCCTTCCACTGGAACATCACAGAAAAGCTCTGAATTGCTTGTTGTTTAAACAAGCAAAAAAAGAAGCCGGCGTAGAAAGTTTATAACCACCAGATAACTTGTTCTGTGCAGGTATTGTCAAGATGAAGGGTCTGCTACATTCCTATAGATTTACAGTTCCATTCCTTTTTAAACTGAGTATCTCAGGATTGTGATTTATTCATTTTCGAACCCACAGGATATTTGTTTCTCATCCTGCATTTGGATAGACACGTGGATAAGAGACTACACCTGTGATTGCCTTTATGTAGGGGATTCTCGGATAAGGAGGAAAATCTCTTTCACGATTTAGGGCAGCACCTCTGCAGTTTTAGAGTCTTAGCAGTCTAGAACACTTTACATTACAGAACAGTTTTTTTCTCTTGGTTCTGTTGATTTCACCGTGCATTATGTCATGCAACAGTTTCCATGACTTCCTAAGATCATTGAGCCCATCATTTCTTATAGCACGGTAGTGTTCCATCGCTGTCATATACTACACCTTGCTCAGCCGTTCCTTAGTTGATGGGCATCCCTACAGTTTCCAGTTTTTTGCCACTACAGAGTTCCTGTACACATCTTAGAAACATAAAGGTTCTTTTTCTTTTTCCTTAATTATCTTTGGAAATAGACCTAGTCGTGGTATTGCTCCAGAGAAAGAATTGACAAATAGAAGTATGTATAGAATAATTTTTCACACACACACACACACACACATATAAATGTATGTGTGTGTGTCTATATAATACATACATATACACCTATTTGTGCCTAGTGGTAGCCGTCTCTAGGACGGGGCGGGGGGAGAAGAAAAAAAATTTTGTTGTATTTTTCAAAGAAATAGCAAGTTATGCATAGTAGTTTGTAGTATCATGTACAGTCATCTTTTTTAAATTGAACTGTTATGAAAATGCTTGTTTTAGTTCATAAATTAAAAATAAAAGTTAAAAAATTGTTAGAAATACTAGCCTTTACTAGTGAATTACCATCCTGGAAAAGAAGGTGGGATTGCCCTTGTGAAATGCTAGATCTTTCCAAAAGCGTGTGTGGCGAGGGCAGAGGGAGGGTTACACACGTGCATATTATGGAACCTTGGACGGCAGAATTAGTTCCAGTGTCTCAGCATATGACATTCATAATTTGTTAACTTTAAATAGTCTCTCTTTAAAATCAATCATCTGTGAGCTATAAAAAGGAAAAGGCAAACAGTTGAACAAAGAATAGTAGAAATCCTAGGAAAGAGTTAATTTGAGAAATTTTAGCTCCTACCTTTGTGACTTTTTCATGCAGTTCCCACTGTGTTTATATTTGAAATGGAAGAAAGTACTTACTTGACCTGGAAAGAATGCAGTGTGCCCAGCACAGGGTGTTGTGTGTTCTAACATGTGCTCTTGTGTTTTTAAAGTCTTGTAGGATTTTGATTGGTAGAAATGTTTTATGCTGTGAAGATTTGGGAGGTGGTTTTGCTTTATCAACTCAATCTCTTTCTTAGCTACTTTTTCTTTTTTTTTGTTTAAATTTCCCAAATGGGTTCTTCTAATTCATCCCATGTGGTTTTGGGTTAACCTCACAATTACTTTATGAAATTTAAAATTTGTATCCATTTACTACAGAATCATTCCTTGTTAGCATCTAAAATTGCAGTGTTTTTTTTCTTTTATTACATCAATATAACTTAAATCAATTGTCATTATGCATGATTCTTGATTCCACTTCAGCCAAAAGTTATGTAAACTCTATCCACTGGATATTAATCTACTAAAAAGCCACTCACAATCTCCAGTGACTGACTTTTTGAAATAGTGGAAAGATTAAGAGTAGACACCTTCGGAATATAGTTTACCTTCTCTTTACAGCTTGTGGATTTTTTTGGCATTTATTGATTAAAAGTATTTTCACAGGAAAATCTTGTCAGAGAGACAAAAACAAATGATTATTCTATTTGGAGAAGTGGAAAAACATTTCCCTTTCTAAAAATAAGGCTAAAAATCAAAGCCTTCCGAGTCAATGAACAGTGGCTTTTTAAGAACATTATTGGCTTTGATGACTTTTCTCCACATCTTCCTCACTGGAATGCCTGTCGTTTGCAGATACATAGTCTACTACTTGCTAGAGGAAAAGTTAACAGTGCTTTGTCCATAAAAATGGGAAGGCTCATTCACCTTGGTGACTGTAGTGTGTTTTATAAGGAAAAAAACTATGTCTAAAAATAAACACTGAATGGAACTTCTTTCAGTGCACAAGACCATATGACTTTTCAAGTACTACTTTGTTTTTATTAGCAAGAGAGTATGAATTGAGCAGAAGGAAAGGAAGCCAGAACACTGAAATGAAAAGGATCAGAGGAGCGTAGCTAATGAAACGAACCACATTTTATAATGACAAAGATTAAACAGCTTAGTTTTGAAATCAGAAAACAGTTCTAAAATTATATAAGGCATTGAATTGTAGGACTTATAAAATTACTGCTATTGCTCCATGTCCTGTTGAACATGTCATTTGTAATCCACTGTCACTGATCAAATTTTCTCTCCCCATTTATTTTCTTAAAAGCCTTTTTTTTTTTAGGACTCAACCTGAAATTGAAGGAAATTCTGTGACATGCCCTTTTCCAGATGTCATGTTCCTTTCATTTATCAGTTGCATTAAGTTGGTTGAATCACACAGTATATAATATAAATATAGCAATATGCTGTTGTAATAAAGGAAGAATGGAGCAATATTCAACATTCTCAGATTTTCTGCACATAAACTATAAGACTCGTGTCATTTCCTCTGACATCAAGCCCATCACTGAGTATAAAATACCTTGACAGGAACTGGATCCCTCAGGTGTGACTTTAACAAAATTATGTTGAAACAAATGTGGCAGTGAAATGAGTCCTGCTTGGTTAACTGAAATAAGACAGGATTAATATGAGTCCTTTTCCATATGACAGAGGAAAAGGGAAAATATTATCCTATGCTAGAGGGACTATATGGTAAATTTTAGTAATTGCCTTTTGAGTAAAAATTATATAAAATGTCTTAGGTGTGGATTTAGAAAATGGAAACCACTTTCTGGCAAGTCCATTGTCTAAAATAATAATTGAGGGAAACCATTCAATATGATCATTTTGTGAATATACTGTACGTATATAATTGTATTTCACCTAATTCCTCCCAATTTAAAAGTATTTTTCACTCCACTAAACGATTGTGGTGCTCAGTATCAAGGAAATGTTATAAAATTGCAGGTAAAGCAAACATCCGTTCACATTGCATGTCTCTTCCAAATTCTGTGCTACACACGCATCCTAGTATGTTTACTAGACTGAAATGTCTCTGGTCGCAGTGGGGGAATCAGAATAGTAATGACTCTTCATTACACTGTCTGTACTCTCCTTTTACCACCATCCCCCAGCAATCTCTCTTTTGAGGTTAATGTTGTCCATATTTATTTGCCATTCGAGAGCCTGGTAGCCATTATCTACGAATCTCTAGTTTCTCCCCCAGATCATGATTTCCTGCTTTTATTTAGTTATTGCCCAGTCATGTCCAAGTCTTCGTGACCCCATTTGGGTTTTTTTTTTGGAAAGATCCTGGAGTGGTTTGCCAGTTTCTTTTCCAGTTCACTTTACAGATGAGGAAACTGAGGTAAAGAGAGTTAAGTGACTTGTCCAGGGTCACACAGCCAGTATATATCTGAGGCCAGATTTGAATCCACAAAGATGAGTCTTCCTGACTCCAGGCCCAGTGCTCTATCCACTGTAACATATAGGTGCCCAATTTCATAATAGGGGACTTTAAATAACTTTCCATTGTGTTAGTCTTCAACATATTTCTCCATATTCCACTTCACCTATACACAGGAATAGTCATACCCTTTATCTTGCCATCAGCTCCAAGTATTTTATTTTTGTGTTCCTGAGCTCTGAAATGCTTTTGTCTAATTAGGCTTCTTTATCATTCCATCTTTACAAACCATGACACTTTTCTTCACATGTTACGATCTATAATCACTCTGCTCCTCCACTCCGTTTCTTTTCCTTTTCAGTCTTGACCCTTTGGTAAAGGGATCAACTTGACACTTCTTTCTGCTCTCCAAATCCCCTGCCTGCTTGTACTAGTGCCGATTCCACCTTGCTCAACCTCAATTCAGGTTTATTCACACCAGTTGCCACCTACACTTCTATTCTACACTGCACTTACATGCAGCTGAACAGAACGGGGTCCATTATAAATGTATATTATGTATGTTTATATATGTTATATAATCTCATCTACCCCCCCACCCCATACCCCTTACTGAAGCGCAAGGTAAAGCACCTACTGCTACCCAGTTGATTTTCTATCTCTTTTACCACAGCAGCTATTCCAAAACTCTTCTCTCACACCCTTCTTCCTCTAGACAGTGCCTCTGATTTTGTCAAAAAAGTGATCATCTGCCAATAGACCATTCTTTTTCCCTACTTTTCTCATCAGATCATTTCCCTCAAAGACCTTCTCTTTTCCCATGCACTTTTCCATGCACCGATGATCCACCCTCTCATTGCACCTAGCAGATTGCTCTGATCGTCTGTACTCCCAAACTTCATTTACTCTCTCTAACCTGATTCCTTCCCTCTTTTGAACAAACAAGCTCAAGTTTTCTCATCCTTTAAAAAAATGATCTAGATTCCATCTGGCTACTTATCATCTTATCCATCTCCTCCTTCTATCAGCTGAAGCCCTAGAGATAGCTGCACCAGGTACATCCTCTTGCTCTCCTTACACTCTCTTCTAAACCTTCTACATTCTGACTTTTGACCTCTTCATTCAACTGAAAGCATTCTCTCCAAATTTATCAATAATCTCTTAAGGCTTTTCTTCAGTCCTCGTTCTTCTTGACTTCTCTGTGGCATTTGATACTGTTAATCTCTTCTTCCTAGATTCTCCCCTCTCTGACTTTGCTTGACAGCTCTTTCTTGATGTCCTCTTTACCTCTGACCACTTCTGGGTCTCCTCTATTGGCTCTCATGTCCCTCTCACTGCCATTAATCAGGAGTCGCTTAAGCTCCGTTCTGAATCCTCTTCCCTTCTCTCTGTGTTTTATCTGACATGGTAATCTAATTAACTCCCATAGGTTCAATTTTTCTATCTCTGAATAGTTCCCAGGTCTGTATGTTTAGCCGTAGTTCCTCTCCTGAGTTCCTGTCCTGTTTCACCACCTGCTTATGGGACATTTTGAGCTGGATGCCTCCTGAGCATTTCAAACTCAATATGTTCAAAACAGAGCTTGTTATCCTTCCCTCTCAAACCCGACCCTCTTCTGACCATCCCTCTTATATTCAAGGGCACCCCTATCCTCCCAGTCACCCTGGTTCACAGCGTTGGTGTCGTCCTTGACTCCTCATTCCCATTCACCCCAGCTGGTTACCATGTCTTTTCATTTCGCTTCCGCATCTCGTGGATCCCTCCCTTTTATTTCTACTCCCCAAACCCGCAACCTAGTTTAGTACCCTGTCATCTCTCTTGGAATAGCTGTGAAACTTCCTGCATGATCTCCTTCCATTTTATCTTTTTATATCTAAGTTCCCCTCAGCTGCCAGTTATTTTCCTAAGCTACAGATCCATTACTTGTTATCCAACCTTCTTTGTTACTTGTACTGTTACCTTCTTACTGAAAAACTTCCAGTGGCTTTTCTATGAGCTAACGGAGCAAATCTAAACTTCTCTGTTTGTAATTTAAAGCTCTTTGTCACCTGTTCCCATTGTGTCTTTGTAGCCTTCTCTTGAATTCTCCACCTTGAGGACATTTCCTAGAGATTTCTTCTCCACTCTCTTCATGTCATATCACTCAGATGCCTTCTGCCACTGTGACCTCTTTTATTTTCATCTCCCATGGAGATGTAGATCTTCTCCTTGTGGAGCAGATCCCTCTACCTGCACCAATTCTCCCATTCTATCCAGTCTTCTGTTCCCTCTCTTAATAACTTCTACACTTTCACTTACCATCAGTCTCTCCCTATCTATCAACGGCTTCTTCACTGCCTGCAAACATTCCCATGTCTCTCTCATCCTCAAAAAAGAGCCTTCACTGGAGCCTTCCATCAACTATTGCTTTGTACCTTTCTTACCTTTTGCCTAAATTCCTTTTGTCTCCTCTCATTCTCTTCTTAGTTCTCCACAGTCTGGCTTCTGACCTCATCATTCAGCCAAACATACTCTCTCAAAGTCACCAGTGATTTATTATTTGCCAAATCCAATGACCTTTTCACAGTCTTCACCCTTTATGACCAACCCTCTACAACCTTTGATATTGTCAGTTACCCTATTTTCCATGATACTGTCTTCTCTTTGGGTTTTGGTCGGGGGGTCTAGTCTCTCCTGGTTCTCTCCCTGCCTATCTGATCGCTCATTTTTAGTCTCCTTTGTTGGATTTCTTGTGTCATGCTCACTAGCCATGAACTTCCTACAGGACTTTGAGCTGTGCCCTCTTCTCTCTACATCCTACTTCACTTAAGGATCTTGTTTTTCTCCAATGGATTTGTTTATCTTTTCTAGGCTTGATGATTCTCAAATCTCTCCATCCAGCGAGAATCTCTCTGCTAACCTCAAGTCTTGCATTTTCATGTAAAACTCAATGTGTGCAAAACTGAACTTGTTAACGTTGTCTCCATCTCTCTCTCGGGACTAACACCATCCTCCCAGTCCCCCAGGTTTACAACCTAGGCCTCATCCTTGACTCCTTATTCTCTTATCCAAGCCTGTTGATTTTACCTTTGTAACGTCTCTCAAATATGCTGCCTTCTCTCCTTCAAAAATACCTCCACCCTGGTACAGGCCCTTATCTCCTCACTCCAGAACTGTTTCAGTAGCCTGCCGGTTGCTCTTCCTGCTGCTGGGCTTTCCCTCCTGGAATACATCCTCCACTCACCTGTCAATTGATACCATTTTTTTTAAGTACAAATCTTACCATGTCATCACTTCCTCTTCAATAAACTTTACTAGTCCCCTAGCACCTATAGGATCAAATAGAATATCCTCTATTTGGCATTCAAATCCAGAACCTAGTCATGATTGTTTTTTTTCCCTTTCTAGGAATGCCTTGAAAAGTACAGCAGTGATAAGAGTAAATAGAAAATATTTTCATCATCTAGACTGTTGTCCCACAATTTAGATGATACTAGATGCTAGGCATGTCCTGTGGTTTATCAGAAAAAAATAATCTGGCAAGTATTTGTTGAAAAGGAAATAGCATATGTAAAGGATTTTATGTTGCATAAGAAATGTGATGTCCTCTTCTCATGCCACATTGAGGTTTATGGAACAGCTGTCTTTATACTCAATACTGTAAGATATCCTGTATGTGGGAGGTTAGGAAATTTTAGCTTAGCTGTAGGATTTTGAAGTTGCTTTGGTTGGAACCTGTTTATTGTTATCTTTCTCCCACTTCTTTCCTTAGTTGCTGTGTTTTTCTTGTATTTCAGAGGCAGCTCGATAATGCAATAGGTAGAGTATGAGACCTGGAGTTCAAATCTGGCCTCAGATACTCACTAAATATGTGATCCTAGTAAAATCACTTAACTTCTGTTTGCCTCAGTTTCCTCAAGTATAAAATGGGGATATTAGCAGATACTTCATAGGGTCTGATCCAATGAACTGATATTTGTAAAGTGCTTAGCACTATATGCCTGGCATGTACTAGGAGCTATATAAATTCTAGTTGGGGAGAAAATGTGAGTGTGCAAAATGTAAATGGTACAGAAATGAGGTTACCTTTGGGGGAGCCATTAGTGACTAGAAGTATGAAAAGAAGTCCCCATGGTGAAGCTAGACTTGCAGCAGATTCTGGAAGGGAAGCAGAAGGCAACACAACATCAGCTTTAGGTTATTATATCAAGTTACTTTGCTATTTATGTACATATTTTAGGGAATATGTTTTACCCGTGGTATATAATCTGCCCAGTGTGGCAATGCTGGAGTATGGAATTCTTCTATGGAGATAGATGTCGTTTGTTACTTATTTCTTTTTTTTTTCTTGGCTCCATGCTGTTAATTTTTTTTAATCTCCAAGACATTTTTCTTCAGCTCAAGAAAGTTGGTACATGAACTTTGGGTAGTTTAATAATCTAGATTGGAACATGAAAATGTATTTCAAAATTCTCTTCATTACCGTTTCTACCTATGGTTTCTTTTTGCTAAGCTGAAATGGTAATATAAAACACAAACTACTTTTCAGTGAATTTTTATTTATTGAAGTAATGTTATCATGATTTTCTTTGTAAAGCTGAAATGATTGATTTGCTTTAGGATTTGGTATTCCTGGTGATTGAAGCATCTAGAAAACTTTGCTTTTCTGCTACAACACACCTAACAAGAGGATATTTAAATACATTAAAAGTTAGATCTGTTGTTTTTTCCATTGGAGTGAAGTGTTCCACCGAAGTGTATCTTGATCACTTCACACTATATAGTTAATGGCCTTGGTAATTTTGTTGTTGATGGCGAAATTGGTGGTGATGAGCATTACTTAGTTTACCTAGGTTGTGAGCATGGTAGATAGGCTTTTGCATCATGGAAGCATTTACAACTTGGCAAATAAATATTAAAATCATTCAGAAAATTTCTTCTTGTATGTTTTCTTTTTACTGAATTGATTGGCTAATGGGGCAGAACAGGAAAATAATGAATGGTGGAGAAGATGTGGGGCAATTGGAGCAATGCTTTGTTGGTGGAGTTGTGAATTGATCTAACCCTTCTGGACAGCAATTTGGAATTATGCCCAAAGGGCTATAAAACTTCATACTCTTTGAATCAGCTATACCACTTTTAGGTCCGAATCCCAAAGAGATCATAAAAATGGGAAAATAACCCACATGTACAAAAATACTTATAGCAGGTATTTTTGTGGTGACAGAATTGGAACTTGAGGGGATGATCGTCAGTTGGGAAATGGCACCAAAAAAAGTTGTGGCATACGAATATAATGGAATGCTGTTGTGCTATAAGGAATTATAAGCAAGCAGACTTCAGAAGAACCTGGACTTATAGGAACTAGTGTTGAGTAAAATGGGCAGAACCAGGAGAACATTATACACAGTAACAACCACGTTGGGTGATAACTGGCTTTGATAGACTTAGCTCTTTTCAGTGATACAGAGATCCAGGACAACTTCTAAAGACTCAATATGGAAGATACTCTCCACATCCAGAGAGAGAACTTCGGAGTTGGAATGTGGATGATAGCGTCCTGTTGGCTCTCCTTTTCCTTTGGTATTTTGTTTCATCTTTCTAATGTTCCTCACATTATTTCTAATTCTTCTTCACATCATGACTTAATGTGAAAATATATTTAATATGAATGCATAAGTAGAGACTGCATCAGATTGCATGCCGTATGGGGGGCGGGGGAAGGAGATGAAACAGGAGAAAATTTGGAACTCAAAATCTTATGGAAGTGAATGTTGAAAACTAAAATAAAAAATTTTAAAAAGCTTAAGAGAGAAAAAAAGAAAATAGATTGAATTGTTTTCACTGCTTACTTTTGGACTCTGATATGAAAATTTGAAAATCCAAAATTTGCTGAATGATTTGAGTGTTTATGTTGTTAACACAGTATTTATTTGGAGATGATTAAGTCACATCAATAATATTTTCATAATTATACAAATGAATATTTTTAGATGTAGTATGTCTTTGTAGGTACCAAAATTTAAATCTTTGTAAAAATGAGAAGCAATATGATATAATCAATAGAAATTTGGACTTGGAGTTGGGAAGACCTCATTCAGACAGGTGCTAGTTATGTTTCCCTTGAGCAAATCAGTTATTTTCTGTTCCTTCCTTGGTTTCTTCATTTGTAAAACAATGAGGGTGTTGGACCCTATGGCCTCTGAGATACCTTCTAGTTCAAATTCTATGATCCTATGACTTATAAAGCGATTGAAAATATAGTTATAAAGAATGTAGCTTTCAATAGTATCCATTTCATAATGTCACCTTTGTGTGTGTGGGCGTACATAAGCAGGGTATAATATCCCTATCCTGTTCATGTAAGGACCTGGAGTAACATCCAGCCTCTGACATATATTCTGTTGACCATGGGCAAATCACTTAGTGTCCCAAACAGTTCTCTAAGACTGTTACAGATTAATGGGAGTTGTATATCTTGATAAAATCATTGCTCATTCCAGATGTACATAATGAGTTTACATGTATGATTGGATATCCAAGTAGATATACAGCTAACTGATTATTAACACAGAAAATTTGGTGGTATCCATGTATACCCCTACCAAGTGTTTTGCATGATAAACAAATTACTCACATCTGCCCTAGACAGGAATACTCCTAAAACTATCCTGAAGACTGAGTTTTGGAGTTCCTAGCCTGTGGGAGCCATAAATTAGCCCTGTGTCCACTTTAAACATGACTTCTTACCAGTCTTCTGTTCTCTAGACATAAGACTCATTTCCATTGATAATTCCCCCTAAGTTCATAGGCTCAGAGACAGAGAGAGAGAGAGCTGGAATGAACCTCAGAAGCAATACTAATTTTACAGATGAGGAAATTAATGCCCAGGGAAGTTGAGAGACTTCCAGAAAAGTCACATGTGTTGTCCACCTTGGAGATTGGATTCGAACCCTGGCTCTTTGGCTTCTGAGCCAGTGCTCATTTGACTGCACCAGGTGGCCTCCAAAGAAAGCAGATTTAAAATCCTGCTGTTACCAGCAGTCTACATATGAAATGAAACTTCCTTTCTGCATAGGAGGTATAATTTCAAACAGATGATGCATCAGTTGCCAGAATAAGGAAAGCAAACTCGTATTCGAATGAATGCCTACCAATAATAAATGAAGATGGTCAGTTTGGTTCAGAGGCATTTCAGGCCATGCCCAGAGCCTTTCCCCCAGGAGGTTACATGTCAGATGATTACCATTCCTTTCCAGTCAAAATCAGACATTATTAAAGACAAGGAGGTGCAGTCACTTGCTTAAGAAAGAGGCTGTTTCATTGAGAGGACTTGTACTGGAATTAACTGGTATCATTTTGAAAGCGGGTCTCGCTAATTGGTATCTCTCCATTGAATTGAACTCCAACACCTTTTTCTGTTGATTATTTTCCCAAAGAATAGATCAGCGGGTCAAATTCGTTGGCAAGTTTTGAAATACCTTAGGGGGGAATAGAGAGATTCTAAAATAAAATAAATTTTAAAAGACCAACAACTTCAACAGTTGGTCAGTATTATTTGTAGTATGTGTTGATGTTTGAAGTTAGACACATTATACTGGCGTATTGTAGAAATATCCCGCTGAGTAATTGCAGGGTTCATTATACTGTTGAGGCTGTCAAATGGTATTTATGGATATTCATGTTCAGTGAACCCTTGAACTTGAACTGGTCATTTGTGTGTCCTGTGGCTGAAATCATGTCTCTTCTGAAGTCAGAAGAAAAAGTAGGGGAAAGGGTCCCTTCAATTTTTCAGTAGTTCCTTTTCTACAAAACTGTACCTGCATATCTACTTTTTAACTAATTTAGTGCTTAGCCTTGTACCATCGAAGGGTTAATGTCAAAGTAGTCTTAATTATGAGAATTAACAATTTTTAAAAGTTATATTATTTCTGTAAATACATACTCTTTATCTCCACCTGTATTTCTGTCTCTTTCACACACACACATACACACACACACACTCACATACACACACACACAGAATCATTTCTGATCTGTATGCCAAAGATCAATTAAATCTTAAGCCAACCATCTGCAGAGATTATTCCTGTTAGCTTGTATGTGTGTGTGTGTGTGTGTGTGTGTATGACTGATAATAAATAGTGGTCTGTAATGCTATTGATAGGGAGATCTCCCTACCTCCAGTGGGTTTAAATCTACAACATTGTCCAAATTGATGAGATCACAAGTTTGTTAGAGTATTTAAATACATTTTGTGCCAGACTTGAGAGCTGACACCAATTTCTTCCCCCCCTCCGTGGGCCTTTCTTTGTATCCCTGCTTGGCATATAGCAGGCACTTCATGTTTCTTGACTTGGCAATAAGTTCTCAAGTCCAGGATCCCAAATTTTTTTTTGACATCCTAGAGCACAATTGCGGATCAAACATGTGGCCCACAGGCTCCATGAAGCCCACAGTACTCTTATGGCTGGAACTGGATTCAAATATAATTAGGAAATGTTTACAAAATAAAAAACGTAGTAAAACATAGATTATATCACATTTGAAAACTAAGTCAATATGGGACCCACAGGGATTCTCATATGCATGGGTTAAGGGGCTCAGTTTCTGTTCAGCTTGGTACCATTATCGTGTGTATCTCTACTTAACTCTGCAAGTGTAGAGGTGGCAAAAATTTACCACCTCCTTCATTTTTAAACTTTATCTGAGTCCATATTTTTCCAGTGTTAGTTTCTGATTTTATGATGATGATGTGAGTGCAGAGATGGGGTTAATATTTTCCCAGGACGTAGAGAAGGCTACTATCTCAAGGTGTCATTGCACTCGCACCAACCATGGTACCCACCATGTCACCTTGAAGGAAAAGTACATGAAGAGTCTGGTGTTTGTTTGACAATGAGGTCAGAGTTGGTTGTAGGAGTGATATGTATAGTAGAACTTAAAATACGTGTATCACAATTACCAAATTATTTGGAATCCCTGCCTGCAGTCATTGGTAGGAGGACTGATGTTTCTTCTGGGGAACCATGGCTGTTTATACCTGGCTTTCCCCTTTAACTGTTATATTCTTTCTTTTAAGTTATGTTATTCTACTTAATGGTTTTAAATTTCCCTTAAATACCATCTGATCCAAGTATAATTTTAAATTTAGTGAATTAAAATTTATCAAAATAAAAATAGCTAACATCAGAAAGTACTATAGAATTTAATATCTCAGTACTTACCATTTTTTAAAAGTACTTACCATTGAGTCCACTAGTTTTAAAATAGGTAATATCATACCTCAAATTCTATGACTCGTTTTAGCCAGGCATTCCAAAGCCTGATCCAAATACCTGAACAAAAATATTTTGCCTTTAATTCTTTGAAGGATAAATATGGAAACCTTTTGCTGAGGTGCTCTAGTCAGTCTCTGCTGCTGTAAATTAGAGTGAGAGAGCATAAACCATTGATAAATAGATGCCCATATTTCATTTTATTACAGAATTCACAAACAAAAAATCAGCTTAGGTATAACAGAGGTATACTTTACTTTAGAACAGTACTTCTTAACCTGGATCCCATGAAGTGTTTTTTAAAAATAATTTTGATGATTCTATTTTGATGTACTTGATTTATTTTGTAACCTTATGTATTTTATTTTATGTTTTTGAAAGCTTTCTGAGAAGGGATACATAGGCCTCACCTGACTGCCCAAGGTCTTTAAGGGACAAAATATAAGCTCTTACTCTAGAACTTTGGGGTTTCTTTTGTTTTGATATTTTGAGTTACTTTTGAGTTCCAGTGGATCTCAGGAGATCATTCAGCACTGGAACACCTGAAACTCTGCTGACAGCTCAGAGTGACAGACAGAGGATTCTCAAATCAAAGTGGACCTGGACTGATCTGGATACTTACAAAATTCTCCTGATTTGATTAGGCCTGAAACACAGTTTTTAATTTGTCATGGACATAAGGGTGAATTACTTTATCCCTTACCTTTATTGAATCGTTTGTTTTTATTGGTTGGTTGGAGCAAGTGGATCCAGTCGCCTACATTTGATTTTATATCTGTGACCCCAGGATCACAGGCCTGGCAGCGGAAATATAATGCATAATTGTGTGAATCATCACGTTTAAATGATCCATCATAGTAAGGAATGCTAGCACTGGATGCAGGACTGGGTAACATTTTGTAGTTCTTGACCATGACTCAGGTCTGAACCGCAGTTCCAAGGCAGAGAAGAGTAGTTGTAGTTGAGGGAGGACAGAGGCCTTACGTGGGTAAGGGTCAGAGTATGAAGCAGGGCAGTGACCAGACCTCTGTCTGAATCACACGGACTTGGAAACACCAAAAATCTACAGTCCCTCAGGGCAAGCACTTGAAGCCCAGGATGATATCCCACTCATTCCTGGAGGTGAGGAAAGTGCAACTCTAGTAATCTAAAGTCCAAAATTGTGAATAGGTTACAAAAATGAACAAACAAGAAAGAACTTGACCATAAAGATCTCCTATGTTCAAGACACAAATTTAGAAGAAAACTATTTGAAAAATGTTTATAATCAAAACTTCAAAGGAAAGTGCAGATTGGACACAAGCCCAACAAGAATTCCTGGAAGACCTAGAGAGAGATACAAAATGAGTCATATCCTTATGAAAGTGTCGAATTTTTAAGTACTTTTAAAAATAGGACATCATAGTAAATCAATGGAAAACATTCATTAAGCATGTACTATGTGCCAAACATTGTCCTGAACACTGGGGATACAAAAACAGAAATAAAATAGTTCCTTACAACCTGATGGCTAACATACCATGTATATATACAGCATCAAACTGTGTATATGATATATAAAAATACCATCAGATAATTTTTGGAGGAGTTAAGTGCTATGGAAATATGTAAGCATGGCATAATAAAATATATCAGTATTTCTTTTGAAGTAGTCTGTAAAACCAGTCTAGAGGGTATGGGAAAGACTTGCTTTTTCATTGCAGACTTCCTTTGACATATGCATATAAGCATCCCAGAGTAGTCTCTGGTATTGAGAGGGTGTGACTTACTTAGGGTTATATACTAGTATGTGGCAGAGGAAGGACTTGAACCATGCTCTTTCCTGGCTGAGGTTGGATCTTTAACTTCTAACGATAGCATCATACTAAAAAATGCAATAATCTCTTAGGTTAGGTTAGGTTTTTTAAGTTAGGTCCTGTTTTCTTTGCACTTTACTGACTTGTTCCAGTTTCAAAGTTCATCAGAATTGGAGCCAGGAAGGATTTACTTTGGAGGAAATCAAGAATTTTGGTAATCTTCCTTAAAAGATGTCTCATTGTCTGGTATAAACTGTGCCGACCTTCATATATGACAATTGTGGGTTGCCCAATGAAAGCGGAAATTTGGTGGTTTTGTTTCTGCTTTATGGTAAGACTAATTTGAAAATTCAGTCCCTTGAATACCTTTTTTTAAAAAAAGACCCTCTAGAAATTTACTTATAAGTTTTCAGTTGTATTTTGAAGAATGTTAATTGCAGAGACCAAACGGAAACTTACAAGGAAGCAAGGAAAAGGTGAACAGCTCAGAACACAATGTTGTAGTATTTATTATATAAGCTTTCTTGAAATGGAAATTTGTTGCTGTATATTTTGAATCTCCTCTTACATTCTGCTGTGCATATGGCAATGCTTTTTTTCCTTTCTTATTTTGTATTTAAGTTTTAGTATTTAAATTTATAATATATTTGTTTTTCTTTTCTTATTGCATTCTTAAGTTTTAGTATTTAATTTTAAAATAAAATTTAAAAATATTAATGGAGAATTCAGTCTTGTGTGATTTTATTAGATTAGGATGCAATTGTACTGTAATTTTTCTGAGAGCACAAAATTGTGCTAATTTAAGTTACATACCCCCTCAAAGTTTCATCTTCAGACAGACAATAAGCCTTTTTTAAGTACCTAAGTCTCAGTTATTGTACTGATTGCTAACCACATAAAGAAAGGCAAAAAGCATGTTCCCTGCTTTCAGAAAGTTCATATTTTAATAAGGGAGATGCCATACTACAAACTGCATACATACAAACATTGTAAGTCAAAGGCAATCTTAGAGGAAAGGCAGTAGCAGTGGGGATAGCAATGTGTGTGAAGGGACTAGACAGGGCTTTCTGTAGAAGAGGAGATTTGAGCTGACTCCCAAAGAAGACCGGAGAAGCCAGAAGATAAAAGTGATGGGACAGGGTATTCTAGGAATGGGGGAAAAGACTCAGAATCAGGAGATATTGAATGTTTTTGAGGAACAGAGGCAAGGTCAGTGTCACTAGACCATGGAATACATGGAGAAGTCAAGGGTAAGAAGACTGGGAAGGTTCAAATGGATGATATTGTAAATTATTTTCAAAGTGAGACAGTACTTTGTATTTGATCTTGGAGGCATTAGGAAGTCACTGGAATTTTTATTGAGCGGGATTGGTGAGGAATATGGTTAGATTTGTGCCTTTGGAGAATCTCTTTGGCAACTAAGTGGATGATGGAGTGGGGAAATACTTGAAGCCAGTTGTCCAATCAGAAAGTTATGGAGTAGTCTTTGTGAGAGGTACTGAGGGCATATGACAGGGTGGTGGGTATGGGAGTAGAGAGAAGGGGAATTGTATGAAGGATTTTGTGATGGTAGAAACCAGAGGACTTGGCAACAAATTGAGGATGTGGGGTGAGTGTAAGTAAGGAGTTAAGGATGACATCAGGGTTGGAAATTTGGATCATGTAGAAGATGGTATTTACATTTATAAGGTAGTGAAGTAGAGGGAGGGTTTTTGGGAGAAGACAAGAGGAGTCCTTTTTGGACTTATGTAAATTGTAGATGTTCATGGGATATCCTAGTTTGAGATACGCAAGAGGTAACTGGTGATGTGGTATTGATGCTCAGGAGAGAAATTAAAACGAGATAGGTCAGTTTGAGAATCATCTATTTAGAGATAAGTTGTATTGATAATGCATTTTTGCTTATTGTTAATATAATTTTGCTTCTTAATCAGACAATCTTTCCCATCCATTAATAGGTCCATGTGACTTGCTTAAATCATCTGAATTTTGGATGGCAAAATATAATGCCTCTATTTGTTCCAGGATCCATGACCCATCTAGATTGTAAGGCCAAGGATCCTGGAAGGGTGGAGTGTAATGGCAAGTAAAGTGGGATGTTTTGCTGTTTTTGTTTTAGTATAATCAAGTGCCTCTGATTGAGTTAATCAAGACCCTTTAACTAAAAACAGTCTATGTATTTGTATTGTTAATTATTTTAATGTGCTGCTGAGTTGACCAAATGAGATAGTAGAGGGAGAAGAGAAGAAAGTCCAGGATGGTTTATTGGGGAATATCAACGATTACCTGTTGTGATCTAGATAAGGATTTAACAAAGGAGACTGAGAAGGAGCAGTCAGAAAGGTGGGAAGAATCAGGAGAGAACAGAGAAATGAAACCTGGTTAACAGTAAACAGATTGACATTTGCTACAGGGAAATCAAGAAGGAGGACTGAGAAAAGGTCATTAGATCTGGCAGCTAAGAGATCATTTCTGTCTTTGGAGAAGGTAGTTACAGTTAAATGATGAAGTCAGAAGCCATATTGGAAAGGGTTTAGAGGAGAATGAGAAGCGAAGAAGAGGGACTGGGTGTTGATGGCTTTTTAAAGGACTTAAGTTTTTATTGGAAGGAGAGGTATAGGACATTAGCTCTTGGGAAGGGTTTTTAGGGGTGGGGGAGACATGGGAATGTTAGTAGGCATCAATGAAACTTCCAGTAGATAGAGATTATGGTCTAGTGAGAGTATATAATAGGTTAATCAGCTGGTGATCACAGGGTACAATGAGATCAAGGGTGCATATAGAGGGATTTACTTCACATTTCCTTCCAGATTGAGAAAAGTCAAACCATAGGAAAGATTTTCCTCTAATACATACATATTATTTTTATATTTAAGTTATTTTTGTCATTATCAAGTGAGATTTCTATTATCAAGTGTGTTACTTCAATTGCCCAAGGATTAGTATAAATAAAAAAAAATAATCTTCCAGCCCCCACCCTACAAAGCAGACTACACTCATGCAACTTCAAGTTCAGCTCACTGAGAGGACTTACCAGGACACTCATTTCTTAGGATTCCCTCTCCCCCCAATAAATGAATAGTCAAGTTTTAATTGTGTATGTATTTCTTATATTGGGCAGAGTTATCAGGGAAGTAGGAAAACCATGCTCCTAAAGAGTTAAGTCCTCATAGACTTGGAGGTCTCAAGCTGTCGTAAAGTCTATTTATGAAGCCACTAACACCCAAAGGGTCTGTTTGAGTCTGTACCATATCCTTTTAACAGTGGAAGTCTCCTGTAATATTTATAAAGCCCTTACCTCGTCCTGGCAAAGAGTTGACTTTTAATAAATGCATATTCTCTCCCTTCCTTCCTGTGTCCCATCTGTGTCTTTAGATGTGTCCCAACTCAAAATGGGCATCTTGTAACACATTCACCATCTGTTTAGTAGCAGCTAAGGCCCAATAAAGAAGAAGCAATTGCCTTTCAAAAAATAGTCATTTTCCTCTTTGAAATTACCTGAAAAGTGATTGCCTTTCTTTTAGGAAGGTATAAGTATTGTTTTTGTTGCTTATATCTTATTGTATTCTTATGTGATGACAACTTTTTGAAACAGATACTATCTTATTGAGGTCTTAGTTACCTTAAAGTGTGCACACGCACGTGTGTCTCTGTGTGTGAGATGTTCATGCATGTGTACCACAGATTGCCATGAATTTAATTGCCCGACCAACTTATTGTGATATTCATCACATTTTTTACTTTAAAAAACATAAATTGAACACAGTCAGAATTTCACATGGCTCTCTTAGGAGCTTATGGTTCCAGAAGTTTTGTAATCTTATATTTGGCCATCAAGCATTTGTTAAGCTTCTGCTACTATGCTGAGAACTGTACAAGGTACAGGGGTAGGAAAAAAAAAATCAGTCTTTTAAGATCCTCTCATGTATATATAATATTTATGTGTAAAAGTCTACACGAAATATATTCTCTCTCCATATATGTATGTATTTTCTTTTTGTGGGAGGCGAGGCACACTCCAGCAGCTAAGAGAAATAGGAAAGCCTGCATAGAGAAGGTAGCAGTGCTTGTGTTGAGTTTTGGAGGAAATTAGGGCTGCTAAGAGAAAGAGGTAAAGGAGTGCATTTCAGGACTGTGCAAAGGCAAGGACGTGGAAGATGGAATTTCATGTGTGAGCACTAGAAATAAGGCCAGTTTGGCCAGACTAGAGAATGTGCAAAAAGGAAGTCATACATAATGAGGCTTGATAGGTAGATTGGAGCCAGGTTATGAAAAGCTTCAATGCCAGAGGAGTTTGTATTATTTGACCTTAGAAGAGCTGATGGAATTTGGGTAGGAGAGAAACATGGTCGTCTCTCAGCTTTAAGAGTATCCCTTTGTCAGGTGTGTGGAAGGTAGATTAGAAAATCTTGAAGCAGGAAAATAAATTAGGAGGCTAAGGTAATTGTTGGGTAACTTATTGCATGGTTTGAAAGCCAGGCATAAAAATTGAGTAGTTTCCTAGGGTTAGCAAGTTATTTAGAATCCATTATAATTTCCTTTCGTGTGGCATTATTCTCTCTTTTCATAAATGGCTGATTATGTTCCATCTAATGAGTACTATAGTAATTATAGGTTTACATGCTTAAATGTTTTTAGGATGTTGCCTAAGGCACCCAGATTACCAAGAAAGGATAATTAGAAAAATGCCTAGCCTGTGTATTGAAGTCCATATTTTTGGTAAATAGTTGGGTGATTTCACATTTGTTATGAAATCCAGATAGCTCTTATTTTTTTTTAGCCTAAATTCATGAAAGAGAGATTACTGCTAGTGGTAACAACAGATACTCCCTCCCCTTCTTCCCCCTCCCTGCATCAATACTCTTTTAATAAACAATGGACTCTCCCCCAAATACACTGTGGCACAGCTTTCAGCTTTATTAAGTCAGTCTTGGACACCCCTTTCCTCTCCCTGAGTTAAATAGAGGGAAAGTTTGGCAGCCTCCATGCTGTGCATTTGATTGATGTCCAGAACATGTGAGGGACTTTTGTCTCCTGCTTGCTCTCCATGAGTGCATAATGTGTGAATACTTAAAGAAGGTCAGCCCTTATCACATGTAATCTCGGCCTGAAAGCAGATCAGCAGTGACAGTCATCCCCCATAAGTAAGAACACAAATCATCCTCTATATGCTTTGGACAACTTGTGGGATCATTTTTCTTCTCTTTTTTACCCCTTCTCGTCCATGGGGAACCTTGGCAGAGCTATGAAAGCTGAGAGAAAACGTGCTCAGAATGATGTGCCACTCATCCAGGGGAGCAAGGAATTGTTTATTTGTGACCAAGCAGCTGAAGTGATCTTTGGGTCATTAATGACCAGTGATGTGGAATGCTGAAACTTAGAATGGGGAAGGGGGAGGCATCCAGAAAGCTCGCTATACCCACACTTTGTTGTACTTAAAACTCCTATGCCTCTTAGAAGATTTTTGTATATTTCACTTGTGTATTTCAAGATTTTCCCCGAAATGGAAAACAGTTTATCTGAAGGCATCGTGATAGCTTAACATTTCAGAGAGACAGGGAAGAGGGGAAGTACTTCTTTTCTTCTCCTTGAGTTTCTAATGAGTCTTCAATCTAAATCAGTTCAGAACAAATGACTGAAAAGTGCTGAAGCATTATGTTCTCTGTATACTTTTCTATCCCAAGCATACTTATGAATGTGGGAAATAATTTCTAATAGATAAGCATGGAGAAAATATTTATAACAATAGTTGACCTTGAGGATTCTGGCTACTTTGTATTCATTAAGAAATAAATGTACTTGATTTTTCCGTGTGATATTTTATTACATTTGACTACTTGTTTTACTTAGATGTTTAATTTCTGCTTTTAAATGTAGCATGCGTGTTCAAGCAATGAAAAAGGCAAGTCTCCCCTTATCATTCCTATTGAGGATAGTAGATAACTTTAACTTTCAAGGTAAAAATGTAGAACATTGTTTTCTTTCTATTTAAGAGTAAAATTTTACTTTTATTTGAATGTAGCAGTCAGCCAGGTTGCAGTTGTAGATAATTGAGAGGGTTGAAAAAAATCAAGTGTGTAGATGAGAACTGTGGGTGTGGACCACAGCATATAATATCAGACTTTTCCCAGTATGTTTTGCGGAACTATTTTCTCCCTCCCTTTTAGTCTTTGTTATAATGAATGGCCCTTTGGGATAGAGGGATACGCTGTGAAAAGTCAGTGATATAAAAACAAAAGATATCTCCATTTTTTAAAAGAAAACCAACTGTTTAAAACTAGCCTAGTGATAAAAGAGTGTTGTCAGAATTGAGAAGTTGATGATGAATGATGCTGACAATTCAAGGTGGCACCATGGCCATTTTAAAAATCAGTTATCCGCCTATCATTGTGGACTTTAAAAGTTGACTGGGGTTCTCAGAGATAATTTCCCACCATTCCACTTCATACATGAGGAAATAAAAGTCATGGAACTTAAATAACTTTCTGAAAGTCATATGTTAAGTTCAAAGTACCACAGACATTAGAATCTGGGTGTTCTTATATCTGATGTCAACCTTTGAGCCATTCCTGCTGTCTTCCATTTCGTGACAGACTGTGCCTGCTTGGGGATGTTTTTTTGCCTGCATTAGGAGAGTAAGAAACTCATATGGTTCTAGGTATACATAGTATTTTTGCTTTTAGTTCGGTCTAAATATGTGGGCACTTAAAAATGAGAAAGTGAAGGATTTACTTGTCTAAATGCTCAAATTCCTTGAGTCTGGAATTTCTTTTGAGGAGTGAGATTTAAATCAATAATTTTTAAACCTTGATTGTAAGCATAAGGCTGTTCTGGTGAGAAGAATGAATAATGAATAACGGGACAGATAAGATTCTCAAGCTAAATGCCAAGGGTCTGGCTTAATACAGCTTTGGAAACAAAATGGTTCCTTAGAAGAGCCTGGACCAAGTATTGTAATGCTTTTCTTTCTTTTTCCTTTTCCTTTTTCTTCTCTCCCTTCTTTCCCTGTTCCTCTTTTACCTCCTTCTAGGCTCGTTCCCTGTCCTGAAAGAATTAACTCTTAGCCCTCTTTCCGAATTCTGTTTGAGTTGCATTAGAAGATGAAGTTACCTATGAGAACACATAGTGAATGTCATTGCAGGACTTCCCATTAAAAAAAATGGAAGTGATTGAAATTTCCTTTTCTAGTCTTTGCACTGCCATAGTCTGCCATAGTCTATAGAACAGTAATCATATTTGTTTGATAGAATAAATAAATTGATCATTTGGAAATCTCTCTCCATTTAAGCAGTTAAACTAGTTTGTCCAATTAACCTTACCTTTGAGATTAGTGTTATAGTTAAAAAACCAAGACCTATGGCTTATATTTCTCTGAAGTAGATTCTTATCTTCATATGGATGCACGGAAAATTGAATAAGTAAAAAGTTTGGGATCAAGACTTAAGATAAAGTACTACATGTAATTATCTTGATCATGTGGGTTTCTGGCTTTTCAATTCTAGATTTATAAGCTAAGTTGAAGATCCAGAGATTGATTGTACCAGGTCAGAATCTGTCCTTTATAAGATGCCAATATTCTTTTCTCTCTTTTATTTTTTTTTGGCACTGAAAATTAATTTTTAATGATAAAACCCAACTCAGACTCAGTAATTGGACAACAGTTGGACTTTCTGTGGGCTTGCATTGTGTGGATGTTCTTCTCAGGGGCTGGAATTCTGGCCTCAATGCCAGGTCTTGAGAAGAGGCAAACCTTGGGTACTGGTGATCTAGGAGGACAGCAGTACCTTTTTATTGCACGGGAAGGAATAGGGTGTTTAAACCTTTAAACAGAGTGTTGCTGTTGCTGCTGCTGCTTCTTGGTGTCTGCATTGCTGTCCAGGTCTTTGGCCTTCTTGGTAGCTGCCAGAGCATTTTCCTTCTCCTCAGTTGCTTCCTTAGCTGTTTCAACAAGGTTTTAGAACGAGTTTCACCTTGCAGTTTGGCCAAAATATACTCAAAGTCTGATGATCTCGGTCACATTCTTTTGAAACTAGCCAGGCCAAACTCCTGTATGACTCTGGAGATCCCAGACACACTGGAAGAGACCCAGCCTCCCATCAGATTTCAGTTCAACTATTGTTTTCAGGGTTCACACAGAAAACACATCTTTCTTCCACCACCATCAGGCATAGTTGATGTTCCAGGTGCAAGTGGTCATGGTTTGGTTCTGTGGATCCATGCTAGAGGCCTTGAGGATGTATACCCATTGGACTACATTAACAGGAAAGAAGTGCTCTGCCCAGCAAGGTATCCTCTTGTTCTTTGTTAGAAGCTGCCTATACAGTAGCTTCTGATCAGGACTCAAATCCTGGGGCACAATGCTTGCCATAGGGGCTGGGGTAATGCTGCACAGCAAACATTTGGTCCCAGGAGCTTCTGCTCCAAGAAATACTTTGCCATTTTCCCAGCAGGGATCAAGGTTGGGGCAGTGTCAAGAGGTGCACAGCCTGGGACGTGGGGGTGGTAGGGGAGAGATGGTTCACCAGGCTTGCACTCTCCATCATCATTCCAAAGCCACCACTGCCATAAGTGGGGATATTTAGCTGTGGCCTTTTAGTCTCTTTTTAAAACATATATGTATTTTAAAACATTAATTTAAAATTTTTTGAATTTCAAATTTGAATTTTCAAATTTTATTCTTCTACACTCCATTGAGAATGAAAACAATATATTAATTATATAAATGAAATCATGAAAAATATATTTCAATATTTGTCATAATGCAAAAAGAGCAAGGCATATGAAGACGCTTGCTCCTGTGTCTGTATTTGGTTGCTAAGTTTGTGTTTTTTTTCCCCTGTGAATGGCACTTTTCATTATGTATTCCTTGGAACTGTCTTGGATCATTGTCTTCATCAGAGCAGCTAAGTCTTTGTAGTTAATCATCTTTACAGCATTGCTGTTAACTGTGTACAATAAAAATGTTCTGCTTCCGCTCACCTCGCTCTGCATCAGTTCTTGTAAGTCTTCCCCTGTTTTTCTAAAACCATCCTACTCATCGTTTTCTTTCTTTTTTTCCCTAAAGCATTTCAGCGTTGGTAGCCTACAACATTGGTTAGAAAGATGTGGGAGCTTTAAACTCTTTCCTTTTTAGGTTGATTGCTACCAAGTACAGAGGTACACAGGTAAATTGAGATTAGATTCTAAGAAGCAAAGGAGTAGGTTTAAAGTTGTGGGAATGGGTTAAGAGAATCAAATCTTTGAGCTCTTCCTGAATGAGGTCTCCTAGATGTAGGAAAAGGTTCTTGGGCCAGAGTCCTTTGTGGCTGTATTTCTTGGTGGGTTGGTAATACAGAGCACCAAGGGTACTTGTTGGGTCATGATAACCTTGAATCTCTTCGTGATTGTGATACGGTGTCTTGAGTGCTTGTCATCTGGGGAGAATCTGGCTGGGTGAGCGGAACAGGTCTGTTGTCCAGCAGGGTCTGTTTTCTTTAGGGTATAGAACTGGCCCACCTGTTCACGGAGATAACATGACAGCCAATTAACATTGCAATCCAGTTACTCCACGGAAAGCCCACATGTCATTGCTTCGCATAATTGTATTCTCAATTCCATTTTATCAAAATCATACACCACTACTTGTCCAGTCATTCCCTGATTGATGGGCATGCCCTCAATTTCCAATTCTTTACCACAGCTAAAGGAACTCTTGTAAACAGTCTCCCCCCCTTTTTTGATCTCCGTTGGATACAGACTTAATAGTGTTATTTCTGAGCCAAAGATTTCAAATACGGTAATAAATAACAGTGGAGATAATGATATCCTTGCTTGAAAACTTAAAGTACAGCCCCGTTACAGACAATACTTGCTGTTGATTTTAAATACATGTTGTTGTTCAGTCGTTCATGTCAAACTAATTGTGATGCTTTGTGGGTTTTTTTTGACAGATAACTGAGGTGATTTGCCATTTGCTTCTCTGGTGGATTAAGGCTGACGGAGCTTAAGTGACTTGCTCAGGGTTACACAGCTAGTGAGTTTCTGAGGCTAGATTTGAACTAGATCTTCCTGACTCACGACTCTGTTCCATCCACTTAGCCATCTAGCTGCCCTTTAGAGAGAGAGATACTGATTGTCATTTTAAGAAAAGACTCTATATACCATAATCCATTAAAAATTATTGTAATTCCATTTTGCTAACACTTAATCTTGCTAGATTTAATATGCCTTTCAAGCTTCCTTCCCATTGTCAACTTTACCCATCACCCACATCTTGGACAAACTTGTGTAAAGGTCATACTTTTGTCCAGTAATCACCTCTGTCTTTCCAACCCTACTCATAACCCATTTTCCAGAGAAGCTTGGTTTACCTGAAGGTCATATCTCATAAATTTAAACTATTGTAACAACTCTCATCACCAGAAGACCACTTCTATTGCTTTGAAATTTTTGTCTTGTGACTAGAATCACATGTCTTGGTTATGGTTAAAGGCATTAAAAAATAAATTTGTTTTCAGTTTTCAATAATCACTTCCATAAATTTTAAATTTTCTCCCCCTTCCTTTCCCCTCCTTCCCTCTCCCCTCCCTCCCTGAGATGTCTTGTAATCTTGTATGGGCTCTACACATACATTCTTATTTAACACATTTGCGCATTAGTCTTGTTGCATAGAAGAACTAAAACAAATGGGAGAAACCATGAGAACAAAAAGAAGAAAAAAAAATAATACAAGAGGAAAGTGTCTGCTTCATTCTGTGTTCTGATTCCATCATTCTTTCTCTGGATTTGCATGACATTTTACCTCAGGAGTCCTTTGGGATGTTTTAGGTCTTTACGTTGCTATGAAGGGCTTAGTCCATCAGAAACAGTCCTTACACACTGTGGCTGTTACTGTGTATAATGTTCTCCTGTTTCGGTTAAGGGCATTTCACAAGGGGAAATCCGAAGGATGTAATCTCAACTCTAACTATATGTCATTGATCGCCACTGAGAATAAGATATAAATTAGCTTGCCTGAGATTTTGGTTTGTTATGAAAGATCCTGTCAGTGCTCACTCACAGTCTTTGGTCATTAAGAGAGAGGCCATCGACACAGTTTATTGGTTACTGCTATATTAATAAATTCGTCTTGTTTGGATGCTTGTTTCTCAGTTTACCGTAGTTTTCAAATGTAACATGTCTACACTTTTTAATGTTTTTTTGGTAAAACAGGAATGAGTTTTGTATTTTATCAAAAGCTTTTTTTATGTATCTGTTGATAGAATTACATGATTTTTACTGTTTTTGTTATTAATGTGGTCAATTATGCTTTTATAGTTTTCCTAATAGCAAACCAGCCCTGCATTCCTGGTATAAATCCCACCTGGTAATAAGGTGTGATCCTTGGGACATTTCACTGTAATCTCCTTGCTGGTATTTTATTTAAAATTTTTGCATCAATATTCGTTAGGGAAATGGTCTGTTGTTTTCTCTCTGTGTAATCCTTGGGACATTTCACTGTAATCTCCTTGCTGGTATTTTATTTAAAATTTTTGCATCAATATTCGTTAGGGAAATGGTCTGTTGTTTTCTCTCTCTGTTTTTGACCTTACTATTTTAGTCATCAGAATCATATTATTGTCATAAAAGGAATTTGGTAGAACTTTTTTTTTTTTTTTTTTACCAATTTTTAAAATAGTTGACACAGTATTGGCATTAATTGTTCTTTAAATGTTTGGCAGGATTCATTTGTAAATCAGTCTGTTTCTGCAGTTTTTTTCTTAAGGAGCTCATTATGCCTAGTTTAATTTTTTCCCCCCAAAATAGGGTTACGTAAGGTTTTTATTTGCATTTTTGTTAATCGGAAATTTTTATATTTTTGTAAATATTCATCCTTTTTACTCAGATTGTTAGTTTTACTGGCATATAATTGAGCAAAATAATTCATAGTAATTTATTTTTTTCATCATTTATGGTACATTCATTTTTGAATTTTTCTTTTTGCTAATTTGATTTTCTTTTTTAAATCACATCAATCAGTGGTTTATCTATTTTGTTGATTTTTTTTCATAAAAATAGCTCAGTTTTATCAGTTTACTTTTTTTACTTTTAATTTTATTAATCTGTCCTTTGATTTTCAGGATTTCCATTTTGTCATTTAATTGTAGGCTTTTAATCATATTCTTTTTCTACTTTTAAAAAATTGCATGCGAAATTCATTGATCTATTCTTTCTTTTTTAATGATATGCCTATTTAGAAATTTAACGTTTTCCCTTAGTACTGCTTTGAAAGCATACATAAATTTTCATATATTGTCTCATTGTTGTCAGTCTTTAGTGAAATTGTAGATTTTTTTCCTATCATTTGTTCTTTCATCCACTCATTCTTTAGGATTATATTATTTAGTTTCCAATCAGTTTTTATGTATGTTTTCATGGCCCTTTATTAAATGTAATTTTATTGCATCACAGTCTAAAAAGAGTGCATTTAATGTTTCTGCTTTTCTGCATTTGCTTTTTTTATGCCCTAAAAAATGATCAGTTTTTTGATGGTGCAGTGTACAACTGAGCAGAATGTATACTCCTTTTTCTTCCAATTCATTTTCCGGGGGTCTATCGTATCTAACTTTTCTAAAATTATTTTAATCTCTAACTTTTAAAAAATTTATTATGGTTATATTTATCTAGCTCTGAGAGAAGAAAGTTGAATACTCCTACTAGTACAATTTTACTTTTTCTTCCTATAAATCACTTAACTTTTCTTTGAACAATTTGGATGGTATGCCATTTGATGCATATGTGTTTAGCATTAATATTACTTCAATGTCTATGGTGCCTTTTTAGCAATACATAGTTTTCTGCTTTTCTATTTAATTAGGTTTAATTCTGCTTTTGCTTTGTCTGAGATCATGATTGCCACCCCTGCCTTTATTTACTTCAACTGAAACATAATAGATTTTGCTCTAACCACCTATTTTAAGTCCGTATATGTCTTTTGTAAACAACATATTACAGGTTTTTAATCCAGTCTGCAGTCTGCTTCCTTTTTTATGGGTGACTTCATTCCATTCACATTCATGGTCATGATTGCTAACTTTGCATTTCCCTCTATCCTATCTTCTTCTTTTTTGTCTTCTTTTTTCTTTATACTCTTTTTCTTAAGAAGTCGATTTTGCTTCTGATCATTGGCTCCCTTAAGATGCCTTACTTTTATCACTTTTTTTCTTTTATCCCCTTCACCTCCTATTTACCTGTTGGATTAGATAGATTTCTATATCCAGATAAATACATACATATATGTGTACAGATGTATATGTGTATGTATGGTTTTACCTTTTTTGAACCAATTCAGATCAAATTGAGGTTTAACCATTGACCCCCTCTTCCATATTTTCCTTTCTACCATAAAATCTCTTCCTTTTGTTACCCTGTCATGTGAAATAATTTCCCTCATTCTTCCCCTGTGTTTCCTCTTTTACTAATGCCTCTCTCACCCATCCATTTTTGGGATCATCTCAGGAAATAATTTCATTCTCATGTTCTTTTTTTAGAGTCCTTCTAAGTGCCATAATAATGATAAATTTCTTAGAAGATATATGTATCATTTTCCAATATACAAATGTAAACAGGTTAACCTTCTTGAATACATTGTTCTTTTCAGGTTTACCTTTTTATACTTTGTCTTGTATTTGAAAGTTAAATTTTCTATTCAATTCTGTTTTTTTTTTAAAATCAGGAATGTTTGAAAGTCATCCGTTTCATTGAATATCTGTTTTTTACCCTGAAGGATTATACTCAGTTTTTGAGTAGGTTATTCTTTGTTGTAATCTTAACTTTTTACTTTAGAATGTCATCTTCCAAACCTTCCTCTCCTGTAACATGGTATCTGCTAAATCTAATGTGATCCTGGCTATGGCTCCTTGGTATTTGAATGACTTCTTTCTGATTGCTCTGAAATTTGGTATAATGTTTATGGGAGTTTTTATTTTCAGATACCTTTCAGGAGATGGTAGGTGAAATCTTTCAGTTTCTATTTTACGCTCTAATTCTAGGATTTTCTAAAAATTATTTTTTTTCAAATATATAGATATATATATATATATATATATATATATATATATATATATATATATATATATATATATATATATATATATATACCTTCTTTTATCATGACTTTCAGGTAGTCCACTATTTCTTAAATCATCTTTACTCAATCTGTTTTCCAAGTTGGTTGTTCTTCCAATAAAATATTTTCCATTTTCCTATTTTTGTTCTTTTTGTTTTTTGTTGGGTTTTTGGTTGTTTCATGAAATCATTAGCTTCTATTTGCCCTATTCTAATTTCTAATTAGTTACTTTTGGTCAGTTTTGTTTTTTAAAGAGTTATTTACATTACCATAGCTTTGTTCCTCTTTTTTCATTAGGCTAGTTCTTCTTTTTAAGGAGTTATTTCATTAATTTAATTTTATGCCTTTTTATCCATTTGGCCAATTCTGTTTTTTAAAGTGCTATTTTCCTTAGAATTTTTTTGTTTTTTTTTTTATTTCATAATTTTCTTTCATTGCTCTCACTTCTTTTTCCATTTTTCTCTACCATTCTCATTTGATTTTTAAAGTAATTTTTTAATCTCTTTGAAGAATTCTTTTTGGCCTTGTGTCCAGTTCATATATTTTTCCTTTGAGGCTTTGCTTGTAGCTATTTTGACTGTTCTCTTCTTCTGAGTTTGAGTCGTAATCTTTCCTGTCACCATAGCAACTTTTAATAGGTTCTTTTTTGGTTATTTTCTCATTTTTCCAGCCTTTTTTTTTTAACTTTGGACTTTAAAAGTTGATTTCTGTTCAAATGTGGGAGTGCTGGGTCACTATGTTTCAGGCTTTTTTTGTACTGCTGTTTTCTGAGTTAGTTCTGGGTGTTTGGAAGTTTTCCTTCCAGGGAGAGGTGATGTCATTGCTGTGTCTGGTCCTTAACCCCAAACTGTCCCCACTTCCTTGCAGACAGAAGTAATCCTACCTTTCATGACCCTTCTTCCCTTGAGCCCCACAGAGATACTGCTCCTTAGCACCCTCATCCCTTATGACTCTAAGCTGTCTTGTTTACACTGGAATTGTGGCCTAGAAGTGGATATAGGTAATGGAGTTGCCTAGCAGTGCCAGGTCTGTACCCAAGTGCTAGCACATTGATTCCTTTTAATCTCGTCCAACCAGTTGCCTGATCTCCTTACCATCTATGTTGAGAGCTCCTGAAACTCTCGCTGCTGCTGGTGTTGCATCTACATGGGCTCCAGGGCAGCCCCACCCTGGTGTTACAGACCTTTCCATCTGACCTCCTTAGTTGGCTGGAAAAATGTCTTACCTTTTGTTGCCGCTACGAATTCAGTTTGAGCCACTGTATAAAGTTGGTTGGAGGAAATATTTGAAGACCTTCCTCTACTCTTCCCTCTTGGTTCTTCTGGAAGGCAAGATCCCTGTTTTCAGAGTGAGGCCTCACTTTGGTGTGGTAATAGAGTTATAAGTGGGAAATATTGACAGTATACATTTACTTCCTCAGGATCTTTTTCAGTCTTTTTAAATAATGAGACAACTAAGTAGTTCAGTCCCTTGAAAGAGTTCCCTCATTTTTCCTGCTTCTGATGGGCATCAGTTCATATTCTTCTCCATCTACTAAGGTTCGAATACATACAGAAGTATTCTGTAAACTCATGCTAGGATAATTCTACTAAAACACTGTTTATGCCATGCCATCCTCCTTGTAAAAGCTCCTCCAATGACACTACACAGACTACAAGACAATTTACCAGCTCTTCAGCTTTGAATGAAAGATGTTTTACATCCTTATCATTTGTTATTTTATATTATGTATTCATTATTACATAATATTATACTAATTTCCAGTCTGGAAAACAGCTCTGGATTTGGAGTCAAGAAAGAACTTGTAGCTCCAGATCAAGCACTTACTAGATATGTGACCCTGGCCAAAACATTTAACCTCTCTGATACTCCAGCTTTAAAAATATGGTCTCTAAAATGGAGATAATCTTAAGTCAGTAAGAATTTATTAGATACCTACTGTCTACCAGTCACTTAACCAGGTTCTGGTGATATAAAGAAGGGCAAAAGACAAATCCCTTCCTCACAGGTGCTCACAGTCTCTCGTTATATTATGTACAAAGAAAATCTATTCAGTATAAACTGGAAATAATCTATGGAGATAAAGCATTGAATTTAGTTAGCATTGAAAGTATCAGCAAAGTCTTTTACAGAAGATGAAATTTAAGTTGGAAATTGAAGGAAGCAAGAAGGCAGAATTTAGGAGAGAAAGTATTACAGGCATGAGGGCTAGCCAGTGAATGTTTAGAGTCTGAAGATACAGTGTCTTGTTCACATAATAGCAAGGAGATGTTACTAGATCACAGAGAACTTGAGCTGCTTAAGGTGGTAGAGGACTGAAAAGATAGCCAGATTGTGAAGGGCTTTGAGTGCCAGAGGATTTTACATTTCGTCCTGGAGGTGATAGGCTGACATATCTTGATCTGAGCTTTAGAAAAACGAATTCTACAGCTGAATGGAAGATGGACCGTAGCAGGGACCAGTCAGCAGCATCTACCATTGTCTAGAAGTAAGGTAATAAGGACCTGTGCTATATTGGTAGTAGTGACAGAGGAGAGAAGAGAGAGAGATGGCAAAGATAACATCAACAGTCCTTGACCACAAATTGGATATGGGAGGTGAGTGTGAGGAGTTGAGGATGACAACGTTAAGTAAAGTAGGGTTTGTGGGGAAAGATGAGTTTGGTTTTGGACGAATTGAGTTTAAGATATCTAGAGGACTTTCAATTTGAGATGTGTAATAGTTGGAGATCAAGTCTAGAGGTTAGGAAAATGTTTACTGCTGGATAAGTAGATCTGAGAATTATAAACATGGAGATGATAATTGAAACTATGGAATTTAATGATATCAGGTGACAAGCTCCTGTGTCACAAGGTAGTTATGATAACAGTGTACATTTAAATTGCTATCTACAGTAATTCAGTAAGCATTTATTAAGCACCATTTAGGCAGTTTTATTGGAGCTGAGGAGATACAGTTAAAAGATGGAGTTTGAATTGTATCAGAGAAAACAAATGCATATATAAATACATACAAGGTATTCTAGAAGTCTTAGTGCAGTATTAAAGGTTAAAGCTGCACTCAAACTTTGGCCATACAGTAGGTTTATTCATACAAAAACAATAACACATACAAATATTGTATGTACTTTTTATATATGCTTATCTGTGCATGCCTATATATATGTATCTATAAATTATAAATAATAATTCACATTTATGTTATGTTTGTCTCTTAATTACTTTAAGTATATTCTGAAGGTTTCTGAAATTCAGCACTAAATGTTCTCCTAATTAAACTCAGGAAGACCTGAATTAAAATCCAGCATCAGGCAATTACTAGCTCTGGGACCCTGGGCAAGTTAATAACCTCTCTTTGCCTTAATCCATTGGAGAAGGAAGTGGCAAATTGTTCCAGTGATTTTTGCCCAGAAATGCTCACGGGCAGTATTGTCACATAGCAAGCATGACTTCCAGACTTGCATCTCTGACTGTTGATTCTGACATTGTATGCTCTACCCACGTCTTAGCTTCAGTGTTACTGTTGGGCTTTTAATGTATGTGTGTGCTTGCGCATGTATGCGAGAGAGAAGAAGAGAACGGAAAAAGAGGGGAGAGAGAGAGAGACAGAGACAGAGAGACAGAGAGAGAGAGCGCACGTTGTGTGTGTGTGTGTGTGTGTGTGTGTGTGTGTGTGTGTGTGTGTGTAAGCCTATGCGGCTAAAGAGCTGTGCCACCTTGGAATCAGGAAGAGCTAGGTTTCAGTTTCATTACTACCACATCCCAGTCAAGTTCCCTTAACTCTGTGCTATGGTGAAAAGGACATTCAATTTGGATTCAGGAAAAGGTAGATTTAATACCTGCCTTAGACATTATCTGCATGATCCTGGGCAAGTCCCTTAAATGCTTAGTACTTAGTTTTCCTAAATTACTCAATGATAGGGATTAGATTGGTTCCAGCTCTAAGTCTGTGATCCTACTTACTTCCCATTATTTCAGGCTTTTCTCCAAAGGGAAGCATCTAAAAATATGAAATGAAGTTTCTGTCTCTGACCCTCTTTTTCCCTCTCCCTTTCTCTCTATTGTCTATCTGTCTCTCTCCCTCCCTCCCTCTTTTCCTCTTTTCTCTTCTTCACCATGTCCCTTTTCACCCTCCCCCTCTGTCTCCTTCACACAAATCTCTCTCTCCCTCTCCCTTCCTCTCCCCACATGCACCAGTGAAACCACAGATTTTATCATTATTTTTTAATTGCACTTGTGTGTGGCTACCCTAATGACTGGGAGGAATCAGGAAAGGCTTCATGTAGAGAGTGTTGCAAGAATTGTTTTGTGGCCAGTAAGGATTCTAAGAGGGCAGAGTGGAGGTGGAAGGGCCTTCCAGGGATGATGAGCCCTCACACAGGCAGGGAGAAGGGAGATAGCCTGTCATGTGTAAAGAACAGAAAGAATGTCACTGTGGATTTGTCATAGAATTTACGAGAGCAATGTGAAATGAGGCTAGGATAGAAAGTTTGATCCCAGATTGTGAAGAGTTTTAAATGCCAAACAAAGGTCTTGATTGGTTTGCTTTGATGCCAGGGTAAATGGAGAGATGCTACTGGTCATGGTCCGCTCTGAGCTTTCAGAATATCATTTTGGCAGTGGTACAGATGATGGTCTAGACATCGGAGAACTTTGAAAGAGTCAGAACTGATTGGAGCCAACTGTCCAGATTAGATGTGACGAGGATCATATGAATATGTAAGGGAAAAATGACAGAGAAACTATGGAATTAGAATGCACAAAGCCTGACAGTTGATTGGCTGTATGAAGTAGAGTCAGGAATAAGTGATAGTAGTGGTCAAGCACAAACCTGGGTTACTAGGATGGTGGTTCCTTGAACAGTAACAGGGAAGTTTGGGAGAAAAGCAGATTTGGGGAGGAACATGGTGAATTCTTTTTTCCCCCTTTTTTGGGGGCTAAGGGGATATATTGGGTTTGACATTTCTATGGGGCATTCATTTGAAACGTCCAATGTTGTTTTCATTCATGTCCAACATTAGTAATATCATCGTAATTTCAGCCATTTGCTACGGTAAGTTGCATATATACTATCTCACGATTCTTTCCTTATTCACAACCTTGCCCTGCTACACCTTCCTCCACTCCCTTTAGGGTGCTTTCTTCCCTCCTCTCCATTTATACACAACTTACTTGTCCTTCCATTTCTCATTGGATCAATTCTCACTTCCACTTACTTGGACCTGTATTAACTCCTTTATATTCATTTGTATTTATAGTCATTTATAGGTTGAGATTGCTAGGGGACCATCTAGATCATCAGTGTGTGTCTTTTCTCCTTTTAAGTGCAATCTGAATTTTTCGCTGCTTTTTTCCTATTCTTTTACATCTGTTATGAGTACCAGTATAACCCTTTCCTAGCCAGAAGGCAGACTGACAAATTAAGTCATTAAAAAATTCTTTTCTCCTAATTTTTTTCTGGACGGTGAGTCTATACCTTCTATCACCTATGAAATGAAATGTGATGTCTTTAAGTCAGAATTGTATTAATGGTAGATTTCCTGGTTGACTTGTGAACATTTGATTTTAATTAAATTTGTTCTCTTGGGGGTATAAAGAGAGTGTGTTAAGATGATGGTGGCAGTTGTAAAAATCACATTTAAGAGGCTGTGTTGTTGAGTTCAGGGGAACAGATTTATTTAGTTGGATTGGTGTACTGGTGGGAGACATGAAATTTCTTAAAAACGTGAGAACACTAGTATGGAGCAAGTGAACTATAAAATAGGAATTACATATTGGAGTAAAGAGAAAATATGAAGATTTAGTAATTGAAGTATGGCATTTTTCTCCATGTGCAAATCTTTTCCCAATGAAATTGATTAAATTTGCTGATAACTTTGTGTCTGTTTGTCAATGGTAACATTGAATTTTATTTCCATTCCTTGTTGCTCGTCTATTACTGACTGTGCCCAATAAAAGAATGAAAATAATACGGTATTTGCAAAGTTTGGGATTTTAAAAAGTTTAAAAAATCCTTCAAATATTATTTAAAATAAAGTTATAGGAAGATGCCATTAGATATTTAGAAGTGCAATCACAATTGTACTCTCAAAAAATAATCTGTTCTTATACACATTATAGTTTGATTGATTGAGTTCAGGTGATTGGATGCAATGTTTTCCATTTAAAACAAGCAGCTTAAGATGAGCATCAGACTGTAGTTATCTTCTATGCCTAATCAAAGGAGATACTCCTGATTGAATGATTTGATTATTTAAGGTAACTTTAAATAGGAACCGAGCTTTACTATGTCACTATGTAGTCAGTCTCAAAGGCACTGGCTCCCGCATTTAAAACTTCTCATACATGGGGGATGGGGAAGAAGACAAAAAGGGCTATACCTTGAAACAATGAGTACCAATTATATTTTTTTGTTTTTATTTAGAGTAAGGAAGCATGATTTCCTCAAAAAGTGTCTATTTCTTTTCCTGGAATCCAAGTTCACGCACCCACTAAAGATTGCAGAAGGAGAGCATTTCTAGGCGTTCCTTCCATGGCTTTGGAGGGGGGAGGTGGGCATGCTTAGGTCCCCTCCATGTGCTACATGAAAGATTGGGGGAGGGGTAGACTTGATGTTTCCAGTACAGAAAGCTGAAGCAGTTAAACTGCTTAAATCCCTGCCAGACTGAAGCCTCCAGTGTCCACAGCTCTGCATGGGGGCAGCTAGCTTGTCCTCTTCTCTGGGGAATTTGCTCCAGCGTGGGTCCAGCTTTTGTCATCTTCCTCACGAGGTGATCCACCGAGGTCTAGGTGGTGACAGAACCAGTTTGTAACAGGCTTGTCTTTCCCGTTCTGGTCTCAGGCTCGCTGGCAGGCTAGCTTAGCCGTCCGGAAGATCTGACAAGAGAGGCTGCAGCCACGAAGGACCGGTGACAACAGGCACGGCAGCCAACGGGAGGACGGCTTGGCCGGCAAGGAAGTAGGACCCCCTGCTCTTCTGCTGCGATGGGGTGGCTGGAAGACCCAACCTGGCAGCTTCCTGTTCACTTTTCTTTGCTCATTCTGCTGTCCATGCACACAAGGGGTAAGAAGATCCAGTGTATACTCTGTTCTGGTTTGCCCAGCTGCCAAGCTAGCATCTCACGGGAAGGGCTGTTAGCTCCAGAGAAAAAGTTCAGGACACAAGTTCAAATGTGCCCAGTTTCGAGCCCCCTGCTGCTGCAGCAGTAATGTATTTTTACTACTTTGTCTATTACAAAAGAACTTTCTAAGTAGCCTTTCCTAGAAGAACTTTAAACACATTTACAGAAAGAAAATTTGCTGTTTCCCCTAGCAGTTAAAAAAAAGAAATCTGTTTCAGTGCCTTGACTATCAAGTTTTTTCCCTGTATGTGGAAAATAATTTTATTTTGACAATTTTAGAGGATACATTTTGGTTAGCATAGTTTAACGCTGCATTTTAGTGCATTTATTTTAATGGGTTCTTAATCATGTAATTTTACAGTTGTTTTGACTGTAATTTACAACATTCACTGTAATTATTGAATTTTCATTCAACTTCAAGAGTAAGTTTAGCCTAATAGTCCGTTTAGCAGAAATGTGTTTACGTCCAATCAACAGAAGCAAGAAACGATTTTCTTTTAGTTTTAGTGAAAGAGTTTTAAGAGTAAGTGATTGTGCAGTTTCAAAGAAAGCCAATTTGCCATGGTGCAGAAGTCTGCAATAAATGCACGCAGTGAAGGAGTGATGTGGGTGGAAGGAGACACAGTGGCTTTATGTAATTGAGGCCAGCAGTAAATGGTCTCTGCAAAGCAAGACTGGAATGCATTGACTGTACAATTGCATGTGTAGTATGTGCAATGCAAGTATATTTAAAGAGCCTCCTCAGATCTGCTACTTACAAGAAAAAATAATAGGTATTAGGAACTGACATTTGTTTCTAACTAATTTCGAAGTTATTTCTCAGAACTTTTCAAGAAATTAAAAAGTCAGACTTTTCTGAGGAGATAAATACAATTTTCCAGTTAAGGCATTTTAGTTTGAATGGGAAATGCTTGGATTATTCTTGTAGTGGCCAAACTAATCAGTTCCCTCTTGATTATCTACTGCAGGAGAGCAGATATACCCAAATGGCAGATATTTGTGAAAAAATCTTCTTTTCACCATCAAGAAATATTTCTTACATGTTTATCTTTAAAGTACTATTAAAATGAAAATAACTTTAAATTTCCTGAGCAGAGGCAGTCAAGGTAGAGTTGGAAGGTAAGCCAAGAGTCTGTCCTTTAGTGAAGTCAAATAAATATTCACTAAAAATTTGGTTGTCACCAATCCCCTGGCACCGCCTCACAGTTAAACAACACAAAAAACCCCACAATGAATCGGGATCATTTTGTCTAACAAATTCATATCATAGGTGAAGAAACTGATGTTCACCAATGATTTTCTTGACGTCACAGGTAGTAGAACTGGGATAGGAAATCAGACTCTTCTGATTCCAAAGCCAGTTTTCTTTACACAGGATCCTGTTCCCTTCATACTCATTGTGGTAAATTACCTATGCTTATTTAATACCACATTTTGTGATCTGTCACAAATTTCATATATCTAACTTTCTTATTATTACCTGGTGTTGGGAAATAGAGCCTTGATTGCTTATGGCAAAATGGATCAAGTGTTAGATTTGGAACTGAAGATCTGAGTTCAAATCTCACTTAATGTTGAGTAAGAAGGAACCTTGAAGACCACTTAATCCAGTGCCCTCATTTCACAGATTGGTAAATAGCCCAGAGCAGTTGTGATTTTCCCAAGGTTACATGAGTTAGGGGAAGCAGAGTTGGTCATTGAACATAGACCCTCTTGTCCCAAGGGTATGCCTCTCATCAATATGACCCTTGTGGACACTCCTGGGAAAGTCATTAAACATCTCTGAGCCTCAGTTTCCTTATCTATAAAATGAGAATCATAGTACTGAGGTACCTGCCTCATAATATTCTTATTCAAATGATTGAATAAAATTCAATGAATGAAGTTCAAATGACTGTTTTGAAAGTGTTTTTTCACCGTTAAAATACTGACAATTATTCTGAGCTCTATTAGGAGTTATTAGTCGCAAGTGATTTGAGGAGAAGGGTACTGGTACAATTTATTTTCTTTGAAAAGTATTAATGTAGCCCTCCTAAGACATGAGCACATGACATATTTTAGGAGAGGAATTTACTTTCTAGGAAATGAGGATTAAAATATGTAATATATAATTTTTGGTTCGTAGGATTATAAATTTTGGGCTTAAGGTCCTCGGAGGTCTCTGCATTCACCTCTTCATTTTATAGGTGAAGGAACCAAAGGCCCAAGATTATGGGACTTGAGTAAGGTTACTTAGGTAACATTTTAAGCAGGATTTGAACTCAGATCCCTCGATCTACAGTCAGTGCTTTCTTTTCTTGTGACTCTGTGATACTGACTACCTTACCTAATGAAACCTTATCCAAGTCATTTAACCTTCCTGGGCTTCAGGGTTCTCATTTGTAAAGTGAGCCTGTTAGACTGGGTGACTTTTGAGGTCTTAAAATTGCCTTTAGTAACAGTCTGCAAATATCTAGGAACAATTTAACATTCTCCTTTAGCACCCCCTGTTGGTATTAATATTTTTTTCCAAAAACCCTTGCACAACTATATTTCTGAATTGAGTTAACAACTCACACATTCTCATACTTTTGGATTACTTACAGAATGGAAAATTAAGGGTAGAATGTAATCATTTCACATTTCAGAAGGGTTTTCTATTTTTTCTTAATTAGAAGTTTGCCAGATTTTGTAATTTTGTCTAAATGAAAAACAAGGACAGTTTGCTATAAATGAATTTAATTGATTTAATGATTAGAATGACAAAACATTAATTGAGCAACTGTTCAAGGTAAATGAGTTTGGGTAAGACAAGGTGTTATATCCATGCTGATCTCTCTGTGGATGGTTCTGTTTCCTTGCTTGATCTTTTTAGATACGTAGAAATGCTGAAATGCTGTAAATTGGCCACAGTCGTACGACAAGTAAGCGACCTACCTAGATTAACAAAGTGAAACCCTAAAACTATCGCTAACCTATTTAGCCCAATTGCACCTTTTAGGAAAACTGCGTGAGGAATGAACTTTGGAAAATTTGAAGTATTGTCAATTTTTTTAAAGTTTGATTGAATTCAGATTCTTAAAGGTTCTGTGCACTGCCCTCAGCATTCTGAAAGTAGAAATTATGGAATTCCTTATAATATGGAAAGGAATAATAATATACTCTAATTGAGGGAACATGGTTGAACAAGTAAATATTGCAGTTCCATCTGAATGTTGAATGATAGGTCAAGGTCACTTAAGTCAGAGGTGTCACTCAAAGCCAGATCTCATACAAAACTATGTGGAGAACCAGATTAAAATATAATTCAAAAATGTTTAACAAAATTAATAAAAAAACACTACAACATAGATGATGTGAATTTGTGGTTTTCCAAGTCAATCTGTGCCTGTTGCGATTTGTTTCTCTTTTTTTTAACTAACCCAAACCATATCTGAGCCATAGATCTTTTATGATGACAGGTTACTAGATATTTAGAGAAAAGAACATAAAGGAGATAGAGATTTAGAGGCTCTGAATTTTGTTGGTTTTGGTGTCAACTTAACAAGATTTTATATTTCAAGGGGAGATTCAGTAACTAACATGGGTGAGCATAAAATATTGCATCTATTGGAGAAATTCCTAATATGCCTTCAATTTTAGGGGTCATTTTGCCAGTAATCACTTGTACCGGATTGGAACTTTTGAGACAATAATACTAACATTTATGGCAAATGTGGTTGAAAAACCTATATCTAAAATATAGAATTATAAAAATAAAATTATAGTAGTCACAATCCAAAATAGATAAAGAATCCAAGTATATGCACAGTTTCTGAAAGAAAACTAATATAAAATAATATATATAATAAATAATAATATAAATAAATTCTAATCTTTGTTTGAAAAAAAAAAGGCAAGCTTCCATAATAATTGAAAAGTTGTAAATAAAAATAATTTTGAGGTACCATTTTATAACAACCAAACTGGGAAAAACAGCTAGAACCAATGAAACGCAGTGACAAAATACACTTTCATTCAGTGCCTGTGAAAAATCTATTTTTAGAAGGTTTTTTTAAATAGCGTTCTGAGAGTTTATAGTAAAAATTGTCATCCCTTTTGAGCTAATAATTCTGTTGTTTAAGCAATATGTCTTAAAAGTGTTTAGGGTGTAGGGAGAAGTTATATTTAAAAAATTATAGCAGTTGAAAGTAAAAACTCTTAAGTGTCCAATTATAGAAGAATTTTGAAATAAATTATATAAAATCCATGTAATGGTATATTATTACAAAACATGTCTGCAAAGAAATTGTATAAAATCATACATGTCTCTGTACATACATATGTGTGTGCATATATATGTATACTTGCATACACATATATACTGCAAGGTGAAAAGAGCAGATCTAGAGGAATAGAATATTTCTTATCTAAAATCAATAGGACAAGTAAATGAGAATGAATGAATGAACAAACAAAATTTGGTATATTAGAGGAAGTGACAGGAATGTGAGGGCAATATGCTGAGATTTGTTCATTTAAATATAAATATTTACACTTAATAGTTTATATTATTTGTGTTTTATTTTCACTTTATAACTCACTCGACTGTACCTAGTATTAAAATCCTGTCAATGGTTTTAAGGAATTTATATTACAGTCACTAGGCAAATTTAGCTATTTGTACCAATGTTTCATGAGTTTATTTCTTTTTAAACTTAGAACTTCACACATAATTGGAATCAAGCAAATTTAAGTACAGTAAATATTGAATATCTCATAAAGGAAAGGAGAAAGTAAGGGTATACATACTATTGGAAGAGAAAAATTCATTGTGCTGCCTTCACCGAATGCTATGTTGTTTTGAGACTCAGATGTGATGCTTTTAAAATATCAAATAAGATGGGAACTACAAAGAAGTCCCCTTTCCTTCTTATCACTGTTATTTAAATTTCTTCAAAAGGAATTTAGTTTTGTTGAAAAGTGACAGCTAGATTCCCATTCAGATAAAGAACAGTCCTCTCTGTTGTTCTACTGAGGAAATTGGGGCATCTAGGTGGTGCAGTGGATAGAGGTTATTTTCGTTCTTCAGATCTTTCTTAACAATGTTCCTGGGGGCAGCTTGGTGGTGTAGTGGATAGAGCACCTGTGAGGAGTCAGGAGGAACTGAGTACAAATCTCACCTCAGACACTTGACCCTCACTAGCTATATGACCTTGGTCAAGTCACTTAACCCCAATTGCCTCATCCTGGGTCTTCTCCAGTCATCCTGATGAATATCTGGTCACTGGTTTGAGATGGCTCTGGAGGACAAGTGAGGCTGGTGACCTGCACAGCCCTCCCTCACTCAAAACAAAGTCAAGTGCAAGTCATGTCATTATTTCCCTGATGGCATGGTCTTTTTTGGCAACAAAGGATGAACACACACACACACACACACACACACACACACACTAAATTGACTTGGGGTATAAAATCAAGGGAGAAGAAATCACCACCGTTTGAATTTTTCAGATAAGATATATCTTATTTTCACTGGGTCAACAAAATGAGATTTTCTTGTAGTGCATCTGTGCAATTATGTGTGAAAAGTCAAGCCGAATGATTTGATGAAATTATAGCTATCATAGAGAGAAGACAGACATCAAAACTATGGGCAGATTCTTATCCTTTACTCTAATATTTATTTGAGCAACTGAGATAGTTTCATGAAAAAATAGATGGAAAAGGAAATGAAGGATTGAGTTTCTGAATTTTTTTAAAAAAAGTTTCCCAACATACTTAGTCTTTAAGGATCTTAAATTTATTTTCATTTTAAATATTATATTTTCCTGTTTCCTATTATATTTACTTCTAATCTGTTTATTACTGTTCAAAATTGATTTGAAATCCTAAGAAATGTATTTGTTTTGTTTAGTCAATTCAAGGAAAAATAAAGACTCCAGTCACCTGGGGATAATTACTAGGCTGCCTTCAATGTATGATTTCAAAATGAAAATTAGAATATTACCATTGGACATCCTTTTTAAGTAATTATTTTTAGTGTAAAGTGATCCTAGTTACCATATGGCAAAATATACTGAAAATCCGAACTGTTAGACAGACACAGCTGTTTAAATTGTGGTTGTATGTTCAGAAGTTTTTTACTCGGCTATTATGTGGCATTTCCAACGATTAATCTCTGGTCATTAATTGGCAGTAACTGCAACTTGTGGTGAGTGGCACAGATGTAAGAAACATGATCTTTTTAGCGCTTTACCTGGGAGAAAATGGCTATCAACTTCAGTCCTATGTAAATGACAGTACAGAATATGTATGGTTTCATCGAATTGTTGATAACACAGAAATATATATATAGTGATTTGTTTCAGCTCTTGGCTGAGTAGACATATTTAAAAACCGGCAACATTTATAGCTACAGTGTTGTCACCCAAAGATTAAAAGATGCTAAAGCATTCTATCTTGAAGATACATGATAACTTACAGTATATTTTGATTCACAAATATATATCTTTGTTAATGACCACATGTTTAAATTAGGAACAGCATTTTCCAAAGGTTTGCAGTTCGTTTTTGTTTTTCCCATAGGGTTGTCAAGTGTAAACTATGAAAGTCTTTGGAAAGTTCTGCAATGTAGCTAGGAATTACATATAGGTGTCAACATTAAGTACACTACGATTTTAAGTAAATTGAGATTTTAAATGTATTTCGTTACTCTACTTCTCTGATGTACTTTAATTGTGACGACCAAAGTGTACCAGCATAGTTGGGGTAAAATGGAAAGGATTTAAAAAATCATTACTTTCTCCTCCCAATATTGATTGTTTTCATCTTTTCTACATCAGTTTTTCCAGCTTTAAAATGTTGTTACCAAGATACATCGTACTTTAGAGTATAGGAACGCTCCAAGAAATGCTTCGGATTTGCATCTTTTAATATTGAAAGGTGTAGAAATGGGAAACAGTGTGGTATGGGTAATAGAGACCTTGCCTATATTATAAAGACCTTGGTTCAACACTCATATTCTCTCCTCAGTGCTTTGAAGAAGAAGACATTCTTTTTGTTTTTTATCTCTGTCCTTTCATCTGATACATTAATGGCTGTTTAATTATTAGCAACTCTTTATTTTCATTTTATAACTCACTCTACTGTACTACCTGGTATTAAAATCTTGTCAATGGTGTTAAGGAACATCTTTGTTGTACCTGAGTTTTGCTTTGAATATAACTGAATCTAGCTGACTTTGGCTTCTTGGGGAGAGGGCTGCTACAGAAATTTTGTAAAAATTAATTAATTCGTTTTCAGTAATCACTTCTGTAAGTTTTAAATTTTCTTCCCCTACCTCCCCCGTCTTTCCCCAAGACAATATGCGATCTTATATAGATTTATATATATATACACATATATATATTCTTATTAAACACATTTTCACATTAGTCACGTTGTATAGAAGAATTAAAACAAATGGGAGAAACCATGAGAAAAACCAAATAAAACCAAAACATAAAAGGGCAAATAGTCTGCTTCATTCTATATTCTGACTCTATAGCTCTTTCTCTGGATGTGGATGACTTTTTGCATCAAGAGTTCTTTGGAAATGTTTGGAAATCTTTGGAAAGGTCCTTGCATTGCTGTGAAAGGGAGAAATCTATCAGAAACAGTCCTCAAACAGTGTGGCTCTGACCACGTGTAATGTTCTCATGGTTCTGCTGCTCTCACTCAACATTAGTTCATATGGGTCTTTCCAGGTTTTTCTGAAGTTCACCTGTTCATCATTTCTTATAGATGCTATAGAAATTTAAGGCAGTAGGAGCAGTATCCCTCAATATAATTATACCAGTTTGAAAGACTTGTTATAGCAAATGTTAGCTTCAATTTAGAAAACAGGTAGATTGCAAGCTTGTACGTGCAAGGGACCGTGAAGTATGGTGAATCAGAGCAAGGACCAGACCTGGAATTAGGAGACAAATGTTTAAATGACAGCTCCGACACTGACTAGCTTTGGAATTCTGGGCCTTTCTGAGGCCCAGTTTCCTCCTAAGTGAGTTTGGGATAATATTGCTTGTACCATTGTACAGGTACAAAGAAAGTACTCTGTAAACCCTTAAAGCATTATAAAAAATAGAAGCTGTATAAACTATTTCTTTTTTTCTCACTTAGCACCTAGCCCAATAGATAAAATACGCAGATGGGCTACAAAACCCTGCTTCTCATGAAAAAAAAATCCTATTTGAGATCTTTTAAAGGCACACACAATTTTGAGGATATCAGAACAAAGCTCTCATCTGATCAGTTCTCATTATTTACTTTTAGAAACTATCCTGGCAGCCACATCTAGGGACCAGGGGAAATTAATGTTCATGATAAAACAGAGGGACTCAAAAAGGTAATGAGCACATGCTGAATGCTGGCTTTGGGTCCTTGTTTTACTGCCCTGCGTTATCTAGTAGTACATAGTGTCCCTGTAGCCATCTTCACATCTTCTCAGTTTTAGTGGGAGTTTGTGTGTTTTGGCAAAATTGTATTGGCTCATGAGGGAACAGGGTGGCAGTGGTGATGTTCACTCCCTGTGCTCGAATGGCGGAACCTCTGATGTTCGAGCTGCATTGATGTGATATCAGCCAAGCATGAGAGTCGAAGACAGTCAAGTGCCCTTACGGTCTTTGTAGCTAGCCTTTTTCCCCCTCCTGTAGAAAACATGCCAAGCCCTGCAGAATTCTTCTTTGGCAGGACAAGGGCTAAGTTTATTTTCAAATTATGCTCAGAATTATCTATCTGGTTGCTTGACTTGTGGAAATGATCATAGTCACCAAGTTGGCCAAAGCATAAAGCTTCACTTCATTTTCTTTTTTAGACGATTTTAACCCTGAAATATATTGTTTTTAATTGCAGAAAGTTAGCCAGGTAGCACTGAATATCATTTTGTGAATTTATAATTTGATGTATTTATGGGGATACATCTGAACCCTGTGTTTGATTCAGTAGTTATTATGTCCAAGTGAATTGTTTTCCAGTATCATCACCAGGGAACTGTACTTTTTTGTTCATATTTTAAAAGAGATTAAAGAAGCGAGAGCAATTTACTGCTTTTAAACGTTAAATATTAGCACTTGTGTGAAATATTCATGAAGGAGCTAAGCAGTAATTCATTGGGAGTCCATTAAAATATCTATTCTTTTGCGCATCTGAAATCAGCTGAAGCTTTTTAGGAATTTGCAATGAACCGCACATAGGGGTCTATCCTTTCTTAAGAAGGACAGGATTAAACAGAATTCCATTGACTGAACAAGTTGTCTTTTCTCCTTAGCCAATCTTTTCTACTTATATTTTCATATTGTTATATATGTTCCTGGTACATTAATAAGTGCTTACTGATTGTTTGCACAAACTATCAATGTCTATTTAAAATGACACTATCCATTTTGCCATTGTCCAAATGAAAACCTATGTAAAATGAAAGGAGTTTAAGATGGTTATCCAGCTATAAGATTTCATGCAGTTCTTAAGTACATTATTGGAATAGATATCTGCTGCTAATTTTTGGACTGAATGATTTGAATAAAACACAAGCACATTACCTGAAATATAAGCTCATAGTGACTTTCTGAATACTATTTGTTCTTCGACCCTAACACATTAGCATAAAGAATGCGGTCCTCTATATTTAAAAAAATTAAAATGATTGACATCCATCTTACAAATTTAATTTTCATAAATATTTCATCTCTTTCCTATGCTCAATTTAATCTATCAGAGCCACACACTTTAGAAAACATCTGGTATTGTGCTTAGGCATCTGGCTTTCATTTGTAAAGGGGTTTGGAGCAAATTTCGGGCCTTTGCCAACAATAATATAGCAGTTGGCCGGCTTGTTGGCTTTGGGGCAGTTTCATGCAGTGTGGCATTGGAGAGTCAAGTTCAGGAGCAAGTAATCTGGAGTCTTCCAGACCAGGTTGATAGAACCTGGGGTTTGGGTGCGGGTGGAACACAATAACGCCTTAGGTAAATGCTTCCGTGCCTCAGCATTTTCAGTTTTATGTGTCTTCTCTTTGCAATGGACTTCACCATGCTTTGGAAATCCAATGATGAGACTAGACAGTCCCAGTATTTGGAAGTTCAGGGAATCTTGGGTAGCAGAGTGAGGTGTAAGAGAATATATTCTAATTTAATTTAGTGTAAATACAGTAAATTTAAGTACAGTAATTTAATTACAGTAATTTAAATACAGTAAAACATGGGTGGGTTCTTATGGTTATATGACTATTCCAGTGATAGAATTGAGGGAATCAGGGAAGGTTTGAGACAGAAATAGCTTCTGTGAAATGAACTTCATAAGCAGGGAAGGATTTACAAATCCGTAAATCAATAGGTATTTATGAAGGTGAAGCTTCTGTGCTAGGTATTGGGGTTAAAAATACCCAAGATGACACAGGTTCTATTTTTTCAAGGGGCTTAACATACTCTAATGGAAGTTCAAGATGTGCACCGACAGATAAGTGCTGGGAACAGAGAGTAGTACAAAGTCAATTTAGCCAGTAAATAGTGTACAAGTGACACACTGGGTGCTATCCTAATGAAAGGATATACAGTGAGAAGAGTTGCTGAAAGTCAGTTTGGCTTTTATCCAGGGCCAATCCCTCCTAGGGTTGATGTCAGGAAAACTTCCTAGCAGTTAGAAGTATTCAGAAATGGAGTGGTCTGCCTCAGGAGGCTGTGGGATGGGAGGCTGGATGACCAGTGGTCTGGTACATTATGGTGGAAATTCTCTTTCAATGTGTTGGACTAGGAGGTCTGTGAGATCTTCTCCAACCATCAAATTCCATGACACTATGATTCATTTTAGTCATTTCTAGCACATTTCAGTATGGAAATCTTCCTATTAGGAAGATGTAAATAGAATGGTGAGGGGTGCCTGTGAACTGTAATTTAATCAAATGCACAGATTAGGTATATCCTGGTGCAACATCTTAATAGGAACTCTATCCTCAATTTAATATCCAAGCAATTGTTTTATCGTATTATTTTACATTTTTAATGTTCCCTTTATGATACAGTGAAAAACGACCAGCTTTTGTGGTAGTCACGACAACCTCAAAATAACAGAAGCTCAAGGAAAATTCTATTCAAGATTAGGACTCAGGATCCCTGAGAGCCTCTTTATGCCTCTGACTGTGAAGCCTGGCAACTTTTCTGATTGGTTTTTTTTTTTTTTGAAAGGTTTTATTTGTCAACCAAAAATGTAATAATTTTTGACTCCTTGATCAGTGTACTTTGGAGTTCATATAGCTTGAGAAGAGATTTTTTGTGACCCCATGGTTTTTTGGGAGCATCTTGCAGATGAAAATGAAGTCAGGGCTTCCTTTTCTGCTTTGTTTTTTCCAAGATTGCAGAAGAAAGAATGACATCTGAATCCTTTCTACTCTTTAGTGACTATTTAGACACCTTTGTTGAGTCTGGAACCTGGAAGTGTGATGTCCAGTGAGTGCAAAAGGCTTCTGATTTTCAGTGACCCAGTAAGGACTGGTTTGGCCATCAGTGGTGGCGGGAAATTTCTTTTCCAAGGCTATTGATTACAATTGATCTCTTGTAAAAAATATTAATATCTGGAAATGGATTCCTAGTGTCTGATCTTGTTTTGCTTTGTAAATTTACTGTTTAAATAGTATTTTGTTTTCCACTCTAATTCTTTATAAAACAGTATTCTGTTTATTCAGGAATATTGCCTTAAAGCCAAAAATATCTGAATGAAAAGGAAGTGAGAAAAGAAGCAATCTAAATTCCAAGGATTATTTTTTTCCTTACTTCAATTCTGGCAAAAAATCTACACTTGCAGTTTTTTTTTAAGCTATATAAGGTAAACCCAAACTATAACCATCTATTATATGTACAGTACTTCCTGAAGAATAATTTCCTGTCAAGAAAGAACAGAGATCAATTCACGAAATAGTGAAATGGAAGATTTTTTTTAAATAGGAAAAGTGTTATCACATAAACAAACTTTTGTACAACTTTAAGCCTTGTGGACATATATAATGGTGGTGGTTAGAATGATTCATACCATGATTTTTATGACACAGACAACTTTTTTCCTCCGCATTTAAAAAGTTGATATCACCAGATTTTCTATAAGGAGATGAATTAGAATAATCAAATTTTAGACTTGTGAGGGCCTTTAGAACCTATCAAGGCCAAAGTCTCCATTTTGTAGATGAAACAATGGCTCAGTTAATTTTTAACCTAAGCAGTGAAGATAGAATCAAGGCCCAGATCGCTTGGCTTGCTCTGTCTGCGTCATGACAATTCTTATATCTTGAGTTTTTCCAAAAACAATTTTATTTTTTAAAAATTTTTAGACAAACACTAAAACTTAAATACACAATAAAGAAATGAAAAAGAAACATAATATAAACTTAAATGCAAAAGAAGGGAAAAGTATGTCATGTGTACAGCAGAACATGAGAAAATTCAAAATACATAGCAGTAAGTTTCCATTTCAAGAAAACCTATAGAATAAATACTCTGCATTGTGCTGAAAAATGTCCATCTTTTCTTTGCTTTCTTCTAAGTTATCTTTTGCTCTCTGCTATGCACTTCCAAAATAATTTTATTTTAAAGCTTGAGTCAAAGACTGTACCATATAGACTGAGTTTTTTAAAGCAAAAGAAAGGCTTTGAGCAAATAAGTATATGTGTGTGTGCGTGTGTGTGTGTGTTTGTCCTTCGCTGCCGAAGAAGACAATGCCATCAGAGAAATAATGACATGACTTGCACTTGACTTTGTTTTGAGTGAGGGAGGGACGTTTCCAAGACAGAAAACTAAAAACACTTAAAAGTAGAGATCCAGAGTCAGAGAGAGTTTAACCTTGGTTTTTACATAAATGTGTATATACATATGTTAATATGGGTACACACACACCTTCCGCTATTCTAGCCACAAAAAGTTGCAGAGCATTTTCAATGTCATGTGGATTCTGACTCAGTAATTCAGTGCACATGGGAATGCAGCTGAAGCACAGGCTTCATGTGCCAAAAATAGCTGAGGATTTGATTTTAGGTAAGATGGGAACGTTTGAGGCCGGAAATGGGACAATCATATTGCTTTGCCTCTAGGAAAATCTCTGAAACCAACATAAAAAAAAGGTGGTGCCCTCTTCCCCTTTTCATTCCTTCAGTATTTCCCAAAAGTAATGTTAAGAGATTAACTCAAGTTAATGCTCTAAACAGCTCTGTGGACTTGAAGCAAGAAATGTGATCTGCTTCTGAACCCTGACACAGGAGAGTCCCCCAAGAGTGAGCACTCGCACCCCTACCTATGCATTTCTTAATGCTAAAATTAGACCATTGTTGCGCCTTTCTCCAAAACTGAGTGCCATTTTCACTGTGATTCTTTAGTTGGCACAGTTGGGTTTAGGGTATTGTACCTGGCATCCTTGTAGGGGGTGTAGCAACAAAACTAGTAAGGTGGCTTTTGGAAATAAAATTACCCTTGTGGTTATGCTAATTTGCCCAAACTTTACTTGAGCTGTTTTGGAGTTTGGGGTCCAAGCTTTGGATTTGAATTGCTAGATGAGCTTGAGCTCTTTTCTTCTGTGGTTTTAGCGTTGATTCATTAATCCTTAAGGGCTTTTTGAAAGATGGTTAAGAATATCAGAACAGCTGTTTGTACCTGTATATGTAAAATGATAGAAGAGTTTTCTGAGATATCATTCATATTAGCCTTAAATTTTTTCTTTTTTTTCTGAGTGCTTTGTTTACATCTATATGTCAGTGATCTTTGATTTTAAATGAGCTGTTGCTTCAAGTTGTGTGAGGAACACTCAGAAACCAAGGAAAATGGCATCTGTATTATGTCATATTGGTTCATAATGAGAATCCAGAGAGAGGCAACCTGGTGAATGGGACAGATGACAATCACTGTCTTGGGCACATATTTTCTGTATGATCCTGGGCAAGTCACCTAACTTTTCAGTATCTTAGATAGCCCTTTCAGAATACAAAATGAAGAGCAAATGCCAATTTGCATTGATAAGGGGTATTTCCTCCCTAAGAGTTCCCTATATCAATGAAACCACACATTTCAGTTACTTCCCCCTGCCTTCCCCCCACCCCAAATCCCACAAATGGAGGATAACTAGGTTTAAATCTTGTCTCTTTTAAATTAGCTATGTTCGAAAAAAAATCTTCTCTCAAGTCACCATCACCATGCCTTCCCTTTCCCTCTTGACTGAGGACTGCCCCTCATCCTTTATGCAGATGATAAAGGTTATTCAGTGTCACCGCTCTCTGTTCCTCCATTCAAAGTCTCAGAACCTCCTGAAACCATCCTCTCATTCCTTCTCCTTTTCTCCATTTCTAAGGAAGAGGTGGATCCACTGAATACCATCCTTAAGATTTCCTCTGGTCATCCACTTTCTTTCTGTGTAGAAAGACTTTTCCTATGGACTCATTCCTTCCTTGCTGCCTACAGTGGAACTCTCTTGGTTCTTCTCCCTTCCTGGACATTCCTTCTCAGTCTCCTTTGCTTATTCATCTTTTATATTTTGTTTCCTAACTGTGAGTTCACCCCAAGGCTATATTTTGCTGCTTTTCCCTGTCTACATTCATTCATTAGGAAGCCTCATCAACTCTAATGCATTTAATTATCATTTCTGGAAAGATGACTCTCAAATCTATATACGAAGCTTGAGTGACTCTTCTGAGGTCCAGTCTAGTATTTCCAACTTTCTATTGGATGTTTCAAAGTGGAGGTCCCATAGGTAATTTTAAAAAAAAACTCCCCCCAAATACAGCTCTTTCTGTTTCCTTCAAGACCATCCATGTTTCTGTCAAGTGTACCAGTATTCTTCCAAATACTCAGGATTGCGCTCTCATCCCTATCCACTTCTCACTCTTATCCTGCTCACATACCAATTGTTTGCCAAGTATTCATATTTTTACCTTTGCAGCATGTCTCTCACCTGTCTTCTTTTTAGTGTGGTGTCTGGCGCTTAGTAGGCATTATTAATGCCTTTTCCCCTTCCCCTCCCCCTTCTTTCTACTAACTCTGCCACCAGCTTAGATCAGGTGCCATTGGCTATCCCTTGGACTGTCCCTCTCTCAAATATCTTCCCTCTCTTATCTCTCTTAAAAACTGCTGTCAGTTTTTATTCTCAGTTGCCGAATAAATATAAACTTGGAATATTATGAATTTCAAAAGATGACTTCTTCACACACTCCATCTCCCAACTCTCTGTCTTGGTGCTGAATGTTCCCTGTGCTTGAAATGTATTCCCTTTTCACCTCTATTTCCCTTTTTTCAAAACACAGGTCAGATGATACCATTTATATGCCCAGATTCCCCCCAGAAGCTATAGCTTTCCCCTCAAATTGCCTTATATTTATTATGCATACACACATGTACATGGCATAATATACATGTATGTTATATGTATGTACACATGTATGATATAGGCAAGTCCCTGGACTTTCTTCTAACTTACATATGGATAATGATCTCCTTTGGTGGACAAGATGCCCTGCTGACAATTGGAGATCTTTGATAGAATGTGATTTTACATACGTGTGGTTTTTGTCCTTCCTTTTGGAAGAGGACCAAAATGACATCACCTTGATAAAATCAAGTTTCAGTGTGTACAACGGTGGCTGATCAGACCAACATGAGCTTGGAAGGCTCTACCATACATTGGGCACATAGAGTCCCTGTGACCGTTGGGTGGTTACTCCAAAGGTGCGCATCCTATGTTTCCTTTGTACTGTTTCATTTCTGCTTTGTTCATAGAGCACAGCATTTTTTCTGATGTGGGCACGCCATGCAGAGTGGTCCTGTGCCAAGGTCTCCCATGTTGTGCAGTCAAATCCGAAGTTGTTGAGAGAGACCTTGAGTGTCCTTGTCTCGCTTCTTCTGATCACCATGTGATTGCCTGGTACATTTTGCATTCAAACAGTGTGGCCAGCCCATCAGAGTTATGCTCTCTGAAGTATAGTTTGAATACTTGGCAGTTCAGCTCCAGCAGACACTTCAGTGTCTGGTACCGTATCCTGCCAGGTGATCTTCAGAATCTTCCTAAGACAGTTTAAATGGAAGGCATTCAGTTTCCTGGCATGGCGCTGGTAGACTGTCCATGTTTCACAGGCATACAACAATGAGGTCAGCACAATGGCTCTGTAGACCTTCAGTTTGGTAGTCAATCTAATACCTCTTCTTCTCCAGACTTTTCTTTGGAGCCTCCCAAACATTAACCTAGCTCTGGCAAAGCGTGCATCAACCTCATTGTCAATTTGTACATCCCTGGAAAGTACACTACCAAGGTAAGTGAACTTGCCCACAGCATTCAAAACTTCTCCATTTGCTCTAATTGATGGTTCCACATATGGATGGTGTGATGATGGCTGATGGAGCCACCTGTGTTTTCTTGGTGTTAATTACCAGGCCAAAATTAGCACAGGCAGCAGAGACTTGATCCATAATTTGTTGCATCTCAGCTCCAGAGGCTGCCTTGAGTGCACACTCATCTGCAAACAGAAAATCATGCACCAGCACTCCCTCCATTTTCGTCTTGACTTGTAGCCTTTTCAAATTGAAGAACTTACCATTGGTACGATAGTTGACCTCGATGCCGTGTTCATCCTCATTGAAAGTATTTGACAACATGGTTGAAAAAATGACATACATATAGAACCTAACAAAGATTTTAAAACCCCTTCTAATTTATTACTCTCTTGATCCAAGCAATCATGTGATCATAGATCTAGAGTTAGAAGAGACATCAGATGCTCTCATTTCAGAGAAGTTAAATAGATTATCCAAGTTCACATGGGTGTTAAGTGTTGAAGGCAGCTTCTTTAACCTACAGTACTTAACACATATTAAGTACTTAAGAAATACTTGTTGACTGATTCTGACTCCAGATATTAGAGGTATTTTGATTGTTTCATGATGAATACAAATTTTTCAATATTTTTTCTGTGCCCAATATGGGATCACTTATATGTGGAAATATTTTGTCTCCTCTGCTTAGCTAGAAGAGTTCAGAATCACATATGACTTTCATTTTCTTCTCATGGAAGGCCGAAATGGTAAATGCTAAAAGTTCATTGTAATTTACTTCAAAATATTTTCTATACCTAAAAATGGAGCTACTGACAGAGTATGCTTTTGTTTTTTTTTAAATGGCTAAATTTTAAGGTAAAATTTTTTATCTTCCTTTCTTTAGATCCTATGTCACGTTTTATAATAACTCTTCCTGCTTAATGAAACTTTTTATCCCTGGTTCTAGGCATCAGGCATAGTCTTTCCCATTATTGAAGACTTACCTTAGAATCTCACCTGCAACAGCTGCAGTCCAATTTAGGGGAAGCCGGTGCCTTTCTAATACAGCTGTTGCTCCTCTTGTGGGAATCTGTTAATTTGTCTCTTAAGTCCTCATCTTTGGTTTCCTCTACAAAGAATAAATGAATCTGCCTCAAATCGCTTGAATCTATAGAGGCCAAGTGTATTAATGCCTGAAAGAGAGACTTCCCACCAGTCTTCCACTTACTGATATGATAAAAATGACTTTTCAGTTCTGGAGAGCATTTGGAAAGGAAGGAGGTCCCATTGAAAAATTCTTTTTTAAAAATTTAGGGATAAGCCATAAAAAAACCACATTTCCCCGGACTACAGTCTTATAATTTTTCCGAATCAATACTACAGTCATTTTGGTTTCTCTGGCAGGGTTGGTTTGGGGTAGGGGAGTGGGAGCGATAGGGAGATGTTGTTTTTATTTTTTTTTAGAGACATAAATCTGCTCAGATTGTCACATACAATAACTGACTTTCAAGTTTACAAAACATCTTAAATACATTAATTTATGTGATCCTTACTACAGTGCTGTGAGGTGCATAACGTAGTTATTGGTATGCTCCTTTAAATGGATCAGGAAACAGGTTCTGTGAAATTACCAACATGGCCCATAGTCGTATTAGCTAGGACCATTCAGGCCTTAGTTATATCTCAGATCTGTGAAGGCAAGGAAAAACTGCAGGGATACCTTGGATACATTCCTATACTGTGTTGGGAATCTGTATGCCCTGTGCCCAGTGTAGACTAGGAATATGTAATTTCTCCCTAATACACACATGCATATGTATGTATATACACATGCGTACAAGCATACATGTATGCATGTGGCATTGTGCAACATGCTGGGGATCCAGAAAAAAATCTCAGCCCCTACCTTTAAGACATAAAATCTAATAAAAGATATTGACTCCATAAATATTTGAAGTATGGCATAGGACAGATTGTGATAGGCAGTGGAGAAATTCAGAAGGGCAAGTACGTCATTTGAGGACAGAGAGAGAGATCACGTTCAGCTATAGAAGGCTTTATGGGTCAGGTAGCACCTGACAAGAAAGATTTCAAAAGGCAGAGGTAGTGAAGGAATCCGTTCTGTGAAGGAGGGATGCTTTCTTTAAATGTATGGAGTTCAGAAGAGGACCAGAAAACCCCAGATACAGCCACGCAGAGCCAATGCAGGAGTAAAACCACAGGAGAAGGCAGGACGTGAATGGGGACTAACTCGCAGGCCTCCTTGTTTGGGGTGAGAAATGGACGAAAGAGAATAAGGTGAAACGAAGCTGGAAAAGTAGGTTGTAGGTGCGTTGTGGGAGGTCCCTGAAGCTCAGGCTAAGGAGGCTTAGCTTTTATTTTGACATTAACATAACAGAAGGATTGAAGAAGGAAGGGACGCAAGGTGTCAGCACCAGTGAGGAGGCTGTTAAAATAGGTCAGGTGAGAAGGAATTAATTATAAGCTGAATTTAATTCGCCATTAAGCATGTGTTTTCCTGTTAGGTTGTTCTTCGGTGTGTTCCGCTCTTTGTGACCCCATTTGGGGTTTTCTTGACAGACACAGGAGTGGTTTGCCATTTCCTTCTCCAGCTCATTTTACAGATGAACAGTTGACGCCAACAAGGTTAAGTGACTTGCCCAGGGTCATAGTAAGTGTCTGAGGCTGGATTTGAACTCAGGAAGATGAGGCCCAACACTCTATCCATAGCAACATCTCATTCATTTAATGAGTGCTTATTATATGGCAAGAATTTTGATAGGTGAAGGGCTATAAAAATAAAGCAGCCTCTGCCTCTTACAGGTTTCCTGTGGGACCTGCTAGCTGAGCTGGACTCTGAAGGAAGCGAGAGGGTGGTGGTGGTGTTGCCTTATGTTTGACTCTTCTAGACCCCGTATGGGGTTTTCTTGGCAAGGTACTAGAATGGTTTGCCATTTCCTTCTCTAGTGGATTTACGGTAACAGTAATTAAGTGACTTGCCCAGAGTCACACAGCTGGTAAGTGTTTGAGGCTGGATTTGAACTTGGGTCTTCCTGACTCCAGACCCAGTGCTCTATCCACTGACCCACCTAGCTACCTCCAAGGTAAAGGGAGCTTAAGTGGAAGGGAAAGAGAATGGATGTCAGGAATTACTGAGTTCGAATTAGAAGGACTTTGCAAATGATTGAATGCGGAGAATGGTTGTAGATAAAGTAATAGTGGCCCCATCTATGAAAATAAGAGAGTTGGAAAGAAGGAAAATCTTTGAGCTTCTGCGTAGGAAGGATTAGCACTTGGTGCTTGGGAGCTAGGTATACAGATGAGGGTGATAGGAGCAAGGAAATGCTGATGTAAGTAATGGGATTATTTGAGATCAGCAAGATGCTAAAAATAATCACGCTATCTTCAGAGTTTGGCTCAAATTCCATCTCCTTCAAGAAACTTTTTTCCTGCCTGCCCCTCAGTGGGATTGCCTTCTCTCTGAAATTATCTATAGTTTACCCTATGTATCTTATACAATAGTACATAGTTTATTGCATGTTACCTTCCCCATTGTAGTATGAGTTGCTTCAGGATTGGGACTCTTTTGCTTTTCTTTGTATCCCTAGCACAGGGCCTGGAATGTAGGAAGCACCTAGTAAATACTTGTTGACTTGATAGTATCAAGGACATATTTTTACCGTTGAAAGATAATTATGAACTAAGGCATAGAGGACCAGTGTTGGAGTACTGGTCATGTAATTACAACAAGTCATTTACCCTTTCAGGGCCCCAAGGAATCAAAACTTCAAGTTATCAGTGTGTTAGATATGATCTAAAACAAATTGACTTCTAGAAACTACCTTAATTCTGAGAACTACCTTGCCTATAAACAGTGCTAGTTTAGAATTAAGGTCATAGACAGAAAAAAAAGAAGCATTTGTAGTTTTTCTAGCTTGATAGAGGAAACATTTCCCATATAAATGATCACATGCTTTGGAATAGAAATAGACCTTTTTCATTCTTCAATTCTCTATGGAACTATACAGAACGTATTTTTTTAAGTTTTTCATTGGGCGTGTGTAGACAGTAGTAGATTACTAATGATGCGTGTACATAAGAGTTTACTTTAAAGAAATCATCTAGAAAAATATTCAGTCAAAAATAATTCAGTCTCCTTAAGTCATGACGTTGAGAGATAAACCGATGAGCGGTCTGGATGTAACTTTGGTACCCATGAAGAGTTAGGAGACTAAGGAAAAGGTCTCTACTATGTTGAGTAACTCTTCTCTGGTAGATTTATATAAGGTTAGGAAGAAGCATCACACTGGCTCAGGAACTTGTTAGAATAGAGTCTGTACTCTTGGAAATGGTCAGCAGGTTGATGTTTGCATAGCTTTATTGAGATATTTAGCAAGTATCCATTGGGCAATGTTTAATGCGTAACTGTGACCTATTACTATGGCTCTTGGACCTTATTTTTTTATTTTAATTTTTTCATTACATGTAAAGACAATTTTTAACATTCATTTAAAAAATTGAGTTCCAAATTTTCTCTCCCTTCATATCTCCCTCCCTGAAATGGTAAGCAATTTGATATAGGTTATATATGTACAGTCATGTGAAACATTTCCATGTTACTCATGTTTTGAAAGAAGACACAAACCCAAAGGAGGGGATAAATAAAGTGAAAAAATACCATGTTTCAATCTGTATTCAGACTCCATCAGTTCTTTCTGTGGATGTGGATAGCACAAGTCCTTTGGAAGAATTGTCTTGGATCATTGTATTGCTGAGAAGAGCTAATTCCTTCACAGTACAGTATTGCTGTAACAGTTACAGTGTACCATGTTCTGGTTGGGCTCACTTCATTTTGTCTTGCACCTTATTAAAAATGAGTCAGTGAGGAAGGAAACAGGAATGGAGACTGTATAATATTTATATACACACATATATGTCCATATATAAATACATATATATATGCATGCATATATACATATACACATATATGAGAAGTTATATAATAACATTCAGTACAAATGTCAGATGCTTCATGAAGTTCAAGGAGGATAAGATCTAAGGAAAAGTCGTTGAATTTGGCAGTTAGAAGGTCCTCAAGGACCCTAGCCAGATTGGTTTTTGGCAAAGTTGGAAAGGAAGAAAGCTGAATGACCAAAGGTTAAGGAGGAAGGGGCAGTGTGGAAGACAAAACAGTGACTATAAAGTTCTTCCTAAGACTTTTGGCGGTAAGGGGGGAGATTACAAGATACGATGTTAGATAGGGGAATTAACAAGTTAAAGGAAAGGCAGATATTCTTTATATGTTTGATAGGGGAGACATAAGTATCTTTGTGATAGAAAAAAGAGTCAGTAGAGAGATTTTAAAAATGTGAGACAAAGAACAGTTACTGGAGCAGTTACACGGATGTGGAGAGATGAATGAGATCAAGGACTCAAGTAGAATGACGTAGCCTGAACAAGAAAAAGCCATCCAGTAAGTCCCCAAAAAGAGTCTATTGAATCGAGATCTGGTCAGTTGTGACATCAATGATGAGTGAAGGAAAGAGTTCCTTCTAGAGCGACCTGACAAGCAAAATCAATGCAGACAACTCTTCTGGAGCCATTTAATGTTGCTGCTCCCTCCTCCCCAACCCCCCACTATACACCTTCTAATCAGTCAGGTAGTCCATAGCATCAAGAAAGCAATAATTTTCCATCAGCCTACTCTCTGAATGCTAAAATGAAATAGTCTTGTATTTTTATACTTACTAGTGCAATTTTCTGACTTTATGAAGAAGATTGCATTTTTAAAAACATAACCTTATTGCTACCTCACACTTTCCATTAAGCAATTTATCCTTCTCCAAGGAATATAATTTCATTTAAAATGAAAGAGAATATAAAACTTGACAGTTGTTAATTTTAACTTGTCAGATTCTCTGAATTCTCAATTTCAAAACCTTTAAACATTCTCAAGTTGATTCCATTTAAAAAAAACTGCAAGGTTTTAAAAATGTTTACATTGTACTAAACAAAATGAATGATGTTGACAAATGACATGATTTTGACTTTTCCATATTTTGCATTTTTACTTACATCGTTTATGTTTGTATGTTAAACATTCAGATACTGCAAACAGGACAGCACAGCTCCTATGTCAGGAGCCTGTGCCTATGGCAGTGATGAGAGCTGACTATTTTTCCTCATTTCTGATTGAAATTTGACTTCATTTGTTTATTTTGGACTCATGACCCCTTCTGCGATTTTCTTGGCAAAGATGCTGGAGTGATTTGCTATTTTCTTCTGCTAGTTTAACAGATCAGGAAACTGAGGCAAGCAGGAGTAAGTATCTTGACCAGGGTCATAGAGTTAGCAAATATCGGTGGCTAGACTTAAACTCAGAAGATGACTTAAACTCTGCCTGTTGCACCACCAAATGGCTATGTGGCATTTGCTCAGACATCTTCTTTCTGATTTTTGTTGGCTGTGATAAGAAGACCCATTAATTTCGACATTGCTTCAGTCCTCTTCCCATCCTCAAAATAATATCATGCATTATGAGGAGGTATTGCCCGCACGTTGGAAAACTTTGCATTATTGTAACAGAAATACAGCATTGCAAAAAATTGAAGTGTTTCTGTTAAATGAGGGGACAAGGATTATGTGTTCCAGATCGCCGGAGTTGTGTTGAGCAATGTTACTGAGATTTTTTTTTTTACTCTTTTAAGTTTCCATAAATCTATACAGAGGTGAAGAATAGAGCTGTTAACCTACGGTAGTATTTGTAGCAATAAAAATGGTCATGTAAAACGTCTACTCATCTCTTACTTATTTTAATGGTCTGTAATACAACAGATGTAGCATTTTGCTAGTTGGGAACAGTAAGGACTTTTCAATGCATTTCTGTTCTTTGCCTCTATGTCCCTCCACCCCACCCCCTCTTTTTTTTAATGAGGTACAAGAGCTAGAAGGCAGAGGTCATCTTAAATAGGACCAACCCTGTGTAAAATTGTCTCCAACAGCCATTTTGAAATAACATCATTAATACATTATAACCAAAATCCACTAGGAAGTCACAGCACTTCTTATAATGTATGTCCAGTCACTCAGTTATAACATTTATAACGTTGTTGCAATGGAAATAACTGGTTCCTGAAAAGTTATTGGGTTTTCTTTCCCTTCAAATACCGTGTTTTCATCAGACCAATTAGTGACTTTAAAGTGGATGTATCTGTACTTTAAATCATTTTCACCTTTCCTTGGCTGTGCTTTTTGTCAAAAGGGGATATGAATGCCAGTGAGTTGTGGTGGCTTGTGACCATTTATGGTGGGTATCACTTGTTCATCTGTCAACATGAAGTTATTTTAGGCAGAGCTTAATATTTTAAAGCCTTGATTTGAACTTTTTTTAGTGTTCAGAGAGTAATTTCCCTAAGCTTTTGGACTTCTATAAAAATGTCTAGGATGGCACTTAGTGTCCTTTTTTTTTAATGTTACCTTAGATTTCCCTTTATCAGGCCCTCAATTGTAAAAATGTAAACTTCACACTGATTGATCAGTTTAGAATACAAATGAAATCAAGAGTTTTTCAGCTACATTATTACTAACTAATTCACTTCAGTTATATAATAGTTGGTTTTATGTGGTCTTACATAAACTTTCTGAGTTTAATCATTCTGTATGTATGTGCGTGAATTGATGAAAAAAAATCTCAAGATGAGAAAACATCATTTTTCTGTAAGCCATTTGAGATACTTGAGGGGAGTGTTCTCCTCTGTTGTCAGCGTTGTTTAAGAAATTATTCTGAACTTAAATGTCAAATAAGGTGAATATTTTCATGTATAAAGCAGAATAGAAAAATAGGATGAAATGTAACCAACCCTTGTCACTAGCACACCTTTTCCCCTCAAAGGCAGGAAAACAGAACCACTGTATCAAATATATATAGTAGATTGATCTGAAAATTTAGACATAGTTCTAAATTACTTTCCAGAATGCCAGTACTGATTGACAGCTCACAGCCCCTCAACGATTATCCTTTTCACTTATGAGAAGGAAGTTGAACGTTCGAATTGTTTTAAGTTGCATTTCTCTATTTAATGATTTGAATTTTTTCCTGTGATCATTGACAGCTTGAATTTTTTCCTTTGACAATTGCCTGTTTCTACTCTTTGACTATTTACTTTTTGGCAATGACTTTTATTCTTATTATCTGAATTAATCCCTTTTGTATCTTGGACATCAAACCTTTATTTGAGAAAACTGCAGAGTAGACTTTTCCCCAAATTAACTATTTCCCTTCTAATTTTAATTATGTTAATTTAATGTCTTCAAAAATGTTTTAATTTTATATACTCAGAATTGTCTTTTATCTTCTGTGATCTACTCTGTCTCTTATTTGGAAAAAAAACTCTTTACCTATCAATAGACCTGTATATCACCTTCTTGTTCCTTTATATCTAAGTCATTTAAGTCTATTTGGAGCTTATCTTACCATAAGATATGGTAAGAAATGTAAGACTAATTCTAATTTCTGTTAGGCTCCTTTTCAATGTTCCCAGCACATTGTTCTGAGGTGTGAATCTTTGCCTCCACAACTGGGGCCTTTACATGGATTGACTTGTTTGCTGTTACGTTTATTTGCATTTTATTTTCATATCAGTTTTGAAAAATGTACCATTAAACATACAATTTTTAGATTCTTTTCTCCCTATAAAATTTTTTTCCCCATAGAGAGAAAATAAGCAATTATTCTTGCTTCCAAACTCCTTTCATTGATCCATGATCTTGCCAAGAGTTGAACTCCTATAATACAAATCACCATCCATGCAAGCTTTGTGATCCTGGATAATTCTCATTTATAGTCTTCCCTGAAACTTTTATAGATCCACTAAGGCTGTGAGAGACCTTTCTGTAGATCCTTTAATATTTTTGGATGCCATTTGTAATGCCATTGCAATATGCACAGTAGGCACTACGGATATGCATGCACGTTTCCAGGGTAAATTGACAAAATATAAATGTTCTTCCTCAAAGATGAAACCAAAATATTTATTCAGATATCAGAAAACGGAATCCATCATAGTGACAAAGTAATTCGTATACGTTGTCAATGCAAGCAGTATGGCCATCCCTAAGCCTTCCCTCCATTAGGCCTCCCCATAAGCAAGCTCCCTTAGGCAAAATAGCTCCCTCTCTCGCTCATGCTAACTGCTGTGCTCTCTCCCAGCTTCACTGCACTCTCTCTTCCTACTCCACCCATTTGACAACTCCTCTCACCATTGGCTCCATGTGACTCAAGCTGTGGGCTGGGTTATAGCTCAAATCAGGTCATATGGGTCTATTAAGAGACAGGGAAGGTCTTCAAATTTCCTTACCATTACACCATCATAACATTTTGGCATCCATTTATTATTACAGGATTTGCTGTAGGAATAGCACTTAACATTAATCATACTGAGTGGATTTTTTTAAAGATTTTTTATATTTTCTATTTTCAATGAGCTCCTCTTCTGGTATTACTTATTGGGATCAAAGTTAATTTTTAAATTATTTTAGTGGTGCTTGTTATCCTGGAAAGTTTGTAGGATCTTGTTTGGATGTGGTAGATGTGACTTCTGTTTTATATAGGCTGAAATGGTGCTTGAAGGGGAAAGGGAGGTCATGTGCTATCCTGACTGCCCAGCCTATGGGAAGTGTTGTCAAAGATTTTGGTAGAATTCCCACTGGTCTACTAGAAGGTCTTTCTAACTTAGCATGACTGGTGGCCAAGGTGTGCTTCCCCCAGCTTCCCCGCCTCTTTTTAAGGCAAAGTTATTTTTTATTGCATTTTATACCCTGTGAGTGTCCTTTTGCCATCAGACCTCAAACTTGAATCCCTGGACTGGCCTGAATCAAGCCTGCTTCCAAATAGTATCATAGGTTAATAATGATGATAATGACAGTAGCTAAAATTTGTATCAAGCTTTAAGGTCTACACCACATTGTGTTTATCTCATTTAGATAGAGAAGTGACTGGGGATCAGTTAATGTAACTCCTTTGTTTTACAGATGAGAGAGCCTTGAAAGCCATAGATGTGAAGTAACTTTCCTAAGGCCATGTTAAGGCCAGAACTAACAGAGTTGCCAGATGAACCTAAGTCTTCTCACTCCAAAGCAAGCACTGTTTCCATTGAACCGGCTGCCTCATTCTCTCTTTCGTTACCTGTCTTGCCTTTCTTTTGTAGCAGTGTGTTTCCTTGATGCAGTGTCAGAGAGGATCAGATTTTGATTCATGGCTCTGCTTCATTACCACATGTGTGACCTGGAGCATTTTATTCTTCTGCTCCCGTTTCCTCATCAGTTAAATGAGAGGACCAGATAATCTAGTTGGAATGCTCAATTTCCTTCCAGATACTAACCCGTGATCCTATGAAAAGCATTAGATTTCATCCTGTAATTCAAGCAATTGTTCTTCTTGATAATTTAAATACATCTGTCTTACCAGTAGTATATGACTCAGCATTCACTACAAGAGTAAATATTCTTTGGTGTTTGTGTATATTGAAGCCAAATGACCATTTTTGCTTTGCAGCACCATACAAAAGTAAAGCTATCATAGCATTGTCACTGTGTCAAAACTCACTTCTTTTTAAGATGGAGTTTATCTTTATAACTCACACCACCTTAGGTTGCCAAATGAAGTATAATCACTTTCAGTCATTCCTTTCTTTTCTTCGTGAGAAACAAATAGAATCATAAGTATTAGGAAATACCTTGTTATAAATCAATTAGACAAATTTCTAGAATTTATAAGACTCAGTAAAGAATAGTTTAGATTATGTGTGTGATGTTCATTTTCTGTTACCAGGTTCTTATATTGGGGGGAGTTTGATTAATTTACAAAGAGGCATTTGCTTACTTTGTGTCTAACAGTACAAATGGAAACACATTGAGTTTGTTAAAGAAGTCAGTCAGGTAACATTTATTAAGCACCTACTATGTATAAGGTACTATGCTGAGTGCTGGGAATACAGATGCAAGCAGAAAGAAACACAGCCCTGCCTTCAAGGAGCTTATATTCTGCGAGGGGGAGAACACATAAAAGGGAGCTGGAAAGGAGAGAAAGAGAGGACAGGGTCCCCACATGGGCGTAGAAGAGAAAGTCCTGTGAAGATGAGTCAGAAGGGCAGCCTCGAGAGGAAGGAAGACATCCTTGGCCTGGGCCTCCTCCAAAAATGGAAGGTTCTAAAGGAAGCAGGCACTTAGAGGTAGAGACCAGAGATCTTTGGTTCTTATAATAAAGGAATCATGGGAAGAAAGAATCACTAAATTTTAGTCTTATAGGAGACTTCAGAGGCCATCTAGTTCTGCCAAGTTGTGGGTTCAGACTTCTTTCTCAAAGGAGACCAATGATGTCAGGAGGGTGATGTCTTACTTGCAAGTGAATTGGATTTAAGTGCGGCAGAGCTGTGCAGAGTCATCAGCCGCACTCTACTCCAGAGCCATTGGAGTCCAGTGACAAGACATAGGCCAAGATGAATTCCAATCATTGTATACATCAGACTCCTCTTGAAGATTTCCAGGACAAAGGCATGTACCTAAGAGAACCTCTTGAGGAGTCTAAATTGTTAGTAAACTTTTCCTGATATTGGGGCTAAATTTGCCCCTTTGGTGCTTTCATTCCTGGTTCTGCATTTTGGGGCCAAACTGAAAAAAATCTAGTCACTCATTCCTCCATATGACAGCTCTCCAAATATTTGGAAAGCTAACATGTTCATCCTAAGCCTTCTTTTTTCTAGGTAGGCTCAACATGCCCAGTTCGTTCACCAACTTTCATTGGATGTAGGCTTTGGCATTTATCCAGATGCAAAAGTTCTATCCCCAGAGATACTGAGTCAGATATTCTGGTTAAAGATTTTTGGGGCTCATTCACATGGTGGGGAAGATAAATATACATATATAATGCATTCTTGCCATCTCTATAACTTTTTATTATCTATCCCCTTTCCCCATTTCTGGAGTCTATGCCCTATTTGCCTCTGCCTCTAAAAATCCTTAACTTCCTTCAGAAATCAGCTCAAGCTCCATTTCTGTCTCTCTGTCTGTGTGCGTGTGTGTGTTGCATGCCCCAAGACACTCTCTCCTGTGCCTCTTCTCTTCTGCTCTCTCCTCCTTTCTTCTCTTTCTCTCCTTTTTGCTTCTCCCTCTTTCTGCCTCTCCCTTTCTCTACATGAAGTCCTTGTTATTTCTATGCAGATGACACTGTAATAAGCCCTGTGACAGGACACAGATATACCAACACGTGGTTTTTTGGTGTTCAAGAAACTTGCGATGGAGAATCCAAACAAAAGTAGGGAAGTTAAACAAAATGTAGCTAGCAGTTCAAAGCAACTGGATGATGAGAAGCGTGTTGTATATTGTGAAAAGTAAGGACGATTTAACTGGAATGTAAAGAGTAGGAAGAGGCATGCTCTACTGTAACAATGCTTTTGGGTAGTTAGGTTAGGGCCAGGTTGGGAAGAACTCCAAAAGCCAGAGGAGTTTATCTTTGATCCTGGTGGCAGTAGAGAATTGGTAATCTGTTGGTGTTGGATGAAGCTAAAATCTTCTACTGTACTTTCTACTTGGTTGTGTACCTATTATACAAATGACATTTTAATACTGTGTTTAGATAGAGTATTTGTATAAAAGATGGTAGCAGTCATTTTTGCCCTCATCCCTTTCATCTCATTTGCCTGTTAAACAGATTGAAGTACATTTAGTTTTATAAATTGTCCATGTTATTTAGAAACAGAGTTAACAAATATCCGCCCTGGCATTCACACCTTTAAACAGATGTACTTGGTTAGGGTGAGACTTTAATTGTTTTTAGAGAAAGATGCTTGATCTTTGGTCTTTTCTAATACCTTTGCTATTAACTTCCAAAAGATGAGGCATTTTCCTTGCCCTCAGAGATCCTCTGCCCTACATGTCTCATAGAAGTATTTCTTTCTCATTTTCTTTTGCTCGTTATAAAGAACAGAGCATTAAGGACAAATGAAATATTGTAGGCAATGCGGAGATTTACATCTGCTCACTTCAAGAGAGGCACCATGGGGTTGATTAAATACTTTGTGTTTCCTTAAATTTCTATGAGAAAGATTTTTTCTTTGAGCAAAACTGGACTTGAATTCTGGGTACTATGTGAAGGGCACTAGCCTTTCTTTCCCCTCTTTTAAATCCATCTATCTTAAAGTATTTCCCACTCCCCAGGATAATCAATAACTCTAAGGCTGGTTCTGAACGTATCCCATTTGTATAGAACAAAGGAAATCATTGAATAATCTTTGCAATTTTTCCAACTTCTGTGGAAACTTAAAACTATAAATATTTTATTAGTAAAGACCAAGTTCAGAACTAATCTTGAACTCTCCTTTACTAAGTACTTCCATTGGTGCGATCACAGCCTAACCACACTTTTTCATTCAGTTCATTCTTGCCCGTATCCTTCCATAAATACTCCAGGGAAGATCTTCTCAACCTTCAAGAAGCTTTCATCTGTGGTTGGAGGTGTTAAACACATGGCTACCTGGCTGTATGAGATCCGCAGTGCTCCCAAGTGTACTACAAACTACACTAAAATATAATTGTATAAAAATACAATAAAACATGGATGATGGTCATATGTGATTTTCTAGGTCAGTGTCCAGCTGCAAGCATTCTTATGTAGGGTTTAGTGGCCCCTATTTCTCTTTGAGTTTGACAGCACTGATCGAGGGTATTTAGTGTTCTGTAAATGCCAATGGCACCCATTTATTTTTCTTCAGTCTTATATTACCACCTGACTACCCTGTCAGGTCACATGTCTTAGAACTTACGTGTAAGGCACTGTTGATAATGTGTTATAGCCTACAGGCACCTACCATGAGTCACCTACATTTTTGATACTTCGGAAATGTGATGTTTCTTGCTTACACAATATAACACAACCAGAAGAATATTAGTGTTGAAAAAATAGGCTCTTTTCTCCTTGGGATACAGCTCCATTGACCAAATGCCGTCCACTCTCTGAAGGTGAGGGCAAGCCATACATCTGAAGCTACTTAAGTGGCTTCCTTTATAACTTCCCTATTGTCAGTGTAAAAAGATAGAAGGAAAATTATTGTCAGTCAGTGAATATACCATATATCAGGGACTGTGCTAAGCACTGCGGATTCAAAAAGACCTTACACTCCAGAGGGGAATTAGCAAGGAAACATACACACACACACACACACTCACACACACAAAGAAATTATATATAGGAAAATAGGAAACAATATACAGATGGAATTAAGAGGGATCGGAAAAGGCAAACGTTTTATTTTTTAAACTGACAGATGTTTTGTCTTTGCAGTGTCAATTTTTCAGTATTTATATATCGTTGAATGCTCCAGGTCTTACTCTAGAAAAACGTGTGCACTTTTGCTCCTTTCCCACTCCCCAATAAAAACTCGTAAGTCATTTAAAAGTATACAACTAGGGATAAAAACTAGGATGCTTTTGAAACTATCATGGAATTTGTATTTTGAAATTCAAATAAAGTTTGTAGATTTTAGGAAAAAAATGAATACTGACTTGAGCAGCTACTGTTAAAAAAAAAGCGGGGGGGAAACCTCAACAATTTTTATTGCAGGTCTGACCTTTCTCCTTCGTTAGACTTTATTTATTTGGAGGGTGAAACCAGTAGTTGAACAATAAGTTGTTTTCAGGACAGAGTTTCCTTACAAAATAAGTCATTTTTTTTTCAAACCAGAAATATAAATCATATGGAATTCTTGCCTTTAAAAAGATGCCTGAAACTTCTGCTTCCAGAATGCCCCTCCAGGTATGCTGGGAGAGTTGAATTATAAACCAACCAGGGAACATGGAAGGTTGCCTGGCTAAAAAAGTAATTTATGCTAAACTATAGTGAATAGTTTACATTTATTTGGGTCTCCTGGATTGCATCGTTCTGTTGGTTCTTGGGTCAAATTTATAGCCCACCCTTTCTAAACATATTTCCTGCATCCAGGCAGTAAAAGAACTGGATTGCTATGTGTTTGGAGGGAGTGGTAGCGAAACAATTTTACAAAGTAGTGTTTCATCTGAAAATTAAAAGCCTTTGCAAAGATGACATGGTAATGATTTAGCTACACCTAGTGGCTTATTAAATAATCATCACAGCAGTATGATTTTACTCTGGCAATGTGTGGCAAGGCTGTTGAAACACATTCTTAATAAAACAAGAGGATAATTTATCCAATATATATCATAGAAGAATGATTTCGGAGTTTTCTCTACATGAATACATGTATTGATATACAATGCTAAGCATTTCCACCTAAGGTGTTTGGTCTTGTCAGAGTTGTTTTACCTTGGTATTTGACTTTATATATGTATATGCATGTGTCATAATCATAGAACTACCATATGAGGTGTTTGTTCCAGTCATGTCTGACTCTTCCTGATTCCATTTGAGGTTTTCTTGACAAATATACTGGATTGGTTTGCCATTTCCTTCTTCAGTTAATTTTAGAGATGAGGAACTGAGGGCCAACAAGGTTAAGTGACTTGTCCAGGGTCATACAGCTAGTAAATATCTGAGGTCAAATTAAAATTCAGATCTTGCCAACTGTAGGCCTGTGCTCTATCCATGGTGTTATTTATGCAGGGCTTTAAGGTTTGCAAAGGTCTTTGTTATCTCATTTTATCCTTATGATAACCCAGTGAAATCGGTGCTATTTTTAACTCCCATTTTACAGATGAGGACATTGACAGTAAGAGAAGTTCATCAACTTGTCCAGGGTCACAGATAGTTTCTGAAGCAGGACTTGAGATCATGTCTTCCATTTTTAAGTCCAGTGAGCCCCATTATCCTTTAGGCTACCTTGCTTTCAGTAAATTATCTATTTCTAGAATTTGATTCTTCGTCATCTTTCTTTCTCACATTGTCACTGAGGAGCCTCCTGATCCAAGTAAGTGAAACTCAGCCAATAAACGTTAAGCACATAAATGTGCCAAGCATTATGGTAAGCCCTGGGTATTCAAAGGAATGCCAAGGAGAGACCCTGCTCTCAAGGAGCTCAGGTCTAATGGAGAAGACAGCGTTCAAGCAACTACATGCCAACATGCTGTATAGAAGATAAATTTGAAATAACTGACAAAGGGAAGCCACTAGAAGGTTCATTGATTTATGCCTTCCTATTGTCTGTAAGTACATGTAGGTTTCCCTAAGCCACAAAAACCCTCACCCCTTATCATTCTTTCCTTCTGTGGCTAAATCCCTTCAGAAGGGTATCTCTGCTGGATGCCTCCACTTCCTTTCCTCTCACTCTTCTTTTACTTCTCAGTCATCTTGCTTCCTGCCTCCTTATTCATTCCGATTACTTCAAAATGTTTAATCAAGCATTTGAAATAGTTTTTAAACTACTCATTTGTAAAATTTCCACACTTGGAGTTCAGAAGACCTGAATTCAAATCCAGCCTCAGAGACTTACTCCCTCAGGGCACTTCCTTTAACTTCTTTGAACCTCAGCTTTCTAATAGAGCCTAGCTCCCAGGATTGTTATGAGGATAAAATGAGACAATGTTTTTAAAGATTTTGTAAACTTGGAAGAATATTAATAATAATTATATGTTAGTCTATAATTAATATATAATAAATGAGAATAAGTTATTATTAATAAGAACCAAAAGAACATAGATCCTTGGAGGACGTTTAGTCCAATCCTTTAATTCTACAGATAGAGGATAAACTGGAGAACTGGAAAATCCACCCAATACACTCTCCCTCCTTTATCCTGGACTGGCATGTTGAATAAAACACAAATTGTATAATATATGTTGTGTGTGAGTAACAGGGACTGACCAATGAGAGTCCATTCCTCAGGAGGAGACTCAGATTGCTATTGATGGGATCCCTTCCATGGATGTTTGGAGAGCCTAGTTCTGGCCTTACTCAATGGAGGACCCTACTCCTTACCAAGGAGCATAGGCGCTGTTTCCTGGCTGTTTACTCTGTGGCAAAGCAAGGCCATTGATTGACTGCTCAACTGGAAGGCAGTAACCAGACAAACTGACCTCTCTTCCTTGCGTTGTTCATGTTCCCAAACAACAAAGAAGTAAAAAAAAAACACTTAGGGTGTTACATAAAGCAGAATATGCTTTTGCAGTTTCGTGTACGATTGTCTTTTTTATTGTGTACTGTTATGAAAATGTTTGTTTTATTCCATAAATTAAAAAAAAAATAAGAATATGCTGTCTGTGCTCCTAAGAACTGAGCTCTCGTTGACCAGTCTTTTTTTGTGTCTGTGTCTATGTCTGTATTGTGTGTGTTTATTACCTATGGTTTGGACTAAAATCTTTTTCTGTGCTCCTGTTTATTTCTCCGATTTATCGTCTTGGGCTTTCTAAAGACTACTAATTTAGAGAAAACTACCAGGTGGAAATTGCTTGGGTACAAATCAGTCAGTTGGCCACCTGACCATTTTCTTACCTCACACGGGTTCTTGACAGAATTTACAGCTCTTTATTCCAGACTCTCATAACTACAGCCACCTGCATTCTCTGTCACTTCAGTAACCATTCAAACGCAGATTATCACAATCTTCTCTCTAGCAGTGGGATACCTGATCAGGAAAAGAACACACAAAATTTCCACGAGAGCCCAAGGGAACAGGAAGTGCTGAGCAGCACAGTCTGTTAGAGATGTATTAGCCAGCACTAGATGTCTGACTGGTAGGGCAGGAAAGGGCTTTCTTACCTAAAATTCACAGAGGGTACAATTACAACAGTTTCCTCCTTGACTGAGTAGGACCTGGGGTGGAGAATGTGTCTGAGGTGGTCAGCCTTACCAAACCAAGTCCTATTAGCACTGCAAAGCCTCATTAAAATCATCCCCCATACCATCCAAATTGTAGAGAGAATACGTTAATCATTGCTAGCAGTTCCCCAGATATTCCCAACATGGCAGATGAGCACTCAACCTCCAACTGCTTCTGCCTACTTCATATCTTCTCTTTTCCAGAACTCTGCTTGTACCAGTCCTTCCTATACAACTGTCCCATAGGCTCTGTTCCAAAAAGGTGTGTTACAAGGCATACACAGATAATGAAATTGAAACTCAGAGAGGTTTTATGCCTTGTCCATTCTCACAAAGCATCAAAAGCAAGACTTGAAATCTCCTCTTCTGACTACAGGTCCATTAAAGCTATTTTTTCACCACTGTACCATGCCGCTTCTTACTTGGGAGAACTTTCAATTCTGGGAATAGTTCCGTGTATTCATACTCTAGGTATGTTTCATTAAGTTTAGAATAACATGTAAAGCATATAGTGCTCACCTTAGATTCTTGAAGACCTTTAACATAATTAGGTGGAGAGTGTGCTGTGTGACCCTGGGTGAATTAAACCATGTGAAAGGGCTTTGCACATCTTAAAATGTTATATAAATGCTGGATATCATAGCAATTATGATAATAAGATACTATTATTATAATTAAATATTATAAATAGGATATGTAATATAAATATAAGATAATAACAGGATTGTGTTTGTCCTTCGTTGAGGGCTCAAGGTCTCTCATTGCATCCTGGCTTATCTCCGGTCATCCTGATGAGTGTCTGGTTAGGTGGCTCTGGAGGAGAAGCGAGCCCTCCCTCACTAAAAACAAAGTCAAGTGCAAGTCACGTCATCATTTCTCTAATGGCATGGTCTTCTTTGACAACGAAAGACGAACACAAAGATAATAACAATTATTATTTCTGACTGCAATTTTGGGTAAACCTGCTTAAACTCTCATGTCCCAAGCCACTGAGAAGGTGATGATGTACCTCAGTAGAAGAAATTCTTTATTGGGTCTTCCTTCTTTGGATGATGTCATAGATCCTTGTCTGAAAACAAACAATCACCTAACAGTTATTCTGAGTTTGGATTGGCTCTGTGACAGGGTATGCTCTTTCCCTCTTTTTTCATTTTATTCCTTGTTTTGAAAGACTCAGAGAGGGCCTATACCTTTTTGGCATAGCTTTCAGCAATGAGACTGCAGTTCTACATGTGCTTTTTTTTCCTGAAGCTCTTTAAGTCTGAGGCTGTCACCTGAACTGTCAGAAAGAACATGCATGAATTATGGAGTCATTTCTCATTAACTTCTGGAGTTTATATGTAAAAGATGAGATTTTCTTCTTTTATACTATGTTTACTTGCAAATTTCCCTTCTAGTATTTCCTCGAACAAATGATTTGGGAGAAAAACAAGACAAATATCATATAAGCTAACTTCTTAATTAAAAGAAATATTATTTTAACAGTCTCTGTCCTTAGCAGTCACTTAAGGGTCTTTTGAGGAGAATCTGTGTACCTTGGCTAAGGTAAGGAACTAGCACAGGGAGTGGGGAACCAGTGGTCTAGGTCCTTTGGGGTGGCCTTTTCACTGAGTCCAAGTTTTACAGAACAAATCCTTTTATTAAGGGAATTTGTTCTATGAAGTTTGGACTCAGAGGACCACACTTGAGGACCTAGAGGGCCACATGTGACCTCGAGGCTGGAGGTTCCTCACCTCTGAACTGCCATGTAGCTGGAATTGTGGCAAAGGGAAAGCAGATTCTCACACAGTCCTGACTAGTTATATCTCATCTTCCTTCTTCGTCTCTCTCTCCCTCCATCCTTCCTGGAATTTGTTGTAGAAGAGCAACCCACGGAGTTTCTCCAATCCAGAGAGTAAACTAGCAATAGGAGTCCCTCTGCCCAGTGAGGTTGACCTCCACATCTGCAACTTGGAAGAAAATAAACTGTTAAATGCAAATGGAAGCCATGTACTTCCTGGCATATAATAGATTTTCACTGTATAATATTTCCAGAATTATTGACTCCTTGCAAATCATTTTCTTCAGTTTTTTTTCTTTATTATAGAGCCATGATTGTGTATCTTTTAAGGTAGGCTTTTAATCTAAAAATTGCTAAAGACAGTAAAGAATATTAAATCTGTTATCTTGGATGTTTATTGTTGGGTAATTCTTTGAGTCACTTTTTTTAAAGTAAATGAAGTGAAAATTCCTGGGGGTAATGACAGCAATACTTAAATAATTCCCAAAATCTCCTGTGAATTTGAGGATATGAGACCAGGGATACATACCAATCTCATTCTCCTACTATCCACTTCATCCCTTCAGTCGTAAGTATTAAGCTAAAAAAAAAAAGCCTGATGATAAATTTATCCTTGGAGATGGTACTACATTTTGTACAATGCAGGTCAGCAGGTGACGTTTTTGTCTTTGTAAAGTACTTAGTCATCTGTCTAACTCAAACCTTACCTTGAAGGCTAACTTCATAAATTTAGTTAAAATTAGTCATAATTTCTCTTGGAATTTCTCCAGAAATGTTTACTGCTTTTACCATCTGCTCATATTAGAGAGTCTGTGATCAAAGTGTCCCTGATCTGTTTTATAACCAGAGTAGATGATTAAACAGACCCAGGAACCATTCTTTTATGTTAGAAAAAAATGTTTGCTCTATTGTATTTTGGCAGATTTTAGGAAACTAGGTTTGGCTGGGTGGTGAATTAAGCATTGATTTAGTGTCTAAGCTTTGATATGAGTATCATTGATGGGTATTATTTAACAGTCACTGTATACATGGTATAACCTTGTCAGAATAATCGAATTATTTGTGTTATGGAGCTAGAGGTTTTCAGCAGTGCATATTTTGGAAACTATGGTAAGTATAATTTTTGTGACTTGAATATTCTTCTGGGACTGACAACCCTCTGCTTATGGTGATGACTTGTGGTCATTAGACTTTATGACATTCAGCCATTAACACCCATATTGCGGCATTTACTTCAGGAAATTGGCATTGAGATGAACTTATTTTAGTCTGTTGGCTTCCTGATAACTATTGCATGAGCTTCTCTTGGCTTCTTCCTTTGTCTGGTCCCGTAACCTTGTTAACTCCCCACATTTCAATCCCATTTCCAGCCCAACCTAAATGGGGGAGAGGGACAGGGGAATCCAGCACAGTCTGTGAAGGGGTCAAGACACAGGAGGACAGAGCTAATTGGTAAATTATCAGAGGTGGAGGGCAAGAAATGTTTTAGTCTTTTGTTTTCTTTTCGGTTGGTGATCTCTGTCAAGTAAACACAGAATCCCAGAATTTGAAGAGACAGTTTCTATTTGAACAAGTGTTCCCTCTGCCACACAGCCAACAAATGACCATGCCAACCTGGCTTAAAGACTTCCTGAGCCAGCCTACTCCACTTTCTGTCAAGCCTAAATATTCCCCTCTGGATCTTTACCAGTTCTTTGGAGTAGTTCTTGTATCTGGGGCTAAGCTGAACAAGTCTCCCACTTTCACATAGCAGCTCCTCAGATTCTTGAACATAGCTATCTTGATGACCCTATGTCATGTTCAGTTACACACACACGCTCACACACTACATATGTAATCCTTTTAAATTTGCAAAATGCTTTCCACTAAAGAAACCTCAGGAAACAAATAATGTGAATACTACTCTCATTGTTCCTCCTTTATAGATGAGGAAGCTGAGATAGGAGTTTCGGTGACTTATCATGGGTCACGCAGCTAACATCTGAGATCGGGCTCAAAATTGAGGTGTTAGCATTTCAAGAACCATGCTACTACTTAATGATCAATTCCAAGAGAATTTACATAAACATTTCACGAGTAATCAGCATGACTTGAAAAATATTGTCTTTGATGTGGAGTACTTTGATAAACAACTCATATGAATTTATGCTATCATATGGTTTTTTAAACTGAAATCTCACTACTTTATAGCCACATATTTTATTCTGAAAAGTAGCAGATGGAGGAAGAGGCAAATGATACACTGATAACATGCGTGGCATTCTTTTATATTGCAGTGTTTGCAATTTGCGCAAATATGGGATTTTATATGTATGTAGTCAGACTTGTTGCTCTGTAGTCTTGCCTTTCATCTTGACCATTTGTAAGACCAAAATTTTAGACTTTTTGACATGTGGCAGAGAAGCAAAGCATTCAGAAATGCCATTTATCACACACTTATTAAGCACCCACTGTATGCTTGCCACTGTGCTAATCACTAGAAATAGACAAAAAAAATGTCTGTCTCAAGAACCTTGCATTCTATAGGGAGAGAAAGAAAATGTACACAGAAAACTAAATAAAAATATGTGTATATATATGCATAAATAGCTATATACATATGTATGTATGTATACACAAAGTAATTTTTGTGTGGAGGAAATCCGGAATTAGGGAGGTTCAGATAGACTTTGTCTAGGAGGTAGTATTTGAGTTTACCTTTGAAGGGATTCTCAAAGGTAGAGTTGATGAAAGTAGGGAGGGAGAGTGGGAGGACATTTCAGACCTGGGAACAACCAGTACTGATTTATAAAGATGTGAAGAGGAATGTTGTATATGGCAAACAGCAAGCAAACCAGTTTGGTTTGGAACACAACGTGCGTGAAGGAAAGTGACACGCATTAAGCCTGCAAAGGCAAACTTGAGCCAGAATGGGAAGGGCTTTTAAATTCAGACAAGTGGACACAGAACTTTAAAATTTACTGTATAGAAAGATTGTTTTATGTTCTTCAAAGACAGGAATGTTATCTAGTAGGTAAAACTCCTGGGGTTCATGAGACAGTGTGACAGGAAAGAAAAATTATTTTTTTTATTGTCACTGAACTGTTGTCTGATGCTTGGTCTTTTTATAGGGACATCTTCAGGAGACGTATCTGAATCATATTTTCATAAAGCTATCATAGATCATTTCTTTTGAAATGTCTAGGGAAACATCTCCAAGTCCAATATTCTCTGATATAGTGAGATCCCTTTGAAGGATTTTTTTATTCAAGTGAGGTCTCCACTAAAGGATCAAAGGTCAAAGGGGTAGATCCCATATGTTTTTTTTCCAAGCACTTCTAGGAAAAGCTTTTCTTGTTCAGGTTTTAGTCTCATGCCAACTTTCTTTGGCACCTACATGCTATAGTCAGACTGTTTGCTTCCTCAGAGAAGGTCGATTAATTTAATGGCAACTTCTGAATGGGAACTTCTTGGGTAAGGGGTGAACTTTGAGGAATGTGAATATAAATGGACTTTTTCTGCCTTTTAAAAATTCAAAAATACTATTCCACCCATTGAGACTCTCACTATTCAGTATCCTCTTGTAGCTACACACACACACATACACACACACGAAGTGTGGGTACTAGTAATATATATTTATATTTCTATATTTAGACACAGTCACATTTGCTGGATGACAAGTTTTCAAGAATGTTGTGGGAGGCGTTCCTGTAATGGAACGGGGCGGACTTGATAGTCTCTGGGGTCTCTTTCAACTCTTGAGTTTCTTTGAATGTACTCTTGTAATTTTTTTGTCCTTTTCTGTTTTCCTAAGACTCTGTGGGGGGTGAATTAACATGTCTTTACTGTAGATAGATTCATGTGCTGTTCTTGTCATCATCTTTGGCTACCCATATATCACTTGGCAAAAAGGTAGACTCTTTTGCAAATGAGAAAAGAAATGATAACAGGCAGATAGGTGGACAGCATTACAGCTAACAGAGGGAAATGTTTAGAATAAAATATAACTTGCATCAGAATAGGTTATGTAAGTGAAAAACCAAAGTTTTTAATAAGAGTTGTCTGTTATTCTGAAGTAGCATATCAAAACAACTTATTAAGAATATGATACAAAACCAAGAAAACAAAGTATACAGCATAATGAAACATGTTGCCCTCCTGCAGTTTGGGAGGTGATAGACTGAGTGCAGATTTAGACTTAACGTTTGGTTTTGCTTTTAGACGTGGACAATGTTGGAATTTCTTTTGTAATTGGTTTTGCTTGTTTTATTTCCCTTAAAGTCAGAGGAGGTGTGAGGGAGGGAATTTGGAACTGAAAATAAAATTGAACTATTTAAAAAAACCCATTAAATATACCTGGGGCCTGTTGTCAACAAGTTAGCATTGCATATGATGACAGATGAGATGAATTTGGTGTCAGGAAACCTAAATTCAAATCCTGCCTGCCATACTAATGAGTTATTGACACTAAACAAATCACTTCACTCCCCAGAATGTTTCATTAGCTTTGCAACAGGGACAGCAATGTTTGTGCAGTCTACCTCATATAATTAATGGGGAAAAATACTTTACCTACTTTAGAGTTGAAGTTCTTGAGGTTACTTCTAATTTATCTTGTAATATCTTCTGTATATATTGGGTTTTTTTGTATGTCACCTATTAGATTGTAAGCTCCTTCAGGGTGGGAACTATTTTCATTTTTCTTTATAGCCCCAGAACTTGGCCAAGTGCCCTCACATAATAAGTATTTAATAATTGCTCTTCGTTATTATTACTCTTAAAATTTTTGCATGTTAAACCTTTAGCTTTGTGTCATTGACTCATAGTCTAGTGAAACTTACAGGATCCAAAGTGAAATGAATGAAGTGTATAGAATTACAGGGGAAAAATATGATAACCATTACTTCAGTTTGCCAGTATAGAAAGGGTATAGATTACAGAAGAACTAAAACAATTAAAGAAAACTGTAGTAGAATAGGAAGAGGAAGAGATCCAGATCTCATAGCCAATCACTGAGATTCATTGTGACATTCACCGGATTGTAGATTAGCAATACATGCTGCTGTGTAAACTGAATGTGTGTATATGTGTGCATAAGTCTCAGTGTTGATGAGACATACCAGACTTGAAGCCAAGTGACAATTGAATTCAGATTGCTCTGCCTCTGACACTAGTTGCGTGATCTTGAGTAAGCTCAACTGCCCACCTGTAAAATGGGGGAAATATCAGTACGATGTATTGTACAAGGTTGTTTCTAGAACTAAATGGAGTAATCCATGTAAAGTACTTTATAAACTTTAAAGTGCTGCATAAGGGATAGTAATTCTTCTCATGATCTTTCCTGGTATGTTTGTGTGTGATTGTGAGTATAGCAAGGGGGTCTGTATGTACATTTTTTTATTTTTCTGAGAAGGAGGTAGCCAGGATCTAGTCTAGTGCAAGAGGGAAAAAGGAATATTATCCAATAGAGAGCTTTATAAAACAGCTAGGGAATTGTTTTTTTTTTTTTTTACAGATAGCAATTCTGCAATGTGAGGTTGAATATTAAATGAACTTTCCAAGTCACACATTTCTATAATGTAAGCTCTTGTAAGTTAGGCTTCAGCTTAACCATTTTCTGTGTCACAATAACTTTTATTGAAAAACTTCTTGATCACTGTCTTTACTGATAATACATGGAATATATTTGTAGAAACAGTGCCAACCACTTATTAAAACTAGACCACCACAGTAACCAGAGTAACTTTATTTCCCTCTGCTCTGAGATTCTTTCATGGTACTGAAATTCTAATTTGGAAATACAAATCTGGCAATAACTTTTCTTGACTCATAAATCCTGAGTTTCATGCTGTAGCTTGTGATTCCAAAGTTCTTTTTTAACACCGCCCCCCTCCCCATGCTGCTGTCCTGTGAGAGAAATGGAAGGCCTTTTAAGTAATAATAGATGCTCATATGTGGGTGTCTTCCTCATGAATTCAAGCTTATTTATTTTGATTTTAAAAGCCCATACTCCAACCTTTTTTAAGTGTTTCCATACTCCTCTTCACTTTGATACTCTACATACATTTTGTCCAAATGTTCTTTAACTTATTTGATTTCAGGCAGGGGAAGTTACTGGTTTCACACCATTTAGGAAAAGAATGTGTCCGAGATGGAGGTTCTTCATGAGAGTAGATGGCAAAAAATGGAGTTTGGAGGAATAGGAGAGATAATTTCCCTGAAATCAGAGGGAACATCGCAAAGACAGGTCTAGAAAGATGGATATGTAAAATTAGAGAGACAAATAGCTGGAGTTTGCAACTGTTGCTTCCTATATTTTCTCAATATAATTTGAGGCATTCATCTCTGTTTTAGAGTATAAAGAAGGCAGATAATTGGAACATGTACAAAGTAATTTTTTTAAAAAAAATCATTGTTACTCATGAGTTAGAGAAAAATAAAGTAAACGATGAACCTAGTGCATAAAAATATACGCCCATAAGTATACTCAGCTAGCATGTTCCTATGCAGAGCCAGTGAACGGTTTTCCTAAGTGCCTAATGTTTTTGAAACCCTGTGAGACACTGAACCTTACTAGAAGAACTAGCACTACCAATCTTAGAATTGTAAAGGGAGTAGGTGAGAAACAAAAAGTTCAGTATGCTCTTTTAATTTTTTCTCCTCTTCCTTGGTTTTAAAATCTACATCTGTCAATTCAACTCAAATATTTATTAAGTGCCTTTGTTTCCATGGCTCTGGGAAATTGGTTTCAAAAATGAAACATAAGATTATAAGATTCTTGATGGCAAAGATTATCAGGGGCTAGGGGTGAGGGTGTGAGGGATGAGAAGCAATTATAGCACAAGTTAGACTATGAATACAGATATTGGAAAGATTTAATAGAGTGATCAGGAAGCCAGGATGGCAGGATAAGGCAGGAAATTTCCTGAACTCTCCCAAATTCACCCATCAAAGAAATAGAAAACAATACTTCAAAATGAATTCTGAAATGGCAGAACCAACAAAAAGGTGAGATGCAACAGTTTTCCAGCCAGAGGCAACTTAGCGGTCGGTAGGAAAGGTTTGTCTCACATGGTAAGAGGGAAATGCTCAGTCCAGGGCTTGTGGTGTCCAGGCAAAACCAAGGGGAGGCCTTGAATCCCAGGGCTGGTCAGTGCAGCAGGAAGTGAGCAGCCAAGTTCCCCACAGGCATCAGTAACAACAGACATTTGACCAGGCTCCCCCCACTGTGTTGTGAGGCCTTGCACAACCCCAGGGGAGCTACTCAGGCCTTCCCAAAAGCCCTAAGGCACCACTAGAATGGCCAGGGCCTTGGTAGTCCCTGGTAGTCCCCACCACAGGAAGCTTGGGATAGTGTCCCTTCCACCCCAGGAGTAGGGCTCAACATTAAAAGACAAATAAGCTGTAAAAAAGTGACCAAAATAAATAAATGAAAGCAATCCGATCATAGGAAGTTACTGTAGTGACAGGGAAGATAAAAACACAAAGTTTTAGATGGGGATAACAAAGTCAAAATGACAACATGCAAAGAGCATCAAAGAAAGATCTGATTTGGTGTCAGGCCCAAAAGAACTCCTAGAAAAACTGAAATTAAAAAAAAAATTAATAAGAGAGGTAGAAGAAAAATTGGGAAAAGAAATGGAAGTGAAACAAGAGAATCCTAAAAAAAAAGTCAACAGCTTGATAAAGGAAGAGGAAAGAAATGAAAAAAAAAGTTGTACAAAAATTCATGGAATAAGACAATGCCTTAAAAGTAGAATTGGTCAAATGGGAAAGGAGGTTAAAAAAGCTAACTGACAAAAATAGGTCCTTAAAACATAGAATTGGACAAGTAGAAGCTAATAATAACTCCTTAAGACACAAAGAATCAATAAAAAAATCAGAAGAATCAAAAAGTGGCAGAACATTAGAAAAACAGCTCACCTGGACAATAGATTCAGTAGAAATAATTGAAGAATTATTGGACTTCTGAAAGCCATGATAAAAAAAAGAACCTTGACGTCATCTTTCAATAAATTATCAAGGAAATCCGCCCTGATATCTTAGAACCAGATAAAATAGACAGTGAAACAATCCAAATCTGAAAACTCCTAGGAATATTATAGCCAAAATCCTCCCTGACCAAGGAGAAACTATCACAGGCAGCCAGAAAGAAATAATTCACATGTCGAGGAGCTGCAGTGAGGATTACACAGGGTTTAGCAGCTTCTATATTAAAAGATCAAAGGACTTGGAGTATGATATTCCAGAAGGCAAAAGAGCTAGGATTACAGTCAAGAATCACCTATCTGGCAGAAGTGAGCATAATCCTTCAGGGAAGCAAAATGGTCATTCAGTGAAATAGAGGACTTTCAAGCTTTCCTGATGAGAAGACCAGAATTGAACATATAAATTGATTTTCCAAATACAGGTCTCAAGAGAAGTAGGAAAAAGTAACAGGAAAGAAAAAACATAAGGGATTCAATAAGGCTAAATTGTTTAGGGAAGAAGATACTTGTAACCTCTTAAGAACTGTACCACTATTAGGGTAATTAGGAATATGCATAGATAGTGGATATAAGGTGATTTTGATGGGATGATATAGAAAAAGTTAAGGGGTGAGAAGGAGGGAAGAGAGAGGTAAAATGAAACTGCCCAAAGGCCATTCATACTGCATATCTTTTAATGCAGCAATATCACTACTAGGTCTGTATCTCACAAGAGATGACAAAGGGGTAGGGTGGGGAGGACCTATTGATATAAAATTTTTGGTGGCAAAGAATTGAACATATCAGGCAATGGTTGAACAAGTGGTGGTATATGATTTTAATGAAATATCATTGTATCATAAGAAATGATGAGGTTAGAAAGACTTACATGCACTAAAGTAAAGTGAACATTGTATACAGTAATAGTAACATTGTGTGATGATCCATTATGAATGGTTAGCTATTCTCAGCAATACAGGGATCCATTATGGACACGTCTGGGAAAGAGCTGATAGAGTATTAATGTAGATTGAGACATACTATTTTCACTGAATTTTTTGTTCATTTTCTTTTACAACATGACTAATGTTAAAATATGTTTTACACAGTTGCACCTATATAACCTATAGCAAATTGCTTACCACCTTAGGGAAAAGGGAATGTGATGAGGGAGAAAATTTAGAACTCAGAATTTAAAAAAATATTATTATTAAAATTATCTTTACATGAAATTGGGAAAAATAAAATCCTAAGAATTTTAAAAATTGCTATTAAAATTGTCTGTACATATAATTGGGAAAAATAAAATACTCAATTTTTAAAAAGGTCAAATAATTGTATGAGATGCAAGAGAAGGATCATATTTAATTTGGCAGGATGAGGAAAGGCATAATGGAAAAAACAGAATCCCACTTGAGTCTTAAAATATTTGAAAAGGTGGAAGAGTGGCTGTATTGAGGCTGAGTTGATGGGGGATGGGAAGAGAATATTGGGAATCCATTTCAGGCATGGAGAATGGAACACTCATGGAGGCAAAAGAAGTTGGGATAGAGAAGCCCAGGAAATATTGAGTGCTGCCACTTGTGAGTGTAGAGTGAGTGTTACAAAGTAGCGCGGTATCCATTAAGAAAAGTAAAATTATAGTGAAATTGTAGAGACTCTTGATTCAGTACAGCAGGGAGTCGTTTGAATGTTGTTCAACAGATGAGGGATATAATGGTACCTGTGCTTTAGGAAGGTTATAACTTAGAATTACGCCGTAACTTTTAGGTGTTATTGTTGCTTTGTAGTTTTTCAGGTACATCTAACTCCCATGACCCGATTTAAGATTTTCTTGGCCAAGCTACTGGAATAGTTTGCCATTTCCTTCTCTAACTCATTTACAGATGAGGAAACTGAGGTAAACAGGGTTAAGTGTCTTGTCTAGGGGTCACATAGCTAGTAAGTGCCTGAGACCAGATTTGAACTCACAAAGATGAGTCTTCCAGACTCCTGGCCCCACACTCTAGCCACTGTGCTACCTAGTTGCCCAGGTAATATACAGGAATTTCAAAAAATAATGAAGCATATTCAGTATTATTTATATTCCAAATCAGTGAAAGCAGAAAGGTTTTTTTATTTATCTTGAGTGAATAAAATATTACTTATTTAATCTTGACCCCCTCTATTTTGAACCCTCTCTATTTTTTTACATTTACGTAATATTTTATTTATTTTCATTTACATGCTATTTTAATAAAACAATACATTTATATATAATTTATCACTATACATACATTGTTGGTGTACATGCACAAACTTTGTACTGCTGAAAGTGTGCAGTTAAAAAAGTTTGGAGATCATTGGCTTAAATAATTAGGGTCATGCTATCAACAGAAATAGGGAAGGTGACAATTACCATTTTAAATATGTTGAATTGGTATTCTAGTATTCATTCCAGATGGAGATGTTCAGCAATCTGGGAATTGTGAGGGAAATGTGAGTACGTAGTTCAGTGAGGAGTTTGGAGTTGAGATCCTACATGTGGAAGTCATTTAGTTAGAGACGATAATGGAAGCTACAGCAATGAATGAATGAATGAATGAATGAATGAATGAATGAATGAATGAATGAATGGCCAAGGGAGAAAAGAGCCAAGGATGCTTCATCCTGCACCAACCACGAGCCTTTGTTTTACTTGGTTACAAGAATTCAGGCTTTAAGTAGAATTGAGAAAGAAAGCAAATGTGAATTTTATTCAGTTTTGTGATTGTCATCTTGCTTTAAGGTGTATGAGGTTTGGAAAATAATGAGTGTTTTGGGAACAAGCTGCTATCAATTTTGGTTTATATAGGGAGAAAAGGGGAGCTGGAGGGGAAGAAAAGTGGACCTAGAAGGAGGAGGTGGAGAAAGCAGCAGTGATGTTCAGGAGGAGGCTCCCCAAATATAATCTATAGTTTGAGGAGAGATTTGGTAAATTGTTATGAATGATGACCGAAATAATCACCGAAGACCTCTCTCTGTCTTTTCTTTCCTTTCAAAATAATTCAAAATTAATATATAGTGTAATTTTTCATCTCTTTTTTTCCCACTAAACCTACCAAACTTTCACATAAATGGCTGTGGAACTGAATTATTTGTTGTACTGCATAGGTAGCAAATTCCTTATGTTTATGTAGAATTCGGGACACCTCATTCCAAGTGTTTTCTGATGCCGCTGGACCATGTTTCCTGCCCAGGATGTATCCAGTGTAATCTGCTGTTTGTATTGAATATAGGTTACGAATGACTAAAAACATACAATATCACAACATGAATGGCAAGTATTCTAAATATGAGAGGATTCCTAGGTTACTGACCTGTAGCCTTAAGTTACGACTGCAACTCATAGTAGCCTGTTTGACCATTAAGGAACAAATTGACCCTTCATTGTATATCTGTTTATAGGAACATAACCTTTAAATTTTCTTCTTCCTCTGCCTATGTTTTTAGCATGTGGCTAAAAAAAAGATTTATTTGTGATAAAATGAGTAGATTTTGCTAACCCCATTGTATTATCATTGAAATTGGGGGTTAGCAATGACTCGAGAAGAAAGCATTCCGTATTTACCAGGTGATAACGAGGACCTTTTTATGGCCTGAAGAGAAGCTTTAAACAATTCTGATCACTAGGAGGTTTGATGAGATTGGGTCAGTTTTTGAAAATGAGTCTGCATTTGTGTGTGATACTCCTTCAGGGAGCATTTGTAATGCCCACAAGAATGTGTCAGTGGGAGATCAGATTTCAACCCAACCTTCAGTTGCTTTCAGTGGTTGGCATAACACACACCTGTGTGTTTGCTTCTGTGACCTCTGAATTGTTTAGAAAGCCCCTGACATCTGGGAGTGTGAAAAAAACCCAGAGGTTTTGATTTGTTTTCTGAAAAGAAAAGAAAAAAATGTGGTAGATTTGTTTTTTCCCTTATTAAGCAGGGCTTCCTTTTTCAAATTATCCTATATATTTGTTGAATAAAAGACAGGATTATATTGCACTTCTTTGTGTGTGTGTGTATGTGTGTGTGTGTGTGTGTGTGTACACATACTGTTTAATATGTAAAGATACTCACGTATAGATTCTGGTGTAAATGGAAATAGCCTAATATGATTTATATTTATTTCATTTACTAACATTTTCCTCCTTAACATATTTGTATAAAAACAGACAGGGATTTCCGTACAAATAATGGCTGTTTTTAACCTGGACACATTATGTGTTAATATTCAGGCTTAAACATCTGCTAATATAGAAGTATAACCCAGCAGCTTGTCTTTGCAGTAGCTGAAGGCTCAAGATTTCACACATTGACATCCTTTGAATTTTAAGACAAACTTATGTTAGTTACCACTAAATTGACTTTAAATTGCTCTCTGTGAACTTTTTTCCCCTGATAATCCAGTTCGGTAGCTTTCTGAAAAGATGGCGCTGAGGGCTTCCCCATGGCAGCGCACCCAGAGTTTAAGTTGGTTTTATTAAATACCTGGTTTGTCTCTTGCAGAATTAGGCTGCTTTTGCCTCTGGGGTTCACAGCTTACTTCTTGCTATCTATTTAAATGAGTAAGTTATACTATTTATTCTAAAATTCAGATAGATGGCTTTCAGCCTAGTGTTTATAGCTTAATAGCCCCGAAATAAGTCAGCTTTATCTGCCTAGTGTCTTTTACTCATGACTAATGATCTTCCTGCTTATACTGGACTGCTGGTGAAGCGATGCTGAACTCTGCAGAGCCTGGGACGATGGTGTTGTCACTTGGATGGAATGGAGCCTGTTAAACAAATCTCTCTTTTCTCGGTGGGATTGGTTGGGAAGAGAAAATATGTCCTTTACAACTTTTAACCTGCCATTAAACACAGTGTACAGAAATCTCCAGGTGGCTTGTGGTTTAAACAAACGAAGGAACAAATTAAAACCTATCACAGCATACTTTAAGGACTGATACTAGGAAATCTTAGATGCTGTAACCTTTTCTTTGTGTCTGTCTAGTACAAGGCTTCTTAACCTGGTATCTAAGAATCCACATGGATGTTTTACAGGGGGTCTATGAACTGGGATGGGAAAAATGTATTTTTATTTTCATTGACCTCTAACTGAAATTGGACATTTCCTTCAATTATGTATGTTTTTTAATCTGAAAAGGGGTTTATAGGTTTCACCAGTCTGCCCAAGGGATCCATTACATGAAAAGAATTAGGAATGCTTTGCTAGTACTCTATCATTATTTACAATTTCCTCAGTCTCCCTTACCCTAAAACTTTTCATCTATTTTTGGCTTCATTTGTCAGGAATGGATGATACAATGGAAAAAATTTTCTTTGTAGATAAGCACATTTGGTTTTTTTGTTTTGTTTTTGTTTTTTTTTCGCTGCCACTGTTGTAACAATAGAAATACATATTTATTGACCACGGGCTTTTTATTTCATTGCATTTTAAGTTCCCTTCAAGTGACTAGAAGGTATGAATCAAGAATCAAAGATCTTTCCAAGGAGACAAACCACTCCATGTAAGCTTGGTCCTATCGCTTGTTAAGGACAATACTGACAAATCAAATGATCAATTTCAGTGGCATATTTCATTGGCTTTACTCCTTTTTCAAAGTGAAGGAAACTGAAGAGGCTGAGCCAGATAACCCACCGCATGGCTCTGCTAGCCTGGGTGCTGGCCCTCTCTTTGGGCTTGTTCTGCAGGATCTGTGGATTGGCCCTTTGGGCAGAGAAGAAAGCATGGCTACCTGCCTGCCTCCTGAACCGGCTCATTGTGGGTTTATTCATAGTTTACACTAAGGAAGTCAGTTAAGGATTAAAAGGTCTTTCAAATTGTTTCTCAGAAACCAGACTGAGAAATATTGTGAGAAGAGTAATAAATTACACTCAATCCCATTTTCTTCTTAGAGAGGTGATGTGAAATATGAGAGTGCCAAAGGATGTGTGAAGTACTTACTACTCATGTCGCATTTTACTTTAGGGTTTTTTGTTTTGTTTGGGGTTTTTTTGTTTGTTTCTATATGTCTTTATCTTTTTTTTCTGTTTACCTTGAGATCATTCACTTTGAAGAGTCTGTTTACCTTGAGATCATTCACTTTGAAGAGGAAGCCTCTGGTCATGGTATATCATTAAAAGGCTTGAGAGGAAAACAAAATTTTGAAGAATTTAAAAGAAGAGATGAGGTAGCATGCTGAGATTTAAGATCACACTGTATGGTAATTTTGATTTTGGACCTAATCTTTTATTGGTGTCGTTACTTAAAGGCCAACAAGATTGATATGAAAAATCATTATCATATATTTACTTGATGTCGTTTTTCTTCTTTCTTCTATTTTTTGGGGGATGTAACTATCCCCTAAGCTTGTCTAGCAATAAAGATTTAAAAAGGAAAAAATCGTTCTAAGGCAAAACTGAACTCGTCAACCATATTTTGACAGCATGTGGACACCCCACAGCCTTAGACCCCAGGTCTTTACTAAAATGAGAGAAAATTGTGTTTTCTTAACACTTCTCTGGATGCAGTTTGGTCACTATAGTAACCTAAGTTTTAGATTTATTTGTTGTGTTTTCCTTTTACATTTTTGTAGTCATTGCAGACTGTATGTTCAGACCTCTCCTAATTTACTCTGTACCATCTATCTTTGCATGTTTCTCTGATTCTTCATATTTGTTATTCCTTACAAAATAGTAATATTTCATTGTAAGCAAGTACCACAATTTGCATTCCCCAAGTAGGGGCATCCATTTTCTTTCTTTCTTTTTTTCTACTACAAAGAATGACTATTTTGTCATAGACTGGATTGTTTGTCCTTCTTTCCTCCTTCCCTCCCTCTGTCCCTTCCTCTGGAATGTAAGTAGTGGAAGGGTCTCTGAGTCAAAGGATATGAACCTTTTAGTCACATTTTAACTTAATTCCAATTAACTTTTTACAACGATTAGACACTTTACAGATACACCAGTAGTGTAATTGGCGTGCCTGTCTCTCTGTAGGCTCTCCAACGCTATTTGCGACTTATGTTATCTTTGCCAATTTGTTTGATAAGAGGAGAAATCTCCTTTTCATTTCTTATATTAATGATTGGAAACAATCTTTCATGGAATTATAAGTAGTCTAGATATCTTTTAAGAATTATTTGTTGACATCTTCTGACCACTTTTCTATTGTGGAATTGACCTTGGTCTGATATGTTTGTGTTAAATCCTGATATTTCCTAGTAGCTGTTAGATCTTTATCCCAGATATTTCATGCAAAAATTTCATCCCCTAATCAGCACTTTGCCTTCTTGTTTCCAACTGCATAGATTATTAGTGTAAAAATATTTAATTTTATGTAATTAAAATTATCCATTTTATTTTTTATGGTAGTTTCTAAGTCCTTTGTCCTTAATTTGATTAATAATTGTCCCCTTACGTGTAGTGAGATCTTAGATATTTTAGTTGAATATCTATTTTGAGTGTTAAGTACTTATTTAAAACTATTATTTTGTTCAAACTACTTTTCAGTTTTCCTAATGCTTCTTTCAGTTAGAGTCCCTACCCCAAGTAGTTAGTGTTTGTCAGTTTATCAAAAACTAGATTTTTGAGTTCAGTTATATAATTATTACTTATAAAATTTGTTCTACTAACCTACATTTTATTTTAAAATTAGCAACACGTAATTTAGACAGTTATTGGTTTGTGGATGCCTTGAAACACTCTTCTCCTTTTATCCATACTGTTTTTAATTATGTTCCTTGAGAATTAGACTTTTCCCTCCATATGGTTTTTTACAAATTCATTTTCATATAATAGTTTTTAAATTAGGTTGTTATAACTAGTATAATAATTTTATTATGTTGATGTAGCCTAGCCATGAATAATGAATCTCTCCAATTATTTAAACCATTCTTTATGTCTCTAAAGATTGTTTTCTAAATGTATTTTTATGCCTTGAACATAACTTAGTTGTTTTGACTCGCAGATATTTTATGCTTTTTTAGGTATCTTGGATAGAAATACATACATAGATAGATAGACATTTAAGTGCTTACAATGCTCTAACTACTAAATAAGATTCTTCTTTCCATTTTTCCCCCACAGGCTTTGTTATTTATATACAGAAATGCTCATGATGTCTGCGAATATATTCTATTAATTGTAATCATTAGAACTAAGTAAGGCAAATAACGCTAAGTTTGCCTCCACTTCCCCACTTTTGTTGATTTCTCTTCAGGTGACTAGGAAGTAATGGATAGACCAGAGGGCCTGGAGTCAAGAAAACCTGAGCTGAAATGTAGTCCGAGTCACTTACTAGCTCTGTGATCCGGGGCAAATTACTTAGCCTCTGTGTGCCACTTTCCTCATTTGTAAAATGAGGTCAATAACTCCGCCTGTCTTCCAGCGTTCTTGGGAGGAACAAGCAAGGCCATATTTCTAAAGGACTTACCGCAGTGCCTTGCCACCTAATCGATCCTTTTTAAGCACTTGCTTTCTTTCTCATCTTATTGTTCTCATGGGCATTTTTAGAACTATAAGAAACAGTAATTAGAGAGGAGCTGTCCTTGTACTTAGCCGTCATTCTTATGAAAGTCTTTTTGTTTTCTATTTTTCCATTTCTCCTCTTAATTTATTGATTCTCTGGTGTTATGCCATTGCATATGAAGTTCGCTAATAATGCCCATGCCTTTTTTAGTATTCTTAATCCTTATCTCTGAAAACTTTTAGTTCATTTTCCCCTCCCAAATATTGGCATGTTTTTAGCAATATTATCTCCAAAAGAATTGCTTTTAATAACCGTAGTAGAGATTGCTTCAAATCACTAGTAAGAGGATGCTCATAAAAAGCATCTCCGAAGTTTCACCTAATATATGCAAAGTTGACAAAGTTCTTAAAAGATACTGCAAAATATTGCAAAGGTTGTTGTTGTGTTTGTCCTTTGTTTTCGAAGAAGGCCATGACATCAGAGAAATGATGATACTTCCATAGTGGAAGGGTTGTGGAAAGACAGGTATTCTACTACATTGTTGGAAGAACTGTGAACTGGTCTAATGATTCTGGGAAGCAATCGCAAATTATTCTGAAGAAATGACATCTTAGTCTATTCGTGTTTACTCAGAGATTCCACTGCTAGGTCTGTACCCCAAAGTGCTTATCAGTCAAGGACAAAAATATGCTTAGCATATAGGTAGCCAGGCCCTTTTTCTTGTGTGCATTGCCTTTAACTTGTTTCTGTTTTTTTTCCTCACTAACTTTTTGCTTCTCTCTTCCATTATTGCACAGAAGTCTTCTGATACATTGCATGCTCTCTACTCAGCCTTTCTACCCAGCGTAGTAAGATAAACAAGCCCCGCTCCATTTCCAGATCCCTTTCTCATGGCCCCAGGGAAGAATAGTTTCCCTTTCAGTTCTATCTGTGTTGCTTTCTTCTACCTATCCTCTACCTTCTGTCTTTGGTTGGGGACTGGGAACAAGCAGTGTTTTCTCTTGTATAGGAGAGCAAGCTCAGTAAGTTACTGTGGAAGTTACTATACAGGTATAGTCAGACCCAGAAGCACAAGCATTGCAAAACTGTTTCCATCCTATGTGCCAGGTACAGCCAGTGTTACGGTGACCGTTATTTTCTGAACCAGAGTTTAAGACGTGGTCTGTACATGGATTAAAGAAATGATTCATGAATCTATCTTGAAAGTCTTATAAAAGGTATAAATATTAATTGATACTGTTTAAATGCTAACATTCTCATGACACAAATTTTGATGATTGACAGGATACTTTGTATGTTATTTCATTGTTTTCAAAGATGTAATGAAGTGAATGCTGCAGATGTTGTTCACACATTTTATTGAAACGTCTCAATGACTTGTCCATGTTAAACACAGCTAGTTAAGAGGCAGGATTCAAATGAAACTCTCTCGATCACAAATCCATTACTCTTTGGGTTTTTTTCCTTCTTTCAACTTTTCTTTCTTTCTGTTTCTTTTTTTCCTCTGCCTTTCCTACTCACTCTTTCAGTTGAAGAAACTGGGTCCCCAACAGGTTAAACGATTTACTTAAGGTCACAAAGGTAGGAAGTAATTTAATTGTCATTTAACTAGAGGTTACTATCTCCATATCCACAAGTCCAGAGGTGGGGAGCCTGCGACCTCAAAGCTACATGTGGCCCTGAGGCCACAGGCTCCCGCCCCTGTACTAGTGTATCCAGATACCCGCATTGGTGTTGTCCAGTAAGCCCCCATTTTGAAAACAATTCATTGATGAAAGAGTGGAAATACTGCATAAAACCTGAAACTATTGTTCTCTTTAGAGAATCTTCAAAAAAACCTAATAATCGAATATCTTCAATGATAAGAAAAAGTACTTGAAGTTCTAAAATATTAGTAATATTCTTTAAGTGTCAGTCTGTAAAATCTTATGTTGAATTATAAGAAGACATGGTGGTCCTATGTCAAAATAACAATGATTTTATTATCATTATGAGTATGAAAAATAATAGTCACATTCATCTTCAAGATGACTCTGTTGCACTATTTTTATAGAGAGACAGTATGGTGTACTGTATAGATAACTGGTCTTTGGTCAGGAAGACTTGAGTTTAAGTCCTGACTCGACATGGACATTTGGGTGCCTTTAGTGGTTCTCTAAGACTGAGTTACAGAGGAGCCATTCATCACTAGACTTCCCCACTACGAACTTCCAAAAGAAATAAAACCCAAATTCTAGAACTAAGCTACAACAAATCACTGTAACGTAGGGAAGCAGAGCGGTATGAGGGATGGGGAGGAGAAAGGGGAAGAGAGTACAAGATTTAGAGCCAGAAAATTGGGACTCAGGTCCCACCTCTGCCTCTGCCCATATCTCCAGCTTAAGTGTAATTTTCTTATCTGCAAAAAGGGAGAGTGCTGAAGTACATTTTTTTCTGAAGTCTCATTACCTCAGCCTATGATACTATGAACTTAATTTATTTGATATTGTCATACTTTAAGCAATAATTTTGTTTTGGCTTACTGTAAAAAAAAATTTTAAATTTTAAAAAAATTAAAAAAATTTTAGGAGGGCAGAGAAGTTAAAAATTCCAAGTTTTTTACTTGGAAAAAAGTAATGACATTTGAACTTGTTTCTCCCCCCTCCACCCGTGTGTTTTACTGTGTTTAGTGTAGTGGAGAACCTGTTCCCATTTGTTTTTACAAAGTTCTAGGTGTTTCTATTTTGTAAAATGAGGTCAATATCCAAGCAGCTTCTCCAACCTTTGGGGTTGTTAATGAGCCTCAAATGGGGTGTGATGGATGCGAGAGTCTTCATAGCCAAAATGTGTTGTACAAATGTATTCTATTTCTCTGGTTATTACTGGTTTTGATTCTAGTTTTCTGGCAATTGGTACTCTAAAGAAAGAGAAATCTTCTCATTTACATTATAAAACAAATTTAAAGTCATTGGGTAGAAAATCTACCTTGAGGATTAGACACTAGATGTAATTTACTCCTCCCTCAGGAAAACACCCAGAAATTTCCTGCTCTTTTCTGAAAAGTACTGGTTGAGTACATGCTAAATGTTCATCCCTATTTCCACGACTGAAAGTAAAATGCAGATTGACAATAAGTTTCCCTTTGGGAACAAATGTACTGTAAGCAAATGAAAAGTACAAATGTATTCTAAGTGAGAGGTCAGATGATCATATACGATGGATGGAGATATAAATAGGAATTTCTGTCCATGTTGGCTACTACCTAATGGCACATGCTGGCCTATGCATGGTTAGCAGTCTCTTCAAGATTATTTTTCTGGTCAGATTTTTATTATGTGGTAGGTTCCTCCTCACTAACTCAACAGAAAGATGAAAAATTATGGAAAATCAGTTTGAATAAATATTCTATTTCTCATTGGTCTTAAGTTTCTTAAACTGATGAATGACTCTGTGTTATTTAGTAGTATGGAAATATGGAAAGGCAATTTTTAAGTTAAAACGTTTAAAGAATAATTTGCATTAGGTTGAGAAATTCAGAAATTACACTTGAAATAAGTGAACAGCTTTGGGGAGATAGAATGGCAATTTTCATAAGTGAAAAAAGACATAGAAAGTTAACTTTCTGGACACTGAAATGCTGTAAAACACGTAAACTTGACACCACACCAGGGCAGCTTTTGAACCATCTGGAAATGGTCATGAATACTGTACTGGTCAGTGCCTTTTTTTAATCCTATGGTTTCCATTTTCTTTTACCTTTCCACTGTCATATGCCATGTATCTTGAACATAACTCAGTGCTTAGCCGGAATAATATTTCTTGCCAGCTTACAATCAAAGGGAGTACTCAGAAAAACAGCTGAGCTGTATTAGGCAACCGCAGTCTGGACTACATTTCTGTACTGAATAACACATCACAGGTGCAGGATTAGCCTGGCCTACGGTGTTCTGTTTTTTTTTGAGCATAACCCCCTTAGCTGCTCTTTGCCTCCTCACATTTCTTTCATATGGGGCCTGGGGGTTGGGGAAAGGAGGGGATCTGGTGTTAATATATCAAGCATATAGAAATCAAAGTAGTATGAGGGGCTTTATATCTTACCTTTACAAAAGAAAGGAGAAAATCAACCGATTCCTAGTCTTAAAACAAGAGAATGGAACTGGGTAGTTCAAAAAGTTCAGACAAAAGGTCAAACCCAAGGCTAGAAATACAGTGGATGTTCAATTTGCCTGTATCCTCCAGGGTAACTGTTAAAATGGGGGAAATTTAGATATGAATCTTTAGAATTTTCTATTTTGTTTTGTTTTTCCTTTAGTAACTTTACAACCATGTCATGTAGTATAATGAAGCAAATGCTTATAGGTTTTGATCATTTGGATTTTGTGACAATCCATTTCTTGTCACTGTATAAATTAATGAATAAAAAATATGAAGACTGCTGCTTGAAATCAGGATTATGAAATGAGATTGGAACTTTAGGGAAGCTTCATAGGATTAATTCTTTTTTAACAAGCAAGGATAGAGAATTTTAGCAAATGAAATTTTCATTTGAGAAAGAATTTAAAAATGTTTAGAAGATCCATTGGGGGTCTTTGCCCTTGGATTGTCAAGGTAATTTTTAGCACTATCATTACAGATTTTTCTTGTGATACTTCAGTGTTGAAAATATTTACCCAGATGAATTAAATGGAAACTAGTAGAGTATAAAGGTGCTTTCTAATAATTGTGTTAAACCTGTTTTCAATATTTTTTCTTGAAATAATCTTGATGATCCTTGAATAGTCCTTTTAAAATTTGTTTTATCCATCCTTTTTTTTTTTAATATTGTGGGGGTTTCTTTTCCCCAGACCCATTTCTTCCAAAGCATATTATTTGCAAATTTCTCTTGGGAATAGGGATTATTTCACTGTTACCTTTTATTTCTCCAAGGCAGTACACAGTAGTTGCCTACTAAATGCTTGTTGCTTCAATATTAGGCATTTCTCAGAACCCAGTAGTGTTTGGGTGGTAGCTATTACAAATGAACAATTTAAGTTATGTTCTAAAAATCAAAATCTACCTTTCAAAACTTGGTGACTCATACATTTAGATCTGAGGCAGATTGTCTGTGGGGCTCCTTTTTGGTAAAATATATTCCCAGATTTGGTTATCTCTTTATGGCTGGGTGACGGGGGTACCTGAAGGATTAGAAAACTAGGAGGTCTTTGGAGTATTCCCAGATTCTTTCTTTAAAAAACACCCCAAATCTTTGTCTTTTGTTCCTTGTCCATCTGGGAGAGTTCCAAGTCCTCATTTTGACATGTAAAGATTCCTTTCTCTGACACCAGATTGTTTTAGGAGCTACCAGTGTCCCAGGGAAAAGGTGAATTTAAATAGGTGCTCTGGCAAATTGAACACCTTTACGAAACTATTTGTGTTAACTTCAGGAATCTGTGGAACAAGGCAATTCATATACTTCTCCCTAAAAAAAAAGCGAGAACCTCAAATATGGCAGTCTGCTAGTTGATTCTTAGACATTCTTTGCGAAAGATCCCCAGTCCTGTATGCTTCTGCAGCAGAGTATAATCCAGGACATATTCCAAAGATTTTTCAAGTACAACATGTTTTCAGCTTACTGGCATCCTACCAGTACTATCTGTGGTTAAATCGAATAACTATTATTTTGGGTGTGATTTTAATTTAATGATGGGAGAAATCTTTATTGAATAACTTGATATTAATTTAGATTTCCTAGCTATCACTTTGAATAAGTTCTTTTGATTTTTTTTGTTCAAGTTATGGGTTTGTTTTTAAAGTTTTCTTATTTTAATTCAGTGATAAGTAACTTTTGTATACTTTTTCGGATTCTTTTCCTTAAAGTTAGGAGCATAACGATGTATAGGTGAGAAGGAAATGATGCCTGATTTGGAATGGCATGTCAGAATGATATTAACCTAGTGCCCTGTAGGTTGGAATTGTTTTCATAGTCAGTATGCATGTCTCCCAAACTCCCAAAGTAAATTAAGTCAATAAAACACATTTTAATGTATGACAAATGTTATAAGGAATAGTAGCCATTATTCCTGAAGGCATGATATATTGACACAGAGAAAACACCTAAAGAATTGATTTTTTCACTTTTCATCCAAATTTTTGTATGCAAATTTTTTGCAGCTATTATATGTTGTCAAAATGAATCTAAAGTGAGAGCTATTTCTTAGACTTACGTGATTAGCCTGGATTCTGATTCTATGGATTGTTCATGTAATTGCATATAATAACTTGAAGCAATAGCATCTACTGGATTTTTCCTTTGTGGGTGGCTAGGTCAAACTCCTTTGAGTTATTGTGGATCTTGTCCAAGAATTAAACTTGAGGCAACCAATGCATTGTCAGCTAGAAACAGGAGATACTGGAGGATTTTTGCTTTGGGTATTAGAAAGAGTTCATGAACAACGAAGGGCACGCATCTCCCTGTTTTGTGCATTGGTGATGTGAGGGTAATCAGACAAGATATTCTGTGAATAAGGTTGTCTACCCATCTACACATATGTAAATATATACACACATGCATACATAGACACATTGGATACTTGTTGATAACTTTTTAAAGAGATGCTTTTGGTCTGATGATTCTGATTGTGTGTGTGTGCGTGCGCCTGTATAGAATATACAGTTTACATATGTCTATACTCATATGCACGTGTCTATGTCTACATGTATGCATACATATGCACACATATATAAAAGATAAGTAAAATCATCTTGGACAGACACTGCAAATGGTCTCAGATTCAAATAGGAGGAAGAGAGAAGGCTGAATTGCTTCTGGAAAACTGAATGCCTCATTTAATGACCCGAGACTTCCCCATAAAACCAAGGCATGTATTTTTCTTACTAGAATTTTTCCAATTTTGATTGTAACTAAAAGTCATGAAACATCATAATACTCATTTTTTTTTCAGAGTGTCATTTTGAAGATAATACGTAGTCTTAATAATGGACATGAGCTGGTTGTAACATATTAAAAAAAAGATTACAAAGAAATAAAACAGACTAAAACAAGAAATGTCTCATTGAACCAAAGATAATCTGGTCATTTGACAAGAGGAAGGGAATAACTGAAATGATTACACTGTCCCTGATCTCCAGTGGGATCTGGAGGAAGCAAGGAAGATCTGCAGCCTGGTGGGTGGATTCTTCCAGTGGAATTAGGGGAAAATATGAGTAAAAATTGCTCAGAACAGATAGGTATGAATCATGTATTGCAATCTGCATCAGTGAAGAAAGTGTCAATATTGATGATAAGATCATAGATTGACTTGAGAGAATCTGAAAATAATTTTTGTGAACACTGTGTTCACTTCCACATAGGGACATGCATAACAGTTGTGGTCAGGAGGTATTGGGGAGAAAGAATGATTGATAATGCGCAAGCACAGACTCATATTACTTTACAGATGGGTTTATAGCACTTAGATTGCCCTTCTGTATATCACATTTTATGTGTAATTCACTTAGTGATGTACATATCTTATCATCACCATTAGGTTGTAAACTCTTCCAGGGACAAGAAAGAACTGTGACTTCTATCTTTGTGTCTTGTACTGCACCTCCAGAAATGCCTGAGAAATATTAGTCTTTCAGATGAGTACGTGAGGTGGGATACCTAGACTTACCGAATTTTAGAGTTGGGGGGAAGGCACTGAGTTAGACACATATTTGCAAAAAAAAAAAAAATTCCCTGAAAAAATATCCAAGCTCTACCTAAGAAGTCACCTAAATGGGGAGTCATACCAGTTACTAAGGAATTTATTTCACTCGGGGCTTTCTCTGATTGTTCCTTCTTACATGGATTCTAAAAATGGTACCTCCTTGTACTATCTGTTCCTAGTTTTGTCCCCTGATATCAGCCAGAGCAAGTCTGATTCCTCTCAATGTGCATTTTTCAGTCGTTTGAAGTCAGTTATGATGTGTCTCCCATAGGTCTTTCCTTCCCCAGGCAAAACACCCAACCTTTACACATCTGGAATCAAGATCCTTCACTAGCTAGTTTTGTTGGCCTCCTTGGGATATTTTCAGACTTATCAGTTTCCTAAAATATGGGACACAGAACTACACAAAGTACTTCTGAAATGTGGTTTTATCAGGGGAGATGAGAACAGGACCCTCACCATTGTCTTTTTGGACACTAAAATTCTTTTACTGCAGCTAGGGCTATGTTTGATTTGGGGGTGACATCATAAGATTAGCTCATATGGAACTTGGAGGTCATTGCAACTTGTAGATATTTTTATATGAACTGTTGACTAGCCATAGCTCCTTCATTTTATGTTTTTGAAGGGTTTTTTGGTGCCTGAAAGGATAAAATTCATCCATATGAAGTTTCCCCTTGAGTTTTGCCCCATTATAACTTGAATTGTTATTCATGGAGTCATGAGTCTGACCTACCCACCAAGAGATCATCCATCCTCAGCTTCAGGATCTCCAAGGAGGGGAGGTCTCTTAAATAGGCCATTACATTTTTGGACAGCTCCTATTGTTCAGAAGTTTTTCCTGATTTCAGAATTAGTCTCTTTGCAATGTCTACCCGTTACTCTTGGCTCTAGATTTAGAACTAAAAGAGACTACATATACAGAGATCATTTGATCCAGGCCCCTCATTTTATAGACATGAAAACTGAGGCCCTGAGGGGTCAAGTAGAATTTGAATTCAGATCCCATTTCCATGCTTTTCTGTGAGTTGTCTAGAAATTTCTAGAATGTACTTTCTCTTTACCTCTGACTCTGGGAATCTCTCATTTCCTTCAAAGCATGCTTTAAGTGCTTGCCTCACTCATGCGAGGTCTTTCCTAATGCGCTGAGATGCTAGTGCCTTCCCTTCTCCTTATCATTTTTTATTTACATTATATATGTTTTGTTTTTACTTATCTGTGTCAGCCAAAAGAATATAAGCTCCCCTTGGCCAGAAACTGCTATTTTTGTATCCCCATTGTTAAGCACAGTGCCTGACATACTATGGCGGGAGTGGGGAGTGGGACCTTGAGGCCACACATAGCCTGCTAGGGCCTCAAGTGAGTCCTTTTGACTGAATACAAGTTTCACAGATCCCCTGATATATTTTGTGAAGACAAATTCAGTCAAAGGGCCTCACCTGAGGATCTATAGGGCTACATGTGGCCTCAAGGCTGCAGGTTCCCCACCCCTGTTAAACCCTTAAGAAATGCTTTTATGGATTGCTTGAGTTTAAAAAAAATCTTTGCCAGCTATAGTAGTCATCCAGAAATTAGCACACGTAGGCACAAGTAAATGACATCATGGTGGGGTGACATGAAATATTCAGGTTCCTTCAAAACAATTTCAACAACTCATTAATAATGTTATTTCCACCTGACTCTACAATCAGTAAAGTTACACAATGTTTTCAGTTATGGCAAAATTTCAGGCATAGTTCTCAAGCTAGTTAGTAGATATCAATTTGTGTGTGTGCGTGCACGCAATTCATTTGTCGTTCAAAGAGTAGCCTTCATGGAAAGGTAGTGAGAATAAGAGGAAATAAAATGAATGAAAAGCATGTATTAAGTCCTTACTGTGTGCAGAGCACAGGCATGAACTCCAGTGATACAAGTAGATGTGGAGGTGACAACACATAGAAGAGGTGTTTCCTTAGGGTACACTAGGAAAGCAAATAATAATGCATCTTCTTTAATGTTATTTCAGCTACTAAAACTGTATCCCTTTCTGATGTTAAACCATTTGACAAGATTCTGGTAGAAGGAATTTTCTTTAAAGGTTCTTGGGTAGTTATGATTACTGATGAGAAAGTTGCGCAACATGCAAAGGCAGTGGCCAGGCTACGTGTTTGTTTTTGAAAACATTTTCACTGAATTGAAGATAAAACTAATCTTAAAAATATGATTTTGTAGTTATTACATGGAAGTGTTTCCTAGTCAGTAAAGTTTTATAAATATAAATATATTATTTACATATGTAAAATAGTATACATGATATATGAAATATATATTTATAAAGTAAATATAACTTAATCATCATTAATACATGGAAGAGAGATAAAACGCATATATGTTTAGAACCAAACTTAATGGTTGGTGAGCCAGTAGTGTTTCAGTATAATGTAAAGGAGGATGAGAAGATCTTTCACCTAGATTTCTAGGACATTTCTGCCTCTTATACTGGCTTACAAGTTAGTTATCAGCAAGTCATTCGAATGAGGGAAGGATAATCCTATATTAAAATATGAATAATCCTTGGAGGAATTGCATTAAGCAGTTGGATATACAATCATTACACCTTAGTGTGAATTAATGTGTGAGATAATTTCCTTCTGTTTTTAAGAAAAGTTCTTGATAGGAGGAAGCATTGGAGGAGGGATAGAGGCTTAAAGAAGAAAAATGAAAAGACACTAAAAACTTCCAGAAAATGTGTATGTTTGTGTGACTGTGTGTGTGTGTGTTTGTGTTTACCCTGAGCTTCATTAAATGTTGATTATGGTACAGATCAGTTGATTTAATGTTCCACCTGTGTTATTCTTAGGAGCAATTTCATAAATGATACAGTTTGGAATGAGAGGTGATTTGGTATAGTGGATAAGTGGATAGAGAGCCAACCAAGGACTCCATATGGCCAGGATTCAAAACCTACCTCTGACACTTACTAGCTGTGTGATGATGTCCAAGTCCTATAACTTCCCAGTTTCCCAAACAACTTTCAGGAATTATAAATTACAGATGAAGTACTGATCCATATGAATGAAGGGACTTTCTGTATTGAGATTTTCCAACAGATGAAATCATGGTTTCAGATCTCCATCCCCTAAAAAAAAGCCTGCCATACTGAGCTTCACCATTTAGGATAATTTTATTTGGGGAAATATATTGATAGCCATTCATTAACATATATTTATAAATTTTGTAATCTAAATGAGCACTTCTTAAACTGTGGGTCATAATTCCTTATGGGGTTGCAAAAAATTTGGCAACAGTAAAAGGTTTCTGAATGTATAATGACTAAAAATTAATTAAAACTCAAGCTTGTAATGAATCTGATGTGTTTCTGGCAGTACTTGCCCATGTCACTTTGTGCACCTGCACTGCAGCTTTGTTATGAACACAAAGCATGTGCACTTTGGGTCAAGAGTGGAAAAAGTGAAAGAATCCCTAACCTGAGTAAAATTTCCGTGATAAAAAAATGTTATTAAGAATAGGAAATAATTCTATGCAGGGACTACAGGAGGTAATGTTTCAAAAAACTTGGCTGTTTAATGTCTAGCTCAGTGAAATATTTCCCAATACAATATATATTTTAGGAGAGTGGAAAGCTTTGATTTCTTTTAGTTGTTTTCTTGTGGGATGATGTATATTTGGATATGAGGCAGACAGATCTAGGAAATCAAAGAAAGAAGCAGAAGTCTAGGTTGGAGTGAAGGTAGTGTTGCCCATGGTGCTGATAGATGGTGGGGAGTTTACAGTTTGAACTATTCAATGCCAAAGCAGCCCCGGGGCCTCTCAGGCTGAGATTATGGATTAGTTACACTAACATGCTTCTCTCCTTGCTGCAGAACAGCAACGCTTCCTAAGGAGACTTGTAGAATTTATGACTTTCAGACATTTGAGTCTAATTCCTAATCATAGTTGCTTGAATGATAGGCCAATTTATAATTTGCTAAATTATTATGAAATACAAGACCTTTTATTTTATTTTAAAAAAACAAATTACAGCACAGTTGTTATTGGACTGCTACTTCTCCATACAATTTACACATTTTTAAAAAATTTTCAATCGATAAGTGTTGAGACACTTACTTATATGCCTCCAGCTGTATTAGATTCTGTCAGAGTATCTCTGTTGGAAGCAAATTACACCTCATCATATGTAGAGAATTCTTATGGAACTTTAAGAATGGGGTAAAAAGGCAAGAGGTTGTAGTGAAAATGGAAGCCAGAGAAGGGAAAGGAGATAAAGAAGTGAGACAGGGTCAAGATTGAAAAGAAATAGAGCAGAGGAAAGAAGTTTACAAGGAGCAGAAAGAGGACAAAGGAGAAGAAGGGAAGAAAATACAACTAGTTTACAATCCAGAAAATCACTGCATTCCCTCCTCTTCCTTGAATAGTAATTTAGTTTTTCTTCCTTCCTTACTTGGGACTCTTTTAAATCTCCCTCAAACTTTTAATCCTCAATTTGAAAGCTTTGACCTTGCCTAGATGACATAATCTCATTCATTACCTAATTTTATTTTGTTAAATATACTTATTTGCCTTTCTTTTCTTACTCTCATTTGAAGAATTAGAAAATCAAAAATTACGCTCATCTTCGCTTTCTACTGGAAGGATGACTCACTTGCCCCCCTTTTGGGAAAAATTTGACTTTTTAATGATTAGACTAAATTTTGATGGATATATTTTTCAGGAAATTATTCTTTCCAGAGTTGCCAGTATTTGCCAAATCCCTCCTTGATCTTGAAATAGCATTTGCTACTCTGGACCATTTCCTCTTCCTCACTTTCTCCTCTCTTCACCTCTCCAGAGTCTCTTTTACTTGGCTGTCAACCCTATGATGCCTCCTTGCTGTGCAGTTATTTTTCTCTTTGCATTCTTTCTCTTCGAGAGCTAATCAGCTCGGTGAATTTGATCATTATGTGTGTGCTGATAACAGTATCTTTATATCTAGCCCCATTGTTTCTTTTCAGCTTCGTTCACATTATACCAAATAACTGTATTTTAAATATCCAACTGCTTGACTTGTAGGCATCTCAAACTTAACATACATCAAAAGCACAGTTCATTACGGTAGCCTCCTTCCCTAACACACTGCTCCTTTATGTTTCTCTGTTTCTGGCAAAGGCATTGCCACATATCCAGTGATCTTATGTCATGCTCAGCTGCTTGGTCTGATTTGTCCCACAGTCCGGTTGCCAAAGCTTTTTTTTTTTTATCTTTCATAAATTCTGCACTCAGTCCCCTTACACAGGATCTTATCACATCCCGCCTGAACTATTGCATCAGCCCTTATTTGATCTTACTGGCCCAAGTCTCTCTCTATTGCAGTCTTCCACGTACCTGCCAAAGCAATTTTCCTAATGTGAAGGTCTGACCACATCTCTTCTCTCTCCCTTTAGTAAACAGCAGGAGCTGCCGATTACCTTTAGTATCAAATATAAACTCTTCTCTTTAGCATTTAAAACTTTTCTCTGTCCATCCTGAATACACTTTATATTTTTTGGTATAACAGGAGGGTCCAGCCAAACTCCCTTCTTGGTGAAGAAGGGTGATAGTCATTCTGCTCACATATTCCACTCCAGGTCCTTTCATTCAGTAGCTCAGTGGAGAGAAGACTAGAAGGCTAGAGTCGGAACAAGCCAAGTTCACATCCCACTTCAGGAACTTCCTGCCTTAGTGACCTTGGCAAGTTCTCACTTAGCCTCATTTTTTTTTCATTTGTAAAGTAGGGATAATAATAGTCCTTATTTCCCCTGAGGTTGTTTTGAGAATAAAATGAGATAATATTTATAAAGTGCTTTGGAAACCATAAATCACCATGCTAGCAGCTTTTATCTCCCATGCCTAGAATGCGTTTATTTTGTCCTCTTCTCCCATCTTTTAGAGTCTTTAAGTTCGTTTAAAATTCAGCTCAAATGACATTTTGGACATGAAGTCTTTTGTAACCAACGAATTGCTTGATTTGTAGGCATCTCTAAATGAACATATATTGAAAACGGAATTCAAGATGGCAGCCTCCGTCCCTAAGCTCTGAGTGATTTGTTCCCCCAAAACCCTCCAATGACTGGACCATGTATCAGTTTTGCATGTCCCTACTTGTAAGCTCCACAGGACTGAGTGCTTAATGCTTGTCTTTGTATCCTCAGTGCCTAGCCCAGTGTCCTGTCCATGGCAAGCTCTTAACAAATGCTTCTTGAGTGATTGTTTGAAGACCACCATAAAGGCTAATGTTGTTTTAAGGTTCAGTAAAAGAATCATAGCCCCCAGAACAAGAGATACCTATGTCTACATCCTCAATTTTGATAATACCATGTGCTGTTATTATTAGTATTATAATATAGGTACCATATTTTCGTAAGAATTCTAACACATAGGAGGGCAACCTTTATTGAGGGGACTCACGTCCATACCATCAAACAGCTGTTAGATAGAAGTGCAGATGTTAAGATAGGGCGGAAAAAAGCTATTCAGGGTAGAGCATGATTGCTGCCTTTAGATATTTGAAGGGGTAGCATGTCAGTGTGTTTTTGTATATGCTTGCATGTGTGTATATGTTACCTTCATCATCAAATGTGCACTCTGTCAGGGCAGGAAACTGTTTTATATTTTTAACCCTGCACTTAGCCCAATATCTGGTATATAACAGCTTGTTGATTAATTATTTATGCCACTAGGTGGAACCAGGACTCCTGGGAGACAGATGTCAAGTTGACCGCAAGATGGATTTCATAAAAGAGTGCTGTACAAACGTGAAATGGTGTGCTTTCAGTATCATAGGTTCATACAGGAGACCTTAGGCACCACCAAGTCTAACTCTGTTCTTTTACAGATAAGGCAACTGAGGCACAGAGAGGTTAAGTGACTTATCTAGGGATACATGGTATTAACTGTCTGGGTCAGTATTCAAACCCAGGTCTTCCTCCCAGTTGGAGACTGGATTATGTCTTGTCAGGGATCCTGTAGAATAAATTCCTTTTCCATCTTCTGAGTTTCCACCAACCTCTACAATTTATGAATCTATGATCCTGTATCTGCCTCTTCTAGCTCCTAGTCTTAAGGTTCTTTCTACTTTACTGCCCTGCCTTTTTCCTTTTCATTAATGTTTTAAAAATCAGAAAATAAAAATACATGGCTTATTTTTAATTATGTTTTAAATAATTCTACACTGTTACTTAATGGAGAAATAGCAAATTTAAATATGTTTTTCTCTCTTTGTTAAATGGATCACTCACTAGATAGGGAATAGATATAGTGGGAAACAAAAGAAAGCCGATTTTCATTCATATACATGCACGATATACTTATCTACATATATGTGCTTTGCCTTATGCTCAGAAAAGTACACTTCAGAGACATAAATGTTTTCTGCTATCAAGAAACTACCCCCAAACTCCTTTATTTTGTGATATCTCAAGTATAAAAGCTATTTCTATGGAATTGCCAATGTTTTTCTTTTATTTAGAAAACAGCTTTCTTGAAAGAAAAAATGGATTTAACCTTTTTTTTAATTCTGAAAACAATTTTGAAGGATGGTTTGTGAGTTAAAAAACCCCACTAATCATCAGTGGATAGACTGTAGGGCACCATCCCTTAGTAGGTTATGGAATATAACACATTTTTTTTTACCCTGGGTTCAAATCTCACCTCTGACAGACGTTACCTATGTGATCTTGAGCAAATTTCTGAACCTCAGTTTCCTTATCTGTAAAGTGAAGTGGAAGGACTATCTCTAGACCTGTGGTCTAATGTTCTTGTTATAATTAGGGGAAAAAGTTTTGCATGTTTCCTTGGAATGAATGATTGTGCATTTTGAAATAGGAAATCTTAACACATCCAATTCACAATATGAGGAAACTTCATCTAATGATGCAATCTAGCATTTACTCTGCAATTTTTCTTAGAGAGTTGGTTGGGGCACAAAGAAATCAGTTGCCCAACATTATTTAGTTAGGAAGTCAGAAAGAAAATTTCAACTCACGTTTTCCTAATTAATTGTTATAAGTTTTTCCTGTGGGAAAATACATTTTGATTTTAAAAAAAAAAACAACCTAGGTATTAATTATGGCAACACCACTTTTACTAGTTTTTTTTTTTATTTGAAAGAAAGCTAACATATGCCATACTATTGCAAAGTTCCATTTTATCATATTGCCACATGTGTTTGCATGTTAAATTTTCTGAATTTCAGTTATAATAATACAAACAGTGCTTACTTGGGTTTTATGTATTTATTTATCTGTTTGGGTTCAGGAGTAGAAACTTCCAAATCAAGCTCACATGGCTGATAGGTAGAATCTCTATATTTGCCTAGATCTAGAGTAGAGGTGGGGAACTTGCAGCCTTGAGGCCACATGTGGTCTTCTAGGTCCTTGGGTGTGTGGCCTTTTGACTGAGTCCAAGTTTTACAGAACAAATCTTTTTATTAAGGACTGTTTCTTTACAACCAACTGCTTAGAATATTGCCTTGAACGTATTTAGTATTTACTAATTGTTAAGTTCAGCTGAATGTGATATTAAGGGGGGGGATTAATCTTGTACAAGTTTCCTAAAAATTACAAATAAATTATGCCGTAAATATTCATTTGCAAATCAACTGGAATTAAATTCCTTCATTTAAAATAATGTAAGGTAAATTATAAATGATCTCTAGTTAACCTATAAAAGCCCAATTCATAACATAGGTAAAATTCTGTTCATTTTCAGTGTAATACTAAAAAAAATGTTGTTATAATACCCATAAACAAACAAAAAAGAAAAATGGAAAGATAATGTAGTGCAGTGGCTAGAGTGGTGAATACCTCTGAAGTCAGTGGATTTATGTAAAGCATGTCTTGCTGCAGGCACTGCTTTTGTGACCTTGGGAAAGTCATTTAACTTCTCTGGGCCTCAGGTTACACTAGATCACCTCTGAGATCCCTTCCAACTCTATATTTATTATTCTCGGAATATGAAATTATAATTTGATGTACTTTGAAGCTCTTGGTTGGAGGAGGAGCTTTAATTGGAAGATGATGGGGAAGCAGATGGAACTGCTGAATGAAAATCATCAGAGATATAATTTATATCATATTTCAGTCATCATGGTCAATGAAGGGGACATGAGTCAAATGGTTACTTCGAGGGATGAGATTCCTATTTAAAGAACAACAGGTTGAGGGCTACAGGAAATTGGCCCCTGGATATTTTGTTTTCGTTTGGCAAATGAAATCCTAGGTGGGGCTGGTATAGGAATTTTTACAAAAAGAGTTGTCATATTGTACTGATTAGTTTTCCCTCCATGTTACTACTTAGCTCTGTTTTATAGTTGGTTGTAAAACATTTCACACCTCAGAGAACTTGAGCAGCATTCAAAATTGTCATTGCCTCTTCCTGTACTTATCATTGTTTGATGGGGCAAGTGGTAAGAAACATCTGTGGCTTTTTTATAAAGCCCAGTTGTAGTTCTTATAATTCAAGAGCTTTGATTTTTTTTATAATCAAATTTTATATTTAATTAAAATTATTAATTTAATTTATTTAAATTTAATTTAAATTAATTTAAATTATTAAATTATTATTAAATTATTTTAATTTAATTTAATTAAAATAATTAATTTTAGCTGCCAAACACATAGAACTTTGAATGAGGCATTGTAGTCTCATAGTTTTGTGGGCTTAAAACGGGTAGGGACCATCAAATCTAAACTCATTTTACTGATGACAAAATGCCAGGAATGATGTGAGCTGTCCATGGTACAGAATCTAGAATCTGAATCCACTTGCAGAGATTGAAATGATCTCCACCAGAAACTGGATTGATCATATCATTTAGAAAATTTAAAAGTTTCTACTTTTTATTGTTTTTATTACTGCCCTGTTTGGCTTTTATCTTGGTGACATGTTAACCCGTTGTTACACTTCATTTTATTCTATTGTATCTTTACTTTTCCTATTTTAAGAATGTCTAACCTCCCGCCCTCTTCCCCCCTGCAAGATTGTCATTGTTGGCTGTTATGGTAGGTATATGTTGCTATTTGCAACAGCTGCCAAGAGTGATGCGTATCTGGATGAGGATGATGCTAGGAGCTAGAAGTTATGTAGTGCTGTAAGATTGTCAAAGTGATTTACATAGTACTATCTCATTTGATCTTTACAAGTACTTTGGGAGGTAGGAACTATTTCTGATCCCCACTTAATAGAAAGGAAACTGAGGACCAGGGAGGTTATAAACCTTGCCCAGCTTCTAGAGTTACTAAGTGTCTGGGGAAGAATTTGAACTCTGGTCTTTCTGAGCACTTTATCAATGCTACCTAGTTCATGGTAAGCATTTGGGATTTTGACCTCATAATGAAATATGTGGCAGAAAATTATTTTGTCATCACTTCTTTATATATTCTATGTAATAAATAAAATTATAGAAGATTAGATTGAAATGATTATGTAAATTTTTATATACTTTATGAAACTTTATCCTATGTGGAGAAACTCATTCTCCACACAATAGTGACTTTTTAAATTATAAAGTCTCTGAATTTGAATTATATGGAGTACTGACCACAGATTGCTTTCAAGAAACTATGTGCCTTAACCTTCTTCTCCTTTTTATTTTTTGATAGATAGCACTGGAAACTCTCCATAGCTCTAAAAAATATATATACATATGCATATATTGCTCTTCCTTTGTAGCTAATTTCCTTGACAATATGCTTTTGCGAAGTTCGGGAAAATTGAATGTGGACAACAGCAAGAAAGAAGATGGTGTGATCACAGCCCCCACCCCTCGGCCAAAGGTCTTGCAGTGCAAATGCCACCATCACTGTCCGGAAGACTCCGTCAACAATATTTGCAGGTTGGTGGTTCAAGTAATTCAAATACCTATGTTTAACAGTAGTAGAGAACTTCTTTTGAGGCACTAGGGGACAGCATGCTGACTCTGGAGTCAGAGCGCAAGGGTTTAAATCCCGCTTCTAGCACTAGTCATGTGACCTTGGGCAAGCCAGTTAACCTCCCTAGACCTCAGTTTCCTCATTTGTGAAATGAAGAGGTTGGATTAGGCCTCTAAATCTGGGATTCTTTTTTTCTGTTAGAAATATTTTATTTAAAAAAAAAAGCCTTTCACATTTCTGTAAAATTGATGATTATTATAAAGTGTATGTGAGAAAATCCTACCTGAGATTTAAAATTTTACCCTCGCTTTGTTATTTTATTTCTTTGTAGAATAGAAATTTGGAAACCAGGACTGAAAATTCGGATTCATTGCATATGAGAAATTACACTTTTGTCTCTGAAAGCCTAAGATCATTTACCACTCTACTGAAATTATTCTTGGGCTCTCCTGGTGAATTAATCACAGTCATGTGACAGCTATAAAGTGGAAAAATATGTTGGTTGCATTTTTGTTTTGTGCTTTCTGGAGTGGCCCATTTCCATCCAAGGCCACTTAAATTCATCAGCTGACACTGCTGCCTTTTACAACAGTGTCCATCTCTTCAACTACAGTAGAAGCAATGCTGAAGTTGTACTGCCTGGCATTATATTCTGACATCCTTTTAACCACATTTGGTTACCTTCATTATTCAAAAACAAAATTCTTGTAATATAGACCAAATGTTTAGATCCCTCCTCAACAGGAACCCGTCTTTCTAAGTGTCTGTTCAGTAAAAGAAGATTTAATATATTTTTAAAAAAATTTCAGCACATTGGCATACTGGCACATCAGTGTAGAGTAGGGATTCTTAATTTTTTTTTCTGTCATGGACTCATTTGCCAGTCTGGTGAAAACTGTCTTCCTATTCTTAGAATATTGTATTTAAATACATAAAATACATATATACAATTATATAGGAAACCAATTATATGAAATAAAGATGCAGTTTTTCCCATCTAAGTCCATGGACTCCCTGAAATCTATCAACAAACTCCTTGATGTGGTGGTCCATGGACCCCAGGTTAAGAACCTTTGTTTTAGAGAGAATTTGCAAGTTTGGATAATTAGTTGTCATGGTGGAACTTGAGGTAATAATGAGCTGGGTGTTACAGCATTATGGTCAGTGTACTGGGAAATAAAACTTTTACCAACTACCATGTTCATGCTGGATGACTTACATTCCAGAGCAAGATGTCAACATTTTTTCTCATCTATCTTCATGCTTCAAAAGCTGTATTTTCCTATCTTTTACCTATACCCATATTTAGATTAAGGATTGACACTCTTGCAGAAAGAGAGATGAGTGTCAGAGGTTATGGACACAGGGCAAGGGGCTGGGCTACGAGAATCTGATGGTATGTTTAGTATCCAGTGAAAGAAGCGGGTAAAAAGACATTAGAATAGGTCAAACGTGACAGGGTAGAGAAGTAGTCAGAAGACATTCAGTATTGACAAGGGAATAGTCAAGGAGGTTAACAGAGGCTGAGAAAATTGGAAAGAATCTACCATTGGCACTGGTCAGGCGTCCAGACAAAGCAGCTAGATCAAAATTCAGGTCACTAATGTAGCAAAAAGGTTCAAATTGAAGAAAGAAATTTTGAGCCATAGGGGAACTGGTAGATAAAAAATTGGACACAACCTCATCTCTCCTGGATTTGCACGTGGAAATCAGTGAGAGCACCTAACTGGAGTGGGGAATAAGGGGACAGAGAGCAAGAACATTCCTATTGAGGGAATCATAGTATTTTAGTGGCAGAGAGGGCCTTGAAATAACTTGGCTTAATGCTTTCCTTTTACATATTAGGATACTGAATGAAGTGACTCCTCCACGATTTAGACAGTGGTAATGACAGATTTTCTCCGATTCGCTTCTTCTCATTGGAAAGAGGTGGTGGCTGTTTCAAGGTCACCTTTTCCCTAGAAGTCAGTGGTGGCCAGAAGCACAGTGAGGGAGGGAGTACTTTCCTGGACCCTAGGCTTTTTTCAAAGCTGAACCAATGGGAGGTCAGCAGGGCAGACTCTCTTTTCACTCCTCCTTCTCCTTAAATTGCAGATGACTGCTATTTCTAACATTAGTACTGAAAGCATTTAATATAAATTTGGAATTTGTTTTTGAATGGTTTTGTTATTTTAAATGTTCAGTGTTCATTTGTTTATCATTATAGCTTGAGAAATGATTAACACAGTCCTATTCCCTGTGATATCTGCCTTCCCCCAGGATCCTCAGAGTGCCGTGGTGTCTTCTGATCCCCTTTTCTTGTGTATTTAAATTTTTTAATTCATTGTTGTTTTGCAGAGTTATAGTCATTGATGTTTTCATTCCACTCTCTTTATGCTGCATCACTTCTTTCTGTTCTGTTATTTCTTTGTAGTTTTCATATTTACCATGTCTTTTATCATGGCAATAGTCTGTTATTATTGAAAGGTATCATGCATTCAGCCAGTTCCCAGTAATTAGACATATGAATTGTTTTAAGTCTTATCCTAACTTTTATATTTTAAGGTCACAGAAAGCAGTTCTTTATATTCTGTATTCAGGAACAGAGCTAGCACAGTACTTTGCCAGTAGTGGACAATAGATACCAATTCTTTGATTGAGTATGGAGAATAGTGCCTCTGGGCCAAGTATAGATGCTTAGAGCTATGGTTGTGTCTGTCCTTCTTTCTTGAAGAGGGCTGTGACATCAGGGAAATGATGACATGACATGACTTTGATTTGAGTGAGGGAGGGCTGTGCGAAGTCAGCAGCCTCACTTTCTCCTCTAGAGTCGTTTGAGTCCAGTGGCTAGATATACTTCAGGATGCCTGGAGATGGCCCATGATACAGTGGGAGACCCTGGCCCTTTTAGGCTAAGATCTTTTCAGCTTCTCACTTTGACTCAGGTAAAACCAGTTCATTGAATAGGCCTCTCTAAGAAGTTAGTCAAGGGATGGCCCCTTTAATGAGAATGGAAAAAAAAAGCAATCAGTCTGGGAGGGGATGAAGTCTCAAGGTTGTTTCAAAGCAAAACAGTTACCATTGACATTCACTGTAAGGCACACTACAGTCATTAAGTGGAGCTTGGGTAGGGACCAAGGTCCTGGGGTCCATGAGCCTCAGAGTGAACTGGGTTTGGGAAAGAGAAGGAGGGGATGGAAGGAGGGAGCCAGTTTCTGGCCATTCTAATTTACCTTCCTTTGGAAAGGAGAGGGAGAGGCTGAACTTAGTTGCCCACCTAACTCTAAATATCTCTCTCTCTTCCAAGTATGTTTCTTGTAGACAACATTTGTTGGATGCTGGTTTTTAATCCATTCTGTTATCTCCTTCTGTTTTATGGGTGAATTCATTCCATTCTCTTTCTCAGTTATAATTACTAACTGTACATTTTCCTCCATATTATCCTTCTCTATCTATTTTTACCCTTTCCCTCCTCTTTTTTCTGTTTTTTTAAATGATTACTGGCTCCTTTAATCTGCCCCTCCCCTGCCTTTTACTAAGTAGCCTTTTTTGTATGCCCTTCCTCTCCTGCTTCCGTTTCCGGTAAGATAGATTTCTATAGCCAGTTGAGAGGCAGAGACAGACAGACAGACACACACACACACGCGCACACGCACACATTCTTCCCTCTACTTCTCAACCATTTTCGCCTACATTATAGAAGCTCTTCCTTGCATGTCTCTTTTATATATGACAATATTCCCCATTATATCTCTCCTTTCCCTTTCCTCTCATTTTTTTCGCATATCTATTTTTTCAGGATCATCCCAACATCAGCTCTCCAGCATGTCCTCTATCTATGTCAAGCCCTTCTATCTTCTCTAACAGTGATAAAGTTGTTAAGTTATATTTATCTTCTTTGCATATAGAAACGTAAACAGTTTATTGTATATCTTATGGTTTCTTTTTCATATTTGTCTTTTTATGCTGTTCTTGGGTCTTAACAATTTGAAAGTCAGATTTTCTATTCATCTCTGGTCTTTTTATCAGAAATGCTCATTTGGCCTCTTTCATTAAATATCCTTTTTTTTCCTCTGAAGGATTATATTTGTTTTGCTGTGCTGGTTATTCTTGGTTGTAATTGTAGCTTCTTGCCTCCCAAACCCTCTGATTCTTTAATGTAGAAGCTACTAAATCTTGTGTGATGTTGACTATAACTCCATAGGATCTGAATTGTTTTCATTCTGGCTACTTGAAATATTTCCTTTTTCACCAGGGAGTGCTGAAAGTTGCCTATAATATTCCTAGGAATTTTCATTTTGGGATCTTTTGGGAGGTGATCAGTGGTTTCTTTCAATTTTCATTTTACCCCTTGGTTCAATAAGAGGTAATTTTCCTTTATAATTTCTTAAAAGTGGATGCATAGGCTCTTTTTTTTTTAAATCATGGCTTTCATGCAGTTCCATAATTGTTAAATTATTCCTCCTTGACATGTTTTTGAGGTCACTTCTTTTTCTAATGAAATATTTCAAATTTTCTTCGGCTTTTCCTTTTTACTTTTTTTAAATTGTTACTTGATTTCTCTTAGAGTTATTTGCTTCCAACTTCCAGTTTCTAAGGAATTTTATTCAGTGAACTTTTGTGCCTCCTTTTCCATTTGTCTAATTCTACTTTTTTAAGGCATTATTCTCATTAGTGAAGTTTTGTACTTCTTTTTCTATTCTGTCAATTCTGTTTTTTAATGTGTATTTTCTTCACCAATTATGTACTTGTTTCATAGTTTTTAGTAACTTGTTTTTCCCAGTTTCTCCTCTTCCATTCTTACTTACTTTTTTTTAACAATTTTTTTTTTACCTCTTCCAGGAATTCCTGTTGTGCTTGCGCTTAATATGCATTTTTTTTCCTTTGAGGGCTTTCTAGTTGCAGTTTTGACATTGTCATCTAAATTTGTGACTTGATCTGCCTTTTCACTGTAGTAACTTTTTATGGTCAGGTTTTCTTTTTGTTGTTTGCTCATTTTTCCCCACTGTCTGTTGACTTTTTTGCTTTATTTTAAAATTTGACTTTATTCCTGGGATGAATATAGGGGAGGAGAGGACTGTTCCAAGCTTCAGGTTTTTTTCCCCTACTATTTTCAGAGCTTCTGGAGATTTGGAAATTTTCAGTGCTTTCCAGGTGATATTATTTGGGGAAAGGTGCGATCACTTCTTCCTTACATGCGCAGGTTATATATTGTTCCTCAGGGTCCCTGTTCCCTTGGATAAAAAGCCATACTGCTCCTTAGGACTCCTGATCCCCTGTGACTACAAATGATACTGCTTTTCAGGGCCTTTCTTGGGACACTCCTCTCTGCTCTGTAACTGTAACCTAGAAGTGGATATGGGCAATTGAGTTGTCAAACAGCGCTTTATTCTTTGCCCAGTGCTAGCGCAGCAGTACCCTGAAGTCTTTCTCCGACCAGCTACCAGATCACTTTCCAGTCTCTAGTTTTAGAGTTCTGAAGTTGCCACTGCTGCTACTGACACATCCAAGGCCCACCTTTGGTTTGTTGCCATATGGGATCTGGGCCAGCCCCTACCCCAGTGTCATATAACTCTCCTTCCAACCTCCTCAGTTGTTGTCTGACTCTGGAAAAATATGTCACCTCCACCTTTTCTTGGCTCTCCCTCTCCAGAATTTAATTTGTGATGTTGTTTTAAAATAGTTGGAAAAGGAATGTTGGGAGATATTTGCTGCAGTGCTTCCTTTTCCCAGCCACCCTAGGTTTGCCCCACACAAAGTTAAGTGTATTGCTTGTTTTAATAATTTTATAATATACCATTAAAAAAATTCTGAAGTATGGGCAAAGCCTGTTGGATTACAGCTAATCTGCCCATCCCAAAGTTTAAATTAACAAGTCTATTCTTATTATTATCAAATTCTTTTAGAAAGTGCATGGATCTCAAAAGTTCAAGTAGTTTAGCTTTTCACCATTTCCTCATTTTCTAAGCTCTCAGTTCCCTTTAAGTGATGATCTCTTACCTGGCACCTCACTTTACTTTGGCTTCTTTCTTACTGTTTTCCTACATATAAGGCCCTCCCTATTTTCAATTCCATCATATTTCTTAGTCGTCTACTTCATGCTACTTTCCTACATATGTATGAGTTCCTCTGTGTTGTTAGGTACTTCGGAAATATTTGATAGCATAGATGTTTTGGGAATCTAATTAGTAATTGAAATTGTTATTTAGATAAGATGAAGTTAAGCTTTGAATATATCCCATGAGTATTTCTCACCCTTCCTCCTGGTATTCCTCACCCTTTCTCTTGCAAGAAATGTCCCAAATACAACAACCGAAAAAATTGTTTTTAAAGACAGAGAACAAAATAATCCACAAAACCAGTCAGTAAATCAAAAATGTCGTAAAGTCCATGCAGGGCAGAATCTAACCTGTAGACCTCCATCTTTGTAAAGGAATGGAAGAGTTATGTCTTTTTGGATTTCTTTATTGGACCCATGATTTATTTTCCTAAAACTTTACATAAACTATTTATTGTCCTTCTTTCCATTTACATTTTTGTTATTATGTATATTGTTTTCCTGACTCTGTTTACATCTTTTTGCCTCGGATCATGTAAATTTTTCTATACTTGCATGTTTTAATACCCTTCATTTATTCCAGCACAATAATAGCCAATTATATTCATATACTACAGTTTGTTTGACTGTGATAGGTATCTACTTTGTTTCCAAATTTTTGCTTCTACAAAAAAAAAATGTTGCAATAAATATTTTGGTGTAGATGAGGATTTTGTTTTTATCAATGTTCTCCTTGGAGTGAAAACCTACTAGTGGCATCTTTAGGTCAAACGATATGGATATTTTGAATACTTTATTTGTATAACTCCAAATTACTTTCCACAGTAGTTGTACTAATCCAAAGTTCTACCAGCAATGGACTAATTTTCCTATTTTACTCCATCTAAGATTGACTAAGATATTTTAATCATTCCCAGTTTGCTGAGTGTGGGGTGAATCCTAAGGGTTGTCCTTATGTCCATTTCTCTTATTTATAATTTGGAGCTTTCTTTCATGTGTTTTTAATAGTTTGCAATGTTTATTTTGAGAAATATTTGTTTTTATATCTTTTGAGGAATTACTTTTGGTCTTTTATCTGTTGGTGGTTGGTATATAGTAGACATTAAACCCTTATCAGGGAATTTGATGTAAGTATTCTTTTCCCTCTTTGATCACTTCCTTTCCTATCATTGATGCGTTTTGTCCATGCAGAAGCTTTTTTGTATGTAGTCAAAGTTATCTCTTTTTCCTTCTGTAATAATCACCTCTTTCCTTGTTTGATTAAGAATATATCATCTACCCATATCTGTGAGAGGTAAACGAGCAGCTTCTTTCTAAAAAAAATTATTGTAGTGTGATTTCTAATAATCAAGTATGCATTTTCAGTTTATTTTGAAATTGTTTTGGAATATTGCATCCAATGTTTATTTAAGCCTGGTTGTGAACATTTACTAAGTACCAATCTTATGTAGTAGATCAAATTTTGTTCTTGATGGGTAGGTATTTCAGTTTAGAATAGAATGAGACAGTGGCAGTCCATCTCATAGTTAACCAAAAGAAGTTTACTTAGCAATAGCAAGAGAAAGAAATTCAGTGTAGGTAAAGTATGTTCATTAAACATTAATCTTTGATTTGGCTAAGCACATGTTCCTTGTATTGGCCTTGCTTCTTGTTTGTGGGGCTAAAACCTGAGAGAGGAGCTCTTGATGATGTATTTGTTCAGTTAGATGATCAGGAGATTTTCCCTTAGCCCAAACTCTAGTCCCCTCAGGCAGTCGAGGCTTGAGGACATTTTCAGTACCTTTATAAGAAGAGCTAATGAGCTTAGCCAAGGGGAATTAGGTCCTCAGGAAAAGAAAACCACTTCCTAGAGTCTAATAGGGATTTCATAAATGCTTACAGATTGATAAGTACCTTCTGTATACAGAGCAGTGTGATGGGTGCTATTTGAGACTGAAAGTTTAGATATGGCAGAATCCCAGTCCTCATGGATCTTAGAGGATAATTCTTGATTTTCTAGTTAAAGGAGTGTTTTTCTCTGTTTCCAAAGTATAGTAAAATCAGTGTCTTGGTATTAGATGGATTGAATGAGGGTAAAAGTGGAAGTAGGAAAACCAATTAGAAGATAAGGTTGTTGTTCATTTTCCAAGAGGACCATGACAGGGAATGATGACATGACTTGCATTGGGTGAGGGAGGGCTGTGCAAGGTCATCAGCCTCACTTTCTGCTCCTGAGCCATCTGAATCCAGTAGCCACATAGATATTCATCAGGATGACTGGAGATGGCCCAGGATGCACTGGGAGATCCTTGTCCTTTTGGGCCAAGGCCTTTTCAGGTCCTCACAAAAAATCAATCTGGGAGGGGAAAACCCTCAGAGTTTGTGTTTCAGAGAAACTGTTACCATTGACTTTTACTCTAAATTCACTCAAAGCCTGGAGGGCCCAAAATAGAGCCAGTAAGTGGAGCTTGGCCAGAGACCCATTGTGGTGGATTGTATGAGCTTCTGAGTGAACTGGGGAGGGAAGGAGGGAGGGAGGGAGGAAGGAAGGAAGGAAAGAAGGAAGGAAGGAATCTAGGCAGTAAACCCCAAGTTAACTGGGGTTACTTTGGAACCTTTGGAGGGGAGAAGTGAGTTACCCAAATAGCTGGGTCCCCATTCAGGCAGCTAGGTTATCCTTCTCCTTTGTTTTTGAAGAGAATATCAAAGAAATGATGACATGACTTGCTTGCAGTCCACTTTGATTTGAGTGAAGGAGAGCTATACAAGGTCACCAGCCTTACTTTCTTCTCCTAAGTCAAAGAAGAGAAGGTAGAGGCTGTGGGAGTATCAATTGGTAAACATTTATTAAGTGCCTGCTGTATGTTACACTCTGTTTTAAGTGCTAAGGATATGGAGGAGGCATAAGACAGTACTTGCCCTTAAGGAGCTTATTAACTAATGGGGGAGGTAGAACACAAATATATAGAAAGCCAGCAATATACAGAATAAATTGGAAACAGTTAACAGAGGGAAGACATTGGAATTAAGAGGAATAAGAAAGGGATTCCTGCAGAAGGTGGGATTATTATTGGGACTTAAATTGGAAAAGTGAGTAGTTAGAGGGGAGGAGGGAGAGTATACCAGCCATGGGAGAGAGAAAAGGTCCTTTTCATTGAATGGCCAGGAGACCAGTGTCATTGGCATAAATCATATGTGTTGGGCATTTACGTATAAGAACACTGGAATGGTAGCAGGAGGCTCGGTTATGAAAGGCTTTAGATGGCCAATATAATACTTTCTATTTGATCCTGAATGTTACTGAGCTTATTGAGTAAGAGAGGGATGTGGTCAAGCTTGTGCTTTAGGAAAATCACTTTAGTGTCTGACTGAAGGATGGATTGGAGCGGGGAGAGATGGGGCCAGGCAGATATTCCAGCAGATTATTGCAGTAATCAGGTGTGAGGGAATGAGGGCTTGTACTAGAGTGGTGGCAATGTCAGGGAGAAAAGGGGGAGCATGTGGAGATGTTGCAAAGGTGACATCAACCAATAGAAGTCCACTTTGATTTGAGTGAAGGAGAAAGGTCACCAGCCTTACTTTCTTCTCCTAAGTCAAAGAAGAGAAGGTAGAGGCTGTGGGAGTATCAATTGGTAAACATTTATTAAGTGCCTGCTGTATGTTACACGCTGTTTTAAGTGCTAAGGATATCGAGGAGGCAAAGCACAGTACTTGCCAAAGAGTAGGGCTGCTTTGTCATTTAAGACCATGGTGAAGGTAGCGAAAGTGACAGAACACACTTGTGTAATGGGAGATGAGCAAGAGAAGAGAAGAGGGGCTTCACTTGTTTTCTGTTAAGTATGAGCCAAAGTTCTCATCTGGGAGAGGTGAGAGGAGGGAGCCATAGAAAGTTTGAGGAGGATTTGAAAAGGTGGAGGGTGAGATAAAGAGATACGGTAGGATTGCCTAGCATGAATAATGGCCCAGATGAAGGTGTGTAATGTAAATTTATAGTGCTGCATGATTTCCTCCACCTTTGTTTAGTAGCACATGTGTTAAGAGCAAATATAATAAATTGTGGAAGTGATCCAGGGCTGAGGTTTGTTGGGCATAATGATTGATGTGGTAAAGGATTAAGAATTAAAGAAAGGAGCTCAGTGTAGTTTTGGGTTGGTTCACCAACGGGTCAAGTTGGGGTGAAGAAGAGAGAGTAGTCAGTGCAGAGGAGAGGGTGGGAGAGAATAGTGTGATCCAGGGATTGGAGGCTACAGTGCGTATAATTAATAGGGTTATGTAAGGGAAGGCAAAGGGAGAGGTTAAAAGCCAATAGATGATGGTTAGATATGCGAACTTCAGAATTCTTGAACATGGAGGTGGTACATTTGCGTGTGTCAGCAATAGGAAGGGAATTGCCATCTTTGTGTGTGGCTGAGGTGGGATGGAGGAGTGCTTATAGGACATGAGTAGGTTGGAGAACTGAGTGGTTAGGAGTTTTTGGAAGGGAGTCCATATGCGTATTGAAGCCCCCTGAGGAGGAGAAAAAAAATAAGTAAGGTATTAGTGAGCTCATGAAGGAGGGAGGGTGAGGGACCGGGGGGGTCTGTAGATAGCAGCTACCAGGGTTTTGGTTGTATGGTAGAAATGACTAGCTTGATCCTCAAAGGAAAAGTAGTTACTGAGTGAAGGAGGAGGTAGGGAGAGTCTGTAAGTGGCACCGGGCAGCAGGGAAGATTCCAACTCCCCTGCCTTGACCTGTGAGCTGACAAGAATGAGTGAAGGTAAAACCAGTACTCGAAAGAGTAGCCAGGGAGTATGTGTCATCAGGGCAAACCAGGTTTCAATAATAGCGAGGAGAAGGAAGGAGTGGGAGAGGGAAAGATGACTGCAAGTTTGTTGTCTGTGAAGCAGGCACAATAGAAGGACTGGGGAATTCGGTTGACTCTTTGATCTGGATGGGTTAAGGGGAATGGGATGAGGAATCAGGTGGTGGTGTGGATGGCGTTGGGGTGATGGTCTTCAGGGGTCTAGAATCAATGGCATGTAAAGGGATTTGACCGAGTATAAGATTGCAGGGTATCATTCTTTTCCTCTCAAAGGGATAGGCACAACAGGAGATGAGAGACCTGCGGTCTAAGGGAGAATTCTTTGTATTGGAGGTTCTCCACTTCCTAGTTGGAGGATGGGACTGGCAGCAGGAGGTGAAGTTTGCTTGAGTTGGTGTGGATGGCAATGGTAGCTTTGGGATGGGTGGAAGATACCCAGCCTGAACTCTTGACACTGTTGGTAGATGGTAGCTGCTTTGTGCTAGCCCAAAGTTGGCCGTCTTCTCACCTGAGGAAGCTGACTGTGAGGTGGCTGCAGGGAGTGGTAGATTCCATGCCTAACAGGAAGTCCTTTGGGACACACACGACTCCTGCCTACCTCTTAAGGAAAGGTATTTTGGAAGAGTAAGGTTAAAATATTAAGAAAAGAGTAAAAGAAGAATTAAAGACGATTCTGAAGGTTTTGATTCTGGATAATTGGGCATTGTTGAGGGAGGAGTCATATAGCCTGCTGTATTCACCCTACATGTATCTTGTACGTGGAGGTGTAAGTGGAGTGAGCTTGTCTAAAAACCGAGAATGCTGGCTGGGAGACCCTGAGCAAATCACTCGAACTTTCTATGCATGAGGCAACTCTTTAAGACCTTCTCTAAGAGAAGCTGGGCATGACTTTGGTAGAGTGATTTCATCACCCAGGACTTCCCTGTGCCATTGCAATGACAGATGTATTCCTTATTCCTGCATTTTCTTTACCTACCAGTTATGCTCCCGCTCTTCCATAATTTCTACTATCTCATGCCTTTCCTTATCTTTCAACACTGGTTTGCATTTTTTGAATTCCTGGGCCTTCTCTATAAAAAGCCTTTATTGGGAATCATTAGGTCACGTAGAGATGAAAACTTACAGAATTCATGCTTCAGTCCTGGGACTGTGATTTCATTGTAGATGCTCCACCCTTCATGGTGATCACAGCCCTTTGAATCTGGCCTTGGAAATTTCAGTGGCTGAAAAATTTATCCCTTTTGACCAACTTGTGTTCACAGCTTTCTGTGCTTGGGCTTCTCCTTGAATGGCCAACATACAGACTGCCAGCAGACCTATACTGACAGATTGGTGGAAGCTGCCAGAACTAAAATACATTTGCAATGCCAGGATCACTCTCTCTCTAACATAAGACTTCAAAGGAGAACATTAATGAAGGGGAAACTTTGAAAAGCTGTTAGTGGGAAAGATTACAAATGACTACACTATGTACCCCATGCTTCCAAATTCTTTAAATTCATAATTACTAGAATATTTGGGCAGTTTTCATTTCATGTGATTTACAGAGTGGAATTATTTGGATCTGGGAATAAATAAGAGACATTGCCTTCAGCTGTAGTATTTAGGAAGGAAGTTTTATATAAAATTAGAGCTTTTTAATACCTGGGTAGGTAACTGAAAACTAAGCCTTGAGAATTCTTTAAGTCTTCATTTTGGAAATCTGAGTCATTTGTCCACTTCGTGTCTGGTTAAGAATTCTTGAATTTAATTGATTTTTGAGTCTTAGAGAGGTAATCAATACATATCATTTTAGGCGATTCACACACAAGATTTATACGTGAAATCGGCAGTAATTACTATATGAATAATTAGAACTTGAATGGCTTGAAGAATCCCAGGTGGCAAAGTTGAAAGGGTTTCAGAGTCCTTGCAAAGGTTACGTTAACCCTGAACTTGCTGAAATCTTAATCCGCAGCTGAGTGTGCTGTTGTGAGTTTCCAAACAGGTGCTCATGACACACGGTCTCAGATTCTTTAAAGGCATACACACTGTTCTCGTTTGTTAGCACGTCCTGCATTTCATGATGAAATCATAACCGTCCATCTGATTTGTTCCTTTGGCACGCTGTCCCCCATTTTTATTACTAGTGAAAGTATGAGAATGATGGGTTCTTCTGTTAGATCTTGGACTTTGCTCATTTACTGGATAGATGGCTATAGATACATAGATAACATGTAGATATAAACATGCTTGTATATATGTGCAAACATATATACACACACATACAATATTTGTGTGTGTTTCATTTGTGGAAGCTTTTATTTAGAATTAATTTTTGTGAAACAAAATTATAATCAGGGTCAGAATGGGAAATTGGGTATAGGTTACCTTTGAAATTATTAAGGAAACAAATAAAATAAATTTAAAAACAAAATAGACTACACCTAGTCAGATGCTGATGCCGTTTTTATTTCCTTTGAAAGGTAGAAAGAATTGATGCTCTTGAAACGTTGTGAACCAGTAGGGATAGGTACAGTATCTTTCATGAGAATTGACCTTTTGCCAACGAAGACATCTGCTTGAACAGCTGCAGGGGTTTTGGATCCTGGCTTTCTATTTTGGACATTTAATAATGGTCTTGGTTCAAATCAACATTTTCACTCTTGTAGTTTTTTTTAATTATAGTAGCATCTTTCCAAAAATAAGGTCTTGTGGTTTTTTCTGTTCTCATCATAAGATCTCATACTTTGGCAAGATGTTATCTTGTTTTGTAGGAGGTGGAGTATCAGGCCTCTTCTTGTAGTGTCTGTCTTATGTGCTGGTTCAACAGTGTATTTGTAGCAGGATATTTCATTGTAGAGAGCCACTTGAACTGAGTTATACTGTACTATTTTTGTCATGCTATTTTATAATTTAGAGTCTCGTAGTATATATGTAGTTTTATTCTTGCATTTTAGGTCAATTGAATTGAATACATCATTGTATCATACACATATGATTAGGTAGCGTGGCCAGTGCTAAAGTCCAAAACCTGTCTCTTTGCTTTGGGGCAAGTTTTCCCTATGGAGACAATTTTCTGTTTCCTCAATATTAAATATGGTGAAGGATAGCAGAGGAGGGCTTTTTAGGTCATACCAGTGTCTTATACAAAGACAGATGGATGAAAGATTCTAGAACTCTTTGTACTAGAATTAAGTGGAAAGAAATGTCTTCAATTCAGCAAATATTTATTGAGCCATCATTGTGGGCCTGTGTCCTTTCCATCTTTCAGATAGAAATAAAACCTCTGCCACCAGCAAATTCAGCTTTTCAGAGTTCTTAATACTATTTTTAGAGTATATAGGGAAAAGTAAGAATAATATGTTTTCTTTATTTTGCCAACTATACACTTTTTTAAAGAGAATTTACTGTGACATAGTGGATAGTGAACCAGCCTTAAGACCTGGCTTCAAATCCCACTTCTGACACATAGTGTCTCTATGACTCCAGGAGAGAAATTTTGTTACAGTGAAGGTGCTGACCTGCATTAGTTATAGAGTTCCTTCTATCAGTGAAGTTGCAAGTCTAGTCCTATCCCTATTCCTATCCTAGATACCTTCTAAAACACTGTAATTTTAAAAGTTTCTCTTTTTATAATTCTTTTCAAAACTTAATCATTGTTTACAAAGGACTGACGTTCTCATCATATATTTATATATATGCATACATACATTCCAAAATCAAATATTAAGTCATATTTACTTGCTCTCACACAAACTCAGGGTCAGAGAATCAGGCTGATTATATCCCATGTTTATTGCTTTCGACTCCAAATTATGCTGTGGCTTCCAGGGAAGGGCTTCCTGTATCACATGCAAATTTTGAGAGTCCCCATGGCAAAGTGGATGGCATCTGGAAGATCTGAGCTTGAGTCTTCTTCTAACTGTATTAGCTAGGTATAGTAAGTCACTTAACATGGCTGTATCCTAAGTAAATCTTTATAACTAAAAATTGTAGAAGAGTTGCCAGTCTGAGCAGTGGGGGAAGTTTCCACACTAGGATCTTCATGTATTGGTGAAAGAATAAGTCCCCTCTCTAAATTCCTCCCACCCAGTTAAAAATGTTCAATACCTTAAAAGAAATGGGAAATCCAGAAAGTAACATTTATTTGTATTATTGTGTTACAGATGAATAAGATAAAGTTTACTTCTTGCAGTCTTTAATTTTAATGGTTTTCCTATTTACACAGAAATTGGATTGAATCAGCAAGAAAGCCCCCCCCCCCCCAAAGAATTTATACTATAGGCTACAAGCAGAAGCAATTGTTCTCCCCAGCAATCTTCATGAATTTGACCTTGGTTTAACAAAGACATTTATCATCGGCACCATCGAGCCATCTGTTAGGATGTTTGAACTCTGCTGTTTTAGTACTTATAAACTGAGGTATTACAGATCACTTTAGGTTTGTGGGCCAAGTAAACAATCATAAAGCCTGTTGATGGTAACTCAAGGGCTAATGAACAACACAACGTCACTCTTAGTAATATGAAAAAAAGATAAATCATAACTAATAGCATTTCACATTTTCCTTTCTGTAACACTAACCTCGCAAGCCTCTACCACCATGCCCATCTTTGGATACTGTATGTACATGCACAAGAAGGAATGGCTAGAGCTTTACATTGTACAGAACATAGCAGTGCTGCTTTTTTTGTTTCAAAATCCCACATGTTGTGTATTATACGTATTTTCTTCTGAACTTCCAAAGGGCATGAAATTCAGTATGTTTATAAATAAACATAAACAGTGCTCTTTCTTATACCTTTCACTCCCAGGAGGACCCTTGTCTTTTGCCCATCATTGTCTCTCTTCTCTTCTTGTCTCGTGCCCTCTGGGAAGAGGAGAAGGTGGTGGAGAGGATTAGGAGGCTTGAAATCAGGAAGATTCCTGTACCCGAGTTCAAATGTACCTTAGACGCTTCTAGATGTGTGAGCCTAGGCAAGTCATTTAAGCCTGCTTGCCTCAGTTTTTTCATCGGTAAAATGATCTGTAGAAGGAAATGGTAAACCAGTATCTTTGCTAAGAAAACCTAAAAGTGTCACAACAAGTCAGGCCTGACTGAAAAATGAATTAACAGCACACTCCCTGGTGAGGACCAGCTTTTTGCTTTTGAAGCACTGACTGCTCCAACAGAGGTAGTTATCTCCTTGTCAAGTGGCGGACGTATTTAAAGCATTGATGCCAGATAGAGGAATTATTTCTGTAATTTTAATTTAATACTGCCTCCTTCAAAAGTGAGGGCATTCTTCCAACAAAATTGCACCCTAGGTGTTTATATACTCTGTGATAGACACTGAGACAAAAGAGAAATCATTCCTGACCTCAGAGAATTATCATTCTGATAAACAGAAGACAGCACATATGGGGAAACTGTGGTCAGAGAAGGGAGTCTTGGTCAGGGGAGTCACGGCAGTCACAGGGTACTGGTGTCCCTTTGTAGTACCAATGCTGGTATCGATTTTTAGTATTATTTAGTATTATTCCTAAGCAAGAGATGGGAATATGACAAGATGCTCTCCCAAGCCTTTTTTTCCTTCTGGTTGTATGACTTAATGGAATATGAAACATGTTCTGGAATCAGCTAGATTCTGTTGCGTGTGTGTGTGTGTGTGTATGTGGAAGGGGGTAGTGAGATGAGTAATTGTTGTATGCTCTTGTGGTAGCTAAAGTATTCCCCTTGCATATCAAGAGAAGATGAGGCTATGCTTCATTGGTACAATGCAATAATCCTGTTCTGAAGGGAAATAAGTCAGAAACATTTCTGTGCCCCTTTCCCAACATGTTAGAGCAACATCATGTACACATACACATTTATTTTTTTCCTTTCTGATCTTTAGCACAGATGGCTACTGTTTCACTATGATAGAAGAAGATGATTCTGGGATGCCTGTGGTCACTTCGGGATGTCTAGGATTAGAGGGCTCAGACTTCCAGTGTCGGGTAAGGGAATACGTTTGATTCTACTTGTTTCATTTTTTTGTAGAGCTGTGATTTAATCAAATTACTAGCAAAAGAAGCAAGAAAGTCTCATTAATAATGGAAAAACAAAATGGTTGGAAATCCCTGTGCATTCCGTTATGTTATTTTCTGCTTTTACAAACAGATTTTCCTATTATTTTTAGTAGAATGAAACCCTTGCCTATTCCACTCATTCATTCTTGTTTATATTCTATTTTGAATAAATGTGATCTGCTAAAATTTCTCCTGAAGGTTTTACTAGGTAATTTAGTTCATTTAAAGTAAATCTAGTCATTTATAATAGATTGTAAAAAAACGATGATATTAACCACAGAAGTAAAATGTGGAAACTTCACCAGAACATTGCATGATGGTCTCTAATAGGAACTATAGTTATTACTTTAGAGAGGATTATTGTTATCCCAGATCCAGTGAATTTATTTGCATAATAAATAAGTTCCAAAAAGAACTCACTCAAGTTGGAAATGAAAGGTCCTTTGTGAATTTTAGAGGAAAATATTAATTGATATTTGCATCTATATTCGGATTCTACTATAGGACACTCCTATTCCTCACCAGAGGAGGTCAATTGAATGTTGCACAGAACGGAATGAATGCAATAAAGACCTTCATCCTACACTTCCTCCACTGAAAAATCGAGGTAAGAGGGAAGAAAAAATTTAGAGGCTGAACCATGCTTAAAGACTATATCCAAAATGTAACTAAGAAAATACAATAATCCCTGCAGATGTGAATGTGCCCAGAACTTTGACACATAAGTAGGAGATAGAAAAAGGAAGTGGTAAAAATATTGTCATGCAGCAAGCATGTAATTAACATAAAAAAATTTACTTGGACATCACTCTGGCTTCTCCCATTTTTGCAAGATTATTTATTTCTCCACCAAGATTTCAGAAGCTTGTAGTATATAGAAATTTGAATTGGATGAGATGAGTAGATAGTGTCATGGAAATAATGAACATGAACTTGCACAGACTTCAAGAGAGAATAGAGGACAGAAGTGCTGGGTGTGCTAGAGTCCTTGAGGTTAGACACGCCTGAATGACTGAATTTGTTTTTTTTTTTATTTTTTGGTGTGTGGAGGGATGTTGTATTAAAATCCAAGATTTTCTTTTACTGTTTTGCCAGATCTCATGTGAACTGATCCTTCAAAGCCCTCACAGTTGTTTTGCCAATAGCATAGCTCTCCTTTGTGAAAACTTGTTCGAATCTTGTGCTTTTCAAATCTTTATTCCTTTTTATACCATTTCTACTTGTACAAACCCATCTTAGGCAATAGTGGTAAATAATGACAAGAGTTTTGGGGGAAAAAATCTCCCATTTCTTCCACCTTTCTTTCATTTGTTACCTTCATTCTAGGTTCATCCTTAAGTATTTTGGGATGGTTTTGTTTAGTTGGGGTTCTCAACTTTTTAAACTTGTTTTACTCTCTACTCTATCACAAGGGGAAAATGGCAGTAGTCTTGCATGATCCTTTTCCGCCCGTATTGCCTTTTATCTCCAGCTAACCTTTGTCCTCTTTTTGGTTGAGAGAACATTCAGATTACTAATAATATTTGGATAAAGAAGCAAGTGGAGTATGTTGTAGTGTCTATTAATAGACAAGCACCAAAGGTCTCATTGAGGGGAGGCGAAAGCTGGCATTTTCTTGAAACTTTTCTAAGTGTTTGAGGAGGCAGATACGACTGGTAATTACAGGCTAAGCCTTCTGCTTTGAGATGTCTGCATGGCCAGTGTCCCTTCTCAGTCTTGCCTTTCTCCTCCGCAGCTCAGTTCAGTTCTTTTCTTTGCATCTATTGTCCCTATGCTTCCTATTCCATCCAGTTCAGCTGTTGAAGCCTCTGCTCCTAACTCTCTTTTACTAGAGTCTCAAATCTCTGTATTATAAATAGGTTTGATATTTTATACAAAATCCAAAGGGTGTGGCTAGGTCTCCCCCACCACTTTCAGCATACTTTCTGTGTTGAGTCATTCATTGATCAAGGGCTTTTCGCAATAAAGCCTTGGCTTGGTTGCTTGAGTCAATGAAGGCTCTAAGCCCTAGTCAGCCTAGTTCATACCTGTGATTGATTCAGTCAAAAAGTTTGTGTTTTCAGTAATTACAGAGTTATGGCTCTGGGGCACCCCTGTTATGTATAGGGAAAAATCCTTCCTAATATTTAGACTGATCCCCAAAATAGAATGGGCTCCCTTGGGGGGGGGAGTTAGTGGTTTTCCCCTCTGTAGAGTCGTCAAGCCAAGGCTGAATGAATAACTACTTTTAGCTGGGTTGCTGAGGGATTCTTTTTCAAGTACAGGTTTGGATCAGATGGTCTTTGAAACACCTTCCAACTTTGAGATTCTGTGAATGTAAGAATTGTCCTCAAATGGAAATGACCTCATTTTAATAAATTGCTCTGGTATGTAAGTATTGTTTTTAATAGACTTTTAATATGGAAGCAGTATAGTATTATAATAGCTATAATAATTATTATGACAAATACATTTTTGACAGCCCTAGAACTCCATCATTCTTCTTCCCCGCCATCATGGTGGGAATGCCGTGCCGCACTGAGTTTGCAGCTACTACTAGTATAAGCCCTGAAATGGACCTCTGTAGAGCAAAGCCCCTTAGTTTTGAGAATGGCACCCTACAATTGTGCTGTCCTGACTGATGAGAGACCATTAAAGCTAGCCATGTCACGTCTGATCTTATTTATTTTTGTAACTTGTACTATCATAATGTTCTCTGGAAAGATTCTGCAAGCTTATAGTTTGAGTCAAAGGGTACCTGTTTCTCCACAACCTCTCAGTAATTAAGGTAAAATTTAATTAAAGAGATAGCAATGAGACAAAAATAACTTCCCAGCTGGTTTTCTGTCTCAGGACAATAATTGCCATTTTTTTAAATGAGGGAGGTGGAATATGTGATGAGTAATTTGGAGCACAATTAGCTATCCAGCACTCTCAGTCAGGAGTGCTCTCTTTTTGAAGACTCTCTCAGAGGTTTTTGAATTAAATTGTAGTTTAGGGATAAGGCAGTGTATCAGCAAGGACCCCAGCATACACAGGAGGGCCTGCTGTATGGGTTTTTAGATCTGCTTTCCTAAAAGCAAAGCAACTTTTGAGGGGTCAGCAATCACTTTAATCAAACACATATAGCATTCACTTAGTTCGGGGGGAAAGTCAGCACCCTGAACTTCTGAGAAAATACAACCAAAGAAATAGAGACCAACAGACAGGGCTTCCAGCTGTGTGACCATAAGCAATGCATACAACACAGATCAGCAGAGAGATCCAGCTGTCTGACCATACATACATAGTTGCCAGAGAGAGAAGCACCAACATCTGGGTTTTCAGGGGGATAAGGGGGTTCCTTAGCTGCAAACAGGCACTTCCAGTGAGTGAGTCCCAAAGTGAAACCTCACTTTTCAGAGCTGGAGGGCAGGACCCTTTGACCTAGTGCTTCAATAGAAATATCAAAAGGTACCTGAAGCCAATTAATGGGTGGGAAAGGTCTAATTGACGATACTGGCAGATGCCTCCAGAAGTGGAGTACTCCACACTTCTTAATCCCAATTAATTTAATTTACTAAATGCTTTTTTCTCTAACACATTTACCAGGGGATAAATCTCTTTGATTTAAGTTACATAATTATTCAGAGGCACAAATTAGTTATGAACAGCTGGCTGTCCTTCACATCAGTCCTCAGCAATTGGTATAAACTATGTATGAAGAAATCTTTAATCATTAGTGGAGAAGAGAGGTCATTGAGGAAAATATCTTGTATTTGGTTGAAGAGACTCAGATCTATGGGGGCATTTAGAATATCCAGTCCTTCTGGAAAATTAAGGAAAGAATAACAATCGTGAAATCAAATGTGGCTATCCTACTATAACCTATAAAGGATGTGGTTAGAAATCTAAGTGATGCTGCAGTAGGTGGGAAAGGACAAAGATGTCCATTCTGACTTAATCCAACTTGTGCTTGTATCATTAGTAATGAATGGCCAAGCAAAAGACTGGATGAATAGTGCAGCTTGGTATGCATCCCAAGCCTTTTAGACTCAGATTTCAGCTTTGACTATCACCAAGATAAGATCATTATGCCCTAGAAATTGGGGGAAAACAAAATGGTTTGGGATTGTGAGGAAATTCATCCTCCAAAATAATTTACTTTTGTTTTAACACATTCATTTGTGAAAAAATGCTGATTCTTATAAAATAGTTTAAAGACATGATGACTGAACATAAGGAAGAAAATGTGTAAAACAGTCGAAAGATTCTTGGCCTCCATTTCCTATATCTTCTCCCTAATTCATTTGTTCAGAATGTGCTAGGCTTTCCCGTTAAGTGATTATTAGAAATGTCCAGATCACAGTTTACATATAGAGGTGACCATTTTATAATATTCTTTGCAAAGGCAGTGAGAGAATGGCTAGGAGCTGAGAGATCCTAGGTAGTGGTCCCACTGTGTGAAAGCATATGCCCCAAGATGGATTCTGGCTGTGTGAACTTGGACAAATCACTTACCTTCTAAGTAGACACTCAGGAAAAGAATCCTTATACTTTTTCTTATTGTACACATTTTCCAATACATACACAAACATACATGCACATTTTTTTAAAGCTTAACTTCATACCTAAATCTATTAAAAACTGTTACCAAAACAAAAAGTATTTCCAGTGACAAATGAAAGTTTTCAAGTAATGGCTTAAACAAACTGTCTCCTCATGTACTCTTGCCGTGGTTACTGTAACACAGATAGAAGGCTAATATGGTAACATCTGTTTCACCTTGAAAGAATAGTCCCCCAGTCATTTTTCCAGTCTCAGTGTTATACCTCAATGTGTACTTACTACATTAAGTACCTGAGTTACGTTTCTTTCCACAAAACATCTACAACAGTCATGAGCTTCCTAACTTCTAACAATATAAGAATATGAAGTAGAATATCTGTGTGAAATGGGTGAGGAGAATTGAGTGCCTTTTTTTTCTTCTTTGCTTTGAAATTGGCAGTCTTTAACAAATGCAAACATTCTAGTGTTTGTATGTGTAGTGTGTGTAGATGTGTGTATGTGTGGGTACACATATACATTGTGGAGAATTGAATGGTATATGAAATCTTGAATTTCCATACTGTACAGTTTTTAAATTGCTTGTTAAATTTAATAGAGTATAAGCAACTTTTATGTAATTATCTCCATCCTATATGCAGCACACGAATCTGCTTATCGCAGTCTGAATTCTTTGACTCTGTTGGTGATAGGGAAACAATATCCCAAAGATAGGTTTGTTTTTTTTTTTCCTGGAACTTTATTAAATGATCCTGACTCATCATTTCCAGAACTTAACACACAGATAGCACTTCCACAGGCATTAAAAGTAAAATAGAAATAAAGTTCACTTAATATTGAAGAAACAAAAAAGTAATAGGCATAGATTATGTTCTTGTTTTAGGATGTACAACTGACAGGCTTCCATGAGGTCTGAATTGATGGACTGTTACTGGGGCCTAAAACCACAGCAGGTCCTTAGTAAATCTCCTCTAATATAGTGAACAGGACTTCACTGGGGGCTTCTCCATTTCAGTTCACTACAGAGTTGGAATGACAAGGTAAGAGAAATTTATTGCCTCAGTAAGAATGATTTGTCCTGTCATTTTCTGGATAGGCACCAAGTAGTATCTCCTTTCAAAGGCTACTGCCAGTGTCTTGAATGTTTACATTGTTAAGCCTAAAGAACAGGGAGAGGCAGGTTAAAACAGGACCAGTGTGACCAGCAGAAACAGTTGGTGGATTTTACTGTATTGATGGATAACACTGATTCATGCCAGAAGACGAGGAAAGTAATTGGAATAAGGGGGAAAGCAATGCACACTTGGCCTTTTATTAATTTCTTCCCCAAATGAATGAGAGTAAACTCTGAACCCCTTGGGAGCCAAGACTGCTATCATAAATCTGAAATGTGATCAGAGGAGTATGAAAGAATCGAGGCCTCACAATTTTCCCTCATTTACATTCATAATTTATATTGACAGGCAATAACCCTGGGGATTTCCAAAAGATATTTCCTAATATTCTGTTGCAGTGAAACCCAAATGATTATTTGTTCATGTGTTGATCATATGAAGTAATTGGAGTTTTGGCATCTTTCTATTTTAAACATAGACTGTGTAATCTGGCATCTTTGGGGCAAAAAATATATAAAATAGAAACTGAAAAAAGGGGACTGATTTTGGAACAAGAATATCTGTGTCCTGAAAAATCAAGTAGGAATCCTGAGGTCTAATATATGTGATTATTTTTGGTCTGCTGGACTTTTGTGAGGATTTTTAAATTGTCGTTTTTAAAAGAAACTTTACCTGCTTAAGCACGAATTATTTTGAGTATTACTGTCCCAACAGTGCTCAAACAACAAATGTGTTAACGTAAATAATTCTGATCCGAAAGTTTTTAGGCATGTCAGGTAACTACTCCATCCTCACACATACGCATACGTGCACACACTTTCTGTAACTGCAAGGTCACCAGCCTCACTTTCTCCTCCTGGGTCCAGTGGCCAGATATTCATCAGGATGACTGGAGAAGGCCTGGGGTGCAATGGGAGGCCCTGGTCCTTCATTACTCACATTCTTTGTGACAGGCACTAGGTTATTATAACTTCTTCCACAAGCTTCCTGGGACTGATGAGATAGCTCCCTGGAACAGAGGCCATAGATGACTCTTTCCTTCCATAGGCATATATCATTAGTTAATGAAAGATATCACTAGGCACTCAAGATGCAAAGATGAAGAGCTTGTATACTATTGGGGGAGACAACATGTACATGTACAAGTATGTAAAATGTATATACAAAATAAAGACAGCTAATGTCACAGATATCTTGAAAGGCTACATGTTGGAGGTAAGGGCTTGAGATGATCTTTGAAAGATGATAGGGAATCTAAGAGTCAGATGAGGAAGGCATATGCATTCCAGGTAGGAAGGATGGTCTCCTCTAGTAAGGCAGAGTTGGGGAAAGGGATTGTCGAATGAAAAATCCTTGACGTTAATACAAATATGTGTATCTTTTGAAATTCTTTATAAATTAGTCAATCTCATGCTCAAATCTTCTCCCCTTGCCCTCCCCGATGCTAAATAAATATTTTAAAATCAGTGAGTAGCAAAGCATTATGTACCATTCTCACAGTAGATGTGGAAATACTGACAAAAAAAGCAAAGCAAAATTCTAGACTAAGGTTGTAGACATCCTTTTCTGCCTCTTCCAACATAACTAGAGTTTCATTTTGAGATTCACTGTGATAGCTGTGTTATGAAATTGATTGGGAATTACCTTTAAAACTAGGGGTCAGACTTCCTCTGACGGTGCAGCATTTCACATCAACCCTGTTTTCTTTGGCTTCTACCTAAGCAATATGCTGGGGAAACAAGATAGTTTCAAGGGTAAGTGATAAAAAGTTGTTTCTTTCAAGAAACTTAGAGCCTTAGAATGTAGAGTTCTTTCAAAATGAGTGCCTATCATTGTTCTCCCAACAGTATATGCCCTTAACATCTCTCTACATTCATGCATTATCGAAATATACCCTGTTTTTACAGAAATCAGTTATTATGAAAAACTTGTTAGCATGAGTGACCAATCAGATTTTTGCCAAAAAAATGATTCATTGCTTATTTCATCTTAGTAGCAAGATATAGAGGCAAATATTTAAGTCAAACAAGCAACAAGTATTTATTAAAGTAGTGGTTTGGTAAGCGCTGTGCTACATGCTTATCATTTCTTGTAGCACGTCATGATCATTTAGCATACCTTTCAGCCTTTTTTTCTAAAATTAGCTCAAAGTTATTTCATTTGTATCTTGTTTGTACATAGTTATTTGCAGTTTGTCTTCTCCGTTATGCAGTGAGTTCGTGTTTGCTTTTTTTTTGTATCCTCAGCGCTTAGTACCCTGCAAGGGCGCATACAGGGGGCTGAATAAATGCTTAGGACTTGAGGGAAGGTCCAAGCACTTGGAGGGAAACTGGTTGCCTTGAAAGACTTCACATAGAAGGCAGTGTTTGAACTGGCTCTTGACAGAAATCAAGGATTTGAAGAGGTAGAGATGAAGTAAAAATATATTCAAGCTTGGGGGAAAGACAGCCTAAAGGTATAAATGTGGGAAATGATTTATCTGGGGTGTGAAGTGGCAAACAACCCTTTTTGCTAGACCAGGGGTAGGGAACCTGTAGCCTCAAGTCAACACGGGTCAGGTCCTCAAGTGCAGCCCTTTCACTGAATCCAAACTTCACAGAGCAAATCCCCTTAATACAAGGATTTGCTCTGTAAAACTCAAATTTAGTCAAAAGACAATACCCAAAGACCTAGAAGGCCACATGTGGCCTTGAGTCCTCAGTCTCCCCACCCTGGGCTAAACTATAAAGTCTGTGGAGGAAAATAAAGTTAAAAAAGACTGGAAAGGTAGAAAGGGGCTAAGTTGTGAAGAGCTTTGAATGTCAAACACAGGAGTTTTAGTAGTTGATCCTAGAAGTAGTATTGAACTGCTGAAGTTTATTAAGGAAGGAAGATGATGCAGTCAGCCCTACACTTTAGGAAAATCACTTTAGTGGCTTTGTGAAGGATTAGAATGGAGAAGAAATTGCAATGACGATATCAAATAGGATGCAGTTGTAATAGTTGAGTTGAGACGTGATGAGGTTCTAAGTTAGTATGTTGCGTGTGTGAGTGGAGAGAAGTGAATCCAGTAGGAGAGAATGAACTGAAATGTCAAATATTACAGGGAGGTCAAGAAGGATGAAGACTGAGAGACAGTTATTAGATTTAGTAATTAAGAGATTATTGTCAACTTTGAAGAGGTTTCTTACAGTTGAATTATGTTCGAAGGATGGGTACAGGGAGTTCAGAGGAGATTCAGGAGAGAGAAAATGAAGCCACCAAGTGTAGACAGCTTTTTCAGTTAGTTTGAGAAAAGGAGAGACACAAGACAATAGTTAGCCAGAATGGTGCAATGAATGAGGTAGATTTTTTATATTGGCTGTGTTTGTAGACAGAAGGGAAGGAATCGTATATAGTAGAAAATTGGAAAGGAGGGTGGATGATAGATGGGCATTCTGCTAAGGAAACTGGAGGTGGTGGTCTTGGTTGACCTTTCTTTCTTTCTTTCTTTCTTTCTTTCTTTCTTTCTTTCTTTCTTTCTTTCTTTCTTTCTTTCTTTCTTTCTTTCTTTCTTTCTTTCTTTCTCTCTTTCTTTCTCTCTTTCCTTCTCTCTTTCCTTCCTTCCTTCCTTCCTTCCTTCCTTCCTTCCTTCCTTCCTTCCTTCCTTCCTTCCTTCCTTCCTTCCTTCCTTCCTTCCTTCCTTCCTTCCTTCCTTCCTTCCTTCCTTCCTTCCTTCCTTCCCCCCAAACCTCCTAAAATAGCTGCTGAATGAAATTAGAGGAAATTACTTTTTACCATTTAAAATACTTGACAACTTTGGCTTATCCTGGGTCATTCCTCTGCTGTCCAACCAGATTGACCCCTTTGCTCTTCCTGTCACACAACACCATTGCCTCCGTCCTAGCTCTTCCACATCCCTAGAATGCTCTCTGTTGCCCCGTTATCTTCTGAGAATCCTTTGTTTTCTTTAAAACTTCATTCAAACATTTCTGAATGTACCTGCATTTGTCTGAAACCTTTTTTATCACAGATGGTTGTATCCTTTCCACTTCAGATTACCTTGTACGTATTTTATACATATTTTGGATGTATGTTTGTATGTAATGGAGTATCTCTTTCAATAGAATATTAGCCCAAGCTCCACTTAATGCCTGGCTTAGAGTGGTCATCAATAGGAACAATGTCTGTTCCCTCCCCAGGTTGATTTAGTTACTTTTTCTACTTTTGCTCATTAAAAGGGCTATTCCCTGACTGCTTCTTAAAGAGACCTACTTATTCAGTGGGTGTTGCCTCCCTCTAAGTGAGTACCTGAAAATGCCAGCCTAAGAAGGCCAAGGTCTTCCATTGCATCCTGAGCCCTCTCCAGTCATCCTGCTGAATATCTGGTCACTTGATCCAGATGGCTCAGGAGGAGAGAGTGAGGCTGGTGACCTGTACAGCCCTTCCTCACTCAAAGCAAAGTCAAGTGCAAGTCAGCATTTCTCTGAAGTCATGGTCTTCTTCAAAAACAAAGGATGAACACAGCAACAAGAGCAAAGCTTCTCAAAGGGAGGGACTGTTTCATTTTTATGTTTGTATCTCACCACTTAGCACAATATCTTCCACATTATGAACCTTAATAGATGCCTGTTGATGGTTAATGACTAATTGTTGACCATACTTTTGTGCGTTTTTTGTTGTGGTACCTTGGGCTTTGGTGTAGTATATATGGCCTCTGTTCTTGGATTTTGTTTTCTGTGAATTGGTAGTACCTTAACTGCGATTACTTTATCTAGCTTTATATACTATAAAGTACTCTTTATAGCAGTTCCTTCTTACTCGCCCTCCACACATTTCCTTTTCAGCTTGAAGCTTTTCTTCAGTTACGTTATTGGTGATTAGGGCCACAAGTACCAAAATTCCCAGAAGAGAGTGGATGTGAACATGACGTGGGGCTGGCTAGACGTAGTGGGTATGCATTCACTTGCATTCGCTCAACAGTTAGGACATTGTACCCCCATGTAAGAGAGATAAATCTGAAGGGATCAACTCCCCCAGGGAAGAAGGGCAAAGAACTGGTTTTTGCTACTTTTGAAATCAAAAATTGAGAGAATTTTTCACAACTTTCCAAGAAATAAGCAGTTTTTAGAGAGTTTAAACTTGGAGCTAAAGGCATCTCTGTGTTATGATCCATTTTTTTAATTTCAGAATTTGTTGATGGATCCATACACCATAAGGCCATACTGATATCTGTGACAGTTTGCAGCTTCCTTCTCATCCTTATAATACTGTTCTGTTACTTCAGGTAAGTGTCCAACATATAGTGGAGCCCTTCCGTGCAGGAGGTAGGTTCTGAATGCTTAATACTCTAGGTATCTGGGTAAGCTAAGGCTTTATTTGCACATTTACTGCCTGGAAAAAAATCCAAATGGATACCTCATTTCTTGGCACATTGAAACTATTTAAAATATATTTTTCCTTTAAAAAAATAACACAACCTAATGCCATTTATTAATATCAGCCCCAATGGTGAGATAAATGGAAGCTTTAAGTACGTGTACTTCTGAAAATGTTGAAATCGCAGTTTTTTGTGTTATTTCACACAGGAAGGTTCGACATATAAGTATGAATACTGCAGGCTTTGGGGGAGAACACCTTAGTCAGTGAATTCAACTTTTCTCATTGTAAGAAAAAGGTGAAGTTTGTTTGCTCACTTCCCCCCTGTATTTGAAGAATTTTTTTGGAAAAGTTTTACCGGCTATTAAAATACAATTTATAAGATCAAAATAATTTTATTAGAGTTTAATAGATAAGGCTGTTGATAACTTGTCAAAGAATTTTGTTGCTTCTTCCAGCCTAACATTCCCATTAAGAACACCAACCACTCTAGTTTTCTAAAGAATAAAAAATGGCAATTCAAGTGATTTAATTCATCTGTTATTATCTGTGGTAAAAGATTTGGAATATGAGAAAATTAAATTACCGGCAAAATGTGTTTTTAAAGCTTAATTGTAGATTTAATTAATGTCTTCTGTCCATCCTACCTTTTAAAAAATTGCTGCATTTATTGTGGGGGAATAATGAAAACTAAGTGATTATTTAACTGTCTTCAGGTACTTGACTGACAGTTGAAAAAAGGAGATTTGACTTTCTCCTCTTGGTCCCAGAGGTTAGAACTTGCAACTATTAACAGAAAGTACAATGAGACCATTTTAGGTTTGATAGAAGGAAAAGGTGTTTTATAATTATTTTCCTAACTGTTCCCAAATGGAATGTGCTTCCTAGGGACGTACTGGGTGCCCTTTCCTAAAGGTTATCAAATGAAAGCTCCATCAGCACTCAACATGGGTATTAGAAAAGGGAATTGTCATACAGGCACCCATTGGACTGGATGGCATTTGAGAAGGCACTGCCTTTAAAGTCAGATGACTTAGGGTCAGTGCCTGTGACACTAAGTAACCTTGGACAAAAGCATTCCATTTCCCAGGACCTCAGTTTGCTCATTTCCAAAAGAGGACGTTGAACTCAAGGTCCCTTCCAATTTCTAGATCTTTGTATGATCTCTTCTGTTACTGTGAACGTGAAAATAAGGTATATAACAAATGGATTGGCATAATATTATGAGAGGAAGCTTGCAAAGAATTTAGTGCTATACAGCATAATATATTATGTAATAATATAATATTATGTATTATGATAATGTAATCTATTTTATAATTATATGATTATATAGTATATTGCTATATATTACATATAATATTCATATAATATATGTATATGTATTTATATATGTATGATATATATTTGTAGATATATATATACATACATAATACTGTGGTATACAGTAAAATAGTGCAGGGAATGAGTTGCAAAGTTAGTCAAAATAAAAATTCTCTTTAATAATGTTTTTTTAAGTTAGTAAGTTGATACTGAAGCGTGATCCTGAACTACAGGAAAAGAGAAAAATGCAAGTGATGGAGATTGGTTAATAAATATAAAATTATTTCAGTTGGAATAATTATAAGATATTGTATTGACTGCTGTGGGAGTCTGACTGGAGTGCTGAAGTGAAGCTGGTGGATCAGTTTCCATGCCGTGTTTTTCACCTTTTCCTGTACCCAGGTGGCTATATTACATCTCCTCTTTACATCTTTAGGTATAAAAGACAAGAAGCTAGACCTCGTTACAGCATCGGACTGGGACAGGATGAGACTTTCATCCCTCCAGGGGAATCCTTGAAAGATTTAATTGAGCAGTCTCAGAGCTCAGGAAGTGGATCAGGCCTCCCTCTGCTGGTATGAGGAGAATAGTGTTGGAGTTTAAAGCATAACTTCTGCAAATGGCAAGAACATGGGGTATCTGTTTACTAGTGAAACAAGTAGGGCATTGGTTAGGGAAAAAGGGTAGATAGGGGAGCTCGGTTACAGTCCTCACTGATAACCTCTTGACTTAGAGACGGTAATGTGATTGTTTTTTAATACAAGGGTAGAATTGCAATCTAGACTTTAGCCTTTTCTGATCATGGGCAGATTAGGAAGTGTTACATATGGAATCATATTCACCCTGGGAGCACTAAGGCTTCTATTACTTGCTCCTTGGCCCTGTTTCTAAAGTCCAAGGGATCACATGTAACTCCTATCCAAGCATCACGTTGGGGAGGGAGGCTTTGTTTCAACCACAGGGCTCACATTTCAAGGTGAATTCCATAACTTTTCCATTTAGGAGAGGGTTAGTTTTCTGATGGCCATCAGTGTCAACCTTGGAGACTATACGTGGGGAATCCAAGGTACTTGCTTTAATGAGGGAAACACAGAAAGGATTCTTAGGACTCACAGAGAGATAAGTAGAACATGTTTAACAGTAAAAATGCTTCATCCTCAATGAGACACAGAAGCCTGTATTTTGCTGCCTTTTGCACGTGTAATTATGAAGGTCAGACTTTTTTATCCTTCGTTAGTTTTTTTTCTCGAAACTTGTGTAGGTATAGTAGCACACTACCAGGTCCTCACTTTTTAAAAATTGGATCTGTGATTTCATAGGTGCAGGTCAACATTTGCTCTGCAGCAAATAATTGTAAAGAGATAGCTGAGGCCCTGGGAGATGAAGGAATATGACCAGGGTCAGTCAGACAGTGCATATCAGAGGCAGGCCTTAAGATCAGGTCTTCTTACCTCAAGGCCAGCTATCTGTATTATACAATTCCTCCTCTCACTCTGCTGCCTTATTAAGTTTAAAAGTGTACTAAACATTATTTATTTTTTGATAATTCACTCTTGTGTTCAAATGTTAGATCATTTGTCCTTCTGCTGGATGGCTCTAGACACGAGTTAATGATTCCGTTGGCTCTTTCCTAGTCTCTATCATCTGTCATTATTCATTGTCACCTTTGAGACCCTCTAATCTTCTTTTTGAAACATTTCTCACTCTCTGATTTGTTGCCTGCTGTAACTTAATAAGAATTGAAGCCTTTTCACAGATGTCCCTTGTGCCTGGAATGTACCAACCTCATTTCCATTTTTGATGGGATTACTTAACTGGTAATTGAGGAGAATGCTATAGATATGCTTTAGTTAGATTTTACCAAAATGTTTTACTTACAATTTCTCATACCCTTGTGGAGAAGACCAAGGAGTAAGGGTGAGACATTACACTCAGAAATGTTACGTCAGGCTGGAGATACAAATACGTAAAAGGAAAGATAGTTCCTTACCTCAAGAAGCTTAAAATCTAATGAAGGAAGACAACATCCCAAAGAAATCTAAAAAAACAAGGGTGGAAAGGAGCTGGTGCGTTTCCTTGGCAAGGTAGAGAAGTCCCAAAGTAGTGCAGCCATGTCTCTGTGCTGACCCTTCTCCTTAAATAGAGGCATCAGAGGTCTTGGCTCTGTCCACCTTCCAGTCAAAGGGGTACAAGAGAGTGATAACAAGAACAGATAGTTCTGAAAAAGTATTAGTGGACTGCATGGTCAGCATTGATGAGCAGCATCAGGTGGGCCAAGAATAAAGGGAATGAATTCTTGTGCTGCTTTAAGAGGTGCATAGCTCCCAGGAAGAGGATGTTCCCAGTGCATCCTGACCTGGGCAAATCTTTTTTGGGGGTTATTTGTGTTCAGTGCTGGGTGCTTTATTCCAAGAGTGAGGTTGACAAACTGGAAAGAGTTCAGAAGAGTCAACAAGGGTGGTGAAGAGCCTGGAGTCCATAACATGACGATTGGTTGAAGGAAATAGGATGTTTAGCTTCCTTTAGACTTAAAGGAAATGTGATAACTGCTTTTCCATTGTGGCACTGAGATTTAAGATACGTTTTGTTGGGCCCCTGAGAGTAAAATTAGGAGCAGTAGACATGAAAGAGGCAAGTTTAGGCTTGATGTTAGGAAAAAACATCTGAAACATTCAAGCTTTCCGAAAGTAGAGATGGCCTGCCCTCCTTAGAAGTAGAGGCCGTTGAACACATTATAATGGGGATATTTTTGTGTATGGGTTGGACCTAGGTGACTGCTTAAGTCCCTTTTAGCTCTCAAATTCTGTACATATACACACATACATATATTCTGTTGTGTATATGTTCTATCTATATGCACACATCTATGTACATGTATCCTTCAGAGAAATGTAAACCCCTTGAAGTCAGGGACTGTTTTATCTTTGTATTTCTCATGCCTGGCACATAGTGGGCACTTTTGATAAATGTGTATGATTAATTGATTTAGATGAAGGCCCTAGATTCTCTCTGGTCCCTTCCAGCCCTAAATCCAATGGTTCTTTGATGTTTCACAAAGAATCTGCTATCGTAAGTCCAGTCTAAATTAGGGTGACAGAGGGATTGGGGTTGAGATAGGCAGACATCTGGAGTAATAAAGTAGTATGTCAAATATAAAGCAAATACTAAAAGAAGAATCTGTGCTTTTGGTGATGATGAGAAAACTTTTTGTGGGCTCCTCATGCAAGACGCTGTGATGTAGTAGTTGTTGCATAGTAGGGCTGACAGTAAAACTGCCATAGCCTAGCCCTGTGCCTAGTAGGCATTTAATAAATGCTTGCTGCTTGCTTTCTTAACTAATTTTAAAGTCATTCCCATTTATGGCTTCCATGCGTCAAGACAAGACTCAGCCTTAATAGGGATTATTTTTGATTAAAAGTCTGGTTTTCCATTTTCCTGCTCGGTGGAAAACTTTTAATTCCAGGGTTTCACCCCCTCCCCCAGAAATGTCAATAAATAAAAAGGCTCTCATAACATAAGAAATAATTGAAAATTATCTTGAAATGCGTTATCTGTATAAAGAGAAGCTACTGCTCAAGTATATGTTACCATATGTAGTCATTGCATCTATTCAAGAGAGATTAAACAAATATGTTGTGCTGTGAATATACTAACAGTGTGTTTTGGGATTTAATAGGTCCAAAGGACTATAGCTAAGCAGATTCAGATGGTCAAACAGATTGGAAAAGGTCGCTATGGGGAAGTTTGGATGGGAAAGTGGCGTGGTGAAAAGGTAGCTGTGAAAGTGTTCTTCACCACTGAGGAAGCCAGCTGGTTCAGAGAGACAGAAATATATCAGACGGTCTTGATGAGGCATGAAAATATTTTGGGTGAGTAAAAATCAGTATAAAGATCTTCTGCGTATGTTTTCTAGTTCAAAGCTTTTCTTTAGTACTTTTTGTGCATCAATTTTGTGTGAGCTCCTTAGAAACATTGTCCTTACTTGTTTTTCTTGGCCTTGGCTGGGCACTTAGTCTTGTGGTGCAAAAAGTCCTCAGAATACATGGTCAGAGTATTTCCAGATAGCAGGCTGAAAGAGGAAATATATTAGAGATTAAAATTCATCACTACTATTTAGATTATCTCAGAACCATCTCACATCAGATTTGTCTAACGAGTGAATTTTTTCAAAGTTAGGCAAGTTTATGCAAAATATCTTTTTCTATTTTTTAGCGATCAATGACCTCATCAGGATGGGTATTTCCTTCATTGGTATGGATTATAGCCTGTTTATGCCTTATCTTCATATCACAGTCTATATTTATCCATAGAAGGTCTCCTAGAAGTATAGAGAGCTTCCTTTGGGTCTTTTCATATTTCAAGGGTCCCATTGTAGCACTTGAGCTGAACATCTGTTACCCTTTGCTCTCAGTATATGGCCAGATCACTTCCTTTCCCTGTGAAATAAATATCTTTTGTTTTACATATCACTTCTCTGGCACAAACCACAGTTGGCATTTCCCATTGTGTCCTATACAGTTTTAATTCTTGCGTGATTGTGAGAGTGTGGTATTTTGTGATTCGCATCCATATAATGGAACTAGGAGAATATTGGTGTTAAAAAGATAAGTTCTGAAGAAGGATGTACCATAGAGCTGGTGAAATTGCTGGGCAGTTTCCCAAATGAGATCCAGCCTGCTGTCTTCCTATTGAATACTGGCCCAGCTCCAGAGCTCATCAGCAATTACAACTCATGGATTCTATCTGTACGGTTTATTTCTATCAAGAATTCATTTTCTTCTTAATCATCTTAGTTTAAGTGATCTAGATCACATTTTTCACAGAAAAAAATGTTTCTAAACGGATTACGTTGGTTAGATGGATTAATTCTTTCTGGTTCTTATTTAGTGAATTTTTCTTGTATTCACAGAAACATAAAATTTCAGAATTGAAAAAATCTATACCTGAAAAAGAATCCTAGCAGTCTACTAACCCTTTGCTAAAAGAACACCAATAAGGAACTGCCTCATTCTGTTTTGGGGGTGGTTCCAATTCTTAGCAAGTTTTTCTTCCAAGTAAAATTTAGATCTTAATAACCTCTACCCAATACTCCTAGCTCTGTGTTTTGTGGCCAAGAAGAATGTCTCACATGAATGCCCTTTTAATACTTAAATGCAGATATCTAATACTTACAAATGGAAATCCTGCCCGCTCTACCCCAAAGTTCTTTCCCAAGTCTTCAATGGGTGAATATCCCTGTTTTTTTCAGCAGATTTCATATTTAATGAACTCCAAAACCATTCAACATCCCACTTGCCCCAATCTTAAGTGCTCTCCAGTTTTTCACTGAACTAAAAAAATGATGTCCAGATTTGAACATATCACTTCCATTATGGTATGACCAGAGTAGGGTACAGTGAGATTGTACCAAATGCAGTGTCTCTTAAAGTAGTCTAAGATCAAATTATTTCTTGGCTGTCATGTCCCACTGCTGGTTCTAATTCAGTGTGCAATCCGCTAAGAGTCTTCATGATTTTCTGCTTTACCGTTGTTGAGCCATGAACAAAGGTAATCTCTGATAAAGATAATTAAATTTCCCAATATTAGATTTGATTCAGTCTTCCAACCTATCATAATCTTTGTGAATCCTGACTCTGAACCAATGTTCGCTATATTTACCAGCATTGCACTTTCTACTAATGTACTAACATCTATATGTTTTATCTTGTCACTGATAAAAATGTTAAAACGGAAGAGAACCTGGGACACTGTACTGAAGACTTTGCAAGTTAACAGTAAACCATTAAAAACTGGGTAATCTGTGGATCCAGTCTTTCAGCCAATTTCTTAATCTTCCTAAGGATACTATCATTTAGCACTCAGCCGTTCATATCATAATTGCTAAAATGGGATTCAATTATATCTGTGGCTTACTCTTATCTATAAGATTAGATAAATATGACTTGTTCTTGGTTCAACCATGTTGGCTCTTCTGTGTGAATTATAGTAATTATGATAACCTAAACAAATTGGCACACCCTAGAAAAAGATTTGCCAGCTTAATTGCACATGATGTATTTTGCTTATTTCCTTTCCTTATTTTAATTGGTTTTATTTGGTATTAGTAACTTAATAGTACCATAGATTTAATCAGGCACCAGTAATGGATGTGGCTCCAACTGAGCTCAAACTGTATACATTGTGTTATTGGAAGTATTGAGAAAGTACATTATGTTACTGGAAGTGTTGAGAAAGTACTAATCCCCAAACCTTTTCTTTTTTTTCCTTCATTTTTAGGATTTATTGCTGCAGATATCAAAGGCACAGGATCTTGGACTCAACTATACCTAATTACAGATTACCACGAGAATGGGTCATTGTACGATTATCTGAAATCCACTACCCTAGATACGAAAGCAATGTTAAAGCTGGCGTATTCTTCAGTCAGTGGTCTATGCCACTTACATACAGAGATATTTAGCACTCAAGGAAAACCAGCAATTGCACATCGTGATCTGAAAAGTAAGAACATCCTGGTGAAGAAAAATGGAGCGTGCTGTATAGCTGATCTAGGATTGGCAGTTAAATTTATTAGGTTAGTATCAAAGCAGCCAAACAACAGTCTTATAGTCATAGAATGTTATGTTTGTAAGACACCTTAGCGATAGATAATCTGCTCCAACTCTTTAGAGTATGGCTAGTCAGAGATCTTACAGAGAGTCTGTGCAAAAATATGGATCAGAACCCTGCTCTCCTTTTGTTCCTGAGCTGGTTGTGTTCATCCCCATATATCACATGTTGCTTTTTACACATTCCATAATTTGAGAGTCCTTTTTTCAGCACTTTAGCAAGTAATGACAAGTTTTGTAAATTTCCGTTTTTATTTAAGTTACTTTTTAAACTAACTAAAAAGGTTTTTGGGGCAGTGATAGCTTTACTATTTTCGTCAGTGATCCGAGTTAGGGAGTAGAGAGCACACTCAGGTTTTCCTTTTCTGCTTTCTCCTCTCATCAGCAGAGGACCATGCTTTCAGGATCCTGTCAGGGGACTCGTGTGGAAGGTGGAAAAAGAATTCCAGAGAAAATTATGACGATGACCAAGAGTCTGGAAAACGATACTTGCAGAGCTCAGTGAATGGGGGTTTCCAAGATAGTGAAGCGAGAGGGCTGTAAGATAAAGGGCTCTTTTGAAAATTGTGAAAATAAAGAGGAAATAGGGTGAATCTTCACATCAAGGGACTTTAGTTAGATATGAAATAAGAGGTAATTATCAGAAAAGTTAGCAACAAAGCTTAAAGAGTCTTTTTTTCGGATCTTAAAATAGTGCTGGAAGTTAAATCTATTTTATATTTTTTAGTACAATCCTACTCATTTCCTATGAGGAAGATATTTTTAAGGGACTTCCAAAAATCTCCACTATTCTTTTATGGGGCACTGTGGATTCATCTTGCAGGCAGGAATTCAACCTTATAGAGTCATCGTCCTAGGATTGGGTGGTAAAGAAACGTTCCTTTAACTGAATAACACAGCTATCCATTGTGTAGAGTAACACACATGAATGTACAAGTCTAATTTTTATTTGGAATACCATATATGATTAGTAGTATGATTTTGAGTAAGCCATCTCTCTTCTTTGGACCTTAGCTTTCTTATCCATAAGATGAGAGATTTGTACTGACTGAGCTCTTGTGTCTCAGTTCTAAATATCTACAATTTTTCTCATTTCAAAGTTTGGGTATAGTTTTCAGCCTTTGTGACTTGTGACAATCCCCATTTTGATTTCTTCAGTTTTCGCCCCACTTTTCTTCAGTGTTTCAACTTCCCATGTTGTATTTATGTTTTGGCAAAAATAGACTTTGTACCAACATCGTGTATTGACTCCTGTTTCAGAATTTTAACCCCATTTATCTATGTCTACTGTGAGAACTCATTCCTTATCTTTATTTTACATTGGAGTTACCTAAGAGTGTGCAGCGGCAGAGGCTGTAGACACGGTCCAAGAGTTCTTATACAAATTTTTTTTTTAAGCCACACTGGTTTCCTCATAAAATCTCTTAAAAATTATATAAACAAGTATAGATTTCCTACCCAATGTGTTCTAATTCAGCTACAGTTTTTATTCTTTTTAATGTAACACACTCCTATTACAGGGAGGGAAGTGAGAGAACAGGAAAAGAACTAGCCCTGGAATCAGAAGGACCTCAGTTCAAATGTCACCTAAGGAACTTAATAGTTTTGTGACCCTGGACAAATCCCTTAACAATTGTTTGCCTCAGTTTCCTCAACCTTAAAATAGGTATGATAAGGGTCCTTACCAACAGAAGTTGTTAAGATTAAATGAGACACACAGTGCTTATTATTATTAGCACGGTGCCTGGAGTGAAGTAGGCACTTAATAAATGCTTCTTTCTTTTTTTTCCCGTTCAGTTTTTTTCCATCATACATAGAATGAAAAAATACATCTTTTTAAATTCCTTTCACTCTGGAGGCTTAATAAGCCTGAGTCAGTCCAACTGAGGCCACAGTTCGTTAAGATGCTGTGATTTTGGTATAGTTCACCCAGAGGAAGATGTTGTTGCTTCTTTCTGTGTACCCTCCCTAAACAGCATCCCTGATGTCTGGATCTGACATTAATTTTGAAAAAACACTGTGATGAGATTGAGGTTCCAGCCCTCCTGCTGGTTTGCCTAGAGACCATCTGGGCTGGGCTGCACTCTCATTTTACTTGCATGAGACAGATGTTTCTTGCAGTCTTTCTTGGTTCTCTAGAGCTAGAAAAGGATTTCACCTTGCTGTTTTGTGGGTTCTACCATTTTAGAATTCACTTTGAGGCTCTACTTGAAGTTGTTTGGAGGGAATTGTGGAGGCAGGTCTCTGCCTTTTCTCTGTCATTTTGTCTCAATTTTTTTTTGTTTTTTAAGAGGCAAGTCCTTCCCTTGAGAGAAAGTAAATGGGATGCTGTTAGAGAATAGAAATAACTAGGTTGTCTGCTCTTACTTTCATATTCTTTACATATCTTTTTAAAAATTTTAAGTTGATTGTTGAATGCCTTGTGCATTTACTTTAACACCTATGGACAGCCTTCCTTTTCTCAGAGTTGTTTCTCCTTGGTGTGTTTTGGCTTTCTTTTTTGAGAGCTTCCCATCCTGCTTGCACTGACTTATCTGGTATAAGTCTGTGAGTTCGAATCTGTCTTTCTCTGAACCCTTTGAAATATGTTTTATCAAAGTCTCCGGTGCATTTCCTAGTATGCCCAACTTGGCAGAATGGTCACTTCTCTCCTGCATTCCTGGCATTCCCACTAAGAAGTCAGTTTCTCTGTGATGGTGAGAGTTACCTCCTGGGTAGAACCTCAGAATCTGTCATCTTTTGGAGGATGAAATGATCATTAAAGCAGTTCAAGAATTCATTGCTCCTAAGACTCTAGAGAGACAATGTGACTTTTCCCAAGTCTCACAGGTAGGAAGCAGCAGAGTTCCTGGGATTCAAAGCCAAATGCTAAAAAGACCAAAGCTAGTAGAGAAGAGGCAAGTTTGTTAAAATCTCTATTTAATAATTAGTCCAATAAATAAATAACTCCATCTACCCAATGAATACAGGCATTAATCCCATGTCTTTCTTCCTGGTATATATTAACTTTCCAGCACCCTGGCCAATAGCTGTGACCTAGCCAACAAGCTGTTTTACTTAACTCTTCTCCATTTATATTTTAGTTTCTGTAAAAACAAAGACATATTCCTCTGTAGTTTTGTTTTGCTTAAACTGATGAATACTCCAAAAGCTGATAATATATCATTTGAAATAACTATTTACATTGGGAATTTAGGAAAGCTGAAATGTTTGGTGGGAAACAGATTTTAAAGATATTTTAGGAATAAATTTATGGGATTTAAAAATTATGAATAGATGTAAACAGTTCAGACTTACATAGACATTATTGGTAGATAGAAAAATTCAGATTTGAATTTCTTGTTGCCTTTAAAAATTGCGAACATATCTTGATCTTATTTTGAAAAGCCCATAGACCAAATGAATGAGGTCAAGTTATTGGTGTATTTTTAAAAAATAGACATTTTTATGATGTATCTATCTGATTTTCTCACCTGCAGTCTCTGCTTCCAATCCATGATTCACAAAGCCCCCAAATGACTATACCTTATCCAGAGATGTCCTTTCACTCGTCAGTTTCAAGTTCTTCAAGGGCTTCCTAGTGCCTACTGAGTAAAGTTGGAGCATTTTAGCGTGGTATTACATTTTCCACCTTTCTGGGCTTGTGTCATACCTCTCTCTGTCTCTCTCTGTCCATCCATCTGTCTGTCTGTCTGTCTATCTCTCTCTCTCTCTCTCCGCCCTCTGCCCCTGGCTCTTTTCTCCAGCTGTTATGGCTGGAATATGTGTTCCCCATTGTCAACTCTCCCTTCATTGAAATCTAGCCTATCCTTTAAAGAAAACACCTCCATCAAAATCTTCCTAGGTCCTAAGGAAGTACATAGTATCACTTATAAATTTTATATATTCATTTATGAGCCTCTCCTAACCAGTAGAGGTTATTATGAGCCCATATCTATGGAGTTCAGATTTTGGCAAGTTAAGGACCTTAGAAGACCAAGTTGTGAAAGGTACTCAGTAATAGATTCTATCAGTTATTTGAGGACCGGTCTAGCAAAGTTTGGATTGGAAAGGATGCAAAGAAGTTGATCAGAAATAGTAGAATTTGGACAGCCAACGATCTAATAATAAACCTGCTAAAAAGAGTAGGGGTAAGGTTGTGGTGGGAGAATTTACACTGATGCAATCATGAGTCTCTGAAGTAAATGTGCATTTGCCCCTTATAAGATAATGAATTCCATTCAGGGCCATCTCCAGTCATCCTGATCTGTCTTGCCACTGGACCCAGATGGCTTCAGAGGAGAAAGTGAGGCTGCTGACTTTGCATAACCCTCCCTCACTTAAATCCAATAAACCTCCTGATGCCTTGGTCCTCTTGGAGAACTAAGTACAGACAAACAATATCAATGAACTCCTTGATAGTATGACTATTTTGTATTAACTCCATCTCTAAGCACACTGATCTACACATGAAATTATTGTTATAAATATTTATTGAATGTGAATTTTTCACTAATTTCTTAAGGTTTTCCAAATGATTTGCTTATGGCAATTCAGTAAGACACTCATTTCTCCCATTTTACAGACAAGGAAACTTGGGGACAGAAACCCCAAGTCTGTGGTCACACAACTAGTATTGTCTAACAAGGTTCAAACCACAGTTTCTTGACTCACATTCAGCTTCCCTTCTTAGAAGATCTCAATGTCAGATTGAGGTGAAGTGGAATCATTACTTATAATAAAGCTTGATTGGTTGTGAGGCGTGGTTAATCTGTCTGATAGGAGAGAACTAGACTCAGTCAGGTAGACATGGGTTCAAGTTCTGCCTTTGATTCTTAATACTGTGTGACCATGGGTAAGTGGTTTAATTTCTCAGTCCTCCCGGGCAGGTAAGAGTAGATTGTAGGATCGTTTCTGAGCTGCAGTGATGGTTTCCTCCCTAGAATTTCCCCAGTTCTAGGATTAAAGGAAAAGAATAAACAGTACAATTGTTTATACATTTTTGTGAGGATTCCTTAGAACACTTAGGAAAAAATATACAACAGAGACTGAATTGTGTTATGGAAATTGAACGCAGAATCAGAAAAACCTGTATTCTAGGCTCAGTTCTGCCTTAACTAAGAGTGTAAACTTGAACAAGTTACTTTTTTTCAGCACTTGTCTTTTCTGTAAAATGAAAGGATTGATCAGATGAAAACCAGAGTCTTCCACTGCAAAATACTAGAATTGGAACGAGATCTGGGATCTCTTCTCAGTCGTGTTTTTCCTGAGTATTTGGAAGAACAGAAGATTTTTTCCTTCCTAAATTCTCTTTAATAGCAAATCTGCTAAATTGTGAATCTGAGAAAGGCTGTTTTTAAACATTTAATGAATATTTGATAGTTACCAACTGCACTAGTTTAATGCTAATGAAATCCCAAATGTTACCAGCTGCATCCCTGTTGAGTCTTACCCTCCCTGTGCCTGAATTTAAATACTTCATACAGCCTCAGCCAAGTAAGCCTTTCAAAGCAGAGTCCTCGTTCATATACTAAGAGATTTCCTCTGCCCAGTGTTTGATTGCAGTACTTTTTGACCTTGCTCTAGCTGTAAATTGATTTTTCTCATGTTTTTCTTGTGTGTTGATGTTGGTGCTGTGCTTTTCCCTCAGTGACACCAATGAAGTGGACATCCCACCCAACACTCGAGTTGGCACCAAACGTTACATGCCACCCGAGGTGCTAGATGAGAGTTTGAATCGAAACCACTTCCAGTCCTACATCATGGCAGATATGTACAGTTTTGGCCTTATTCTGTGGGAAATCGCCCGGAGATGTGTATCTGGGGGTAAGTAACCAAAATGTCATTGGAAAGTTAACCTAAGCTCCCATGAAGATGATCCTTAAAGTTCAAAACTGAATTTATCATCCATCCTTACCTCTCACCCTCTGCCAGATACAAGCTTCTTCCTTGAGCCTTCTAGGCACTAGATAGGTCCTGTACATTTACTTTGTACAGGAAGGAAATTAGGGAAGGAAATTATCTCTACCCAGGGAAGGAAATTATCTCTACCAGTATGGGTAAGTAATCTTATAAAGATAGTTGCCCAGAACACTGAGAGGTTCATGACTTGTTCTGTGTCCTATAGCCAGGATGTTTTAGAGGCAAGGCTTGAATCTTGGACTTCTTGCCCCCAAGGACAGGATTCTCTGTTCTACTAAGCAGGAAAGCGTTCAGTCAATGTCCTGTTTCCTCAGATACTAAACTTCAGTATTATCCTTGAGTCCTACCACTGTCTTCCACAGTCAAGCTGCCAACATGGTCTAACAGACAAGCACTGGCCTGGGAATCAAGACCTTTGACTTCTTCTACTGGGTCCACAATTAACTGATTACGTGACCTTAAAGGAAATCATTTAACCTCTCTAGACCTCTGTTTCTTGTTTGCAAAATAAGGATATGGGTCTACATGGTCTCAGAATGCCTTATAGCTCTGCAAGTCTGTGAACCTAAATCCCATAGTGTCTTCTATTGTAATTTCTCTAGGATCCAACCCTTTCTTTCTGTTCTAACACTCAGTCCCAGTCTTCCTGTTTTACTATTCCTAAAAATTAATTTTCATTTATTCTTTAATAATGATAAAAAATAAAAACCAAACAGAAAAAAAGAGAATTACAAATGAAAGTGTAGGTTTTGACCTTTTCTTTTTAACTATATATAAATGAATTGGTAGCTTTCAAAGCTTTCTCCTTTTCTGGCTTCTTTCTAGCCTTGTCCTCCTATTGGAAAAAAGAAAAAGAAAGAAAAGTGTTGGTAAAAATGTACATAAACACAACAATATCCCTACTTTGGCAAAAACCAACGACTGTAATCTCATTTTGTATGTAACTCGAGGTATCATCCATGGGTTGTCATTGCTGACCAACCACTTCCTTTGTTTTCAATGGGCCAACATTTCAATAAAGAACTTCTTGTTCTGCTATTAAAGATTCTTTCCAGTCTTGCCTCTGCTTTACCTCAAGTCTCAGACACTCTGTGTGGGCACCAAACTGCACTGATTTTTTGTTTGTTCATTAAAATAATGATAAATAATAGTGATTTTTGATATGTTCTTCTTTGAGTTTTCACAACTCTGCTCCACCTTAGTTCTCTTGCTGTCTGTCTGCCTACTACTTCTTAATCTCTTTTACCTATTCTTCATCCAGGTCATGACCACTCACTGTGAATGTTCCCCATATCTTCCTCCTGGGCTCTCTTCTCCATTTTCTATTCACCCTTTCATTTGGTGACCTCATCAACTCCCCTAGGTTCAGTGATTATCTCTGGGCAGATAACTCCCAGATCTATTAATTCAAGTCTAATATCTCCTTACCTTTAGCAACACATCACCAACAACTTGGTGGATATTTCAAAGTGGCTATCACCAAAGACTCTTATACTCCTGTGTATAAAACAGAACTCATGATCTTTCCCCCCAAATTCTCCCATCTCCCAAACTTCCCTATTCTTGTTGAAGGCTCTGTCAGCCTTCTGACTGCCCAAGCTCACAACTTTATTGTCATTCTAAACTCAGCTACCAAAATCCTATCGTTTCCTTCACTGCAATCGGAACTATTACAATAGGTTTCTAAGATAGCTAACTAGACAGATGACAAATAATCTCTTTTGAATCCCACAACCAGTAGGGTAAGTACTACAGATATTATTTTCCACATTTGAAAGATGCAGAAACTACATCTTAGGAAGGAAAAGGGATTTGTCTGAGATCACAGAAGTAGACACATGAATGAAACTCAGGACCTCCAACTCCAAATGTTTTTCCCCTACGTCAGTGTTTCTCATTCTTGGGCTATGGCTAAACATAGCACATGCATGAGAGAATCGCAGAAGGGACCCAACAATTTTAAGTCCTTCATTTTAGATATAAAGAAAATGAAAATCTAGAAAATTGAAAAGAGCCTCTCAAAGCCCAAAGCAGAAGCCAATTCTCTCAGTCTCGTTCTTTATCCATTATAGTCAGTTTCTTCATATGTAAGATGGCGAAGGTGAGGAAAGCATTTTGCAGAGCTGTTATTACCTAAATGTACATTTTTCTTGAATTACAACACAACCCAGATTCTGCTTCTCCTTGTCTCAGGATCTTATTTTCTTCAACTTACAGAAGTCCTCTTTCTTCAAGCCTTTGCTCCAATGCCATCTCTTCTTTAGTGCACAACTTGGCTTTCCCAAAGTTTGGTAACTGAAACCTCCTCTCAGCTCTTGTAGAACATTATGTTCCATTCCCTTGGCTCCTATTACATGCTCTCTCCCATTACTAGTTATCTTTTTGTAAGCCCATAGAATGTCCTAAGATGCTAGGTTCATTTCAAGGCAGCAAGCATTTATTAAGCACCTGCTATGTGCAAAGCTCTGTGCTAGATCCTGCGGAAGCAAAGACAAAATGAAATGGCCCTTGCCCTCAAAGAACTTACCTTTTTTGGGGGGGTAAAGTCACACTGAGAAATACTCATGAAAGAAACTACAGAGTAAAGCACAAAGCTGTAAAATGCATGTAGCATTAAGTAAGAGAAGAGTCACACAATGCCTGGAGGAGAAGGTGGTACTTGAAGTGAACCTTGACAGGCATTTGGGATTTCAAGATCCAGAGAGGTGAGGAAAGAGTGTATGCCAGACTTGGGGGACAGTCTGTGCAAAGGCAGGTCTCCTGACTTCAAATATGGCACCCTTTGTTGGTATGGCCTTATCCATATGGCAATAGGCGTCATTCTTGGAGTCTGTATTTCTCAGACAATCAATAAGCATTTATAATGTTCCAGGCACTGTGCTAGAGGTACAAGGAAAAGCAAAAATATACATTAAAAGGGTTAGTAATACTTGCCTTGACAGTTTGAGGATAAAGTAAAAATGTAAAAAGTTCAGTAGAAACTGTAAAATATCACGTATAATTATTACCATTAGTACAACTATAACTATCTTCTTCCTGCCATAATTAACATCATCCTGGGCAGCACAATGGCAAGCTAAATAGAACACTGGCCTTGGAGTCAGGAGGACCTGAGTTCAAATCTGGCCTCAGCCTCTTACTAAACTGTGTGACCCTGAGCAAAGTCACATAACCCTGTTGCCTTAGCCCTGGAGAAGGAAATGGCCAATCACTCCAGTATCTTTGACCTAAAACCCCAAATGGTGTTCCAGAGAGTTGGAACTGAAATAGTTCAATACTAATTACTGCAACAAACATTCTTAGAGTTCTATCTCTTTGGACTAAGAATCAACGAAGCTTGAATTCTAGTCTCAAGTCTGATCCTGACGATCTGTCCCTCCATCCATCCATCCATCCATCCATCCTTTTTGTGAGAGTGAATCTCTTTTCATCCTTATAAGGTTTTTTGTCCACTTCATAAAACCAGGTGAGGTTAGTGCTATAGGCATTATTATTTGCATTTTAAAGGTGAAGAAATTAAGGTTTATAGACATACAAATTTTAAAAAGCCATATTCAAACCCCACACAATAATGCCTCAAATATACACAGACAAATGACTAACGTTTTGATGTAAAATGATATTTGAAATATATGCATGAAAGAAATAACATATTGGAAGAGTCTGATAGTTAATGAAGAAACTGAAATAGAATTTTAATGAAATTAATTATAGATTTTAAATGCACTATTTATTTTTACAACACTTCATTTCCATTTGTAGTAAAGAAGTTCCCCTAAGCAAAATAAACTGATATATTTACCTTATTTTTTTATTCCTCATTCTGTTCCAAAGTCTAGTAGTTCTCTTCCTCTACAGTAAGTAGTCTTTGGGAGTCAAGATTGCTCATTTTGATCGGAGCTCTGAAATATTTTTATGGTGTTTGCTTTTATGGGGGTGATTATCGTAATTGTTGACCTCTTCCTGGTTCTGCTTTTTCACCTGCATAAATCTTAGGCTGTTTCTCTAAATTCTTCAAATTTATCACTTATTGCAGTGCAATAAATATTTCAATATTCCCTTTCACAAATTTTTTATCCATTCCCTAATTGATATGTTCTAAATCTGTTTCTATTTTTGCCTACCACAAATAACCCAATAACACTTCTACAGATGTTTTTAACATATTTATACCCTATCTGTCTTTGATCTCTCCAAAGTGGTACTGCTGAGTCAAAAGATATGAACAATATATTGACTTTTCTTGCATGACTCCGAGTTGCTTTACAGAATGGTTGATCAATGCACAGATCTGCTGTGCCTGTTTTTCCACAACCCCTCCAGCATTAGTTCCATCTTTTAGCACTCAGTGTGCGAGGTAAAAAATGGGTTTTAATTTGCATTTCTCTGATTATTAGTTATGGAAGCATTTTAAAAAATTTGGTTAATGATCCATTTGCATTTTTTTCTGAAAACTGTTTGGTCATGGCTTAGCTTTTGGGGACTGGTCTTCTTCTCAGAAATACCAGTGCATGATATTTAAGCATTTGATACTTTCATTTTGACTGGTTGTGACCTTTTCTCTATTGAGGTTAGTACAAGAGTTTAACTTCATTTACAAAGATTTGGACTGCCTTGGAATAGCACATTTAAAGTCCTGGTTCCTCATAATTGCATTGGAAAATTAATTTTTATGAACTCTTTGAGAGTAAAAAATTTTTCTATTGAAATAGGTACAGTATAGCGTATAAGCAGAAAGGTAATGCAAGCATTGTTCCCTGACCAAATGCTGAACAAGTATTCAATCTTCAACAACGACTGAAGTATAAAACTGACTTTCACTCCCTTTCATTTTGTGCTTTTCAGACAGATATATAATCACACCATTCCTTAGGGCTCTTTACCTGTTTCATCCCCAAAGTTCCATAATAGTCAGGGCTATCAGGAGAATGTAACGTGTAGGGGTCCTAGTCGAATTACTGTGCTACATTGGCAACACAAAGGCCGATAACTTTGAAATCAGCCGCCATCTTAGAGAGGCTGAGACAGAGATGGCGAGAGGTCAGAGAAAGACAATTCAGTGACTGCAGTTTTGCCAGAAACCAACCCTGCCTCTCCCTCTCTTTATTTCATTCATTCATTCACCAACAGTCAATTTGTTAAGTGTCTGTTCCTTGCCACACCGTGTCACCCCTGAAGAAAATGAGGGAGGCACAAGTCCTTATCTTCAGGTACTTTTTTTTTTATCTAATTGAGGTGGTAAGATATAGCTATAGCACATGACAGTGATATATTCTAAAAGAGTGAAGGGCATTCAGGGGAGATAAAGCAAAGTGGCTTGACCCAGTGAGGGAAGACTTCCTGGAAGAGGTAGCCCATGAGCTGGCTCTAAGATATCCTTTGGTTAGGCAGAGAGGAACTTACATCCAGAGCTTTTTATTTTTTATTAAAGTAATATTATGTTTTGATAAAATAAGGATACTGGACCTAGTGAATTCAATAATATACAACCCTCTGGGTGTAATAGTAATATCACCAGATAAGGTTCAGAAGATATCGCTCAAATTCTGTCCCAGCCATTTCTTTGCTCTATGACCTGGGAAAAGTTGCTTTATCATTCTACATATGTTTCTCTGTCATGAATATGAAGATGCGGGATGGGGGTAAGCAGACTGCAACATATTGCAGGTGAGGAATTGCCAGGAAATAGTAGTACAAAGGATTTCAGACAAATGACTGGGGGGTGGGATGTAGTCAAAAGTAGAGAGGAGCTAACAGGTGACGTGTGTTCCCTGCCAGTATCAACACAATGTCAGAGCAATGGGAAGTAAGCATTGAGTGTTGAGTTTATGGCTGGCTCATGGGAGAATGCAGATAAAATTCATGTGGAATAAGTCAGCATAGACGAGTAGCATTCCGCATCACTGGAAGGAATGCCACGCTGATGAAGTAAAGTTTTAACAAAGCATTTTTACTTGCATTATCTGCTCCCCAAGGTTAATGCAGGAGTGCTTTATAAAGTTTAAAGAGCTATATAAATTGAGTTGTTTCTCAGTTTTCCCCTTGAGACCTGTAATTTATTGGATGTAAGAAACTCCCCTTGAGAAAATTCCCCCTGCCTTTGCAGATAATCAAGTAGTTCACAGTCTTAGAGTGTCTGGGGACACTTAAAGTATCTTACTTGGAGTCACATAATATGTGTGGGAGGGTTACCTTGAACCCAGGTCTTTATCCACAATCTTGTGATGCTTCATGAATTATTGCATATTGTTTTTTGTATCAACGATGTTGAAAAAAGGCACTCACCAAGGAACATCGCACCACAAGTAATTTGCTATATCTTAAAGAGAAAATGACTTGGTACCCACATAGGGGTGATTTTTAAATTGCGTCTCTGCATACAATCAGATCATCGACTTACTAGAACAGATATCAAAGCAGTACTGAATTAGATGAGTAAAAATAGGCAATTAAAACAATTCCAACCTGACTCATTAAACAGACCAGAAAAAATTTAAAGGAGTATGCCTACACAGTGTTTGTAAGGTCTAAGAATCCTTGTTACATCTCCCACTCTTAAACATGAGTCTGACCCCTGGGAAAGACTCCATCTCCCTCTTCCATGCCGTGGGTCCCCTTGAAGGTTTGGAGATGATGTTCTAAAGCTGTTAGCTCAAGTCTCAGTCTGGTGTGCTCTCACTGTTAATCACCAGTGGTCAGCCTAGTTTCATTTAACCAGTTAATATCAATTAGCTTTTACAAAGGGATATTGTATCAAAGATACAGTAGGTCATTAGGACTCCCCAAGATTTTCTATATAAGCTAATTATTCATGGAAAACATTGCTAAAACACAGAATTTGCTGTAACTATGACAAAGAGAGAGCAAGCCACCTGTCCTTTCTAAGCACCATAAAGTTAGAAAACAAAGAAGAGAGAGACCTATAGCATGTACTGTCATCCTGTGCATACCTGACATCTCTCCAAACCCTTGGTTTTTATCTCGCCTTATTTTTTACAGTGAGGAGAATTTGCTCTTCCCCAAGTTGGCTACTTTCTGAAGTGGCATGAAATACTTAACTCTTATTATAACAGCATCACACTTTCCACAAGTTTGGAGTTTATTCAAATTAAGGTTCCATCAGGCAGACTCAGTATAATTCATTCAGTAACCCTAGAGTAGGAGTGTGGCCACACTTGAGGACCTAGAGGGCCACGAGGCCCTAGGTTTCCCCACCCCTGCCCTAGAAGCTTAATAGACTTCCAGCAAAACTCTGCTAAGTGGTTTCTTTTTCTTGTGCTGCTTCTATTGTTTCTTGACCTTTTTTTTTTGGACAACATTGCCCGTGCCTGGGATGGTCTCCTTCCCAAACTTCTGGGGTTCTGTTAAAGTCCCTTTCTTCTTTCAGTGCTCAGCTCAGGTGGCATTTATTCCTTTCCTGATTTCTCACTCCACCCCTAGCAGAAAGTGATTATTTCTGTCCTTACATTTCTCTAAACCTCTTTCCTTGGACTAGCCGTCATCTCCCTTACCCTTGTATCCCATGTCTTGTGTACATGACTTTTCCCCTCCATTGGATTAATAATAGAGAACCTCAATGCTACCTTTTAATGTCCAACCCTAATGTCTAATAAATTGTGGATGAATATGAAAGCAATTTTGAACTTTGTGACTACTACCATGCACCAAATTTTATAAAATGATCATTTAAAATTAATTTCATCTTTAGACTGAAGCATTAGAAAATGATTAATAATGTGGAGTGATGTTTCTTTTGAAATACTGTTTTCCTTTTTGAAGGTTCTAAAGAATGCTATATTTTTATAGGAAAGAATGAGTTTATATCACTTGAATTCATGCCTGTTGGTCTCCATTTTGCTTTGTCAGATTAGCAGACAGCTCAGAATAGTGAATAACAAGCTAGTCTTGAGTCACAAAGACATGAGTTCGAGAGTCGCCTCTGCCACGTACTGTTGTCATGCTTCTGGGCGGGTCTCTTAAACTCAGTGAACAAGGAAACTTTCTAAGGCTAAAGTTATGCGACTAATTTGATAGAAGGGATTTCCTTACCCTGAGTTCTCTGCGTTGGTAAAATCAAAAGCACAGATCTCCCTCACCCTGAGAAAAATACATACTAATGTGTATAGTTAATATTGATAAGACTTTAGCTCCCTCCCCCCCATTTCAGAGTTATATAACTGAACAAAAATGATTTTTTTTTCTAGGAATAGTGGAAGAATACCAGCTTCCCTACCATGACCTGGTACCCAGTGACCCCTCCTACGAAGATATGAGGGAGATTGTGTGCATCAAAAAACTCCGTCCGTCCTTCCCCAACAGGTGGAGTAGTGATGAGGTATGGAAGGGAGGCCACCTTTGTGTGGGACCAGAGTGACTGACGTCTGGCCAATTGTATGCAGAAAACCTGTTGTTGAAGTATTGATTCTCATTGAAACACTTCTTTTTAAAAGAGACATTGGCAATGTAATGGAAGAAAAAAAAATGTATGGAGAGCCAAAATTCCAGATGATAACTGTTTAAATTTCTGAATTTAATGTTGTGCTTTTTCAGAGATATTAACAAGTTATATCACTGATAAATTATGCTGTTTTTTTTATATTTTATCTGCTACATCAAAGTTATTTCCATGAGTGATTTTTAAAAATATATTAATTTTACCAATGATTTTCTCCCCACTCCCACACACAGAGTTATTTCACTGTTTCTGTGGTCCAAGAGATCAACATGCTAACAGGGGAAGCATTATACTTTTTATCTCACAGATAATGCAAAAAACATTAATATATGTTTCTGCCTATAAACATAAAGAAGCGCTGTAGTACACATGACATTCAAAAGTACAAAAAAAAATCGTCTGGGATTTTTAAGAATGTTATAATGTACCTTTGTTAGCATCATTAAATGGCAAAGAATGATAATGAGCTGAAAGGCAGAGATGGTGGGCTCTTGCTTCTCAAAGGTATTTCAATAGAGGCAGAATGGTCACTTGTCAGGTATATTATTAACTTGTGATTCCCTTTCCAGTATTTATTGGATCAGATGCCCACTGAAGTTCCTTCCATCTCTTAAGTCCTATAATTCTGTGAATGGTCAGTTTTGTAAGGCTGGTAATAAGGTAGTACCAACGTAATCTGAAAACTGACATGGGGAAAGGAAGGAGAGGGAGATGAGACAAGTTCAGGTTTGGAGTTAGTGTGATTAGTTCCAGAGAAGCTGTTTGCATAATTTTGGTCACGTTTTCCCTCTACGGGAGCTTAACTTTGTCAGTTGGGTAACATTCTTTCCTCTATGCCGGTATTCACTTGTCTTGGCTCTATGTGACATATTCTCATTTTGTGCTACTAATGCAACTCCATCATGATGGTAGGGTGACTGGATCCTTAAAGCATACAGCATGAACCTTTATACCTTTTCCATTTATATGCATGCATCTAGATGGTAAACATAGATAAACTGCTATTAATAAATGATTCTTCAGGGGGGAAGATGTTTTCTTCACCCCTTTGTTTCGTTTTTATTAAAGGGCTTATAGTTTTCTTTCTTCCCATCTTGGTATGTCACTTGTGGACAGTTTCTGAAATGTGTAGTGACATGTGCACTTTCCAAATAGGAGATCTGAGATAAAGTCTGGGAAAAGTGTCAAATTCAAAATCATAGACTTTTGAAGCTACAAGGGATTTCAGTAGCCATCTGGTTCAACCCTAAAGGAATGCTCCCCTACAGCACATCCAATAAATGACTATCCAGGCACTCTACCCTCTTGCACCAAGGATGTCTAATGAAGAGAGAGACTAGTAGTTGATATATCACACATGAGCACTGGAGACCCAGTCTGTGATTCTACAAAGTGGTCATTAATCTCATTAAATAGTACAGTTTAACATGGTTATTGTAGCAAGGAACTGTAGTTTGGGAATTAGCTTCCTTCTTTGTGTCCTACGCAATTAGACAAAAAGAGTTTAAACTTAGAAAGTGTTGTAAACAATCTGGGAGTATGCCATTGAACCAAACAAATCCCCTGAATATTTTTGTATTTGTTTAACACTGTGTTCTAAAGCCAATATGCTGTAGGCAGCAAAACCACCTGTCTGGATCCATCACAACGTGAATGACATGAAAGCTGTGCATTCATCCTTTAACCTTGAATCAAAATGCAGTTAAGGATTTTTGTACCTGTGCAGTTTAAAGGAGAAACATCTTTTTTCATACTTAGACTTCAGAGATTCTAAGAAGTAACCCCACTGACCATAGCACATTCTGCTAATTTCTCTGACTCTCCTATTTCTTTCCCCACAGTGTCTACGGCAGATGGGGAAGCTCATGACAGAGTGCTGGGCCCACAATCCTGCATCCCGTCTCACAGCCCTTCGGGTTAAGAAAACACTTGCCAAAATGTCAGAGTCACAGGACATTAAACTCTGATTGAAGGGAGAAAATAAGCATCTGGAGTTGACCAACACACAGTTTTCCTTTTGTTGGCCAAGCAGAAGATGTTGAAGATGTTTCCGTACTACAAATCTTAAATGACATCCTGCTCCCGAGCAGGATTGGGCCACTTGCTCTCAGGGAAAACCCTGGACAACGAGTGACATTGCCAATCACAGGCTCAAGGGGCCTGATTGCGGGAAGGGAAGACCACTTGGGTAACTGATGCAAAAATGATACATGTTGTTTTCTGTGAAAGCCTTGTATTTGGGGACTTTTAAAGCAAAAAATACTTTAATTTTTTTTCAAAATAAAACACAGTGTAAGCACATATACTGTTGGAGTCCAAACAAAATACAAAGGACAGCTACCCAAAAATGGTGCCTGGAGGGAAAAACAGAATCACTTTCTTTTCCATTGGTGAGAATATGGCATTCCAAGCAACCTAAAGAGAGTCCGTGATGTTTGAGAAGTTGTAAGATATTTTAAAAACCACCTGTCTCCTGCCTCCAAAGACCACTTTGCCTAGCTCCATATGTGGGAGTTGTCCTTGGCAGGGTCAGAGTCCCCGCTAGCAGAACTAGCAGCCAGCTGATGACTGACCAGGATTTCCCATATCTACAGGTGATCTTGGGCAGTTTCAAGAACATGAAACCATTGTACCAATGCAGTTTTCAGGCAAAGTAAGTCAGTGGAATTGTTATTGTTCAGAAATTCCTCAGGTTTCTGATTCTGTTACACATTTACTAACAACAGTATCCGTTTCCTTAAACTCAAGCAAAGATTTTTTTTCCCTTTTTCTTTTAGATTTTCATTGTACAAGTGATTGAAGATTTCAGGGCAGATTTAGTCCTCCCTGCAGAAAAGATTAATAGTGAGTGAAGCTACCATCTCTTGGGATGAAGAGAAGGTGCTTTGGAAGGGAGATTTTGCTCTTTGTTATTGATTAGGTAAAGCAAGTGTACTGTTTCTTTATGTGTATGAGAGTCAAACCTAGAAGCATAAGAATGAACATCTCACATGGTATATTTCTTTATCAGTAGGGAAAAGTGGATGGCCAGGGAGGCATTTGTGGAGTTAAATTAATGGAATTCCAACTAGAGGTATAGAAATACAGCCTTCCCAAAGGACAGCAGAGAGCTTAAGCATGCCCCCAAACAGGATGGCTGCTGGGATCTGTTCCTTTGGTGCATGTATATTGTCTGTACATCACAGGGGATATTACAGTTATTGACATCACATTTCAGAATTTTGACCTGGTTTTTAAATTTTAATTGTTTTAATCAGTTGGGATGTGTTCACTTTTTAATTTATTTCTTTCTAAGGCATTTATCCGTCTACAAAGCATCTCCTCAACCGGGTTTTCAGCTTTTGAGTTCCATGGATAATATTATCAGAACCAGTACTCCTCAGAAAAAGAACAGCAGGACTTTTAAAAATTAAGTTTTAGCCCTCTTCCTCAAGTCATTAGAATTCGTTATTTCCATGATTTTCTTCAAAAGAGAAGAATTGGGAGAAATGGTAAATTCGTAGGGCTTTTAAGACAGCCATCCCATGAAACGGTAGGGGGCAGTGTGATGTCATGCATTTTGGCCATACAGTTATTCACCAGGGACCTCACAGAGACAAAAGATTTCTAAAAACTTGACAACTGCCTAAAAAAAATCAAGAATATTTTATACTTTTGCAGCTGATGATTTGTTTCTTCCAGAAAATGAATCCTCCCAAAGTAGCTGTGAGGTCTGCTTACATGCCAGTGGCATTGCACTATGTTCAGTATTTTGTAATTCATTGTTCTCTGCTCTCCATCCAGATTTTATCACAGCTGGAAAGAAGTACCTCTTTTTGCGCTGATGTTTTTTTTTTTTTAAGAGGAGATTGGATAGTTTGGTTTTGAATAAAATCTAAGCTCTAAACGCTGCTTTAGTCAGAACTAAAATAAACTCAGTAGAAACTAAAATGCCAGATGTTAGCATAAGATAAAGTTTCATTTTCACTTTTTTTATGAAAGTATTCTGTTGTGTCAGAACAGGTTAACTTACCTTGAGGTTAATGTATGTCTAATTTGCAGAGAACCTTTATATGTGAAGGCCAAGTTGTTCGTAGACACATGTGTTGGTTGAGGCAGTCAAACAATAAAGTGTTTGTAAAGGGGCTTTCTGGCCAAAACACATTAATTACTCAGGTCGTTCCCAAATTAAACCTCTGTTATTTCTCTGAAGAAATGTCCTTTATGTTCTTCCTGATCAACGCTTAAGTCACCTTAAAATTGTAGCCAGAATGATTTCTCTTCAGTAGGTACTCACACTCACTTTCAGATGACTTGAGCCCTCTGAAATATGTTATTTGGAGTCTTGAAGGAATTGGAAAGTGGGTATAGATGTTTATTCCAGAGTTGCTAGTGAAAATAGCAATACTGCCCCCAAATTGGATGTATTATATACTCTGTTGAATTGAGACAAATTCTAGTTACCTTTTAAACCCCAATTCCAGTCACTGTAAAAATTATTAAGATATTAGCCACTAAAGAAAAGACTAATTAGAGTTTATCTTATGTAAAAGTTTATAATAGCAGTTTATCAATAATTTTCACCTTGTTACAAAATTATATTTACAGGAATTGTTTTTAAATCGAACTACTTTCAAAACATTATAAGATAGAATAATTTTATTTTTATTTCTATGAAAGATCTAGTGACTGGGCAAATGTCGTTATACAGAGGAAGAGGGAGTAACCTGGAAAATGTGTCTATCAGTGGATTGTTTACTTTCAGGATTATTCTTAATTACAAGCTAATTTAAACTTTCTCTCCCTCCCCTCCAAAGAAGGGATTCTAGGATATCAGTTGGTAGATAATGTAATGTTTGTATGTTAAGATGTTCAGGTTTATGTGTGTTTGTATGTGTATGTGTACATATACATGTCCACACATAAATATTTGTGTGTGTGCATGTGTGTGTGTATGTGTGTGTGTTTATAAATATATGTTTAATTTGGAGTCTGGAATAACTCCAGTATGTGGATTAGGGAGTAAGATATTATGGATGATAAAGCACTAAGTGAAGCATAATATTTATTTATGATAATACATAGATTGTTAAATTTTAAGTTGCAATTCTCCAAAAAAAGTTTATGAAGAGACAGACCTTTGGCCTTTCAGCAAGACAAAGCAAAAGAGTACTAGAGCAAGCCGTAACAACCATCCCTTTCCTCTGCGATGCCTGAGGGAGGCAGTGCTCACAGATTCTGTTTTTACTCGTGCCGAGGTCAGCTTTGTTTAACACTTTCATCAAAATTGTGACTCGTCAGGGATGATAACTACATTTCGGTGACTGAAGAAGCCTTTTCCTTTGTGTTCAATTAGAGACAATAATGTTTAATGTTCTGAGTATTTTCCAGTACACCTTTTTGTTGGAAGGGTATGTGCAAAGGTACTAAGAGAAGGGTGATTTTGAAAACCTGATGTAATTTAAGTTACAGGTGTGTAGGGAATTCAGTGGTTTGGAAGTTGCAGTCTGGGAAATGACATCAGAAGAGGTAACATTTAGCACTTGTGATTTCCTGTAATAAACAATGCCATTTCTTTTGGAGAAAGCTTGGTGGCTTTGTAAAAGTTTTTTTTTTTTTTGTTAATTTGTTTCAAAAGAAGACTCATTTGTATTCTTTTGGGGAACCAGTGCCTTAATGAATCTGTATATACTGTAATTATTCAGAAATAGGGAACAAACAGTTATATTGTATTTGGTACAAATTGTGTATGGCTTTGTTTTAACATTCCCCCAAATAAAATGGTCTCATTCTCCCCACGGAAAGAACAAGCTTCTGTTATCTTTGGTTATGACTTCTCTTTTTTTGAAAAAATAATGTTTTATTTTGTGTTATTATTTTCATGTGACATATTTTACGCACTTGGTGAGTTTGATTGAAAAGAGAGAGTAACCAATGTAAAGTTTCATTTTCTTCACAGACACGTAATTAAAATTTATGCCTAATATAATTAAGAGAATAATGGGCTATTGATGATTACCCATGGGGATAGGTTTTCAGGTTTTTCACAAAAATGAACAGCATTTGTGGGAGAAAATATTGGAATTTCTTGTACTATTTGTGTTCATCAGATTAGAAATTTTAGCTCTTTAAGTTCTAAACAAACAAACAAAATCCCTTAAAGGGAGGCAGTGTCATACAGAGGAAAGAATAACTCCTTTGGAGAGGAAGGACTGATTCAGATCCTGACCCTGGAGGTTGAGACTTGTCTGATTTTCAACCATCCTGGATCTTAGTTTCCTCATTTAAAAAATTGAGAGGATTAGATTAGATGAATGAATGAATTTTTTTTTAAAAGAATAGATGCTTACTGTGTCCCAGCTATTTATATTTATGGGAATTTCTCTGTCTTCCTGGAGATAGACATAAAGGTGAAACTTACATTCTAATAGAGGGGAGGGATAATACATGGGAGTGGTGGAAAGTGTGTGTGTGTGTAATTAAATATTTGAATTAATACCAGGAATACACCAAAGATTCCGGGAGACCCAGAAAGGCTTTTTTAGAAGCTGGGACTTTAGCTGACATTTGCAGCAAGTCAGGGGAGCCAAGAGCCAGAGAAGAGGAAGAAAAGACTTCTAGGCACGAGGGACTGCCAATGAAAAGACTTTGGGCTGAGAAATAAGAGTGATATGGTCTTGTACCATCATGGTAGCAGTGTGCAAAAGTGATGACAGTATTGATTTGATTCATGTTCCAGAACTGGAAAGAGAATGATACAAGTGTAGCTATATGTCCTTTTGGGCCAAGGCATTGGGGGAAAATGGTGTGTGGAATGACTGGATCTGTGATCCTGTGATCCCAGCATACCAGCCACACTTAGTGCTTCTTGAAATTACTTATTGAGTCTCAGACTAGCTACCTTTTCCCCCCACCTTATTAGAGAATCCATAGTTTAGGATCGTTGGGTTTTTTAAATCATTTTTCTTATCTTTTGTTATATATTACCTTACTTTCCAAATATATCCTCCTTCCTTCCCTGCCTTTTAACAGACTTTAAAAAGGGGTAGACAGAAGCAATTCAGCAAAACTGATAGGTCAACAATATCTTAGAATATGTGCAAATTTCATATTCATATTCCCCCACTTCCATGAAAAGAGAACAGAGCGTTCTTTTCAAATCTTAAGGGCGAAGATGCTTACTACAGTTATTTCTTCTTTCCATCTACGTTACTGTAGCAATACTGTTTTTCTTATTCAGCTCTGTGTATCACTCTACCTGTTCATAAACGACTTCTTTGAATTATTCATATCTATCATTTATTATTGTACAATAGTATTCAGTTATATTCATGTACCTCAATTTGTTAGTCATTCCCCAACTGATGGAAATCTATTTATTTGCAATTCTTTTGTTATCACTGAATGTACTACAATCAATGTTTAGTGTGTATGGATGTGCATTTGATATATGTGTAGGGGTGTGTATGTGTCTCCAATCATTTGTCAGCTTTTGTCATTTCTACCTTTATAAAATCCCTTGGGCATGTGTGTCTTCACTTCACATCTGGACATTTGCAGTTTCGTCCCTGCCCCTAGTCTCTCTCTACTCCAATACATCCTTCACTCATTTGTCAAATGATCTTTCTAAAACACAAGTTAGGCCATCTCTTTTCCCTATTTGATAAACGCCAGTGTCTCCCTATTGCCTCCCAGACCAAAGATAAAATCCTGTGTTTGGCTTTTAAAACATTTTTGGGGCTGTTTCTTTCCTGTTTTTCAGTTTTCTTTCACCCTTATCTACTCTGTCAAAATCCTATCTTGCAAGGGCCAGAAAGCATCTCAACTCTCAAGTTACCAAAGCTTGAAATCCAGTGCCATTCTGGACCCCTCAGTGTGTCTCCCAGTATCCAGTTTGTCACCAAGTACTGGAGTCTACCTTCATAATACCTCTTCTGTCAGGTGAGAAGCGGGCACTTTTCATCTCACACTTGGACTATTTCAGTAGCGTTTGGAATGTTCTCCCTACCTCATGGCATGGTCCTCTTCAAGAATGAAAACGAAGGATTAACATCCTGTGAGTGAGTAGCAGCTTCCCTCCCTGTCCTCTCCTCTTCTCTGCTCTTTTATCCAGGGGAAGGTGCATTCTGTGGCCAAAAGCTGCCTTTTTTTCCTCTGGATTTACTGGCTATATTTCTTGCCCAAAGATCAAGGCCTTAAATGCAGTTCACTCTGGAACCGATAGACTGGGCAAGTCCCTCTCTACATAGCACAGAGTGAATGCAATAACTAAATAGTAATTGTTTCTCTTTTACCCAGGAACCCTGAAGGTCTTCCCCTTCCAGTTTGATTTTTTTTTTTTAACTAAAGGGGCCATCCATTGAGTAACTTAAAGAAGCCCATTCATTAAATGAGTGTATCTTGCTCAAAGTGAGAATGCTAGAAGACCTATGCCTGAAAGAGCCAGGGTCTCCCAGTGCATCCAGTCGTCCTGATCTGGCCATTGGACCCAGATGTCTCAGGGGAAGAAAGCGAGGTTGGTGACCTTCCGCAGCTCTCCCTCACTTGAAACAAAGTCATCATCTTGATGTCATGGTCCTCTTCGAGAATGAAGGACAAGCACAGAAGCAATCTACTCAAACTGATCCAGTGGTGCTGATCTTGTGATTTTCCCCCAAAAAGCACTTCATCTCCTGTTTTCCCTGACTGTCCCCCATGCCAGAACTCTTCCCTCCTGGCTTCTCTGACTTCTTTATGTCTCAGCTAAAATCCTACCTTTTGCAAGAAGCTTTTCCTAGTGTCCTGTAGTGCTAGTGAATTCCACCTGAGAATATCCTCAATTTTCTTGTATAGAAATCTTTTCATTTTCACCTTCCTTAGACTCCAGATTCTTGGAGAGCGAGAACTGTCTTTTGCTTTTCTTTGCAGTCCTAGTGCATCACACAGTATTTGGCACATAGTAGGTGTTTATATGATTTATTGATTGCGGTCATGCAACAGTGTCATGACACTGTGATATGACCAAAGTTAATGTTTATTATGAAATTTTCACTCCACTCAGGAATCCTAGTGAGGAATTTCCTTAATACTAAGTTCAGAAAAATAAATTTGCATAGGTTAATGAAGAAGTAAAGGTGATTCCTGACAAAGTATCTGATTGATATATTATTGGTTCCTCTTGGTTTCTTATGTAAAATAAAACAAATTATGGCTTTCCATTGACCCTAAGGAATAAAAATTAACAGAATCACAACAGCACCGGAGATATCTACTCTTCAGAGTTTTTTTTTTCCTTTCCTCTGTTTCCTGGTGGGTGCAGGGGATGTAAACCATTATCTAGGAAGATGTGAGAGGCATCATGACATAATAGAGAACTTTCCTGAGAATCAAGAAGACCTGGGGTCAAGACCTACCTGTTGGCTAGGTGACCTTGGGTGGCATTTGACCTCTCAATGCATTAAGATACTCCTGAACGCTATTAGTTTCAGAGTCTTCCTGCTTCGGTAGAAGGAGTTTCTACATCAGTGTATTCATTTTGCTAATAATTGCAATTCAGAGAAGCATTAAGCTTCTACCATGTGCCAAGAACCGTGTTAAGTGCTGGGGATTCAAAAAGAGGCAAAGGGATAATCTTTGCCCTCAAGGAATTTAAAAACTATTGGGGCGGGGGGGGGAGTTGATGTGAAAATATATATATATATATATTAAGCTACATACAAAGATAATTGAAAGAGAAAACACAGAAATTAAGAGTCTTCCTGTAGAAGGTGGGAAGGAGCATTCTGGGTGTGGGGGATAACTGCAGGTCTATTCTCTGTCCTATAATCCCTGGCCTTAATCTATGTTGAGCAAACTATTTCACTGCAGATACACTGACTAAATTTGTTGGTCTCTCTTGATTTATTGAGATAAAAATCTCTTTGCTACCCAGCAAAGGAGAAAGAATGATTTTAACTTCCTGCTACAATTTTTGGATTTCTTCCAAATCCACAGTCATTGAAATACTTAATAGATATTTCAGCAGAAACAAACTGTTCCTCCTTCCTATAGTTCTTCTAATCTCCAAGAAGGCACGTATCTGTATTTGGGGATCTTTGTTTTTCTAGCTCAATGGTGATTATTGGTTAAAAATGCAAACTAATAAAATCCTCCCCAAGGGATACAGCATAAATTCTACTTATTGGGAAGCCATTTAGAAAACTATTAAACCTGAGATAAGAAACTCAAAACTTATTTACCAATATAAACTGTGTTTACATTTGCAAGGAAAGCTTGTCTCCATTTTCTATATCACTTCAATTACATTGCACCATGACAGTACCCAGGTAATATGTTTGGTAGGTTGGAAAATGACTAACATTTTTACAGTTAGACACTATAGTTTTGACATCATCTAGTTCAACTATTTAACAGTTGTGGAAACTGAGGTCCAGGGATCATTTGTCTAAGTCTTCCTCATCAGGATTAAAAAGTAACATTTCCCCATTTATAAGTGGAGGACATTGATTCTTGCCTAAATGTAATTCTGAAGTTCAACAAGTCTTTGGTTAATTGTGGGTTTGTTTTCCTGAAGTCATTTCATTACATGAGTTTATGGTGCACCAGCGCACAAAGAAGAAATGAGAACCAGCCCGGGTTAGACTACCAGGAGCATTTTTAGTCTCCACACGGAGTCTCTTAACCAAAGCAACAGACTGTTCATTTCAGAGACAGTCTTGTTTGATTGAAACATGACAAGTCCTAAGGCAAACAAAAGAAATTGGAGCCAGATCTGTCAGCACACTTGAGGATCATGCTGTGATTTGTTATTCTCAACATGCATTTGAGCCAAGGCTAAAGGTACTCCACTTTCTTCCACATTCATACCCAGGGCTACCCATTAATTTCCTTGATATTAACTGTCCCCACCTTTTCTTCTATCTTGATGTCTCACCTAGCTCTCATGGTAAGGGCTCACAAGTTCTAGCTTCATGGTGTTTGAGATGAGAAAGATGATAGATCTAATTATTTATACTCAATGCCGGTTACATTACATTTGAAGTATTTGTGTTCAGTTCTGGAGCTACATTTTTGCGAAGAAATTACCTAGTTGGAGAGCATCCAGAAGAAGAATTAGGGAGGTGAGGGGCCTCAACATTGATTAAAAGGAAGTGAAAATTCCTGAAAAGCTTGGGGATGCAGGGGAATCTGACAGCTGTATTCTAGTGTTTGAAGAGTTATAGGGATTGGGTTTATTGTGCTTGACTTCTGATGACAAAATTAGTAATGATAATTAAATGTTTCTTAGAGATATATTTAGGCCTGATACAACATAAATGAAAATGCATAACCCCTTGGGTGTATTATAGGAGGAATTCTTCAACACTTATTAAACTGTGGGTCATGATCCCATGGTGGTAAGTTTAAGAAGCCTTAGGTGATCTTTGGGGGGTGGGGGGGCGTCTTCAAAACCTGAAATTCCACAGTTCTGTGACTGAGGTTGCTTATGTGAATTTCCTTGTGGGTCTATATTTATGGTTTCCTGTGATACAGTGTATTTAGGCAGAATTGTTTACGATGCTGAGTACTATTGATGATTGATGGTCAATGTGTAGCACCAAGAGAGCACGGTGATGCTGTGTTGCAAGATCATTGACAGCTGCTTCCTTAAAACCCCCTTCTGAGTCCCTTCTTATTCATTCCCCTGACCCTTGTTGGATCCAGACTCATGTGTCCCCAGGATTAGAAAGGACTTGACTAAAAAAGCAGGAGCCACTACACTGAGTCTTTAAGGAAAGTTAAGAAATCTGAGATGAGATGAGGAGGGAGCACATTTCAAGCATGGAGCAGACATGCAAATGCATAGATGCATAGAAGCAGACCACAGAATGTTCATTTCAGTGACAGTCTTGTTTGATTGGAATGCAGCAAACCTGATAAAATAAGGCCAAAAAATAAGTTGGATTCAGATCTGTCAGCAAACTTGAGGGTTGTATTGTGATTTGTTATACTCTGCACTTAAGAGCCAAGTAAAATGACAGAATTTTTTTTTACTGAACTCTTGAGTGATGTTAATGGTTCCTCATCTTCTATGACTTTCACAATAGGTACATAGGCAGTTAGGGTGCTCACCTATAAAATTTTTGTTCATGTGACACATTTGAAGTAGAAAATTCACATGCTAATGCCACTGAGCTATCTGTGTAAATCTGTGTCCCTAGCATGTTCAGAAATGCATGATTAACACATTCTGACTGAAAATCTCATTGAAGATGGTATGTGTGTGTGTGTGTGTGTGTTTATGTTAGTCTGGTTTTTCCTGGTTCTTTTTTTCATTTTTATAAAAGGTTTCCTCATCCATTTTTTCAGTACTTACTAATACATGAAGCTTTAAAAGAAGCTTTGCATTACTTGTTAATAAGATATACTATCTGTGCCAAGAAAACTGGGAGACAATCTGGCAGAAATTAGGCTTGGACTAATAGCTCACAGCATATTCCACAGTAAATTCAAAGAAGATATGTGACTTGAATATTAAAGATTATACCATACAAAAATTAGAAGAGAAACACATCTTTTTTTTTCCCTTTTCAGCTACAGGAAGGGAATGAGTTTTCAAACAAAGAAAGGATAGAGTCCATTTTAAAAGATAAAATAGATAATTTTAATCACATGAAATAGAAAAACTTCTACACAAACAAAATTAATGCATCTACAATAAGAAGGAAAGCAGTCAAAGGGGAAAAAATTGTAGCAGATATCTCTGATAAGCCTGCTATGCAAAATATAGGCACAGCTATAAACATGTAAGAACAAAAGTCATTCCACAAGAGATGTGGCCAAAGGATATGAACAAAGTTATGGAGAGAAGAATTGCAAATTATTAATCATTTGATAGAATGCTCCAAACTAAGAATACTAAAAAATGTAAATGAAAAGTACCCTGAAGTTTCAGCTTTCATATAGCAAATTGGCAGAAATGACAAAAGATAGAAATAATCAATGTTGGATATGTTACAGAAATATAGGTGCACTGATGCATTGTTGGCTGAACTTTGAATCAGTAAATTCTGGAAAGCAATTTGGAATTAGGGCAAAATTAGGGCAAATAATGTGACCAAAGTATCCATGCCATTTGACCTAGGACATGTTTTTTTAGGCATATACCCCAAGAATATCACTGACAAATGAGGAAGGGTTTATATACACTGAAATATTTATAGCAACACATTGTGTAGTAGCAAAGAATTGGAAACAACGTAGAAGTCAAATGTTTGAACACTGATTAAACAAATTTTGATACATAAATGCAATGGAATATTAATGTACCCTAAGAAATGACAAGCATGATGAATATTGAGAAGCATGGGAATTTTACATGACATGATGCAAAATGAAGAAAGAGCCAGGAAAACAATATACAAAATGACAAAGTGTTTACACAATACACACAATTTAAAATAATGTAAATGGGAAGAGAAAATGACTGAAGGTTGTAAAATATAAAGAACAAACTTCACTCCAAATAAGATATTTAAGAAGATGTGAATTAGCTGATGTGATTTTCTTGTTCAGTCATTCCACCTCTTAGCCACTATGTTGACTATGGTATATCAGACCCTTCTCTCTGCTTTCTCCCTAAGTCTGTCCAAACTGATGTTCATTGCTTCTGACACTATCCTTTCTATCCTCTGCCATCCCCTTTGCCTTTGCCTTCTATCTTCAGTCTTTCCAACATGAGGGTCTTTTCCAATAAGTCCTGTCTTCTCATGTGGCCAGATTATTTATGCTTTAACTTATTTGACCTTCCAATGAATAGTCTGAGTCAATTTATTTAAGTATTTTTTTTAACTAGGTAAAAGAAGCCATTCTTTGCCCCATTTCTTACTTAGCTTTAATCACCATAATCAATCACTGAGGCTGTTGCTTCAGTCAAAATGAGACCTGTTAAAGACCTTAGCTTAAAAAGGCCAAGGTCTCCCACTGCATCCTGGACCATTTCTAGTCCTCCAGATGCATATCTTGCCACTGGACCCAGATGACTCTGGAGGAGAAAGTGAGGCTGATGACTTGCACAGCCCTCCCTCACTTAAATCTAATTCATTTGCATGTCATGGCATCATATTCTTGATACCATGGTCCTCTTTGTGAACAAAGGACAAGGAACATTGTGTGTTGCGTGTGTGTGTGTGTGTGTGTGTGTGTGTGTGTATGCACTTGCCTTAGTTGGTTACTTGAATTTCAAAGCTTGGTTAGGATTTTACCCACCCCTATTGTGTTTCGATGTAAAGTTGAAGAATTCCTGTGTCACCACAGAACCTATGGGTACTGAGCCCACTCTCTTCTCCACTAAGAAGTCCCTCTGTTCTGTATCCAGACAAGTGATTTAGACTGGATTCAATCTTGAGTGGCTTAAATCCTCTAAAGAGAATTTCTCATTGTCATTGGCTCATTATGTTCCCTACCCTAGTGATCTAGGCATGACTTTACTTATTATTTATATCTGGGACCTCCTTCAAAATGAGAAGATTAAAGTAAAAGCATTTTAATATAGAATAGTAACAGATACTAATTTATTTATTTATTTCTACACACACAAGGAACACTGAAGACAAAAGATCCGAAAATATGCATTAAGAGAGCAGGATTCAATAACTTAATTTATAACTGCTGTTAAAGTATGCTAGGAGATTGGTGTTTGAGCTTTGAGGGGGCAGAGTCAACAAGACACAGAAAAAATAGGGACTTAACTGAGCTCTCCCAAACTTCCTTCCAAACAATTTTGAAATACCAAATGAATTCTGGAACAGCAAAACTCACAAAAGGAGGAGTGAAATGATTTTCTAACTGACAACAACTTAGAAAATCAGCAGGAATGGCATGTTGTACAGAGTGAAGTGCAGTTAACACTCCAGCAAAACATCAGCAGCCCTTGGAGGCAATTGAATTGGCAGCAGTGGTTTCCAAAAATCTCAACCCATGGATCTTAAGGGGGTCAACTGGTCAGAAGAAGTTTTACAGGCATCCCTTTACTGGCATTGGATTCAGGGCTTTATTGCACTGCCCAAACACAGGTTGTAGTGCCAAGGTGAAGAGGCATATTAGCACATCAGACAGAGCTTGCAGGCACAGGGGAGTATGGGCCTTTGTAACAGTTCCAGGGTGGAGAAGAGTACTTGTGGTCACTCACAGACCAGATCATAGGCCAGGAGAGTAGTAAACACACCTCTCCTTAAATCATATCACTTTAGAAGAATTGAAAACTTATAGACACCCTCCTATCCCCAGAACTAGATGCAGAAAAAAAAGCTGCACAAAAACTTTGAAGCAGAGCCAAACTTTAACATCAAGTTAAAAGTCAAGAAATAGATTAGAAAAATGAGAAAACAACCAAAGAACCTAACCATAGAAAATCACTGTGGTGACAGGAAAAATCAAAACACAAATTCCAAAGAAGACAATGAAGTCAAAACTATTGTATCTGAAGTCTCAAAGAAAAATGAGAGTTCCATTCAGGCCCAAAAAGAATTCTTGGGAGAGTTCAGAAAGGATTTTAAAAAATCAAATAAGAAAAGTAGAGGAAAAATTGGGAAAAGAAATGACAGTGATGCAAGAAAATAATGAAAAAAGAGTGAAGAGCATGGTAAGAGAGGCACAAAAAATACATAAGAAAATAATACCTTATAAAACAGAATAGGTCAAATGATAAAAAAGAAGTACAAAAATCCACTAAAGAGAAGTATTCCTTACAAATCAGAATTCTGCTACATGGAAAAAGATGTGCAAAAAATCACTGAAGAAAAATGAATCAATGAAATACAAAGAAAAATGAATCAATGAAATACAAAGAAAAAATCAAAAGAATGGAAAACTAGGAGAAAATATGAACTATCTCATTGGAAAAACAACTTACCTGGAAGATCCATCAAGGAGAGATAATTGATAAATTATTAGTTTACCTGAAATCCATGATAAAAAAAGATCCCGAATGTCATTTTTAATAAAATTTTGAAGGAAACTGCCCTGATATTCTAGAACCAGTGGTTTAAAAAGATATTGAAAGAATCCACCAATCACCTCTTGGAAGAGATCCCAAAATGAAAACTCACAGGAATATTATAGCCAAATTGCAGAGTGCCCAGGTCAAGGAGAAAATATTGCAAGCATGAGAAAGAAACAATTCAAATATGGCGGAGCTACAGTCAGAATAGCACAAGATTTAGTAGCTTCTACATGAAAGGATTGAATGGTTTGGAATATGATATTCTGGAGGGTAGATCAGCTAGGATTAAAGCTAAGAATCACCTACCCAGTGAATATGAGTATAATTCTTTGAGGAGAAAAATTAATATTCAATGAAATAGAGAACTTTCAAGCATTCCCACTTCAAAGACCAGAAATGAGCTGAATAGAAAATTCGATTTTAAAATGCGAGAATTATAAAAGGTAAGAGGAAAAATCATAAGGGATTCAATAATATTAAACTGTTGATGTACCTACATGGCAATATGATATTTGAAACTCCTAAGAACTTTATCATTATTAGGGAGGGCACAGGCATGAGTTGAATATAATGGGATGACATTTTAAAGAATAATATTAATTGCTGAGAAAGAGGAAGTGCTGGGAAAATGGAGAAGGAAGGGAAAGGTGGAATGAGATAAATTATCTCACACAAAAGAGATGGGAAAGCTTTTATAGTGGAAGGGAAGATGGAGGAAATGGATGGGAGTGCTGGAACTATATTCTCATCAGAAATGGCTCAAATAGAGAATGACACATATTAAATTGAGTATAGAAATCTAATATACTCTACAGGAAAAGGGGAGAGGAAGAGGGACTGATCAAAGGGAGGGTGAATTGGAGGAGGTAGTAATCAGAAGCAAAATACTTGAGGATGGGAAAGGTGAAAGGAGAGAGAGTGTAAGATAAAGAGGGGGAAAAGCAGGATGGAGGGAAATACACAGTAATAACCAGAAAAGTTTACAACAAATTTCTCTAAGTACCTCATTTTTCAAATATATATATATATGTATATATTATATTATAATATATACATATATATAGTGAACTGAATCAAATTTGTAAGAATACAAGTCATTCCCCAGTTGATAAATGTTTAAAGGATATGAACAGGCAGTTTTCAGATGAAGTAATCAAAGCTATATCTAGTCATATGAGAAAATGCTCTAAATTAGTATTGATTAGAGAAATGCAAATGAAAACAACTGTGATCTACCACCCTACACCTATCAGATTGACTAATAAGATAGAAAAGGAAAATGATAAACTTTAGATGAGGATGTAGTAAAATTGATTCAACTATTCTGGAGAGCAGTTTGGAACTATTCCCCCATTGCTATAAAACCCTGCTACCCTTTGACCCAGCAGTACAACTACTAGGACTGTATTCCAAAGAGATGTTTTTTTTTTTTAAAAAAAGAAAAGGATCTATATGTACAGAAATATTTATAGCAGCTCTTTTTGTTGTAGCAAAGAATTGGAAATTGAGGGGATGCCCATCAGTTGGAGAATGGTTGAACAAGTTGGGATGGAATACTATTGTGCTATAAGAAATGATGAACAGGATGGCTTCAGAATTACCTGGAAAGACTTACATAAATTGATGAAAAATTAAATGAACAGAACCAGAAGGATGATGTACACAGTAACAGAATTTTTGTACTATGATCAACTGTGACTGACTTACCTGTTTTCAGCAATACAGTTATCCAAGACAATTCTGCAGAACTTATCATGAAAGATGCTATCCACTTCCAGAGAAAGACTGATGTAGTCTGAATGCACATCAAAACATGCTTCTTTTTAAAAACTCTCTTAATGTTTCTTGGCTCTATCCATCTATCTATCTATCTATCTATCTATCTATCTATCTATCTATCTATCTATCTATCTATCATCTATCTATCTATCTAGTTTGTGCTTTCTTTCACAACATGAATAAAATTGAAATATATTTTGCATGACTACACATGTATGACCTCTATCAAATTGCTTGCCTTCTCAAGGAGGGGAGAGGGGGGGAAGGAAAGAGAGAATTCAAAATTCAGAAGATTTTTAAAAAACAGATGATAAAAATTATTTTTATGTGTAATTGGGAAAAATAAAATATTAAATGAATTTTTAAAAAGAGAAAGAAACTTAAGCTCCATCAGAAAATACTGGAGATTATAGGACTGCTTATTTGGCATTTTCATTTCACCCTAATCTGACACTGTCAAAACTCCCAACCCATGTCTGCTGCCAAACCATATTGTCATTTCTCTAAAAGCTTATGAATTCAGCATTGCTCTAAATGTTTCCCTGAATCTGGGCAGATAGGAATATGATTTACAGCTCTAGACCCACACAGGCCTATCTTTGACCTCTGAAATCTCAGGTGGTAGATCTTGGTAGTGGGGAAAACTGATGGGAACCACATAGCTATCATGAAAAGTTACGTGCTTCAAGGAGGAAATATTTATTTACACATGTAAGAAAAGTTCAGAGCTTCCCCTTCTGGCTGCTACATTTCAAAGTCCTATACCACAGTTTACAATTACACAAAAATGGATCAGCAGAAACCTTGAAGGCAGAGAATCCCCCACAGGCCTGGAGAAAAATGACCCAACCTGGAATGACTCTGTGGCCCAGTTTTTAGCAGCCATTTTATTTTCCATTTGTTACCAACAATTAGCCGAATGTATCTTTAATTTTTATTCCAGTAAATTTGTCTTGGTATAATGAAGTTATTTTGCATGACTTGTTTTTCATTTTCTCTGTGGCTTCCAACTTATAACAAAAAGAACTCATTTAGAGCCAACCAATTAAGCCCATCGCACCTCAATTCACATTATATGGAATAATTCTCAATTTTTTTTCTTGACAAATTACATACCAACTTAAGTAGTTTTCTCTTAAAATCTTAACTGTGGTTAGCATGGATCCTGATAGTAAAACTGTATTAATAATTCTCTCATAGCCATTTGGTTACTATAGAAGCCCTTGAGATCTTACTTGGGTAAGCAAGTGGTCTATTACCACTAGAATATTGTTTATGTTCTTTTATCCCCTTCCAGAGAAAAAGAAAATGTCTATGTCCCAGTGCCAATCATTTTCTGATTTTAATACTCTCTAGGTAAGCAGCTTGTTTAATGACACTTTCTGTTGACCTCACTGGGCAAATGATTCATACCTACACACATAAACTGTCATCTTTGGCCAACAGAAGCTGGTCTTCACCAGATGTGGAATTTTTTCTTGACCTAAATGTTTAAAATGATCAAGGAGAAATTCAGAGCCATATGCTGATCAGTTTTGGACAGCACAAATTGATTTCCCATATCTCATGTAGGATCAGTTACCATCTGGTATGGTACTCCATAGCTTAGTTTCAACTTCTGTCACTTCCCCAACATCACTCCTTTATTCTACAGCTGAGCTTGCTACCAACTGACATGGCCAATATGGGCCAGGAGAATTGGCTCTGAACTCACTGATGAGCCTTCTCCCTGACTGTCATAGATTCCTCCATTATACCACTTCCTTTCTTGGACATTACCATGATTTTGTAAGCTCAGGAACCTACAAAGTATTTTATCTTTGTTCCCACTTCTCCAGCCAACGATGCTGAATTCATAATATTCTGGCATTTTTACCAGACTCTAGTGGGCAGATCCAGTTTAGCACTTATTGTAATATATGCCAGTTGGATTGTTGTCCAACCAGACAAAAAAAACTTGTCAGTTACATCTCACATCGAAGCCAAAAATTCCTGTTTCTGGACTGGATAACTGTCCTTGTCAGTAACTCTCCTGCTGATCCATGCAATGGACCTCAAGTATCCATTGCTCTTGTGGTACAAAATCATGTAAGCTGGTATCCTTTGTAACACAAAGGATTTGTTTAGATCAACAAAGGCCAATACTGGGCATGTGTGTAGTAGCTAACCTAGTCTTTAAAGGCTGCTCACATTTCTCAGCCCAGCAATCTCCAGAAGGCACCAGAGGGGGTTTACACCAAAATGCTCATTTTTCCCTTTCTGCTTTCAGTTCTTCTGATCTCTATATTCATACTGTTGCAAGATTTGTTTAAAAATAAAATGAATCTCTATAAATTTCCAACAGTTGTCACCAAGTCTATGAAATGTTTTCATTTCCCGATAATTCTTAGGACCAAGGCAGCCAGGTGACTCAGTGTCAGTAACCACTCCCTGCTTATATTCTGTGTGAGCCATATTCTTGATATCATCTCCACAGATGTGGCACTTGTCAATTGGTACAGCAGCCTCTAGCTGATCTTCAATTATCTTTACTTGATGATTTTCTGTTGTCTTCCTAAATACAGTAAGATAATCCAGACAAAAAAATACAGTATTTCAAAGGAATTCGTATTATCAAGCATTTAAAATAGATGAGTGTCTGAGAAGTGGTAGGGTCTCAGAGAACTCTTGAAGTATATGCTCAAATTGGTGCAATCTTGCTGGATAGATGAATGCCATCTTTTCTTCATGTTCTTCTGGCTTTTATACCCATTGTGCAGATGCACCTCTGAAAATCAGTAGGTGCCCCGCTGAAAATCCAATTCATCCTAGATTCATAGCATGCAATGGTGATCCAACTTTGTTATTTTGTCAGATGTATATAATCTTCCTAATCCTTCTCCCGATAGAATCAGAGCGCATTTAGGGTTAGAATCAGAGTGCGTTTATAGTTAGAGTTAGGGTAACCCTAAATGCGTCTTTGTATAAGCTTGGAAAAAAATCTGATGCCTAGAATGTTCTAGCTACCCTCAAACTTACCTCAATTTCTACCATCTGCAGGAGGCTATTAATGGTCCTATTTTCTCCTCTTGTCCATTGCTAGTGCCATCTCCTATGAGCTTACTTTCTATCTACTCCATGTATACCTTGTGTATACGTATGTATATGTATATGTGTTGTAGACCTTATTAGCATGTATGTCCCTTGCGGACAGGGACAGTGTTTTTGTCTTTCTTTGTATCTCCAGTGCTAAACATAGTGCCTGGCCCATAGTGAGTTCTTGACAAATACTTTTTGACTAATTAGCCTATATGATTGGGACTATGGACTTTTGAACTCTATTCAGAATGTCCAGGAGATGATGCCGCTGATTGTCTCCTAGTGGTTCCAGAAGTCCTTCATCTCAGAAAGAGTAATTCTCCAAGACTATTTTTGAAAAGTTCAGACATGAGTGAATAAGAACAGTTTTCTAGACAATTTCCTCTTTGGAGTGCAAGTGATGAATCAGTCCTGATTATGTAGACCTCATTGTCTTAATCTACATATTGAGACAAAGACAGATAGAGACAGAGACAGAGAGGAAATTTGTCATATGCTTAGCTAAAATCTTGCTGAATTATGGCAGTAGTATTCCTCTGACCAACCAATCTGCTAAATATTTTTGAAAAAGAAATTAACTGTGTATGCCTTTTGACCAAGTGATGCCATTAGTGGGCATACAGGGTGTAGCAAAAGCTTTAATAGCTAAAATGACACCACAGCATTTTAAACACCCTATATATTGCGAAATTAAAGAAAGACAGAAAAGAACTATATTTATAGCGGTGCTTTTTATCATAGCAAAGAAATGGAATAACAGTGGGTACAATCAGTTGGGGGAATGGCTGAACAAATTGTTGTATATAAATACAATGTTATGTCATTGAGTTTTAAGAAACAATGAAATAAACAGATTCTGAGAAAGTTGAGAACTCTTATATGAATGGATGTAAAGTGAATAGAACTAGGAAAACAGTGGTTATGAAGACAATAATATTGTAAAGGGGCAGCTAGGAGGCATGGAGGATAAGAGTGCTGGGCCTTGAGTCAGGAAGATCTGAGTTCAAATCCAACCTCAGACAACACTTGTGCCACCCTGGGCAAGTCACTTAACCCTATTTTCCTTAGTTCCTCATCTATAAAATGAGCTAGAGAAGGAAACAGCAAGCCACTTCAGTATCTTTACCAACAGAACCCCCAAATGGGGTCATAAAGCGTCAGAAGTGACTGAAAAATGACTGAACAATAAAATATAAAGGAAAGCACTTTTGAAAGATTTAATGATATAACACCTAATGATAGCCCCAAGGCCCTGATGATTAAGAGGACTTCCCACTTCTTGGCAGAGAGTTGATGTACTTGTGGTGTAGAATGAGACCAACATCATTAGACAGGACGATTCTCAATGTATGGATTTGTCTTGGTTTGCTGCACTTAGTTATTAAAAGTAAGAACTTTAATTCTGCAAGGTAAAGAAGAATGATAATAGGGAATTAGGTAAGGAATAAGAAATAGAAAGATAATGATAAAAAGAGAAAAAGAAATCAATGAAACATTTAAAAATATACAGATTAAAGGAGGAAATTTAGAAGAGGACATAAGTAAGGTAGAGTTGACATTATTGTGTTAAATTCAACATACAATTTAAAAAAACAGCTTGAATATCATAGAGATTCAGTTTCATTTTTTAAAAAATCATTGTTTGCTTAGGATGACTAGTTTTTGTGATCTCTACTTCCCTTTGACTCTAATTCTGCCCCATAGAGGTTTTACTTGGTTCTTAGCTCTCTGGTTCTCCTTCATGATAACACAATCAACACTTCTATGAAGACATTGAAACATGGGTTGGCTCTGCCTTTATAAGTTGTAAGTTTCCTCAGAAGAAGAAATTGCTTCTCCATTAAAATTTTCAGAACAGCCCTGTTTTTCTGCTCTATATATGTCATATAGTTTTCCTGATCATGGTACCATGTAAGCTCCTCTAGCCACTACTATGACCACCACTGTAGTAGCTTCCTTACACCTGTGCTATCCCCAACTTCCATGTTTGAAAGTATTTCTGACCTTTCATCATTCCATTCTCCAAAATTTATTTCCTTGTTATAGCTGTTTTAGATTGATATTAAGATGTTAACTCCCTTACTGAACTAATTCATTTATAATAAGTGAATGACTGATAGCCCCCTAACCCTTCAAATGAAATTTGATTGATTAATTTAATAAGCATTTATTCAAATGCTTCCTATTAAAAAAAGATGGCTGTTAATGCACACACATCTCTAATCATTAGAACTTCAAGCCTAATGATAAAAATGCAATGAAAAATTAGAATATGTAGATAAAGACTCAGTATTTAAAGGTAAACACCTTTCCACTAGTCATGCCAGCCTGCCTGAAATGTGTCCTATATGAAATATATTGTAGTGTAATAGCTATAAAGCATACAGTTTGAAGGGCTCACACTTGATCAGCACCTTGGATAGAGTCTTAGCTCTATCATGAGCTGTATAACCTTAAGAAAGTAATGTCATTTCTTTGAACTCCATTTTTTCATTGTAAAATGAAGGATTTGGAACTGGAATATCCCTTAAGTCATTTCCATCATTTACTTTGGGGATTCTACTACTTTGTTATTTATATATTTTCTAAAATCTCCAAGATTATTTTTTACAAAGGCTCTCTTGTGAGGAGCAGTAAGAGCTCTGACAGGGGAAAGCCCAGTGCAAGAAGGTGGTGTCCTTGTCTATGTATGTATTGTTTGTAAATTCTTGTTACCTGTACTATCTTCATTGTTCATATGTTCATTGTTCATTGTTGTTTCATAAATATTTCATCTCATCAAATAGTTCCTTAGTGAAGATAACATGACTTTTTTTTGCACACCCCATACTGCTGAATATTTGATTGAGGAACTGAAATATAAATCTCCATCTTACCCCAATGTTCTTTCTGAGTCTATTTTTGCAGATAAGTATTGACATCATGTGGTTGTATCTCTTCTGGCCTTAACCTGAAACTTCCCTAATCAATGACTCAATTCTGGAGATCAGCAGGAACCTTTATCTCCTGATAGAGGAGAAGCTGACAAGTTCTTCACTTACCTTGGTAATGTCATTCTTATGTAACAATAGAAACCCATGTACTAGGGCACATCTCTCTCTCTCTCTCTCTCTCTCTCTCTCTCTCTCTCTCTCTCTCTCTCTCTCTCTCTCTCTCTCTCTCTCTCTCTCTCTCTCTCTCTCCCCCTCCCTCTCTCTCTCCTCTCTCTCTCTCTCTCTCACTCTCTCTCTCTCTCTCTCTCTCTCTCTCTCTCTCTCCTCTCTCTCTCTCTCTCTCTCTCTCTCTCTCTCTCTCTCTCTCTCTCTCTCTCTCTTTCTCCACTAAGGGTTACTTTCAGGTTTGGACCAACGCATGCATGGACCAAGTTTAATCCTGATCTCCTAAAACAAAGGCAAGAACATTTTCTTTGTCTTTTTTCATTGAGTTTGATTTTTTTATTTAACAAAAATAGATTTTTTTCTTTCACCTTCTCTTACCTTTTACCACTCCCCCATCTGAAAGAAAAGCAAAATACTTTCTAACAAATATTCATTGTCAAGGAAAGCCAAATATTGTGCATACCATGAATCCATTATCTTTCTGTCAGGAAGTGGATAGTATAAGCTGTATCACCAGTCTTCTGGAGTCATGGTTGATTGTTGTATTGGTATTTAAGAGTTTCACGCTTAACACCCCTTCAGCTTGAGTTTTCTAATATAAGAATAGCTCTTATAAATATTTTGTACATATGAGTCTTTTTCCTTATTCTTTTTAAAATTATTTATTTATTTTTAGTTTTAACAGACACTTCCACAAGATTTTGAGTTTCAAATTTTCCCCCCATCTCTCTGCTCATCCCAGGACAGCATGGGTTCTGATTACCACTTCCCCCAACGTGCCTTCCCTTCTATCACACTCCTCCCTTCTCTCATCCCCATCCCCTCTATTTTCTTGTAGAGCAAGATGAATTTCTATGCCCCATTGCCTATATATCTTATTTCCCAGTTGCATGTAAAAACAATTTTTAGCATTGATTTTAAAAACTTTGAGTTCTAAACTTCTCTTTCTTTCTCCCTTCTCACCGATTCTCACTGAGAAGGAAAGCAATTCAATATAGATTATACATGTGCAGTTATGCAAAACACTTCCATAACCACCATATTGTGAAAGACTAACTATATTTCCCTCCATCCTATCCTGCCTCCCATTTTTTCTATTCTCTCTTTTGACCTTGTCCCTCCTCAAAAGTATTTATTTCTAATTATATATGTAGGAGCTTTGACTTTGTTGCCTTCTGCTGTTTGTATACTTTGGTTTTCCTTGTCACCAAAGTAAGATCCTATAGGCTGATTCTTTTTTCCAGTTTTTGCTCATTTTCCCAGCTAGTTACTTGACTTTTGATCTTTTTTTCAAGGTAGTTCTCTGTTTCCAGTGGGAGTGGCGGGTCTACTATAAGCTGCTTGATCCTCCCACAATCTGTGGGTCTAGAGCTCCAGAAACAGTCCCTGCTGCTGCTGCCATGGGCTCCTCCTCTACCCCCTCCACTGCCATGGGCCTGGGGCGCAACCAATATACTCTCTCACACAGGTCCCACAGGTTTTTTCCACTAACCTTCCAATTGTCCTTGGCATTTTGGGGTCATGAAGTCTGAAAACCACCACAGGTTCCCGAGATTCGGTCCCCTCCAAGACTTGCTCAGGTCCTGTCTGTGTCAGCCTGGCCCACACTGGACTCCATTCTGCTCCCAGTGTGGCGTGATAGACACTTCTTGGCAACTTTCCAGGCTTTCTTGGGCTGGAGACTTGCCTCACTCTGTCATTTTGTGGGTTCTGAAGCTCCAGAATTTGTTTGGAATCATTTTTTACATTTATTTGACTCAGTTTGTGGGGAGAGCACTATCATGTCTATGCTGTTACTTGGCCATACAGTTTTGTAACTTTGAGGGCATAGTTCCAAATTTCTTTCTAGAATGAGTAGAGCACTTCATATCACCATGAAAAGTATATTGAAGTGTCAATTTTTCTACAACCCCTTCTATGCCTGTCACTACTCCTTTTTTTGTCAGTTTTGCCAGTCTGAGGGACATGAAGTTGATGTTTTGGTGTTTTAATTTACATTTCTCTAATTAGTGATTTGGGATATTTTTTTTTAAAAAGTTACTGATAACCTAGCTTTAACAGCTCTACCATCAATGTATTAGTAACCCTGTATTTCCACAATGCCTCTAATATTTACTATACCCATCTTTTATCATCATAGAAAATTTGCTAGGTGTGAAATAAAATCTCAGGGTTGATTAGATTTGCATTTCTTCTATCATTAGTGATTTGGAGCATCACTTTTTATGGTTGTCAGTAGTTTGCAATTCTTTTTTTGAGAACTGTTTCTTCATGTTCTTTTATCACATCTCTTGGTGGATGGGACTAAGGGACATAGGACCAACCATCACCTCAATTCCAAGATGAGGAATCAAAGTAGGACTTTGTGGAGAGCTACCAACATAAAAAAAAAGAGAATTTGTAATAAATGATGAGAAAATGAAGGCTATTATTCAAAACTTTTATCCCCAAATAAATGTCAACAAATCTGATAATATTAATAAAATGGGTAAATATTTTCAAAAGTATAAAATACTCAGGATAATAGCATAAGAATAGAAAAAGAAATTGAACAAGTCGTACCTGAACTCTCAAAAGAATAAAAATACCAGGAACAAATAGATTGGAAGTGAATAATATTAAACGTGTAAAGAAACTGATTCCAATATATAAGGACAAGAGACAATCAGTCATAGAAATGGTTTAAGGATAATTAGCCAAAGGATCAGGCAGTTCTTTTCCAAGCTATCAACAGCTGCATGGTGGGGGGGAGTGGGAGGTTGGTTTAAATAACTAATGATTAGTTGAAATGCAAATTAAAGCAATTTGATGTTCCACCTCAAACCTATCTGATGGACAAAACTGACAAAAAAGTGAAAACGACAATTGTTGGAAGATAGGTGGAAGGTTGTTGTGTTGGTCTTTCTGTAGGTAGAAGGACATTGTTGAAGGAGCTGTCAGTTATTTCAGTCATTCTGAAAAGCAGTTTGGAAAAACTAAACTCTACATGTCATGTCATTTAACCTAGCCATAAACTACATAGAATATAGGCAATTGGGACAGAGAAGAATCTACCCCCCAAAATCAAAGAAAGATGGAAAGGATTCATATGTACCAAAATATTTTAGAGCAACAACATTTATTGTGCTAAAGAACTGGAAATAAAGTGGGTACTCATCAACTTTATGGCATATGAATGAAGTGGAATGGAATTTTAGTATGAGGATAACAAAGGTGATGTATTCAGAGAAGCTTGAGAAGGCTTATATAAATTGATGCAGGGTAAGTTAGCAGAAACAATAGAACAATTCATATGATAACAATGACTATAAAGACAAAGAACTTTGAAAGACAAAAGCACTGATCAATGCAATGATCAGCCATGAATCCAGAGGATCAGGATGAAGTAGGCTACCCACAACCTGATAGACTTGGAGGAACTTGAAGTACAGGTGGAGATAGCCATTTTTGAACTTGGAAAATGTACAGATTTATTTTAACTATGTGTATTATAGATTTTTTAATTGGGAAGAATTAATAGTGATAATAGCAATTATAGATCACTTTAAGACTTGCAGAATGTTATACTTATATCATTTAATACTCACTATAACCCTGTGAGGTAGGTGTTATTACAGAAGGGGAAACTGCAGCTGAGGGAGGTCAACCTGCCCAGGATCATACAGTGTCTGAGACAGGATTTGAACTCAGGACAGCTTGACTCCAACTCCAAAACTTTATTCAGTGACCCACCCAGCTGCCTAAGCTAATTTTAGAGGGATGGGGGGGATGAGCAGTAGCGATGGGAAAAAAAGGAAGAGGAAGAAAAAAAGTAGAATGTGCAGAAGAAAATAAGGAAGTTAGAAGGATACATGTAAACAGGATAGTTTTAAAGGAAGCACGTTGAAGTGATTATATTCTTTAAGAAAAATTAATATTTATATACACACATACATACACATATAACACACACACACACACATATATATATACATATATATGTATATATATATGAAAGAGATTCATGGTTTCATGTACCTTTATTTTCATTTGGCGTATGTGAAAATTCTCATTCTTTTTGATGTTTTTCAACTTCAGAATTACCAAAATAAAATAGTATTTTAATTAAGAAAGAAAATAATCTGTCACTCCTTGTTTTATGGGACAGCTGTGGTCCTAATGTGTAAGAGAGTCTCCTTGAGGAACTAACATATGGTGTTTAACTCCTGGATCCAAAGGCTTGCTCCTGCCTGAGCTCCTTAGGCAGGCCGCTTGAGTTGGTAGCACATTTCTTTAAATATACCAAGCATAGGTATTGTACATTTAGCATTCATCTGCTTCAATTTTGGGTTATTGGAGACTGTTCCATACCAGATTCAGTTTTTTCTTAGCCCAGTAGTCAAAAATCATCACAGAGAAGTTTCTAGTCATGGTGTAAGCTGAGGGCAACATCAATGGCTTTCTAATGCCTTACTTTGGAGATTTTATATGCTAGTTCTACTCTCTATAGAGCTACAGTTTCTAACATTGCACTATGGGAAGTGCCTTTAGGAAGCTAAGCTCATGTTCCTGAGGTCAAACCTTTCTGACGAGCTGTATTCCTCCACACAGCAATTTACCCTGCAGCCAAACATTTTGAGTATTGTCCATGGACATTGGTAGGCATCCATGGTACACAGCCAAGCGGAAGGTCCGGATCCTCAGCTCTGCATTCCTGTGTTAGTGGCTATGCTCTCTGAGTACACAGCCTCCATAAAAACCACCAATGTTTCTGAACCATGGGATCCAAGAGATAGGGAATTTATGTCCACAGCTGTCTTTTCCATTCAGTCCTGCAAATTAAACCCATAGTTGACCGATAACTGTCTGTGTGGATGACAGTCTCCAGCTTAGTGTTTGTTAGAATACAAATCAATATGTTGTCTGTTCACACCTGGAATAGGGTTCTGGACATGTCTTTTTGGAATTTATCAGTGACAGTTCACTCAGAGTCAAGAACTCCAATTTCATTAGTGGGCTGGATATGAGATTTATCTCCTGGTCAACCCTCTAAGGACAAAAACAGTAAGGTCTTTGGTCGCCAGTGTTTTCCTGGAATAAAACTGCCCTCAACTCATCTCCGCTTACACCAGGGTGTGTGAGCCAGTGAAACCATTTTGACTGATAAAGCCCCAGTCACCTATGATGCATCCAAAAGCTAAAAAACGCAGACTGAGCTTTACCTGGCCACATCCTCTTCACCCCCAGCAGCTTGCCTGAATGGCACAGAAATGTTTCCTGGGTTCCTGTCTCTTGTTCTTCCCTTTTTAGGCAATTAAAAAAATGGGGATGATGGAGAAGTCTCCTATTGTGCCACATTAGCTGTTTCTCTGAAACTCTGTATAAATTTGGGGCCCAAGGGACTTTGGGTTTCCCTTAGTATATATCTGATATTGCACATCTAGTCATCCCAATATAATCTACCTATAGACTGAAGGTAATAGAGGTTGCATTCCTATTCTGTTTCCCATTAGTATCTGCTCTTCCCAACCCTTATGAGTAGCAGTAGGATTTTGTCACCTATCATTCCCTGTGGGGTGACAGTCTTCTTCATCTGAACCATGGGTCACACAAAGGGTTTGCAAAAGACCAACACTGGCACATCTGTGCAGCCCTTACAGATCATCTCTACTTGCCCTGATCCATATCTGGTCATTAGACCCAGATGGCTCCAGAGGAGAAAGTGAGGCTGGTGACTCTGCACAGCCCTCCCTCACATTAATCCAGTTCACTTGCAGTTCATGGCATAATCTTCCTGATGTCATGGTCCTCTTTGAGAATGAAGGAAAAACCACAACAGACCCAATAGCATTTTTCATTCCAATCATCTCTACATTGAACTAGAATTTTTTTACAGACATTTACAGATAACTTACCTTCCTTTGCTTGATATATATATATATATATATATATATATATATATATATGTTTATTTATTAGCACATATCTTCAATCATTTACCATACTCACATATCCAGACAAGGACCAGCACTGAAACAATGAATGTTTTTTTCTGGACAGAAACTATTGTCAAAGCAATGGAAATTACATCAGTCAAATTAGGACTCAGGCCCCTCCAGACTCTTGATCCTAGTAGCAAGGACATGGGCCAAGTGTCTCTCTATGGATTATATTCCTACATGGTCCAAGGACTAAAGACTTCAGTGAAGGGCTGAGTCTATGTCTATTGAGAAAAACAAATTGATTTAGTAAATTGACTCTACTCTGTATCATTGCTGACATTTTGGGTGACTAAGTCAAGTTTCTTGGTCTCTTAGTTAAGTCCAGAAGTTCATGAGTTCGATTCAGTTTTCCTCTCCGAGTTAAGTTTAAAAGTTCAGTTCCTTATGAATCACTTTAATTAAAAGTAAACCTGGTAGGTCTATGCCACTAACTGCCCTTATACAATGAAAAGAAACCTGTTTTCTCTAACCCACTAGTTGTCCTTTGAGGAAGTCTGGTTTGTTGTCCATGTACCACTAATCAGTCTTTCAGGTGGACACAATCCATCGGCAAGCAATGGAAAGGGGAGGTTTTTGCAATTTGCAGCCTATCCTACTTTCCCCCATACCTGTGACGTTTCAGACATTGTACCCAACCATATTTTTTCCCCATTTATGGTGCGGCCATTTAGTTCTTGAATGTTCCTCCTTTTGCCTGTAAAAAATGATCTATCCATTCCCATTCAGCATCTTTTGGTTTGCTGAGGAGCTAAAGACCCCCTTTATTGGTAACTGCTACTTTTACCAGTAAATTGAATCTGCTCGGCACTTTTTGCTCCAGTTTACATTAATGTCCGTAGTGACAATAGGATTGCCTGTTTTCCATTATGCCATCTCTGGTACCCAGTCTGCAAACATCTCTTTCAAAATGATTCATGGTTAAACCATCTCCAAACATTCCTTTGCTCATATCGCCTTAGGCACTGCTCACTGCTTGCCCAGATGCTGTTGTCACTAGGCTGCCTCCCCTCATCTCTCCTCCTATTGTTCACAAATCCAATGGAAACATCCATTATTCCATTACTGCATGGCAGGAAAATATTCACAGCCATTTCACTAGGAGGAGGATGGCAAAACTCGATGGAAAACTTCTTTTTACCGTCTCAAATAAATGAAAATAATTGGAAAAGTTGGAGTAACTCAGCCTTATACTTCAAAAGGCTGCCAGCTTCATCAGTCTCCAGTTATGGAACAGTTTCAAAAAGTTTACATTATTGGAAATGAATATCACTCAGAGACTATGGCACTCAGAGCAATATGGGGTGGGCAGCGGGAAGGGCACTTTCCTTTGGAACCAGAATAGGACCACAAGGTTTACAGAAGATATCGAACTCTTTGAATATAAACTCAGAGTTAATGACCATCTCCACTACACCAACGCATTCATCCGTTACTGGTGGAATAAGTATAATCCCATGGAGGAAGAGACTAACGTGGCAGCTACAAAGGAATATGGGCTTGCCACACTTTGAAAATGTTAGAAAAATCTTGGACACTCTTTAATGAAGACTATCAGGCTCTTTGTGATCCTCTGTGCCTTGATTTTGGTGAATAAGGTAGCAACTAGTTTACAGTGATATGGAGTGAGAGAAGAGGAGTGACTGGAATTTACAAGTAGAAACTTAGTGGTGATTTCCGTTGCACAACTCTCAGATGTTCACATGGGGATTATAACCCTGGGGAATAATAACAACTTCTATTTATGTCATTTAAGACTTGCAAAGGGCTGTCCTCACACCCTGTGAGTTAGGTAGTGCTGGTATTATTTTTTTTATAGATGAGAAGCTGCCGTCACATAGTGGATAGAAAGTCAATGGTATGATAAGGAAGATTTAGGTTTAATGTATCTACCTGTAACACTAAGTAGCTTTGTGATCCAGAACCAGAATTTAACCTCTCAGTTTCCCCTGGCAGTTCTCTTAATTGGAGAGTAGGTGCTGATATGTAGAAGTGGATATGGATAATTTTACACCAGAAGTTCTCTATATGGATTCAGTCCTATATAGCTATAGCTATTCTTATATTGGTATGGATATAGATATATGGGTTATATATGCACATAATGTGTATATTTATGACAGTTTCCTAGTGTGTGTATGTGTGTGTGTGTGTGTGTGTGTGTGTGTATTTGGTCCAAGATCAATAGATAGATTATATATGACATGGATGTATGTATATATAAACACTCACAGGGTGTATGGGAAAGTATATGGAGGACTAATCCCTCTGGCATGGGAGCTTGTCAAGCTTTTTTTCAGGGCTGCTCATCTACCTTTGGTGTCCACTTGTCACCCAACTCTCACCTGTGTCTCCAAGAATTTGTAGAATGCCCAGTGGCCACACCTTGGTAAAACCGTCTCAGCAGATGGACTCAAGTAGGTTGAAGGTAACTGAAAAGCCTCAGACCCATCAGTGAGTTAGGGGGATGTCTAACCCAAGCATGTGAAGACTTCTCCCAGTGGAATGGGTGGATGAGAGCAATCTGTTCCAATAGCCAGGAGAAAGAGCTGTTGGGTGCTTCGAGCCTGGTCAGACATTGAAGACACCAAGGTCATCTGCTGCATCCTGGGCCATCGTCAGTCATCTTAACTTCAGTCTTGCTACTAGACTTCAATGACTGTGGGGGAAACAGTGAGGCTGACAACTCTGCGCAATTTTGCCGCACTTAAATCTAGTTTTCACACAAGTCAAGACTTCACCCCATGATGTCACTGGTCCTCCTCAAAAACAAAGAACAAATAACAAGGTACACAAGCATACACAAACACACAGAGGATACACACATAGAAATATACACACATATATGTGTACACATGTGTGTAGATAGATACTGATATACATATAGATGCAGGACCTGTATGTAGATATAGATAAATATAGAGCCTGTCTATAGATCTATAGAGATATCTACAAGGCTCTAGAACAACATAGATATCACCATATAGATATAGATATCTATGTATAGATTATCTATCTATAGATATCAAATGTGTATCTTATAGCTAATCTATATATTCTCTATCTATATATTATAGATAGCTATGTATAGATTACCTACAGATAATATATAGATTACATATAACCTATACATGGATATCTATAGATAGATAATCTACACATATATATTTCTATTTACCTTGGGCTATATATATAAATATATTTAAATACATATATGAGAAATATTATATAAATCTATACATTATATATGCCTATATATGCATATTTATATGGAAAGTGTTATTGTTCAGATGTTTCAGTTGTGATCAACTCTTTATGTCCCCATTTGGGGTTTTCTTGGCAAGGATATTAGAGTGGTTTGCCATTTCCTTCTCCAATTTTCTAGCTCATTTTATAGATGAGGAAATGGAGGCAAATAGGGTTAAGTTACTTGCCCAAGGTCATACAGCTAGTAAGTTTCTGAGGCTGGATTTGAACTCGGGTCTTCCTGACTCTAGACCTGGCACTCTATCCACTGTACCATCTGGTTGCCCTATATATTTTGTATATATACACGCATGTGCACAAGGGCATGTGCGCATGCGCGCGCACACACACACACACAATCTGAGCTTCTGAGAGATAAAGAAACCTACTGATGGTCATGTTAATAAGTATTTGTTGCATATCCCCAGGTGTCTTGACTCCACATCCAGTACTATGCCACCATAGTATCTTTAAGACATCAAATTATTCCAAGCTGTAGCAAAATATACACTATCTTTTGATTTTTAATTTTCTTTAAACAAAACCTTCTGAATCTTTATATCCAATGTGTTTGTTAGAGGGTATGTTGGTACCAGCTTTCTGGCTTAGTCAAGGTATTGCTGGCTGCAGGGTTGGGTCAAGGTGTGTGACTTCCCAGAATGTGAGAAATGCCAAGCCATTGCAGCTTGGATAGTGAGCATCTACCTGCTCTTATTGCTTCTTACCACAGGCAAGTTGGAGTTTTATTTATACTCTTAGAGTCTAAAAAGTGCATTTCTCTACCCTGATTTTTTTCCATATTTTGGAAAACTGGACATCAGTTAAATTTCTACAATAGGTCAATACCTTTATTATTGGCTGTAAATGGTTTTTGAAGCAAAATTTTGTGGTTCAGGTAGATTTTCTGTGTTTAATAAGCAAACTCATGTCTATATTGGAAAGTGAATCACCTAGTGCATAACACTTAAACTTGATGGCTCTAGTCACTTACGATTTGTCCATATATTGTTTTTCAGAGGGGGCTCCGTGGTTTTGGTTTTGGGGCTGTGAATTTTATCCTTAAAGGAAACAACTCTATGATGTCACTTGAGATCTATTCAACAGAAACTGTCATTGGTCAAGTACAAAAGGCATATGTTATTCCTTTAGAAAAAAGGCAATTTTTTTTTTTGCAAGACAGTATTTCTTAATGGCCAGAGAGCTAACCTCAGAGTCATCCAGACCTGAAGACTTGGATTTAGCTAAGCTCTTAATGTGCCAGATTGTAAGTTGCTGAGAAGGTGCTGGTAGATGGGATTTGGTCATTTGGGAATTTCTGAGGTCAGTGGAATGATAGATTCAGCTTCTATCTATATTTTTTGTTTGTATTTTTTTATTCTTGTTGTCAATAACCTCCTTGTGGTATAGTAACCATAGTGAGATTTCTGAGTCTAATGTCACAAGCAATGTAGGAATTTTCTTATATATATTCCAAAATGTATCCCCTAAAAAGATGAACCAATTTATACTTCCACCAGCTAATTTTGAGTTAGTGTTCCTAACTTCTAATAGCCTCTGCAGAAATTAACTTTACTACCTTAAATATTTTGAGGGATGTGATGCTATACTCAAGTTTTTTTATCCTATCCTGGCCTCCTAAAGTGTTAAAGCCAAACTGGATTTATCTAAGTACTTTATTTAGCTCCAGGTAAAAGGTTCAGAGAATGGCCCTACTGTTTACAAATAGAGAATGTCCTCTGGCATCTGTCTGAATACATGTTATTCCACTGTCATTTCCTCTCAGTATACCAGTAAAGCTATATATTATGTTTGATAGTCATTTTCATTATATTGGCACAGTCCATCCATGAACACTTCCAACTGTTCTTCTAGCCATTTAAGTGGTTCTTTATTTCTTTAAGGAGCAGCTTGTAATTAAATTTGTATAAACAGTGAATGTACTTTGCAGATTAAGATCTGAATATTTTATACATTTTGTAGTTATTTGGAATAAGATTTCTTTTTTATTAATCCCTCTTGTAATCTGTTATGATTACATAGCATTGCTATTGATTTTTGTGGATTTATTCTATAGCCTGCAGCTTTGCTGAAGTTATCATCTCAATTGGATTCTTTGCTGATTCCCTAGGAATTTGTAAATAAGTCATCATGTCATTAACAAATGGGGACATCTTAATATTTGTGTTGACTGTCTTCACACATGAAATTTTTTTCTACTGTCTCATTTCAGTGGGTAGCACTTCTAGAAGTATATTGAATAATAGCAGAGAGAGTGGGGACCTCTACTGGAAAAGCTTCTAATGCAACACCATTGCATATGCTTGCTTTTGATATGTATGTTTTATGATATTAAAAAAGTCCCTCTTTATCCTATACCTGCAGGGTTTTTAGATAAATGAGTGTTGTGATTTGACAAAGGCTTTCCTTCAACATCTTTTGAGAAAGTCATGTAGTTTGAGATGTTTTGTTTTTTATATGACAATTTATTTTTATTGTTTTACTAGTATTAAACTATCTTTGCTACAAATTTGGTTTGGTCATAATGAATGACTTCTTTGATATCATTTTGAAAGGATTTTATTAAATTTTTTTTGAATCAACGTTCACTATTAATATTTATCTTCCTTTGCTTTCTTCTTTGGGCTAAGTACTATTTGTCTTATCAAAGGTATTTGGTAGGGTGCTTTCTTTCTCAATTTTTGAGAAATTTTTGTAGTATTAATATTAATTTTTCTTTAGATTTTTGATAGCAATCTCATATAAATTTACCTAGACAATGAGGTTTTTTTTTCTTTAGTGGCTTATTTATAGCTAGTTTCATTTCCTTTTCTGAGATTGGATTACTATTTAGTCTTCTGATATCTTGGGCATTTTGCATTTTTTGAATGAATTGTTTTTGTTTTCTCAGTTTTATTAGCATGTGACTCTGCATAATAGATTCTGATAATCCTTTTTATTTGGTTTTGTTGAGATTTCACCTTGTACATTTGCTACTTTGTTGAATTGATTTTCTTCCTTTTTTAATCAGGTTGATTAAAGGGTAATCAATTTTGTTAGTCTTTTCAAAGAATAAACTTCTAGTTTTAGAGTAAATGGGTACCCTTCTGGCTAGATCCTATCCTCAATGCCTCCAGACCTCTGTCTCTCTATGTTGACCTGAGCTTGGGAAATGACCCACTATAATTTTTTCTTTGATTTCCCATTCAGGATTCAGTCTTGGGCTCTCTTTTACTTTGTTGTTGGAATAGTTTTTGGGGAAAGTTGAGCCGTACTGCTTCCTCCTTCTCTGTCATCTTGACTGTTCTCTTGAGATTCGTTTTTTACCAGTTTCTATCCCTGACTCCTGGGTCTACAGAAATGGCTCCTACTGGATGCTGATGTAGGCTTACCTGCTGTTTCCAACCATTCTTTAGTTCTGTCTTGCTTTTAGTGTTTATCAGTTTTTGTAGACTTAAGGGAGAGTTGAGTGTTCCGGGCAGAGTTTCTGCCACCCCGAGGGTAGTGAGTATAAGTTTTAGTACTTCAATAAGGGAGTAGGAATGTATTCGTTAATTTAACTGATAATGTAGTGAGAATAAATTCCATTATTCCATTTTGTTTTAGACCTCCATGTTGTGATGGAGGTGTCTTGAGTAAAGTGTTTATATATTGTGTTTCAGTAATATGATAACCCCCTGGGGTAAAACAGCATAAGAAGCATGTATGTGTTCTTAAATAACTGATAAACACATAGACTCCCTAATAAGACAATCAGTGAAAAATATGATAAACAACTTTATCAGTTTTTTAAGTGAAGTACCAATAACATTAGGTAAATCACTTAAGCTAAAAGCGGAAAAATCTACCTCAGACTTTAGCTGTCAGTCTCTTCCTGAGTTGAACGAGGGCTGCCAAGTCTGTGTGGGCTCAAGGGCGCTGCCGATTGGTTAATGGAGATTTTGGAGACTTGAGAGATGACCACCCTGGGAAACAAATGGCTTCTGGTTGGGCTGAGAGGGAAACTTGGAGAGTCCGGTAAGAAAGAAATCTATGGGAACCTCTACAACGTCAGGAGAGCAACGTCTTTTCAGGGGCTATTGTTTGCACTCTGATTAATAAAGTTTGATTAAGTATAATCTTTGTTTTTGTGGCAGTAGTTAGCTTGCCATATGGAGTAGTAAAGTTGGCTATTGCATGGTGATTTACATGGGGGCTCCATAATCTAGGAGCCTCCCCAGGTTGAGCATTGGATTCTAGGCAGAGCCGCCTCCTTAATTTTCTCCTCCTTTCATGTGGGCCGGCAGAACCGAAATCCGTTGTTTGTTGCAACAGAATGCTGGGATAAGAGTGAGGACAATTGGTGCCAGCAAAGACTGCAGGGAAATTGCTAGTGGATCCTAAAGCCCACATCAATGAATCCAGTCTGGAGGCTGGTGGGTGGTAATGCTAAGAGAGCACTAGGCATGAGAGATCTCCACTGTTTGGGGGTTTCCTGCTTTCATATCCTGTGGAGGCAGTTACAGTCACTCTATGTCTGGAGCACAATTCCTCTTGGGGATTATTAGTGCTATGGGTTAGAAGAGTAAGTGGGGTTGCTCCCTGGGCAATTTCTTCCCTACGAAATTCTTTGAAGATATTTCCAGTAACTCATGTATCAAGTTCTGAAGTTCAGAACTTTATTTCTCTTCCCTTTTTCTTATTCCCTTATCCTAAAATGCTCTGTTTTAAACATATCACATTCTAAACATGAAACTAGTCAACCAAATTTAGAATCTATGGAGGGGTCTGCTTCTGGTGATTTCAGAATTTCCTTTGACTCAAGCGACTTACTGGCTCAGCTTTTGTCCTTTAGCCAGCACAACAGGTTTAACTTAAATTCCTCTGGGAATTAGTCATTTAGAATAATTTTTCAGGGGCTTGTTGAGAATTTGTGTTTCTTCTTGTGTTTCTTCTCTAATTCATGCTTTTTGCTTACCGTGAAAATCTTATAGATTTTTGTCCATTTGTTATTGATTTTTGGTCCCCATTAACATTCAGATTTCTGACTGGGTTTGGTTTTCTTTCCATCAACTCTAGTTATGTTACCTCTCTCTTTTTTTCATTAATTAAAAAAAAAATCAAAGCTGTAGAGCTGAAAGGAACCTCTTAGACTATCTAAAGTTCAACCCTATCATTTTATAGATGAGAAAACTTAGACCCTTGGAGTCTAAGTGACTTTCCCTAACATTAAAGAGGTAGTAAGTTTTAGAGGAGAGACTTGAACTCAGGTCTTCTGACACCAGAGTCAGTGCTTTTTCCACTGTCTCAGTTAGCACCAGGTCTCTCTGCCTGTGTTTCCTTGAAATGATTAGATATCATTTTCCTACTTCCCACACAGATATCTTTTCCTTTTCCCTCCCACTTTAAATCGATATCAATGGATCTTTCCTTAACTCTAAAAAATTATAATCAACCCTAGGTAACTTGTTTGTTTTACTCGAAGCAGTTCACGTATGACTCCAGACTCAGACATGATCAAATGCTTCCTCCCTGTCCTTTGCCCAATTCATTTCATTGTCTCTTTTTTCTGCAACTTTAAATAATTTCCATTCTCCAGTCTAACCCTAAATATAAGTGTTAATTCCTGCGTCCCTCTCTTCCATCACCCTGTCCCAATTCTATTTGAATGGCCTTCATCTTGGTAATCTGATGTCAAGGGGTTCTTAGTCATTTCCTCCATTTCTCCACTTCCTGAATGGTCTACCGTTGGGTGACCAAGTCTTGTAACTCATAAACACCAGACCATGACTTAGCCCATTTACAATAGGTAAGTATCTTTGCATTCTTTTGGAATACTACTTTTCCCTATCAAAAATTCTGCACAATCCTGATTTTCTTAAAAATGAATTCTCATTTTTATCTAAAAATCTTTCAGGATTGTAAGACGCTAACCATCTATGGGGTCATATATTTAAAACGGTAAGGGCTCTCATTAGTCAGCTAGTTCAACTCCTTTATTTTACAGAATTTTACAGAAGAAACTAAGGTCCAGCTATTTAAAGTTACTTGCCTAAATTTAGAATTAAAATATGGGTTTTCAGGTCCCAATTTTAGTTCCAGCACTTTTAAAAAATACTCTCATACCAAAACTTAAGAGGATTACCCTATGCTTAAATCCTGTCTGTCTTTCCTACAGACCTAGATGTGTTACCTATTTTTAAAATTTTATTTAAGCTTTATTGATTATCATTTGCTTACATGTTCTTTTCATTTCTGGAGATAACCCTCATTTAGTCAACTGATGCAGTAACCATATATGATAAGATTTTTTACCCATGTCTCCTTGATAAGGAAGGACGTTCATTCCCTTATTTTTTCTCCTAAACCAAGTGAAGTCTGGTGTTTTAAACAAATCTTAGTTTGATTCTTTAAACCTCCTAAAGTGGTGCATTTAGTTCCTTTGACTGAAAGTGTTTCACATGAGTTTATTTACATACAAATATGTACCAGATAATAAGAAACCAGTGGTCTGTTGTTCCTCAGTGATGGCACATATTCACAATCCAGAAAACCAAAACCAAAATAATGTGATGGGGCTGAGGGAAAGGGTAAGGGAAGCTCTAACTGAGATAGAAGCTCTACCCTTTTCAAGCAAATGAGGGAAGAAGGCAGGATTGTCTGTTGCTTATAAATATAATTTATTACCTGTTTAAAAATTCTTTCTTACACTTTGTACATGTCAAGCTGACAGAAATAAATGCAGGCAATTTACAAACAGAAGGGGTCAACGGAGGGAAAGTTTGGTGGTGGAGGGGGGCAAAAAGGGAGCAAGGAGAACTGGGAGAGAAGAGGCACACCCAGAACTAGTAAACCACATCTCCACTGTACAGCAATACAAAGAATGCAATGCCTAGTGAGCACTTCTCTGTTAGGAATTCTTTAGAAAAGGAATTGCATAGAAGATACAGCAATAGGAAAATCCACAACAAAAGAAATATTCCATATCTGAAAAGCCAAGGTAAAAAACAGGAAGAAAACAGCAAAATACAACCAAATGAGAATGAAACCCAACCCCTGAAGACATTTCTGAGATTTCACTATGCCATGTGAATGTGAGCTCTAAGACATACTCTTTCATCAGCAAGACCTTCAGGAGGCATCCTCTTTGCCAAGTGTCAGTTGTCAAGGGGAGGCTCACCAGCTTACAGTTCCATTTAAAAGTCAATGCATACATATAATGTTCTGTGGCATCCAATACATACTCAGAGTGGCAGTGATCCTTGCTCTATAGTGATACATGAAGCGTTTACCCAGAAACACTCGGTCTGGGAGAAGCAATAAGAGAACACAAGTCACATTTCCACCCTGTCCATGTATTCATTTCATTTTCAAGGTAAGGGGATGGGAGAATGCATTAGGGTTAATTCCCACAATGCTTTACACGCTGGATGCTAAACAAATCTTTGTTGGATTGAATGGAATGATCATTAGATGCTCTGTCCTGTTAACTGTAGTGAGAATTGAGATGCTAAAATACATTTTAAGTCATTCTCGCTTTCTTGCCATTGGGTGATCTTTTAAAGCATTTCAAAAGTCACTTCACCTCTAGCATTCAGTCTCGTCATCTGCAAAATGAGGGCATTGGACTACGTTAAATTTAATGCTCCTTCTAATTCTAATTCTATAACCTTATGATTTAGAAATGTTTCAAATTATGGCTCAGTGGTGTTGATCAGATTTAAAACTCAGCCGGAGGTCCCAGACATACAAGATTTTAGGATGCTAACTTGTAAGAATGCCAAACAAATGGAATATCCTGGGTCAGCCCTGATTCACTGAGGCGTCCTGCCAGCATCATCCATTTGGACATAAGTAATCACTTTTTCTGGGCTGATTAGCACCTTGTGAGCTGGTAATGTTTCATGGGCAGGTACATTTGGGGAATTATTTGCAAGGATATTTGAGCTCACTTGAGACAAAGTTCTGAAACACAAATTGATCAAGGTCAGTGGACACAATATCCTTACTACAAACCAAAAGGAAGATTTGGAAAGGTACCACTTAAGACATGGTTTCTATCCTTGCCTCTAAGAGTCTGATGGTTATTCTAAAAAAATTTTAACCTTGGTAGCCTAGAAATGCAAGTAAAGGGAAAAGAAAAGTCAGGAGATTATCTGGTAAATTTAGGCTGTAAAGACAGCTCATATAGAAAGTATCTGAGAACATGTTCCCTCTATTCCACATCTCAGAATTTTGCAAATACTGACCATTAATCTATAGCCCTCTTCACTTTGATTGTGTAAATATTACCTTAAATCACTTTTGGTCACATGATTACATCCTTCTCCTTCAGTATCTAACCCCTTCCCCATTTCTTATTAGGTTCTTATTCTTTAGTACCAAAGGAAAAATGGCATTTTATACTATGGACAACCATCACAAGAGCCTCTCTCCAAAGAGAACCTGCAGTCTTCTAAATGAAATTCTTTGAGGAACAATACCCCCAACTATACAGTGAGATAGATTTTTCAAAGTACTTTACTCTTTGGCCATTGAGTGAGGCTAAAGAAAAAAGTTGCACCGGATTCCAAGAGAAATTTTTATTAAAGAAAAATAGTTCTTACTTGGATATAATTGATAAGATATAGCAAATAAATTCTTTCTTAATGAATTTGGAACATCCAATGACCATGTGCCAGTGTCATCTTTGAAACTAAATGCATTGAATCCTCCAATGGGATCCCTCTAGTCATTAGATGCTCATAGATCTTGGGTCAATAAAACCCAAGTTCATGGCAATTGTAGACCAAGAGAGATTTTGCTTGTCTCACTTCCTCTTCCAGCTTGAACTCTCATTGGCCTCTGCTGATGACCTTTCCAGATTAAGTAGTTAAGAAAATTTAAAACTTGAATTCAACTAGGAGACCATAAGAAATTGTTCGTATGGGGAGAGAAGTCCATGTTCAAATGAGTTTTTCTAGAAGAGCTAGAAGAAGGTAGGAACAATCTTTTTTTTTTTCAAGTGTGTGTCAGTGGGACAAATTCCCCAAAAGGGGGAAAAAAATGATCGTTTATTGCTTATCAAAGTGTGTATGAATATGTGTTTGGGCGTGTAGGTGAGAGGCGTTTTATTGGACAAATTCCTTCCAAATCAAATTCTTGAAGAAATAAAAAGATATCAAAGGTGTCTCTAAAATAAATCCACAGTGAGGCTATCCTCCTAAACAAAACTGGCAACCAATCATCTACCCTCTTAGTTGGATGCCTATACCTTCTGACATACTCTTCTATTTGGAAAAATGCCTGAAAACAGAACTGCTCAGAAGAGTAGCTTAAAGAAAAATAAAACCCAACAACCCAGTAACTGTGTCCTGAACACAGGGCTAAATCAACTGGATAAATTATATTTTACAGACTGATTCTCATATCGGCCCCTTCATTAGAAGAAAAGACATAAAAATTCCAAATAACCTCTAAGGAGCTTCAGCTGAAGTCCAATTTTGATGCCTCACCTGGGCACAAGCGCCATACAACTTTTTTGTCGACTACAGAGGAACTCCATCTCAGTTCCTGGAAAACCCAAACTCAATTGCTGGAAGACCTTCATGTATTACTGTTATTTTATGCTAAAATAATTTTTTTTTGTATGGGTTATGTTATCCTATGTAAGTTCCATGAGGAGACTCAGCTATTATTTTCTCCTTCTGTATTTTCTATATATCTCCTTCTATATTTTAAAACATAACTTGAAAAAAGGGGCATTTTACAAATGCTTAATTACTGAGCTTCAGTGCTGGACTGTGGGTCAGGTCTAGGAGGACCAGCCTGAGTAAGTTTGGGAAGGGTCACCATTACCGCAGCTGGCTGACAAGATCAAAAGTTGACCAGAGCAACTCATGAAATCTAAAGGGATTATAATCATTACTGCCAAGAATACCCTTTCAAAGTTGTAAAATAATATATAAAGAAATGGTTATACATTCTGATTACTCAGAAATACCTGTCCCTGAATAGTTCAAATACCTGTTTTAGATTCACAGTGGGAGAGAATAATTAAATCCACAAATGTGTTTTGGATCCATGGGGGATATAAAGTGGCCATTGGTGTGAATAGTCAAATATCTTTGTAAATTCTGTATCCCAAGGTTCCAAGGGTCTTTGTGGCCAATTATCATCATATCTCTCCCCTTCATCCAGAGTATTCCAAAAGTCTTTGTGTAATTTGATGCTTGGGAAGACCCTGCAATTCTGTATAATTCTCCACACCCATTACTTTCACCCAATATCACTCCTCCACTGCTCAGAGAAATTAGGTACTCCCCTACCTCCTTACTTGGGGAGATCTGAATATATGTTTTAACAAATAAAGCTCACTGAAGACACCCTCATTATCTAGGTTTGCATTTTTATGAATGCATCCTATTAGCACACATCTATAAAAGCTCAATTTCTTTAAAAAAATTGTATATGAATGAATGCCCCTTAGTTATATAAAATACAAATTAAAAAAAGAACTATTGGAAATACATAAAAAATAAAATATTTTAAACAAATGAAAACTGAAAGTATAGATCTACTCAAAGACTGAAAATGCTTTCCATATAGTTTTATATATTTCTATATATCAATATTACTAGCAGTCATCCAAACTACAGTGAGTTGCCTGGTGGTTGGATGACCTGAAAAGCAGCAGGGTCACGGTGATATGACATTCTCCTGCTAGAGTCTAAGTTCCACGATGAGTAATTGGAGCCAATAAAAGGATAGAGGGTGAGGGTGGGGAGCCAGGATGGAATAATGATTGTAGTCATTTGAGTGAGATGATACTTTTAATCATACGCTGAAAGATTCTAACGGGATGATTAGAACCTCTTTCTCCAGTCTAAGTTCTATCATAAAAATCTCAATATATTGGAGTTTTTCACATTTCAAAGAGTTAAATTTATGCATTCAAAGGGCAAAAGAATACTCAGGCTAGATTGCTTTTTTTGCCACTAGATGGCAGCACTTGCCAACATTTCAAAAAAGAGAAGAGCTTGCCCTTTTCCCCAGCTACAATTTCTCAGAAGAAAAAGCAAGGCTTAGGAACAGAAAATGGTTGAGGTCATGAATCCTTGCTTGGAGATACTCTATAGTTCTGAATCTTTCAAAGAGAGATCCAAGGAAAGGACAGAATGCCTCACTGGAATAGGAATCTAGGGTCAATCCAGGTTTCTTTCTTTCTTTTTTCCTTCCTTCCTTCCTTCCTTCCTTCCTTCCTTCCTTCCTTCCTTCCTTCCTTCCTTCCTTCCTTCCTTCCTTCCTTCCTTCCTTCTCTCTTTCTTTTTTCTTTCCTTTCCCTTTCTTTCTTTCTTTCTTTCTTTCTTTCTTTCTTTCTTTCTTTCTTTCTTTCTTTCTTCTCTTTCTCTCTTCTCTCTCTTTTCTTTCTTTCTTCTCTCTATTTTTCTTTCTTTCTAACACAAATGATGCCTTCTACATCTGCCTGTAATCTCCTAATGACAGAAGGAGTGAGAGTTAGTGGCAGGATCCTGAAAGAGAGGAGCAATCTCACTTCAGCAGAAGGTTTCCTTGTAGAAAATACTTAGCCATGTGTTCTCTCTCCTAATGGACTCCAAGACCCAGAACTAGGAATTGAAAGTGGACTCAGTATATCTTAGATATCTTTTGTAGTAGTCAATCTCTTCTCCTATGAGCATGGAGAAACTAACCCTATATGCAAAATGAAGTGAAGAGCCAAGGCAATAGTCTGGATTTCCTCTCATCATTTTCCCAGCATCTTAGGCAAAACTTTTTGCTTCTTTTAAAGGAAGTGTCCAGAGACATTTCCTTCAATTCTCCTTTTCAGTTTTCATGTAGAGATAGAAACTGATGCAGGAAGTAATGTTTTACTTAGTTCAAGCAATGGACAGAGCTGAATTAATCTTATCAACGGGCAATGAAAAGGTTTTCTTTTGGAACCAAGTCATAATCTTCTCCAGGAAATGCAGAGTAGGACTTTTCTCTGAATAACAACAGTTGAACTGAATTAAGCTTCTCTTCTCTTTCTTGATCTATACCAACCACCCAAGAATTTTAGCCACAAGATAAAGTCAGTCTAAACCTGACGGCTTCTTTCAGCTCCGATTCTTTTTTTAAACATTTCTTGTTTAAGATAAAAGCATTCCCTGCAGAATGGTTACGTTTATTTTCCATTCCTTAATTTGCAATACAAAATTGGTGTTGGGCAGGGGCATGGGAAGTCTGAGTAAAGATCAAGCTTCCCATTGTGGTAATTTTGAGATGTAAAACTAGTAAAAAACATTAGTGTTCCAAATTGAAGACCTAACTCTACAGCTCCAGAGCAAAGGGAGGCTTCCAAGAGGAGAGGCGAGAAGGCAGTGTGGTGTAGTAAGAAATAGATATCATCTCTTCATATTCAACTCACCCTGTGCCATCTGCGTGTGTGTGTGTGTGTGTGTGTGTGTGTGTGTGTGTGTGTGTGCTCGGTTTGGAGTCTGAGCACCTGCATTAAAATTCTTGCTTGCCCCACTTACTTCCTGGGTAGCCCTGGGGCAAGTCACTTATATCTTCCTAGAGCCTCAGTTTCAGCATCAGAAAAATGGTATGACTGGACTAGGGCCTCTTTACACTTGAAATCTATGCTCCTAAATGTGTGGAAATTGTCATAAACTGGACAAATAGGAGAGAAGACTCATGGAATCAAGAGAGGAAAATATAAAGGTTTAGAACAAGGAGATTCTAAGGTACAATCTGACCAGCAACCAGGATGCCTGTCCAATGCTGAACCACAGCCATGCTTTGAAGGTAGTAATTCATGCACACACATGCTTATCATTCAAATATTGGTTTGGTTACTATGGTCTACTGAGCGATTTCTCCCCACCTGCTGAATGAATTGGGTTTCTGTGTTAAAAACAAAAGGCCTGTGATAGTCATGAGAAAATGGAAGAAATGTCAGAATTGTGTGTGCCAGGGCACAGCTTTTCCTTGTTGGTCTCCATGGATCAACACAGTCTATGTTTACTTTGTTATTGTTTTAAACAAAGAAAATATCCCATAGAAATGTCACCAAAATGTCATCAATATGAGGTTTAGAGAGGAAAAAAAAGTCCAACCTAAAGTCCATTGAAAAGGGAACTAGTGAAAGAGGTCTACACACACACACACACACACACACACACACACACACACACACACACACAGTTTTTCAGGTAATCCAAGAAATTGGAAACATGTCTAAAAAGATAGCAATGCTATTTCTGTCAAATTCCTTATGGTAGTTAAAATGTGTGTCACAATAACACTCTATCAGGACTGGGAAGCCAATCAAATACAATATATTAAACAGCAATAATTTCCTTGGACAAATATCTCTTGTACCAGGGGTACTCGTAGAGAGGCAGAAAGTAATTTGTAGGAAAAAGGCCAACGGACTGTGAGGCCCAACCTTTGAATAACGGATGATCTCTCTAATTAGTCAAGGAAACAAATCCAGTCTAACACTCATATTTGACAGAGGAAGAAACTAAGGTTCAGGAAAGTTAAGTGATTTGTTCAAGTGGCAGAGTGAAGAAAACTCGCTTCTCACCTCGAAATCCATGGACCTCAGCTCTCTTTTCTGCCACCTTTGTGGGGAACAGGATAGTATGAGAAGAGCTAGGAGCCTCCCACTGGCTATCATCCTCCCTGGCCTGAGCACTCAGGGCTCTGACCAGGCTAAAGGATCGGACAGGACCAGAGGCGAACATTAATGACTATGCGCCAGGGGTTGAGGGATTGGGAGAGGGTTAGTGACTGAGAAGGCTTGAGAAGGTTCAGGCAGGTCTAGTCAACACTCAACCGCCTATCGCCACTGTAGACAAAACAGAAATAATTAAAAGTAAATCCTTGTACTAGAGTACTTGTAAATGCTAATAGGTAATAATAATAATAAGAATGATTATAAGAATGATACTTTTAAAACCACTCCAAGTTGCATATCACAAACACACACATTGTGAGGAGGGGCTTTTTTTTTGTCGGGTTTTTTTTTTTTTTTGTCACTATCTTCCCTGTGAGCCTACAGCTCATTCCAAAAAAGAAAGAGATCGAGCCCGCAGGGAACAAGGAGTCTTAACCATGCCTGCTTTCCACTCAGATTATCCACTTTCCAGATACAAATGGTTACGCTTGGGTTCTACAACAAGGCCTTGGAAACAGAACGACAATGGGAGGATTATCCGAGACACCTGATGCACAAGATTTGTAACAAAAGTCTGTGGTTTCTCTGTAAATTGCTAATCTGAAAGAGACACAACAAAGCGTCCACAGCTTCAATTTCAAATGGTTTAAACAAAAATAGAAAGAGCCATGAACGGTGTCCTTATCCCTGTCCAAATCTGATGTAAACAGTGTTCATAGAAACTGGGTCTGTTAAGAAAGTTTATCCAATATATCTGGATAGCAATAAAAACCGTTTCCTAGGAAACTGTAAAATCCTGTACCATGCAGCGCACAACCCAATTAAGAGGAAAGTTAGGTTGATTTCTATATTCAAGGTACAACTTTACACATTTTTTCTCTTAACTCCTGTGATAATGTACAAGTAAAGTGGGAATGAAAATTGGCTGTTTCTGGTTGGGTTTTTTTCCCTCTCTCTCTTTTTCTCTCACTGAAATCTCCCTGTGAAGCTTCTTGGTCTGGTCTGGTATGTATTTTCTTTCTCAGTCGTGACCTGCAGGCCAGCCATCTGACTCCCTATGCATTTTCCTCCTTCCTCTTCAGTTCCAGGCTGGTTTAATATTGTCCTTCTGCCGCCAAAGATACCACTGTCTCATGTCTTCCCATTTCTTCTAAGACTGCTGCTAGCATGCTTAGGTTTCCATCTGGGAAATTCTGAGCTTCCCAGAGATCCAGGATCACTCCAGTAGGACTTGATTTTGTTGCAAAATAATTCAAGTATCTGCAATAGAAAACAGCAGAACAGGCTGAATGGTAGAATGTACAGATTGACTGTCCAATTGCATTCCGACCCACTATGTTCAGTCATTGGTCTTCTAAGTGTCCTGGATCTATTTGAGAAAGCACAATCAACCAGCTGTGCCCTCTCTCTGTAACTATAGGTGGAACTTTATTGAATAAGAACCAGCCAAAAGTTGTAATTTATAAACAGGTTCCATCTCAACCCTGAGTACATCACTTTAGGAGGCAAGAATGGCTATTTATAGTCAATACCTTAGAAAAAGCTTTTAAGTTTTCTTTCCAGTGTTATACTGGGGTATACGGGAGAATGGGAAGAGGCAGTCCTTTGAACATGAAAATATATTCCCTAAACTTAGAAAATGTTTTGTCATCACACAGTACCAGCAACTAGGAAAGCCCTGAAGAAATGGGTGACCTTTGGTGGCTCCTCTTGATGTAGGAAAAAGAAAACTGGAGTTTGTGTCAGAAGCCTCAGTCCAGCTGTGGGATTGCGGGCAATCTTTAGCTTTTTTCTCAGATTCTTCATATGAAAAATGAGCACTGGCACTTCCTACCTCACAAGGTTAGTATAAAGTCAGAGGTAGGGACTCAACCTGGGCTTTCACTGGTGAAGAGACCTTTCTGGTGGTCTTTTTCTCTCTGAAAATCAGAGAGCTGTCCAGAGTGCTAAGGAGCTAAAGGACTTGTCCAGGCTCATAAAGCCACAGCGTGTTAGAGGCAGAACCTGAGCCAAGGTATTTCTGGCTTTGAGGCTAGCTCTCTATTTATTTTACAACACTGTCTACATGTCGTGAGACTAACACTTTGTAAACTGTAAAATGTCATTAGCACAAGAAGTAATATTAATATGATGAAACATAAGGATTTATCCAACTCTACTTTGATCAATGGCTCAAATATGAAGGGAGACTAATCCCCCTAGCCCCTCTGTAATGACTCTAGGCATATTTGCCCAGGGCAAGTAAGTGCAGGTCCTCTTTCTATAGGATAATAGAGTACAATGAATTGAATATAACAGAATACAACATAATCCATATTTATCAAAAATATTTCACACTATGCACTGGGATAAATATAATGTTTAGAGAAGTTATGGCCTTTTATTTCTAGGAGAGCAGGCTACTGAGACAGCAAGGCACCAATGAAGATAATTTTGTAAAACAAAGTTATAAGATGCATATACACAAAGCAAAATGAAACATGAGATCATTAAGTGGAGGAAGATTAGGGAAGGGCAGTCAGCCACTTAGTCAATAAACATTTATTAAGTACCTACTATGAGCCAGTCACTGTGCTAAGTAGTGAGAATAAAATAAAATAACCCAAGGCAGAAGACAATCCTTGACCTTAAGGAGCTTGCTTGCAATATGATGCAAATACACACAAATATGAACAAACAAACTATAGACAGGATAAAGAGGAAATTATTAAAAGATAAAAAAAGAACTGGAATTAATAGAGGAAAGGAAAGGCTTCCTTTAGAAGAAGAGATATTAGTTGGGGCTTAAAAGAAGCTAGAGAAGACAAGAGGTGGAGATAAGGAGGAAAAGCATTCCAGGCATGGGGGACAATCAGAGAACATATCTAGAGCAGCTGAGAGATCTAGGGTCTTCTTCCTAGAACAGCTAAGAGGTCAGTGTCATTGGACTGAAGGGTATGTGTTGGGGATTAAAGTGTTAGAAGACTGGAAAGATAGAATGGGGCCAAGTTAATAAGGGTTTTGAATGTCAAATAGATTTTGTATTTGACTCTGGAGGTGATAGTGAGCCACTGAAGTTTATTAAATAAGCGAGTGACATGGTCATACCTGTGCTTTAGGAAAATCACTTAAGTTGAGAATTGGAGGATGGATTGCAGTGGGCAGACTCACCCATAGACTATTGCAGTAGACCAGATGTGAGCATGCACTAGACTGGTGGCAGTGTTAGAGGAGAGGAGGGCATATTTGAGAGATGCTGCAAAGGTGAAATCAACAAGCTTTGGCAATAGATTGACTATGGAGGGGTATGGGATAGTGAAGAGTCAAAGATGATACCTAGTTTGTGAACCTGAGAGACCAAGAGGATGGTGTTGCCTTCAACATTAGTAGAGAAAACAGGAGGATGTCTACTTGAAATCCAGTCTGAGATATCTGAAAAGCAGTTGGTGATGCAAGACTGGAGGCCAGCAGAAAGGTTAAGGCAGAATAGATATTTGAGAATCATTCACGTAAATCCATGGAAGGTGATGAGATCATCCAAATGAAGTAGTATAGAGGGAGAAGAGAAAAGAGCTTGAGATGGAATTCCGTGGGATACCTTTGGTTAGAGGGACATGATCTGGAGGAGGATTAAGCAAAGGAGACTGAGAAGGAATCATGTGAGAGGTAGGAGGAGAATCAGGAGAGAATGATGTCTTAGAAACCTAGAAAGAAGAGAATGCCAAGGATAATAGAGTGATCAGTTGTCAAAGGCTGCGGGGAGGTCAAGGGAAATAAGAAATGAGAAAAGCCCATTGGATTTGGCAAATAAGAGATTGTTGGTAACTTTGGAGAGATGGTCAGAAAAATAAGGCCAGAATTTGGGGATACAGAAGGGCATGAGATGACAGAAAAGTAGAGGCATTCATTACAGAGGGTCATTTCAAGGAGTTTTGCCACAAAGAGTAGAAGAGACACAATACTAGTAAGCAAGGATGGACAGATCAAGTGAGGAAGTGAGGATTTTTTGAGGATATGGGAGACATGAGCATGTTTGTAGGCAGTAGGGAAGAAGCCAGGAGCCAGGGAGAAATTAAAAATAAGTAAAAGACTGGGGACGACAGAGGGGCCAACCTGTAGGAGGAGACAGGATGGAATGAGGTTGTTTGTACAGATTAGTCTCAGGTGAAGGAGGTGATAGTGGCATATGAGTGATAAGGTATGAAGAAGAGGGATCTTGCAGTCAGTAACCTCAAATATTACTGTAAAATATGACTCAAGTTTCTCAGCTGAGAGGTTGGGGTTAGGGAATGCCATGGAAGGTTTGAGGAGGGATAAGAGTAAGGCACAACTAATTGAACTATAACAACAGCCAAAGTTTGGGAAAGTTTCTGTGAAGACTGGACAGTGAATTTAAGGGAGGATTGTTTTACAGGTCTAAGAGCTTTGGTAAAGTTGTACAATATATATATTTGCAGCAGCCAATCAGAAGAGTTGTGTGATTTTCTCTACTTTCCTTCAAAAAAATTTGTAAAGGAGTGAAGGAAGTGATGGGGGAGTGATCCAAAACCAAGGCTTGGCAGGGCATAATCAGTTACACGATAAGGGGGTTAGGGACCAAAGAGGGACAGTGTAGAGGTGAACTGGTTCACCAAGTGGTCAAGATAGAGAGACGAGAGTAGTTAGCTTAGGAGTCAACGGCCTGGGAGAGAACCAAGCCTGAAGGATTCAGGGATTGAAGATCGTCATGTGGGTGAAGGGCAGGTTTTGGGAAAGGGATGAAGAAAGAAGATGAAAGACAAATAAATAATTTCAGACAAGGGGTTTTTGAAATTCTTGCACTTGGAGGTATTATATTTCTAGGTAATGACAAGATAAGTGAAGGGTATAACTATTTGTGATTGAAGTAGGCTGGAGGAATAGATAATGGAAAATGAGCAGATGGACAAATTGAATGATTAAGGGGTCTGAGGGAGTGTCTCTCTCTCTCTATATATATATATATGCACATATATAGAAAGATTATATAGACATAGATATAGAGATAGACAGAGATAGAGATAGATGAATAGATATTTCTTGAAGAGGCAACTTTTGATAAAGGAAGGTTTCGAAGACTGAGTAGTGATTCAACAGTCATAGAAGGTGTGGAGGGAGGGACTTTCCAGGAAAAGGAAGTGTATGAGGCAAAACACATCCTTAGCTGTCTCACTGAAAAGCTGCCTCCTCTCTAGGAGTTGCTGAATGCATGGTTGTGCCTACCTATCCAATTTCAGTTTGTGGGCTAGCATCCTCCAGTCATGCCCTCTGGTCTGTGGGGCATCAAGGCTGCTGCAGAGCTTCTGCCGAATAGGGAGTGGGATGCTGAAAGCATTGGGTCCTGTGATGGTGGTGATGGTACTTGCTGGGTCCAGCAGGGGAAAGTCGATGCCAGTGGGTTCCTGTATTTCAGTAGAGAAAACAACATAGCATTATTACTGGGGAAAGAAAGGCAACCAATATTAAATCAATGCATTAAATAGGTATAAGTGTGAGGTTCAACACAATGTAGGTTCAAAAAATAAATGACAAGAAGAGGATATGAAAAGTTGGGTTGGTTGGAGGGAATAGAGAATGTCAAATTAATTTAATATCAATCTGTATCAATAGAGATATAATGTTCAGAGAGCAAAGGAATAACTTCATGTATTTGTCCTGGTCAGACTATATCTAGAATGTTTTCAGTTATAGGCAATGCATTTTAGAAATAATACTGACAAAGTGCAAAACATCCAGAGGATGACGAATAATGATGTAGAGACTAAAAACCAGGCAGATGGAGGCTGAGGTGAAGGAAGAAGGAAGCTTAGTGGAAGGATAGAAGGCGTGAGGTGGGACATGACAGCCAGTCATACATCAGAAGGGCTCTTTGTCATGTGGTGTTGGTATTAGCAGCAAAGAGTGGAAATTGTAGAAAGAGCAATTTAAGTTTAAGGTAAAAAAACTATTGTGAACAATTAGGATCACCGTGGGCTTGGATCACTGGAGATCTTCAAGCAGAAGGTAAATGACCACTTGGGAGGGATATTGTAGAAAATTTTGATTTGGACTAGATAACCTTGGTCTCTAATTCTATATGTATTTTTCTGAGGAAAATAAGTGATGAATGATAGTCATCTACTATTCAATAAGTGGCCACTATGTTCCAGACCCAGGGCTAAGCACAGTATTCTCTTTAGTCAGGAATTGGCTTAAGAGTTGCATTCAGATCTCGCCAGTGACACATATTGACTGTGATTGTGGGTAAATGACTTAAATTCTCCATCTAATCTCTAAGACTACAATTTCACAGAGAAAGTACTGGCCTGCCTTGGTAGAAGGAGTTTCCTCATCTGGGAGTACCTATATCAATGTTCCTTCATCAGAAATATAGTTATTCCTTCCATGAAAGATCATGACTTTCCCCATTGCAGTTTCGATACATTGCAGGTTGGCATAAGAAATAAAAAGGGAAATGTGGGGGAGTTTTTAGGAAGCCAGAGATGACATGCAAAGGCCAGCAGACAACACAGAAAAAGTTTAGAAACTCAGTTATTCATAAAATATGTGTATAATATTGTATAACATCAATATGTTTCATCTTTTAATACCATAATAATTTAGACTTCTTCTCTGGTATGGAGAACCAAAAATTTCATGCGAATTTTCCAGATCATAGGAATGCCATGCCCTTAACACCAGTGATGTGGAAAGGATACCTGTATTTAGGCAGTAACTTTGCCTTGCACAGTCTGTGGATTTATTGGTTCTTATAGAAAATAATTCTAGATAGAAAGTTCTGGAACAGCCTAAATACTGTTTTCCAAAGTGATCCTTCAGGAATGAGCAGGAAAAGAGGCCACAGTAATGCTTTTAAAGAGTCAAATTTCAAGGGGAAGGGCCGCACCAGCACCCTGAGAAAGAACAGAGCCGACATTTAACTGCTAGAAGTCAGATCTGGTGGAGAATGTCTGACGAAGAGGAGAAAACCAGTGGGGAAATGGCAGGATAGGTCACCCCTTGTACCCCGACTTGGCTGCAGCTGAATGAAATGCTTGACATTTGCTTTCCTGCCTCTTTCCCTTCCCCCAGGTGTTTTCCCTTGCCTGAAAGGCTTTCCCCCCTCACTTCCATCTTGTGGAATCCCTGGCTTCCTTCCCAGCTCAATTTGGTGGCTACCTCCACCTGGGACCTTTGTGATCCTCCCCTCCCCTACTTTCTCTCACTTACAATTACTTTGGATTATTCTGGATTTATTTCCTTTTGTACAAGTTTATTCCCAATAACCCCCAGATACCCTGTAGAAAGTAAGTTACTTGAGAGCAGTCTTCTTTGTTTTGGTCTTTACGTCTCTATCCCTAGCACTTAGCCTAGTATCTGACAGATAGGAGAGTAGGGGAAGGGGGGCTGAACTTGAAGTTTCTTTAGTACAGCAGACTTTCTGATAATGAAATCCTAGCTCCTCATACAGGTCATAACTTTCCCTGAAACTTAGAGTCCCTAACTGATGCCCAGAACACTGAGAGATTGGGAGTTGCCCAGGGTTCCCCATCCAGTTTGTATCAAAGGTGGAACTTGACCCTAGGTCTTTTCCGCTCTCTATCAACTAAACCTAGCTGTCTATAATAGTAGGACAGCCAGTACGCTCTTAATAATGTTTTCTGAACTGGACTGAACCATAGGAAACATATGAGAAGGTAGCAGATTGGAGGAAAAGCAATATAGCATTTGGAGCTAGAAGGAATGAATTTCCATTTTGACTCTGCTACTGCATATATGTGTAACTTGGGGGTAAGTCACTTCCCTTTCTTCAGAGTTTTTTCATCTGTAATACTAGTGGGTTGACTTAGATGACCAAAATCCCATATGATTTAAATTGTATTAAAATAAGCCTGAATTTTTTTCTTTGGGGAAGCAGAAAATGTAGGAGATTACTTTTAAAAAAGAATGAATAAGTTGATAAAGATGCAAATCAAGTTTCTACCAGTGAAACCATACATTGATCCTTTAAGTAGATTCAGCCCCCAAAAGAGCATCAGTGAAAATTCTGACTCTCATCTGCAGGAGAAAACAGGAGCCAATCTAGTCATTACATCTATGGATCAAGAAGGCAAAAGCAAATGTTGTCTGGGAACTATTAAAGTGATATAAGAAAATCAATTGAATCGACTTTAAAGTGGGTAAGTCCTGGGTGTTCAACATTAGTTGCTGGAGGAAAAACAAGACAGATTCATGTCCAGCAGCAGACAAACCTAGGACATAGTTAATGGTGTGCTACTACGGCTATTCTGTGACCCTCTCCCTGCCAGCATCTTCAGAGTAGGCCTGGACAACAGCAGCAGCAGCCACCAAGGGCATTTTGAGTTATTCTCTGCAGTGAGAATTGAAGGAGCCAGCGGGTCTAGTGTTGACTTTGCAAAACTGAGCTTCATTTGTAAAGCTTCAGCCAACACTCTGTTTTGCTGGTTATAGACTCATGCTGTGTAGTGGCCACTTTGCTACATGGAGGGCAATTTAGAGGAAAACTAATTTTTGTAATAATATTCAGAGTAGTGTTGGCTCTAGTCACAGTACACAGATTCTTGACCCCAAATCTGGCACATTCTCTGTCCCAGGACCATTTCATGGTTTTGTTTGTTTGTTTTAAAGCTCCAACACAACTGGGATTTTAAGATTTTGACATGTGTCAGAATCCTTACATAGGAGATTAGGAAGATGATATCGATACTGATGTACATTAGTGAATGCTTCATTCCAGACAGGTCTCTTCATTTCCCTGTTCTTCTTCTGATAACTACTTGCAGATCACACCTCCTCTAAACTTTAGTCAAAAGTCTTCATCAGATGGCCAAGGTGGTGTTGAATTTCTCTACACTCAGCTAGCCTAGTTCTTGAAAAGGGTGGGGGAGCATCTCCAGTTATTATGATCTATATCTTGTCACTGGACCCAGATGGCTCCAGAAGAGAAAGTCAGGCTGGTGACCTTGCACAGTCCTTCCTCACTTAAATCCAATTCACTTGCAAGTCATGGCACCATCTTCCTGATGTGATGGTCCTCTTCAAGAACAAAGAACAAATGATAACAGCGAATGACAAATACATAGTTTATCACAGAGCTCACATCCAAAGCCTTTCTACCTTGTAGGGTCTGTTAAAGTTTGCTTCATCGTCATAGCCTTTGAGAATCCAAGATCACCACCATACCATAATGAATCAATGAATGAATCCATTCATAAAATAGCTAGCATTTATACAGCATGTTAAGGCTTATCCTTACTATATCCCCTGTTATTGTCCTCATTTTACGTATGAGAAAACTGAGGCTGAGAGAGGTCATGTGACTTGCCTTGGGTTACACATCTTTCTGACTCCAGGTCTGGTGCTCTACCCATTGTACCACTCATCTACCTCTTATTGAGCACCTAAACTATGACAGAAGGTCAAGGACTTAGTTGACACAGTTCCTAAGTTGGAGTAGAAAAAAATCATAAGTCTATGTAAGTATAAGGATTCAATTCTTTTGCTTTTTAGTTCTAATATTAGTAGCGAGACAGGGCATCCTTTCTGGTCTCAATACTGATACAGCAGTGGCTATTGATAGCACAATGTACTTGAGTTTTATTAAAGATGGTCATTACTTCTTCCATTTATTTGGTAGGTAAAATTAGAGACTATCTAAATCCAGCACTTATTAAAATAATTGTTTATAATTGTGGTTGTACCATCTGTCTTTGATGTTATGCTTTCCCTAGATGAATATATAATTTTACACCCAATAAATATCCAACCAGATGTTATGGGTAATAACTTCGATTCTCAGGACTCTGCAGAATCAGTAACTTTCCAGGGCCATCTCTACATTGCCCTAAAGTTATTCAGAAGTCACAATCCTGGATATTCACTCCCTAGGCTTTATGAGAATGATAAGTGCAGACAGAACAAGTGTTGAAATAGAGGCAGCACAGAACATAAATATAATTTCACATCCTCTAATTTTCCTGTAAGGGTTCTACGTGAATAAGTAGATCAGACAAACAGCAGAGGCTGAAAGTAAAAAGGACACTAACATATGGAACTATTCTTATCTATGAGACCATGGAACTGACTATTGAATTCAAATTTACCTGGCACAGTCTTGACCTTCCAATGCTGCTTTATTTATAGTGCACCAACTTAGAGGCACCAGCTTATATTTATATGTTGCCTCTTTTGCCCAAACTAGTTAAGAGTATTTGCATGGAACTGAATCTATTTTTATGAAAATGAAATGGCTGATTACGTATGCTGGAGTTCTCTCTCAATCTCTAGTTTGTGCTGTCGGATCATTGCCTTGTGAGGGCAAAAGTCAAAAATCAATATGAGATTAGAAGAAAAAACAAAAAGAAGCAGCCAAGACATATAGTGTAGAGAGTTCCATTCATAGCATTGCAGACTTAGAAGGTCCAAAGTTTCCTTTCAGGACTTCTATTCATAGTCATTTAGTGCGACCCACGCTCTCTACAATTGTCCGACAAGCTGACTTCTAGCTTGGCTTGAAGACCTCCAAGAAAGACAAGGCTGTTTGGGGGGCAGGGAAGGAGCTACCACCTCCAGAAGTAGCTCTTTTGTGGAGCTCAAATCCTGAGGAAGTTTGGACTTACATCACATCAGTTCTAATCTAATTCATTGTAATTTCTTTGTACCTTCACTGTTACTCCTAGTTACACTCCTGGTGTCCAAGAGAACAAGTCTAATTGCTCTTCCAGATAACACCCTTTGAAGTACATGAAGGTAAGCAGAAGATTCCTCCACACTCTCCTGCACTACAGTCTTTTCTTCTCCATGTTCAAATCCTTCATTCCTTTACCTGATCTTTCTATGATGGTTACTTGAGGTCTTACTCTGTTCTGGTTGCCATCTTTTGGATTCTTGCTAGCATATATTGATAAGCCTCCTGAAACATGGTGTCCAGAACTGACCACAATGCTTCAGACATGGGAGATAGCATTTGGAAAATTGCATAGTGGTTTCCGTTACCACCCCTGCACTCCAGCTTCTCTGCAAAATACAGGCCAATCTTTTTAACACTGTTGATCTTTCGGTGACATTATATGATTACAAATCATGGAATACCATAGTCTATAAAGAATCGAAATTGTAGTTGACCCAAAGGGCAAAATGGAAAGATGGGTAGCAGATGATACAAATGAGCTGCAATGAAAGATTATAAACTAGAATAAGTGTAAGTAATTTCATCATAATGATGTATGAACAGAAAAGGAGATGGGGCTGATAACAAGTTGATAGTGATATGCCTTGTTGCCTTTACAGCTACTCATTTAATGTGAAGAAATCTATATAAAGGAACCCTATATACTGCCTATACACAGTGAGAGGTTTGTGGAAAGACATGGACACGGTGCATATGGTAAGATGGAGGGCCTGAATGGGTGGCCATCTGCCCTGTTGAATGGAGTGCTCCAATTAATGAGATCATATATTCAGGGAAATAGTAGAAATGTTTCTGGAAAATGAAGGTCAAATGTTTTTCTCTAGTGAATACTGTTTTATTCTTTCTTTCATAGAGTAAAACAGCAGAATAAGTAGATTTGGTGACACAAAAAAGTGACACTGTTTAGTTCATATAGATGGTTTCTGTTTTCATTGTTTGGTATAGAGCCTAGATATGAGATTAGAAGAAATGGCAAAAAGAAGCCAAGGCATATGGTGCAGAGAGCTCCACTTCTAGCACTGTAGAGTTAGAAGGTTTTAAGGTTCCCTTCAGGACTTCTATTCATGGTCACTTAGCACAACCCATACTCTTTCTACAGGAGGGAGCAGTGTGGATCCTGGGGCAATTAGAAGGAAAATAGTATAAGAGTCTGCGGACAAAGCATCCTCTTTTAGTTAGTCGAGATATGGCAGTCTTTAGGATGATCCACACAAGCACATTCTTTCTGAATATGGCCAAAAGTTACCTTTGCACAAATTAGTTATTCCTATGTGATATGATGGAAAATGTCCTGTATTGGTGGTCAGTTTATCTTGGTTCAAACCCCAAGTCCCCTGCTTACTATACTTGTAAATTTGACCAAGTCACAGCCCCAGAGACCACAGTTGCATCCTTTGTAAAATAAGAGTAACACTGGCTACATTATCTCTAATGTCCCTCCAAGCAGGTATTTCTACAATGTTGTTTCACCTCTTTTGAATGCAGGAGGAGGGCTGGAAGTCTTGATGGAAAGATAGATCATTGAGATACAAACAAAAGGGACTGCATGTAGACAAGCAGACATACTAAATTTCCTATTTCTTCCTATTCTGGTCCACCATTCAATTTGGGTATTGAGAACAGAGAGAGACATACACACTGCAGGGGACACTAAAGCTGCTGCCTGCCATGTGGCCACTCGACAGCTGGCTTTGGGAAGAGGACTTCTTGGGTTGCCAACTTGAACTGGCATCACCCATCACCTGTGGTGATGGGGAACAGAGGGAAGGAGAATTGAGATCCAGGCTTGCAGCAGAGACGCAAGCTGCCAACTAAGATTGTGGGAAGATGATTGCCAAGGGGAATTCCAGAGTTTTGGGGTCTGCCAGCTATTACGGAACATGGAGGAGAAGTAAAGTAGGGACAGAGATCAACTTTCCCCTGTATAATCTATAGTCTAGCCTATATCTTTGTCCTTTCTCTCCTGTAGGTCTATCCAGGATTAGAGTTCAGGAAGCACACACACACACACACACACACACACATACAGAAGCACGCATATTCACATAACTTATTCACATATTCATATATTTCTTCCCTTATCACCCTCTTCCCCAATCCAAGGAACTGAAGAGGATTTGCAGGAATTGATTGGATGGGATATAGACACTAGATTTATATCTTTTCTCTTTCTTTCTCTGCACAGAATATTTGGTTGAGATAAGTTAGAAAATTTCCCAGATCATTCAATCCACTCATTTTACATTTGAGGAAAGTTAGCCTCAGGGAGATTAAATGACTTGTCCAAAGTCACACAGACAATAAGTGTCTGAGGTGGGATTTGAACCCAGATTCTCTGACCCCAGAGCCAGTGCTGTTTCTACTGTGAGAGTTTAGATGAATCATAGAACTGTTCCCATAATTTTTCAACAAATTGGACCATTATTTAATTTACCTCTAGATAAATACTGCATTTAGAACTAGTACCCACTATGCCCAAGAAGTAATGTGGATGTTGGAGCAATAAGAAAGAAGATAGTATAAGAGTCTTTGATCTCATCTTCCTCTTTTAGTTAGCTGAGTTATGGAAGTCTTTAGGGAGGTCCAAATAGCACATGGAAAAGGAGAAGACTAGATAAATTCTGTTGAAACCAGTTGACTGCTGTCTAGCTGGTGGATAAATGACACATTATACTCCCTTGCTGGTTAATTAATGAACTCATTAATTGAGTGACAACCTGTTTGCTATAGGTTTATGGAAACCAAGTTGATTATGCCTGTGTGACCATAAGAGTTGATTGAAACAACGACCAAATACACACACAACCCATCCCCCTCTTCTGTTAAGATGAACGTAAACCAAATTTTGGCACAATGGTCAAACCCAGGGCTTCCCATGTGTACATGCACAAAAGAAACTACCTATACTTTTATTAGCAAAGTCTTGTCTCCTGGTAAATGTATCTTAGGCAATATCAAGCATGGTAGCAGGGGCGGGAGCAGGGGAGAGCTGGCTCCAGCATGGCTTCCCTGACCCACTCTAGAAATTTTCATTCAGTTTTCTGAGCTTCAGTTCCCTCACCTGTTAAAAGAGAATTCTCCCTCCCTCACAGGTTGGTGGTAAAGAAAAAGGGCTTTTAAAACTTAAAACAACATAGAAATGCAAATCAACACAATGATAATTTTTATTTTCTATGAAATTATATTGTGCTTAAGGTTGGCTCTTGCTCTTAAAACTGTTTAAGTCATTTCTGGAGTACCTGGGGAGCTGGGTCAGAAGGGATGGGCCAAATCTTTCTTTTTCCTTCCCTTGGCCCTAGCGTCTTAGCTCTCTTCTCTCCTCCCCTCTTTTTTCTCCATTCTCACGGGCCCTTTGCTAATTTCTTGTCTAGATTTTTTCTCAGCATGTTGATCAGATCACTACCCTTTGGGTAGAATGATCATACTATTTAATATCTACAGTTCCTACTCTCTCAGTCTTCCAGTGAATGAGAGGTCAGGGGCAAAGATGTGCTCAAATGTATTTGTCAAGAAGATGTATGGGTGAGGAATGTGCATGGGGGCTTGTAGTGCATGCAAGAGCATACAAATCCTTGAGTTGTGGAGTAAAGGGCTAGATCCTCCAGCTGGAGGGCAGTAAGGTCCAGAGGCAGTATAGTTCAGTAGAAAGAGTCCCAATTAAAGTCCAAGGCCTTTGGCACAGATCCTACTTGTTCCATACACGTGGACTTGGGGAAATCACTCCCTAACCCTCTCTGAGCCTCAGTTTTCTTATCTGTAAAATAAGGTGATTGGACTAGATGACCCCTTAGGTTCTTTCCAGCTCTGGATATATGATCCTATGGACTTTTGTAATGTGAGATGGACATGTGTGTAATTAAGTTTTGTCAGGAAAAACTGGAGATAATGACGCTGAACTAATAAAACACGAACAGGAAAACCAAAACATCAGTTTGACTGTATAAAATGTTAATTGCATTCCTTTATTTTGCAAGTGACCTACCAACTGGTCTAATTACCTTGCAGCAAAACAGTGACAATACATGTCATCAAATGTGTATCAAATTATGCTTATTCTAAGTTGTATTTGATTATATTATGTGTGTTCAGTCTCCCTAGCTCTTTGTTCATGTGATGTAATTTCCTGCTCACTATGTGATGGTCCTAACTCAGCTCTATAACCTAGTTGATAGCAAATGGGCAGTTATGGAGTGGGATTTTATTTTTCTTTCTTCTCTGGTGCACAGAATGGGCTCCACAGGAGAACAGTGTGATGGGCTTCTTTCCTGTCTCCAGTTCCAGTCACAAAAGATGCCTGTTTTCTATTTCTACAGCCTTTCTGATTTTTTTTCTATTGACATGATTAAAGAAGACACATGGAGGCAACAGGTGATACCGCCTGCCTGCTCTGGGCATTCTAAGACACTTCCTATAGACAACATAGCTTAGTCACCAAAGCAGCTGCTGTTGAGCTTGAGGAGGCCAGATTTTGTTGCTGATGAAGGAGAGGCATGACTTTCCTACCAAAAGACCAGAAGGAGACCCCAGAGTGGCCCTCATGTCATGGTGAGATGCTGTGGGGCATAGATCCCTGACGAATGTCTACTGATTACAGTTAGAGAACAATATTGTCCAAAGGATGATAGATCTAAAATTGGAAGGAACTTTGAAGGTCATCTTGTTGAACCCTTTTCTTTTACAAGTGAATAAGTTGCAGTCTTTTACAGATAAATAAACACATAGGCCAAGAGATCTGCTCATAATCATTATTTAGGGAACCCCCTCCACAACTCATTTTGGTTAGACTTAGTCAAGTGAAATTGTCCCAACATTGGAATCATCTACTTTTTTTGGGGTAAAGGATTTCAGGGTTCCCTTCAAGAAAAATATGCTAAGTGATCTCCAAGATCCCTCTACTTGTAGATGAAGAGTCATAAACTACAGTAAAGACAGCACTATCCTGGGAATCCTGGCTTTTCAATTTGGTGTTCAGTCCACCTGCCAACTATCTGTGTGATGCTGGGCAAGAGCCCTGTTTAGAAGAAAAAGGGGGTGAGGACAACTGCCATCCATTTGCTTGGCACTGATATCATACGTATGATTTAAATACGTTCTCAGAAGCTCCCATGAGCATTAGGATTTTGGAAATCCTAAAAGTCAGTTGTTTTTTATCAGGGTTTGACATCACAGCTACATCAACTACTCTTCTATAAATCCCCAGATCGCATTCAAATAACTCATACAATAGCTAGATTCAAACCACTGACCCAGAAGCAAAAAGCAATGCTCCATATAATCCCCCTGAGTCATCTACAACTTGGCCTTTTTTCCCTTCCTTTAAATTTGTCCACTTTCCTTGGATAAAAAGTCATTTGACTTTCTGAACAGCTGCTCTATCTGGAGGGAAGTCTCTGTGTCAAGTTTGCCAAAGAAATAGTGTTCTTGGTGCACTAAAGCAAGAAAGATAATTCTTAAGTTATGACTATACTAGTCAAAGCTGCCTTTTCTCTGTGAAGTGGATGGCAGAGCGAGTGATGAGGGGGAGGGCTGACGGCCTTTCATTTGTTGGTGCGTCTGATGCACCTTTTCATCTGGCAGCAAATGAGCACCCCTAACAGAAAGCGTGCATCAAAAGAAACGCTCTCCTCCCCCTCTGAAATTATGCAGCTTTTGTTGTCGCTGGAGCTGGGTGGTTATTGAACTTTGCAGACCTGCTGGGCCCAAAGAGTGAAAACACCATCCAAAGCCAGCGGGGTGGTACTGTGTGCCTCAGAGATATGGCTTGTGCAATGGAAGGCACTGGCGGTTGCTATGGCATTGTGACACCAAAATCATTCCTTATGAATGTCACTAGGAACTGTGACTAAAGTGGTTTATGAGTCAAAAGGCTCATGGAACTCCACAAGGAAAAGATGACCGTACCTCAATGGGACATGGGAAAGGGACTGAGGGAGATAAATCTCTAAATGTGAGATAGAGAGGAAGACAGGCTGAGCAAACCGACATGTCATTTGTCACTGTACGTAGGGCAGAGAACCCAAAGTTGTCTCTTCTGCTGGCTATGTAGTGCTCCTGAAATTGTTCAATGTGGCCACCATAGGCTCAGCCAGTGGTATAGAAATGAAGAAGAATCCCAAAGTTTTAAGTGCTGAATTTACTTCTGTTCACTTTTATTTCTCTAAAGGTTACAAAGTTTTAGACTATAGTTTTTGGAACCGGGTTAAAAGAGGCAATCCATTCCTCATTTTTTTGCTTCTCATTAAGGGAGTCCTGAGAAATAGTTATTTATTTAAGGTAAATCAACAAAATGCCAAGCAAAGTGTGGGAAGGTGTCAGTAAAGAGAAACTGAGAGGGCACACACAAGAAAAAAAACATGCATAGATTTTGTATCTTTCATTGGAGTACCCCATCCCAATGAAAAAGAGTGGCAAATGCCTACTGTCCATCTGGGGACACGTGAGAGGAAGTAAGAAGAGACCACAATGAAGTTTCTATTTTCCCTAACTTTCAAGGAGGGAGAGTAGTATAAACGAGTCAGAGAGAAACTCACAGAGCTTTTTCTACTTAGTTGTAAGGAGGAAAGTGTGGAAAAACCAATGAGGAGAAAAAGATGGTAATTACGGAGAAGGTGGGCATAGCAAGTTTATATATGTGTGTGTGTGTGTGTGTGTATTGTAGAATATTACTACAAGTATTTCTCACTTATAATCTTTGTTTTGCAAAGATCTGTCACAAGATTTCTTTAAATAATTTAGTTTCCCTACTGTGTTTAAAATATGAATTTATTTACATATCTACCTTTTAAGGAACACATACATTGCATGAGCTGAGGCAGAGAGATGGTCCCTTCCCTCCAGCCTGCCCCTTTCTCTCCTGTGAACTAGAGTGAGAGGTGGCCATTTCCCTGTTTACCTCTGACACTGTACAGGAGAGCTGGAAGATCTGTCCTTCTCCCTCTACCTGACGCACGCAGAGCTTACAAACTAACTCCACTGTGCTCAGGCTGAATCTTTCCAAGGTGAAGGTACAATGGAGATTTCTTTGACAACCGCTCCAGATATGGTAAAAAGGAATTTCCTATAGGACAAACAAATGAGATGAAATGAAATGAAAATTCTCAAAATCTAAAAAAAGGAAATTGTTTCAAAAATCCACCAAGAAATAACTTAATAATGATAAAGCAACTCACATTTCTATAGAACTAGAAGATATTGATAGTTAAAAGACACTTTGATAGGACAAGGAAGGGGAGTAACCTTAAAGGGGGGATAGATAGAGACAAGACGTGTGTGTATTGGTTCATTTAGGTCCTGAATGAGGAAGCTTCTTCTGCCAATGCAGGTCAGCACCTTTTCCATATTTCTATGTTTCCATGAGTACTTATACAGCCAGAATGTGTCAGAGGTTCTGAGGCTAGCTTGCTATCCTCTATATCCCAGTCCCTCTAAACTTAACACAACACACATACACACAAACACACACACGTATATATGTGTGTATATGTATATGTGTACACACACATATATATTCAGCATACTTTCATATATATGTATATCTTCATCTTTCATATGACAGGTGCTTAATAGAAACTCACATCAAAAGATACCACTAATAAAATCCTATTGATTAGAGTAGCACTTATCTTATTAGACTAGGACTTTTCCTAGAAAAACAAGTAGGCCCTAATTAAAAAAACCCAAAAACAAACCAACACAACATTTAAGTATCAATTAGGAAGATACCTTGTCTCTTCTCTAGGAAGTGACACATTGAATTGATTTAAAGAATTGCAGTATCTCTAAGACTGTAAATCACAGGGGAGGTGCTGATCTCCATGGATAGAGAGAATTTCCTTTTCAGAAGTTCCCTACACCAATGAAATTGCAGATCTAATCCAGTGTCTCTTACTCAATGAAACAGGACATTGACGTAAGTCTAAGGGAGGGATCCATTGAATTTCATTGTGCTGGATGTCAAGTAAGAAGTCTCAGGAGAGTTGAGACAGGAGAAAGGACAGGAGTTCAATCAGAAAGATTTTTTTAAAAGAGCATGGTCATATTTAGGCAAATTAAATAACAAAAATGCAGCATATGAGCACTTTCTCCCATTGTATTTGTCACTATTTTAATTATGCAAATGAGCCAGAAGTATATGTATAAATGTATGTATATGTAAATATACACATGCAAATACAAAATATTTATATACACATATACATGCATATGTGTGTATATATACACATATATACACATACACACATAGATCTATAGATACGAACACATATAAACATACACATATATATACATACACACAATACACACATATATATCTAGATACATAGATAGATAGATAGATGGATAGATAGATATAGGCAGGAATGTAGAAGGAAAGAATTCCCTTTGTCTCCTTGGAATGAAATATGTACATTGGCTGATGCTAATAAGCAAATAAATACTAGATCTTTGGCTTGGATGCACATACAATTCATGTGGTAACTCACTGAAACATAGTTGAACTTTCGGGGGCTAGCTATCGAAGGTTTGTGCTGTGGGATATTTAGGTCTAACTGATTTAGTATAAAGGGAATTCCTCTGAGAACCCACAGAATGAATGGAATAAGGTTGGGGTCCAACAGTTGAAAACCTATTATTTTATTGACTTTAACCCATAGTGCTTTTATAAAAACACCCCCAGTTTTAGTTTCTTTACTGAGGTTCCTTCTCAACTATCAAAGTTAAATTACAAAGCAGGCAATGCTGAAGTCTAATTTGGATCATATAGGGAGAGCACTCTTGCTTGAAAGCAATCCAATTTAAGGATAAACAGTACTTCCCCCCTCCTCCTCCTCCTCACCCTGCTCCCAGTAAATGCATTTGGAGACTGGATTTGCTGACCTGCTACAAATAATTCTGGGGAAACTTATTAGGAAGATGAATTCCTTCTCTTCTTAAAAACATATTATTATTTTTTCAACCATTTGGAGTTAGTCTCAGAATATCCCAGAGATGCACTTTCCCTAGAGATTAATTTGGAAAGGGGGACAGGGAGGAGGGAGCAGGGATACAGTTCCAGGTCCCTTGTTCTGATTTGTATTTTCACCTTTTCACACCTTCAAGCCCTGACACTTCCACTTTTGCTTGGGACTCTCACCTGGTACTTAGCAATCAGTTTACTTTTCCAGAGGGAATGGGCTATGTCATGAATTGACAAACGCAGGTTATGGGTGCTGCCTTTGAAATGAAGAGTCTTGGGTTCTTCTAAGAGTTGCCCTCCCATCTGTCTCTCCAGCTGCAGAACTTCCTAAAAAGAAACAAAGATGGCAAAAAAAAAGAGTTAGCATCAAGGTGCATCATTTATATCAACTCTCATCAAATGAGCAGATTTCATAATGCTACCAGTCCGGGATCAACTAGATCCCAGCTACGTTTGTGAGCAGTCAGCTAGCTTCTGGAGGGAAGAAGCTGAGAGACTGGATCCTATTTCCTTCTCTTCAGAAGTCTTTAACTGCTATCACTGCTACAGAAGAAGAATGCAAAAACAGTGCGCCCATCAAGGTCACCTGACATCATGGACTTTAATTGAATGCAGCAAAGTCTTGAGCATTTCAAACCTATCTACCCAGAGCCATCCCTCAGCAATAGAGCCTTCACACTCCATGTCCCTACAGCTACTCTCTTCTTGACTTTTTTGGAAAAAAAAAACCCATACCAGGGATTTAAACAAAAGTTCACTAATAAATACAATTACTTAAGTAAGTTTAAGTAAATTTAAATTATGTTAAGTAAATTTAAGATTATATCTTAAGGAAAGTATATATTCAATCCAATTTCTAATTATGTGTTTGTGTATACATGCACACATGTAGGAAGGCTATGTGTGTGTGTTGTGTGTGTGTGTAGGAAGACTGATGTTTTTCACTGACTAAAGGAAAAAGCAGATTCGTTATTATATTTTGGCTGATAAAAAACTCCATCTCCATATGTTTGGAGATAATTCACTAAGTTGTACAGGAAGTCAAAGTTTATAATGGTGACCTCGAGGTATTTCAATATTATCAACCATCAAAGACTGATTTAGCTGTGTTTTGATTAGTCTACTTACTAAGGCAAGAGTACCTGATACGTTGCAGAAAGGTTTTAGGCATTCATTCATTCATTTATTCAGATTAATATATAAAACACTATGGCAGGAATTGAAGATGTAAAAATAAACAAGATATGGTCCATGTTCTTAAGATGAAAGGAAAAGTGCATTTTGAGTTAATGCTTAGTTAATAAGGGAGGTAAATTTAAAAGAAAAATGCCTAGCTTCCAGCTTCTTGGTTAACTGAAGTTTCATTTTAGACTAAAACAACATTGGGACACACACTGTATATACTAAGGTTTCTCAAACTTATTGGAAAAGACTAATGAGGCATCTTCAAGAGAATAAAAAAAAAAAAACTGCCCCTGAGTGGGGCCCACACCAGTAGTCCCGCTACTGGGGATGAGGTTAGTGGATCGGCTGTTCTCAGGAATTCTGAGCAGCTGGGCTAAAGCTGATCGTTGATTGCAGTAAGTCTGATACCAAAATGGTGAGCCTCTGGGTGTAGAGTGGAAGGCAGTCCACTAAACTGCTTAGGAAAGGGCAGAAACAGGTCAGGGCAGAAAGAGCAGGTCAAAATTCTTGTGTTGATCAGAAGTAGGATAAGATATCCAGAAGGAGGAAGGAAAGAAGGCAGGAAGGAAGGAAAGAAGGAAAGAAAGAAGGAAGGAAGGAAGGAAGGAAGAAAGGAAGGAAGGAAGGAAGGAAGGAAGGAAGGAAGGAAGGAAGGAAGGAAGGAAGGAAAGAAAGAAGGAAGGAAGGAGGGAAAAGGAAGAAAGGAAAAAGGAAAGAAGGAAAGAGGAAGGGGTAGAGGAAGGAAGGAAAGAAGGAGTTGAGGGAGGAAGGAAGGGAGGAAGGGAAGAAGAAAGGAAGAGACAAAAGGAGGGAGATCACATGGGTAGTAATTGTTACAAGAATGGCTTATGATTGCCATTTGAATATTCTTTTCTCTGTCTTACTATACAATGATGTGATGTGTCTCCTTTAGCCTTTCTTTGCTGTTACCAAAAGCATTGCACTTAGCAAGTAAGATACGGGGAACGGGGGGATGGAAGTGTTTGCAAGCTACTGGTGCTCACACTAAGCAGATAATGTGTTTTCAGTCTCAAGGGAGGATTTCCGTAAGGTGCAACTAGCTCAGCATGACATACCAATTGTAGAGTCTAAACAAGGCTAGAATGTAAGCAATGCTCCAATTCAGAAATATATCAGCCTTAATATTTGTTTAATGAACTCCAATCCATAAGGGTTTAGTCCAATAAAGACTCAGCTAGCAAACTTAATTGATTAGGCATACCACGGCTTCATTTCAAACTGCCTTATAAATGATGAAAAGCAAGAGACGATCCTTTGGTCCAACCAGTATTCTGACTAAAATCTATTACTAAGAAATAAAAATCCAATACTGGCTGGGAAATAGGGGAATGAAAAAGGAGAGCTCTTTTCATTCATGTCTAATGGTAAATGAGAGACGGAAATCCGCTATTTCACAGAGAATGTAAATTCCCTATTGCACAGAGGTGCAGGAAGTATTTGCTTTTAATTACTGGCCATCACTCAGTGATGCTGTTACCTATGGTACTCCATGAAACTCCTGCACTGGTTTCCCCCTCTACACACACAGACATGATAAAAACCTCTGTATTGAAATGGATGGCAAAGCTTACCCTCTTCATGCCTTTGCTTAACGTACTCTACGGGGCCTCAACAAGCTAGATGAGTTAGAACATCCCCCAGTCACAAATACTGATGCAATTCTCACTCACCCGGAAAACGCTGAGCTACACATTTCATCTTGACAGAGGAGGAAGGAAAAGAAAAGCCAGAAATAATTGAAGTTGCTTTTGCTTCGGCAGTGATGTATAATAAGCATATGTTGATCATGTTCATTGTCTAGTTAGCATAAAAGAGAAAGCTGATGTTCCCAATGAACCTGGCACCTGACAAATTCTAAAGCTAAAATGATGTTTGTTTATAAGTCATTAAAAGAAAAGAAACATAATTAGAAATCTTTTAGATTACGGCGGTGCCAATCAATCAGTTTTAGCTTCTTTCCAGTATGGCCTAATTACCCCATCAAGATGTCTAAAGAGCAATCGATAGTAATTATCTGATTACTATAGATCTTCATTATGTCCAAATTATCTCTCTAGGATGTCTAAAAGAAGATGTGTTGTATTCTATGAGATAATTGGATCCAACAGTATATCAAACCTGCATATTCTACAAACAGCAAAGCTCACTAAGGGCTTTGTAGTTTAAGAGTTGTTGGCGTCACCCTAAATTTTCTTGACATGAAAGGCTACCCAAAAACCTAAACGGAATTTCAGAATCCCAGACTTGAAAGCTGAAAGGAACCTCAGCCACCATCTGCTCTAAACTATACAGTGATCATATAGTGATCCCTATACTTGACAAATGGTCATTCACCCTCTGCTTGATGACCACTAACGAGGGGAACCCATCACTTATTTAAGCAGTCCATTTCATTCTTTGATAGCCATGAAAGTAACAAGGACACCTATATGGCACAGTGTGCTGGGACTGGAGTCAGGAAGAATCATTCTCCTAAGTTTAAATCTGGTCTTAGACACTTACTAGTGGGTGACCCTGGGCAAGTCACTACATCCTATTTGCCTCAGTTTCCTTATCTGTTGAGTGGGTTGGAGGAGGAAATGACAAACCAGTCCTGTATCTTTGCCAAGAAAACCCCAAAAGGCGTGATGAAGAGTCAGATATGACTGACAACAAGAAGGGTTACTAAATCTTGTTTTCTTTTTCCCTGACACTGAGCCTAAATTTGCCTCTTTAGAACTTCCCTGGGTTGTTTCTGGTTTTGCCTGCAGAGGCCAAGAGAACAAGCCTGGTTCCTCCTTGTCTTGACAACACATTATTTTTGTTTTAGTATAATCTAGTGCCTCTCATTGAATAATATGATTAAAGAAGATCTTCCCATTATGATTTGTAGGAAGGCACAACTTTTGTTAATGAGGAACTGGTTCTCAAGGGTTGTGATGCCCTCTGGCTCTAAAAATTGTTGAAGTACTCTGAGGTAAGGTTTTGCTTTGGGGTTTAGTTTTGGAAGAAGGTTTGTGAGCCAGATGAGACTCTGGGAAGCCACTAAGCAGCCCCTGGCTTTGAAAACCCAGGTGTTGGTGCTTCCCTCTCTGGTAACTATGTATGTATGCAGTTGCATCTGTTGATCTCTGGTGTATGTATTGCTTATGTCAGACAGTTGGAAGCATGTCTGTTGATTTTGATTTCTCTGTATTTTCTCTGAAGTTCATGGTGCTTTTTCCCCTGAACTAAGTGAATGATACATGTGCTTGATTAAAGTGATTGTTGATCCCTCAAAAGTTGCCTTTCCTTTTAGAAAAGTAGATCTAAGAACCTGTGATAGCAGACTGTCCTGTGTATGTTGGGGTGCTTCTACACTCCTCTATATTCCAGTCCTCCAACTAGCTGGAGACAACTATCATGTCTCCCCTGGGTCTTCCTTTTTTCATGCTAAACATGCCCATTCCCTTTAACTAATCCTCCTGTGTCATAGCCTCAGGGGTCTTCCCCATAACAATTGTCATCCTCTGGATACTTTCCAGCTTTATACAATGTAGAATTTAATGAATCCAAGCCTGAGATAGAGTAAAAGCAGGGATAAAGACAGGGATGGAACCTGTGAATTCTTTGGTGGAGGGAACTCAACACTTTTCTATAACTCTTCTGTCCTGAGAGCTCTTCTCCCTGTATACAACTTCACTTGATGAACTCATCAGCTCCCGTGAATTTAATGACCATTTCCACGCTGATGATTCCCAAATCAACCTATCTTGCCCTAATTTCTCTGCTGACATCTACAATATCACACCTCCAAGTGCCTTTCAGACACCTCAAATTGGATATCCAGTAGACATCTTAAACTCAGGATGTCCAAAGTGGAGCTCATTATCTTTCCCCCTAATACCCTGCCCTTAGCTTTCCTAGATTATTCTAGATGGTGACAACATCTTCCCAGTCCCTTAGGCTTGCAAGCTAGGAGTCATACTGGTTTTCTTACTGTCTCTTGCATCCTATATCCAAGCTATTGCCAAGGGTTGATTTCACTGTTGCAACATCTCTCAAATGTGCTCCCTTTTCTTCTCTGATATTACCTCCACTTTAGTATAGGACTTCATCACTCCATGCCTGGATTGTTGCAATAGCCTGATTGCAGATCTGCCAACTTCAAGTTTTTTCCTACTCCAATCCATCCTTCATTCTGCCTCTAAAGTGACTTTCCTAAAGCACAAATTTGATCATGTCACTCTTCTACTCAATAAACTCCAGTGGCTCCCTATAGCTTCTAGGATCAGATACAAAATGCTGTGTTTGGCATTTAAAAACCTTCATAACCCAGACCCACCCCCTTTCTAGTCCTTTTACATCTGATTCCCCCAAAAGTACTCTTTGATCTAGTGACACTGGTCACCTGGCTCTTCCATGAACAAGAAATGTCATCTCTCAGCTCTGAGCATTTTCTTTGGCTGTTCCCCATATCTGGAATGCTCTCCCTCCTCTGATCTACCTACTTCCTTGAAGTCCCAGCTAAAATCCCTTCTCCTCAACCCCTCTTAATTCTACTGCTTTTCCTCAGTTAATTATTTCCTAGTTATGCTGTAAAAAGCTTGCTTTGTGTATTTTTTTTGCATATTGTCTCTCCTATTAAAGTATAAGCTCCTTGAGGGCAGGGACTGTCTTTTGCCTCTTTCTGTATTCCTAGCACCTGGCATAATGCCTGGCACATAGTAGGCACTTAAAAATGTTTATTGATGTATTAATTCCAAACAGCATGGAGAGGTTAAGTGACTTGCTTAGAGTCATCTGGCGAGTGTGTGTCAGAGATAGAAATGGAACATGGGCCTTCCTGATTCTGAGGCTAGATCTCATGCCATTACATTGCCCAGCTCTTTTGCATAAGTTTTAAATTAAGGAATCAACCAGTATTTGTTAAGTTCCTATTATATATGAAGCACCAGGCCAGGAGCTGGGGATACAAATGAAAGTAAGACAATCTTGGCTCTCCTGGAGAGTATATACTATTGGAGAGGGAGGAGTTATAATTTGTTTTAAGATAAACACAGAAAGGATGTGTACAAAGTAAATATAGTGATTTTGGAGGGAGAACAAATTACTAGAAGGATGAGCTAAGGTCTGTTGAAGAAACTGGTCCTTGAGGTGAGCTTGGAAGGGAGCTAAGAGTTCCAAGGGATAAGAAGGGAGAATATCCCAGGCATGGAGAAGAGCTTGGGCAAAAGTATATATCAGGATATGGAACCTTATATATAAGAACAACCAACTGGTCAGTTTGGATGAAATATAGTTTGCATAACAGGGAGCAATCTGGAATCAACCTAGAAAGATATATCAGAGTACGCTTATGAACGTTTTTGAGTGTTAAACCAATAGTTTGTATCATTATACAGGAAATGAGTAGACATTGAAGCTTCCTGGGCAGAGAAGTAACAGGGGCCAACTTATGCTTTAGAAAAGTCCATTTGGCCAATATATGGAAGGGTCAGAGCAGGAGAAACTGATGACTGGGGAAATCAATTGAGGGATTTCTCCAGGAGCCCAGGAGAGCACAATGAGGTGCTGAACAGGATGATTGTAATGTGAATGACGAGAAGGAACGGGTGTGTGAGGTGTTATGAAGATAAAATTGAGAAGACTTAGGAAAGTGATTGGATTGGTGGGGGGTTATGGGGGAGCATGAAGAATAAACCATGATCCCAGGATTACATCCCCAGGTGACTGGAGGTGTTGGGGCAAGTTTAGGAAGAAAGGTAATGCTTTCTGATTTGATCATGTTGACTTGTTGAATCTGAGTTATCTATGATGTGCTCAGGTGGAGAAATCTGGTAAGTAGGATTGTGGGACTAGAGAACCAGAAGCCTTGTTTTTCTTCTTTAATTAAATGCTTAATTTTAGCAGGAATAAAACTTTAGCTAGACAGCACAGAGAATGTCATATCAGAAGACCTGGGTTCGGATGTCTGTCACCTACTACTCTGTGTGGCCTTAACTATTTGGGGCCTCAGTCTCCTCCTTGATAACATGAAAGGGTTAAACTATCAGATTTCTAAGGTCCTTTCTAGACCTAAATCTATAATTCCATGAAAGAAGAGAAGGGGGAGAAATAGCAATTCCCTTGAAATCATTTTTGTCTTTTTTATTTTATGTTAAAATAATTTATATGACAAATACATAAAGACACGGAAAACAATGTTGACATGGAAAGTGGAATGAAACCAAATCATGTTTTCGGAAAGAAACATAGCTTTCTTTTTAATGAGGTTATCCTTACTACCTATAAAATTATGCTCCCCTTTGGATCTCCTTAGCTTTCTGTTAGGCATTTCAAATAGCTTCTCTCATTCCAAGATTAAAACTTCCTCTCTTGCAGGAGGGAGGGGTTTATTTCTAGTCTCTATAGGGCTGTCCCTACCTCTCCAACTTTGCCCATGGACATATTCTTTTCTCAAGAGCCTGTTATCTTGGACAATACAATGAGGTCTCCAACCCGTCTCTCCCCATGACAGCAAAGATGTGCGAGAACAGAAGGACCCAATAGAGAACAGTGCAAAGAGCAGAATATTTGCAGCCAGCACCTCTATGTTGGACAGAGATCAGTACAAGCCTGTGAGATCTGTTTCATCCACAGCAGGTGATGGATGCCTGCTGAGTGAGCCACCAAAGCTAATACTGAATGAGTGTATATTGACTTGGGGAGAAATAGCAGACTGCTCAAATTTACAGATAGAAAGAAGAAATTCAGCTGCTGGATTTTACAGAAACCAGCTCATCTGAGAGATGATGGAAGCCACAACCTATAATATTTAGAGTATTATAAAATTTGGACACTTTTCAAGGCTGTACATTTGAAGCGATACGTTATAATTTGTAAACATAACTGCCTCTTAGGATATTTGAGGATAAATACTTTCTGTGTTAGAAAGGGAGAAATGGAGTAGAACAGCAAAATAATATCTATTGATTGCCTACTCTGTGCCAGGCACTCAGTGTGCAAGGTCCCAGGTATGCAAAGCCAAAAGACAAACAAACAAAAAAACTCTGCCCCTGTCCTTGGGGATCTTACCTTCTACTTGGAGAGGAAGAGATTCACCACATACACAAATAAGTTGCTGAGACCCTTTTCATAGAGGATCATAGTTCTAGAGCTGGATAAGGCCATTGAGTCTAACACCTGAATTTTACAGTAAGGAAGCTGACACCTACAGAGGTGATGTGACTTGCCTGAAGACATACAGCCACATGCTTCATAGGTGGAATGATCCCAGCTCATCTGCCTGGAGAAGGGGCTAACAACTGCTGGCATCAGGAAAGGGTCCACACAAAAGGCAACCCCATAGTTGAGCCTTCAAGGACTGTCAGAGGCACAGATGAGAATTAAAGGCAGTCTAATCATCAAGGCCAGCCTGTGCCGGAGATGGCATGGCAAATTGCTAAAACAGAAGCATGTGACGTATGAGATATGGCTAGAAAATGTGGGATAAGCTAGATTGGGGATAAAGCTTGCTGGGGAGTTTGTATTTGATCTTAGATATGACAGAGAGCCATTGGAACCTCTTGAGCAAGAGAATGATCTGTGCTTTGGGAACATTGTTTTGGCAGCTTTGTGGAGAGTAGATTTGGAGAAGAAAAAGCCTAGGAGTAGAAAGATGAATTAGGAAGCCATTGTCTAGAAAATGGTATGAACTAGCCTTGTGAGTGGAAAGGAGAGAAATATGAAATGTTGTAGGGGTAGAATAGATACTGCTTGGACACTGATTCGATGGAAAGGGGTTTGAGGAAGAAGAGAGTTGGTAAAGGGGATAGAGAACTGAACCTAGAGGCAGAAACATTTGAGTTTAAATCCAGCTTCAGGCATTTGGCTATGTGATCCTGGGCAAGTCATTTAACCTTTGCCTGCTTTTGTTTTCTCCCCTGTAAAATAATAGCAGCTACTTTCAAAGGTTGTTTTTAAGATCACACGTGAAGTGATATTTGTAAAGCACTTTGGAAACCTCAAAGTACTATAGAAATGCTACAATAATAATAAATTATTATCAGGGGCAGCATAAAAATTCAATTACCAGTATTTTTCTAAGCTTGGGATTTATGTTTGCTAATTTCTAGCTAATAAGAGTAGGCAGTTTTTCCTAAATCAGTCACTTAAAAAGATGTAACTGAACACCCGGGGTAAATAGAGCAGCGGGTCAGATACTTCGGATAAATATTTGCCAACAAATGCATCACTTGTCCTGGTGATGCTAATGGGCTTATGGCACTGGGGTTCAGGGCTTCTGAGGACTACGGGTTCCCGGGATAAAATTCTATCCTCCATGAACTAAGCCCCTGTTCCCATGTGCTCAATGCCTCCTTTTATTCTCTCTGCTTGACATCAGTATTTCCACCTAGATTCTGCTGTTCCAAGGCAATACACAAACCCCTTAGTTCTTCAAGTGTAATGATTTCATTTGCAAATTATCTTTCGCTTAAAAACCAACTCCAGTTTCTTTTTGTTATCTGTTAGCAAAGACAAGCTGAAAGGAGGTTTAAGTCAGTGCTCTGGATTCCCCTTTCCCTGCTCTTCCTATCCTGTCCTATATTTACCAACCTCAAGCTGCCCCCATACCCAGAGAGCTTTGGGCAGTCTCAGGTGAGGGACAGCCCTGGTATCTGCACTTGTGACAGGACAGTCACATCAGAAAGACGAAAGAAAACCATGGCTAAGCAAATGAAATATGGGCTAACTTTCCACTACTCTTTTTCTAGACATGGAATAAATGTGATTTAGCACTCTTTCTGATTAAGATGCTGAATCATTTACTTGAATATGGAGACTAACCAGTGGAGATATGTTCCTTACCTTCCAGGGCTTGCACTGAACACCTCAACTAGGCTTGCATATATGGAAAGGCTTATTATCAGTAAACTGGTCAATAGGTGCTTAACTTTTTGGTCATAACAAACCATGACAAATAAAAGGCAAAAGATCATGCTCATCGCCCTGACATTCAATAGATTTGGACAAAATGGGGTAGAGGTGCTAAGAGGGACCCATTCACTTAGAAACCCAAGGTCAACATGTAATAACAAAAGAAACCAGCCAAAAAAAGATTATATTTGTATAGGAATTTAAGGTTTACAAAGCACCTTCTCATCATGAACTTGTAAAGTATGTAGCACAAATAGTATTAAAGCCCCTATCTTATAGATAAGGAAACCTAGGGATAGAAAACTGAAGTGCTTTCTAAGTGTGGTTTTTAACCCAGATCTCTCCAGGCCAAATCTGGTACATTTTCCATGAAGTCATGCTACAGAGACACAGTACACGGATACTTTCACCATTTTATAATCTCAGAAGACCTTCTGTTTGTGCAGGGCAGTGTTTTTCTTTGATGTTATTACAGCCCCTTTCAGAGGTCACAGACTCTGCCCTATTTCTGTGCATCCTTGAGTCCTTCATGGCATGCTATGTTCTTTGGGATGATAGTATGGAAGGAGAAACTGTGGCTGTCACAGCTATGACTATATACATTTCCCACAAGCAAAGGCCAAAGAAAAAAGCATCTGTTTGCTTCTTTTCTGTGCCAGTTCTTCAGATTCTGCCGCCACTCTCCTCTGCTTTCCATGTGCTGTCTGTCTCCCTGGCCTCCAGGCCTGCAAGCTGCACTGCCTGGCACTCAGTCCTCCCCACCGTTAGTCTGTTTTCAGCCCACCTGCCTGTTTCCTGACTTCTGGCTCAGGCCTTTGCCAGGAAAACCTCTTTTATTATGCATGCTGGGGCGTTCTCCGTCCTCCCGTGTGAGTCTGTCCCACTTCATTCCTAAGAAGTCCAAGGCTCCACTCTTGTGACCATTTGCAAATATTTTCCACTCAAGTCACTTCGTTTCTAGGGCTCAGCCTGCCACTCCCACAGCTGCTGCCACTGCCACATAATATAACTCTGAACCATCTCTTTTCCTATTCACACGGACAGGAAAATCTGTGTCACTTTCTAAAGGAAATGCCAAAGGATGATGCTTAGGGAAATGGCCATGCCACATATCTGCTCACTCTCTCCTGCTCAGCTCACTCCTGAGGAAAAGGAAGACTTTGAGCCTTCTCCAGTTAGGAATTTCAGTTTTTCTCTTTTTTCCCCCTTCTATTCATCGAGGTAACTGGCATTCCTTTTAACCCTTCAGGGTCTTCATTTTAAAATTTCTACTTTGTCCATTAAGTGTCTCAATAAGCATTTACTAAGTGCTTACCATGTTCCAAGTCCTGAGATAGGTGTTAGGGTGTAAAGATAAAGAAAGGTGAATGTCAGTTCCTGCCCTCAAGGAGCTCATAGTGTAAGGGGGGATACAGCATGCAAACAACTATATACCAACAAGATGTAGATTGGATCAGTAGAGATAGTCAATAGAGGAATTGGGGGATCAGGAAAAGCCAGATTTTCGCCTCGGCAACTAGTTCCTCCCCTCTCTAACACCCCCTCCCACATCACTTTCTGCTCTCATCTATACATTGAGGTCAATTCAATTAAATAATTAGAAATGTTATACAGTGGAAATAGTACTGCATTTGTGCTATGGAGACAGGGGTTTGAATCCAGTGGGTGAACCAGAGAGACACTTAGCTTTGCTGTACATCTTTTTCCTCACCTGTAAAACTGGTCCTTTAATATGTACACTACATCCCTCACAGGTGTATTTGGAGAATCAATCAACCAATATCTATAAAATATCTAATTGAAAAGTACTATACAAATTACTGCTGCTGTTAGTATAGTCATTAATAGTTATTAATTAAATTAATATAAATGCTACTATTTTCTACTCATATTGTTCAAAAGAATTCTTATAGAAATGGTCTGGGACAAGTCACTATCTTGATATTATTCTGTTATAGTTTACAGGCTTTCACAGATGGACTGGAAAAAACCCCTGCATTTTATAGTTGAAAAAAAATTGGGATGTAAATTTAACCACTGTGAGCTTTGATGCTGTAGCAGCAGACAAGGTGATAGGAGACATGTAGCTTATTCTGGTCTCACATGTGATTTTGATTCTGACTTTAATTTCTTTGCCTTGATCTCTATAATTTTAAAGTTTTTCATTCCCCATTACTTGGATTTTCTGAGTATTTTTGGTTTACTCACATCAATCAAAAATGCTGTTTTTTACTTTTTATTAATCAATGTGATATGTGTAGTTGTGGGCAATGTTAACTTTTATTATTGGAGTTCTCAATAATATTTTTATGTCTATATTTGTAGGATGGAAATGAATTGTCAGTCCATGAAAGATAGTGAGTTTATGAAGTAATTCTAATTTCTTGAGGCACACAAGATTTGGACACTGTGCAGGGACATGTTTAAATATTTTGTACATTTTCCTAGCATAATCTGCATTGACCACTAACTGTGGGCTCCTTAATAATAATGCACCTATAGTTTTGGTGTATTGCCACCACAGATCTTTGTTTTCATATAGAGCCATTTATCCAACTTCTCTTTGTTGACCTATCGATGGCTGAGTTCAGGTAGATGTCTCCAGTGGAGGCTTTTTTGATTCCATTCTTATATCTTAGATGTTTCAGAACTTCATCAAAAGATAAATTTGTCTGGATTATGGTTTGATTAGAGGGCAGCTAGGTGATGCAGTGGATAGAGCACCAGTGCAGGAGTCAGGAGGACCTGAATTAAAATCTCACTTCAGACACTGGACACTCACTAGCTGTGTGACCTTGGGCAAGTCACTTAACCTCAATTGCCTCATCCTGGGTCATCTCCAGTCATCCTGAGGAATATCTGGTCACTGGATTCAGATGGCTCTGGAGGAGAAGTGAGGCTGGTGACCTGCACAGCCCTCCCTCCCTCAAAACAAAGTCAAGTGCAAGTCATGTCATCATGTCTCTGATGGCATGGTCTTCTTTGGCAACGAAGGACAAACACACATGGTTTGATTAAATTCAGCTATTGTAAACTTGGAGTATTCTCATTATTTCAAAAGGACTTCTGTGACTTTTTGACCAATTGATAATGTGCTCTAAAATTGTCTATTAAGCTTTTTGTTGAGATAATTTTAATCTTTCTGTAGCTTCCTCTGTTGAGCCCTAGATAACTACTACTACTACTACTACTACTACTACTACTACTACTACTACTACTACTACTACTACTATTACTTCTACTAATGTTGTTTGCTTCCTTAGTCTAGAACTCCACCATTATCATGCCCCTAGGAAATCTTTTCACCAGTAAACTCATCATCCTGTGAGACTGTATCAGCTTTGGTACTCATACTTTCCTCTGACTGGAAGTCTGGAGGGCAGAGCAAATGACTCCTTCCAAAGTTTCCACTTAAAGACCACCAACCTCTCCCCCAATTCCACCTCAGACCAGCCAGATCTTCTATCCCACCGGGTTGCACTTTCTGGGTTGGGACTCCCTCCCTCCATCATATGCCCTGACCAAGTACTTTCTTCCCCAGCCTCTCTTCTCTTCCTTTCAGTTTCCTTTTGTGTTGTCTTCATCCATTAGATTATAAACTCCTTGAGTACAGGGACTGTCTTTCCTTTTCTTATTTATAGCCCCGTGCTTGGTCCCTAGAAGGCACTTAATCAATGTTTATTGACTGACTTGTTATTGTCATTAAGCGCAGAACACTCTCTCAGGGCCTGGAGAGAAGAAAAGATAAACAGTCCACAGTCCCAGACCTCCTGGAAATATCAATGAATGAATTTCTAAATGTAAGGTAGCACAGGGGATCAGCCTCATAAGGAGAAAATAGAACTACTGGAATTTGATGATTACCCCCAAAACATCTGTCCTACCAGTCTGCTATACTACTTGAAAGTTTCCCCTTTTAGATACTTTCCTTTGAATTTTATGATCATAGATTTAGAGCTGACAGAGACTTCAGTAGTCATCTATTCTAAATTCCAATTTTTTTGTAACGAAAGTCTAGAGAGGTTAAGGATCTGAATCCAAAGCCGCATCATTTGGCTGCATATGTAGTCACTGTCTACAGGGCATCTAAAACACTGCAGTTAACATGCAAATGTCTTACCCAGGGAGAAGAAACTTCTTCCTTCTTATTAAGAAGGAAGGATGAGGGAGAGGTGAGACAGAGGGTAGACCAGTTTAGTGGTATTTAGTGGGAGAGGCATGAAAACAAGGGAGACAGGCTCTTTTCATGCTGGGAAAGTGCATTAATGCTGAGTAGCCAGGAGAAGGTAGGTAAAAGGGCACTGGGGGTGGGGGGGAAGTTCTGTGGAATGGGGCTGAGCAAGGCCCCTATCCTTCCTTTAAAGCTTTGTGCATGATTGCTTCAGAAGAGGCTCCGTGCCCATGAACAGCAGTCAAAGGTAAGCACTCGTTCAGGTCTCCCTTCTGATTACTCCGTTTCTCTCACCTTTTTCCATGTGATTTGCATGTTCTACACAGACCCATTATACTAGCGGCATCTGGGCATATGGAACTGCTGTTAATCCAAGTAAAACAATTTATCTTTCACCCTTTTCCCTCCTCCCCTTGGTAAATAAATACAACCAGATTGGCTCACCACCTTGTATTTTGTTTACATCATATGTGTATTTCTTGCAGACTTAATGAACAATCTATTGGGCATCTTGGTATTTTCTTTGAGCAAATTGTCCCATGGAGGCCTAGAACCTTATAGGGTTTAAAATAAACTTGTCTATAATGAAGAAGAAGGCTGATGTAAATTATATTCTTTGGATAGTGGCAAAAGACTCATTATCATATAGGCATTTTCTTCCTCCCCAGGTGCCCTTCAACACCCAATAAAACTGTTCTTGTCTGAGTTAGACTGCACTGCCAATTTGCCAAGTATTTGCTTGTTAAATACTTCAAGGATTTACTTATTCATTTATTTCTGCTGGGCTTTGAGTCTCAGAAAATAAAGACAGAATGAACATGCAAATGACATTACTGTAATGACCGGCGGAGGGCAAAGGGAAAGGCTTGGGTTCTGGACTACCAAACCTAGTCTTTTAAGTAGGTTGTAACCTTTTCATTTAACTAAGGAATGCCTCCAAAGTATTTTCAAGATTCTCAGCCTGTTTACCATGTTAGCTGAAGTTAACCTGAACTGGGTTCTCACTGGAAATTAAAACACTCCCCCCTCAACCAACACACAGAACAAAACTCTCCTGAAAGGTGTTTAAATGAAGGCAGTTATCTCTCATCAGTCTTGCCTTGTATTCTGGCAGACACAGTAGGTATTCTAATTCAGCATCAATATCCCAAAATTGCTGAAGGCAGCTTTGAAGTTTCAGGTGACATTTTTTTTTGCTCTTTCGGCTAACGTAACTAAAGAAAAATGCCATAAAAGCTTTCTGGACCTAAAAAGGAAAGTGGGTAGATGAGGAAAGATGTCACTGGAGTTCAAGTTTGACTGATGCTCAAGCCTCTCATTATTTTTTGTTGCCTTTCAGACCACATAATTACTGTGTGAAAAAATGATAATGATGATCCTTAATACCCTCAGTTCTAAAAAAAAATTATAATCCCTTTTTTCACCAGCTTTCGATAAATGTATAAATGTGACCCTCAGAAAGTAAGCTTTCCACTAGTCTTCTTAGTTTAATGCTTCTCTGAATTTCTGATAAATGCAGGGAGCACTCCAGTCCTCTAAAAACAAATGTAATCAACTCTACCATCCTAGGAGATGTTCTACTGAGCAACATTTGAGATGATGAAGAAAATGAAATTTGTTAATACCCGAGAAGGTCAATGCACTGCAGAGCATACATGCCCACAGGTTGCAGGGATAGTTTCTGAATGAAGTGAAGCAGTTCCTTCTTTTATATTCTCAACACAAATAACACTCTTAAAAAATGGGCAGGGTAGCTCATCAGTTACACCTTTGAACTCTGCCTGGAGAATAGGATGGATCTTTATAGGAGCTGTGCACCCTTAGAGTGAATATTTTAATAATGTGGAGTACCTCTATTGCAAAATTGATAGGGAACATGGGTCATATTTTAGATGTTTCCTACACATTTTAAACGTTCACACAAGACAGTTCAATGAAAGGGCACTATGCCTCTCCAGTATATATTTCAAAACCTAATTTTGATTATTTTATTTTAATTTGTGGAAGATAAATGCAAATTGCCAGCCCTGAGAAAGGCAGATGAACAGGTTTAATAAAGAAAAATAAGAAGAAGCAGTGAAAATAACCCAAGCTGTTTCTATCATGATCAACGGTTTACAAAGAGACATTTATAGATTCTCTGCCTCTGGGGAGCTAGCACTTAGCATTAAAAATACATGAATAACAAATGAGACTTCCTTGCACCTTCTGGCCACAATAATGCAAAAATACCAAGGTTCTTGTTATGCTATAGGTAAGTATGATAACCAATGTTCTAGAGAAACAATTAGCCTAATATTTTGGAAGGAACAATCAGATCAGTTTCATTTATTCTGCAAAATAGCAGCTTATTGTCAAGTACTTTCGTCCTTTCTCTCACATCTCCCATAAATACAATGAAAAGGAAAATTAAAATAAGAAACACACAAGAAGAAAAAACACATGTATATGTACACATATGTGTACATATGCATGTATATATGTGAACATACATATATACATACACATGTATGTATGTGTATATACTGTATATCTATATGGAGACAGAGAGGAGAAGGGGAAGAAATGGGGGAAGAGGTGTAGGGGGAGGGAGGGAGAGAGAGAGAGAGAGAGAGAGAGAGAGAGAGAGAGAGAGAGAGAACACAATTATGCCAATCTCGGTTAAGGAAAGGGTACATTTGAGATAAACACAGAAGAAAATTTACTACCATCAACATGTCATTTCAATTTCTACTACGTATTTTTTGAAATTCAAGGAAAATAAATGGAACCCGCTGGGAGAATTAGGCATAAAGCCTACAGCTCCTCTACACACATACATGCCCTCTGACCAGTCTGTACATGAGAGTTTCATGCTTTTGTGGAATATCTAATTTAAAACACATATATTGCTGATTTTTTTGTTGTAACTCCATGACTTCTCCCCTTAGAATAAAAGTAATAAGGTTAAAGAAACTGACACAAAATAATGTCGTTGATGTCATATGCAATAATCTGTACCCAAAGTCTCTCACCTTTATACTCAGAGGGGAAGAGTATTCCCACATGAGTTCTTTGACACCACAAGTAGATATCAAAAATAATCTGATTATTAGTCACCAATCAATCAAAGTGCATTCAAGTACCTATGATGTTGTTTTCATTTACATTAGAATGACCATGGTTGATATTTTTTCATTGGTACTGCTTTCTTCACTTTGCATTTGTTGATATACATTTTCCCACATTTCTCTCAATTCTTCTTATCATATGGCAGGATAATATTCTATCTATAGCATTCATAGAGTTCAATTATTTTTCAGCTACTCCTCAACTCATGAAGACTCATCATGTTTCAAGTATTTGCCACCAGAAAAAAGTGCTGTTCTGAATATTTTGGTACTTTCTATCATTGACACTCTTGTAGGGAGTACTTATTCAGTAGTGGTAATGCTAGGTCAAAGTCACTTTTGTCACCTATTTCCAAATTGCTCCCTGGAATGGTTAAACCACTTCACAGCTCCACCAGCAGTGACTTAGTCTGCCTGATCCCCAATGGGAATAAATTCTCCCTTTTTTGGATTTGCCAATTTAGTCGATGAAAAGGGAAACCCCAGTTATCTTAATATACATTGCTATTCTTATTAGGAACTTGGAGCATTTTTTCATATAATTATTGATTGTAATTGTTCTTTAAACATTTAATTTTTAGACAGCATTTGGATTAGCTATACATACACATTCCTATAGGCATGGCAAGAAACCCAATCTTCTTATTCCCAGCCATCAAGGTCCGTTACCTGACCTCAACCTATCTTTCATCTTTACTTCAGGCTACTCATACTTTGTCTGCTCCAGAGAAACTGGACCACCCTCAGTACTCCTGTCTTCATGTCTGATTTTATACCATTTTCCATGTTCTCATGTTAGGAATATGCTCCTCCCACACTCTTTTTATTTTAATTAAATTCATATGATAAAACATTTATTAATAGTTCACTATGTGCAAGATGAAGAGACAACATGACTTTGTGGATAGAGAACCAGCTATGGAGTAAAAAAAAAAAAAAAGACCTGGATTCAAGTCTTCCCTTTGCCACAAACTGGCTTTTTGATTCTATCCAAACCAATTAGTCTTTGAGTTCCCAAGGCAACCCACCATGGTTATATATTGCACAGCAAATGCCAATATGCATTTAGCTGAGAATTTCTTACAGAAATGAAATCATGGACCCAAACTAATGATCATTACTAACAGTAACAATTAATATACTATGCTTATTAATGAGGATAAAAAATGAAAAAAGAAATTCTAGCCTGTCCCTTCTAGGAGCCCACAACTTAGTAGGAAAATGTGGAATACAACAAGTATAGGAGTATATTGCATAGCAATCCACCATGGCCTCTCTCCTGAGTTTCAGTCCCAAATGACTTGCTGGAGATTTCTAAATGGGTTTTCCAAAGGAGCGTCACACTCAAACATGTCCAAAATGGAACTCATTCTCTTCTTTGACCCTCCCCCCCAAACCCTCCATTCCATCTAATTGATTTATTTCTGTTAAGTGCTCTACTATACTTCCAGTTATCCAGATTCCCAGTCTTGGTAATATCCTAGGCTTTTTGGTCACTTACCAAAAATAGCTTTAATAATAATAGCTAGCACTTAAATAGTGCTTAAAACTGTGCAAAGTACTTTACATTTATTAACTCATGGGAGCTGGGTGTTACTATTATCATCACCATTTTACAGATGAAGAAACTGAAGCACAGAGAGGTTAGTGACTTGCCCAGTGTAATCCAGCTAGGGGGTGTCTGAAGCAGGATTTGAACTCCTGACTCCAAGTCTACCACTCACTGTGCATTTAGATATCTCTATATCCAATCGGTTGCCATACCTTATCAATTTTATCTCCATGCACCCCCACCCCCCCCCATATCCAACCCCTTCTCTCTACTCATACTAAAACCAACTTAGTTCAGGGTTAGGCCAGATAACTTCTTGCCTAGATTTTTATATTAATCTTCTCATTTGTCTCACTGCATTCCGTCTCTTCCCTCACCAACCACACATCGATAGGCACTAAACTGGGATTTCTAAAGTAGGAATGTGGCCTTCTCATTTCCTTTTTTTTAAAGAAACTTTAGTGTTTCCCCATTATCTTTAGTACAAAATAACAATTTGCTTTTTGTCACTTAAATACCTTCATAATCTGGAGCCAGCTAACTTTCCAATGCTAACCGCATCAATCTCATTTTCACCCAATCAGCCTACCTACTGTTTGTGTGCACATGACATTCCATCTCCTATCTCAGTGCCTTTGCATGTGGCATATATTGGAATGCATTCTTGCTCTACTTACATTTGATAAAAACCTTTACCTCCTTCAAAGCTCGGTTTCTATGACACTTCCTTACCAGGCCTAAGCAGATACACTATTTATCTCCATCCTCCCCAAAAAAAGAATTTTGTACAAATTTCGATTTTCCTTATCTGTACATTTTGTATACCCCATTCTCTAACCCAAGAGAAATGGACTAAAGGAAAAGGATATTTTGTTCTTTTTTCTTATGTTCCCAGTACTGAGCACAATATCTGACACATAGTAGGTGCTTAATATATGTTTGTTAGATGGATGAATGAATGAAGGGGTCAAAGAAAATCTCCAAGCAAAGACTCTCCAAGAAAATTTCAGGAGGGAGAAGAAACCCTGTATGCTAGAAAAAGCATTGGCGTTGGAATCAAAGATCTGTGTTTGAATCCAGTTTTTTCCATTGACTACCAATCAGATGTTAGGTAAAGTCAGGCAAGCACTCTGAACCTCTGTTTTTTCCTCTGTAGAGGAGCCTCTATATGAAGCAGCTGGACTCATTGGCCTCTAGGGTCCCTTCTTCCTTGAAAGCCAATCAACATTTTCACCTGAGGGCAACAAAGAAGGCTTCCTTACAGAAATGACACCGATGCTTGAACCATGAAGTGAGGTAAGAATTTCATTTAACAGAGGAAAGGAAGGAGTAGATTCCAGGCATGGGAGATGGCCTGTGAAAATTCAGAAGCATATGGAACTTGAGGAATAGGTAATATAATTGGATGAATGGGAATACTGTGAAATCAGGTAGGTTGTTGCCAGATTGGAGAAGATTTTAGAGGTTAGATTAAGGAGTTTGCATTTTATTTTATAAGTAATAGGGAGCCATGGAAGATTTTGAGCAGCGGAGTGACATAGTCAGCCCTTTCCATTTGGATGATCATATTGGCAACCATGTGAAGGAGATACTGCAGAGGGGAGACACTTGAAGAAAGGAAGCCAGAAGACCAGTTAAGATGCTGTTTTCGTAATCTAATGAAAAGTGATGAAGGAGTGAGTAGCAAAGGAGGAGAATGAGAAAATGGAGATAAAATCAATGGAACATAACAACTGATTACATGTGAGGGGCAAACAGTAGTGTGTGAGGGAAGAGTCAAAGAGTCCTCCAAAATATGAAGAATAAATGACCATATTAGGCAAGTCAGTTAACCTGTCAACTTCATGTTATGTAGAATTGGGATAATATCTGTAACATTTACCTTCCAGAGATGTCATCAGGAGAAAGTGAGGTTATTCATGTCAAGCATTCTGAAGACTTCCTAGCACCATATAAATGCCAGTTATTACTACCATGAACTGACATAGTGGGGCTGGGAGAAGGGTCAAGAGAAGATGATGACTTCCATTCTGGACACACCAAGTTTGAGATGCTGGTAGAATGTGCCCAAGTTGTCAACAGCCCAGACATATGGGACTGGAGGATCTCAGGGAAGAGATTAGAGCTGGAAATAGAGTTCTGGGCATCATCTACATAGAGACGAGATGGATGAATTCATGGGAGCAAATAATATTACTAAGTGAGAGGGAAAACAAAATGGGTTGAGAACAGCATTTTGTTTATTGAATTGAATCGAACTGAATTGACTGCTTCATTTAAGGCACAGAAGACAAACATTGATTTAGCAAAGAATATTCAGACAGATAGAAGATGAAGCAGGGGGAGTGGCTCCATCAAAACCAGGGGAAGAGAGGGTATTCAAGAAGAGGGGGCACAGAGGGCTAAATGTTGTAGAAAGCTTACAAATAAATAAAACAAAGAAAAAGTTGTTGTGCATAGTACAATCTAAGTGTGTACTCGTAAAGGAAACCCTCCCTGATGCACACTGATTCTATTTGTCCTTCAGTTTTCTTATAGCATCTCTCCTTATGGCACTCCTGAAATGCCCACAATATGCCAGACCTGGTGCTGGGTGGCTGCTGGGGTTACAAAGGCACACAAATGAAACAATCCTTAACTGCAAAGAGTTTATATTCTAATAAGAATGCCGACTTCCTTTTTTGTTTTAATAATTACTTTCTCTCAAGAACTTTGGAGTCTGAATGCAAATGGAAGCATACTATTTGCTCTTCTTTTCTTTAGTTGTTTCATTTTGTTTCTTCTTTTCCCATTAGTGAAAATTCTTCTTTACATCATGACTCATGTGAAAATATGTTTAATATGAATGTATAAGTAGAGCCTATATCAAATTGCACAGCATCTTGGGGAGGGAGGAGAGGGAAGAAGAGAAAATCTGAAACTCAAATTCTTATGGAAGTGAATGTTGAAAACTTAAAATACACAAATTAATTTAATAATTACTTTCTCTCCGGTGTAGTAATTATTTATGTCCATCTATTTTATCTTTATATTTTGCAGTAGTTTTCTTGGTATCCCCAATATCTATCACAGTACCTATATTTCAATTAAATGGAGTAGAATGGATTGAAAAAAAAAACAAAATAATTGAAATGGAAGTGATTACTTACCTTAAGCGCATCCTGTGTGTCATCTAGACAGTAGACTCGCATGCTGTATTCCAAAGATGAGCAAGAGAGTGGGCCAAAGATGGCAAGTTTTAGACGCTTTGCTGCTGCTTTGGTGGTGGATTGCCCAACCAAGGCATATGTGCTCAGTGTCTCTGTGAGAATGTGGCAAGCTTCTAGGTCCAACTGAATGTAGCATGGGGTGGTGAAATTTTCCTCTCCAACCACTACCACATCCTGAGGGAGAATGAGAAAGCAAGCACAGTTGAGGAAAATACTGCAAACTCAAGGTGTAGTAATGACCAGAGCAGCTAGAAAGTCTGTATTCTAGTTTTCCTTTGGCTATGGGAATGAGAGAAAAGCTGCAATACACACACACATAGTGTCCAGAACTCCATATTGCCCTTTGGATACCTGGAACTGACCTCTTTGTGTTGGAAAGATAAATATAAAATGAGACCATCCTGGATCCCAAGAAATTTAGGGTAGAAAATACATACAGATGAGTAGTGTCCAGAAAAGTGAGTTTTATTGTGGGCTGGGGGGACATTACCTGACAGATTACAAAGCACTTGAGCTAGGCAAGCCCAGGTTTCCTGAAGGCTGGATGGATGAGGTACAAAGTCTGGCCTGAGGCCAGTTAGAGTGTTAGGGGAGTTTTTACTCATTCACTCACTAATCAATCAGAATTGTTCAGTATAGGCTATGGCACATAAATAGTGTTGCGTGTGTATATGTGTATATTCGTATTTATACAATAATACATACATGTATGTATATAAATATATATTATATATAATTATATTATATGATAATTATATATTATATATATACATATGTGTATAAAATTTTTAAAAATCTGACAAAATAGTAAGTTAATTATTTCCATCATGATTGATTTTTGAACCAATTTTCTAGTTCTTGAGTCATTTTTAAAGTTTCTTGTTTCTTCATGAGAAATACTATTAGTATATATTAGTATATATATATATTATATGTATAAATATATATAGTGTTGTGAATTGAAGAGATTTTTGCAACAGCAAGGATTTTGAAAAATAGCAGATATTGTCAAATACTTCTTTTTGTCTGACTTTTTGCCTACATACACACACACATGCACGCACGCACACACACACATACACACACACACACACACACACAGCATCCAAAACTCCATATTGCCCTTCCCAAATAATCCTGCCAACAGGACTGTAGGGGAAATGGTATATGTCAAAACTGCATGCTTTTAAACCACCTTCCATATGCTCAGAGGGATAAAGGTTCTCAATTAATTCCCCATCTGACACTTCAGACTCTGCACGTGGTGCGAGGCCTTTCAAATTACCTGGAGAAAAATGGAAATAAATGGGGAACATGTATTGTAAAAGCAGCTGGGAGTAGGACCAGGCTCTGCAAATTCAGTTTTAATCTCAGCTGCCTTAAGCTGCATAGCAGATGATCTGTATGAAGCTTGGAGGCTAAGAACTAGGATCCATTAGGTTTTCTTTTAAAAATTTCTTTTATTATAAACAAGTTCAGGCTCCATGACTGGAGAGAGGCACAGAAGCATCAGCTATCTCAGATTGCTATCTGCTGGTTGCGCCATGAACATTTGTGTGGCTTTTGGCAAGGGTTATCTGCTGATGGCAATAGAACCATCTGTCGGGGAGCTGTTCCAAAAGAGAGAGGAGTTCGTTTATTTATTTATTTCTTCATTTAGATATTTATAATTTATATCACACACATTTCCAAAAAGGATTCGAAAGTTCTTAGTAGGTATCACAGAGCTTGGTGTATTATGAAGGTAATGAAAAGAAAATTATTTGTTGCTGTTTTTTCCCCCACAACAGTTCTATGACCCTTGAGTTTTTATCTACAACACATTTGATAGCATATCTTTATTCTAAAGATTTATTCTATAGCACAGCCAAACTAGACTACAAGCGTTTCCTTGTTTTCAACCTCTGGCTTGTATGAGCCAGCCCACAGTGTGATGTATAATGTGCACTTATTTCCATCTCCCACTGTCTTTTTCATTCAGGTTATACTCACTCTTTCTCTGTCTATGACTCATTTCCTTTCAACATCCCTCTACTCAGTCATGTTGGGGTTCCCCGAGATGGAATGTGGCTATAGAATCAATACTCACAGGGTTTTTAGGGGTAACTCTTGTGTAGGGATAATCACTCCTACTAACACTGTATTCCATTAATTCCTGATATATTTTTCATTAACAAATTGGCCACCAATACAAATTAGCATTAACCAAAACATTTACTGAAAATGGAAAGCAAATATATACTATTTATATAACATTCCATCTATAAACCTGGGCCCATTCTCCCACCAATGCACATGGTTTCCATGGGGAGTATGGGAACTCAAGCTAGTAATCCCAGGGTAGTAAACCATGGATGTAATGAATACATTTATCAAGAGCAACTCACACCTCTGAAACTATAGAATTTGTTATCCTTCTGTTTCAGAAACTGTCAACAAAAGTTCCTTGGTAAACATAACTTCCATGTGAACAAATGCCTCCATTGCTAAGCTGAACTGATTTGTATTAAACTGACACCTTATGAGACAGAGCATCTCACTCCATAAGCCAATATGCTGAACTGTTTAGATGCTTCACTTCTGTGCTATTCTAGACCTGCATTGTCTATGTCCTGTGCTGTTCTATGCTTATCTAGACTTTCTCCTCAATAGCAACTATAGTATCCATCACTTCTGGCTTTAGGCTTAAGCGATGCCCTCAGTTGAAAAAAATGTTATGCTCTTATAGAAAAAGGCAGTAACCTTTCTCTTGATATTGATTTTTGAAAAAATGCTCTACTTTTTTAAGCATGATTTTTCTTCTTTTCTACCTCTCAGCAAAATTGGTACACTGCAGAGAAATGTCTTTTATCTTCTATTTTCTTTTCTTTTCTCAACAAGTGGCACCAGAGCACAAAATATATTCTTTCCAATTCTACTGAAGCCAATCTTATCAATAAAATGAGCAACTGCCTTGCTGTATGCAAATTAGCTGTCTCAGAACACTCAACATGTGCTATCTTCAGAACATTCAGCAATGACTTTTCCTAGATTACAGTGAAGTAGACATGCCCCAGACAAGTGACATTTCAAACGTCAGTACACTTATACTTGGATTTTACTGCTGGATACACTCCTGGATTTTACTCCTTCCTTATCTCTGCCACCTGACTCCTATCTCCTTTCAAGGCTCAGATCAGTTACCATCTCCTCCGAGAAGTATTTCCTGATTCTGCTATTTTCACCCTCCCACACCCAATACTCTGGCACTCCTTAAATTATCTTGAAATTATATATGCTGCATTTCCTTAGTAGGATACAATGTCCTTGAGGTTAGAGAACATTTTAATTATCCTTGCATCCCCAGAATCTAGCACAGTACCTTGGACAGAGTGGGCATTTGATAACTATTGAACACCATTCAAAACAAACAATGCCTGGTTCATATTGAAAGATACATATTTAATCAAAGCAAAGATATTAGGAAGCCGGAACGAGTAAGAATGACTGGTGACCACACGCTTTAAATAATGACTCCAAGGAAGGAAAGAAGATGGGAAAGAATGAAATTTCCATTCTTCTTGTTTCTTCTTAGCCAAAAGGATGTTTAGGAAGGACTTAAGCAGAGGAACCACACCTCAGGATGCTACTAGAGGGAATGAATATTCTACATACAGTCTAGAGATCACCTAAGCAGGAAGCAAAGTGTGAAGAAGACTTCAGCCCCTTTGTCTGTAGCTTCTCATTCCAAATCCCCTGCTCTTCCCCAGGAAGAAGAGACAGAAGTAGGAAGTTCATCTGGGTGTGCTGGATTCTCTGGCCTGTGTTCTTAGTCAACCTAAAATGTGGGAACATTCAAAAACTGCCTTGATCTGAGGCTGTTAAACCTAATCATAGCATCCCAAAACCAGAAGTGGAAAAGACCTCAGAAGCCATCAAGACCTGGGGTGGGAAGCCTGCAGCTTTGAGGACACATGTGGCCCTCTAGGTCTTTGAGTGAAGGGCCACACTTGAGGACCTAGAAGGCCATAAGTGGTCTTCAGGCTACAGATTTCCCACTCCTGATTTAGTCCAATGCATCTTTTTGCTCTTTTTTAACCAGTACATTCTACTCTCATCTCTATCTTTATACTGGTTATCCTTTGGACCTGGAATTCAATCCTTCCTTACTCCACCTCATGGAATCCATTGTTTCCTTACAAACCCAGCTCAACCTCCACCTTCTACATGTGACCTTTCTTGTTTCCTCTTAGTGCTACGGTCCTTCCCTCTCTCCCAAACAAATTACCTGGGTTTTATTTGTCATTATGTATGTGTGTGTATGTATGTATATATACACATATGTGTATGTATACATATATATGTGCATGTATACACATACACACATATAAATACACACACACACACACACATGCTCCCTCTTCTTTCAGAATGTTCTCTGAGGACAAGCAGTTGCCTGCCTTTGTATGCCCAGCCTAGTGGCCAGCACACAACAGGCACTCAATAAACGCTTATTGATTGATCAACTGATGACAATCATAAAAGTTAAAGTGACCCTTAAGCCTCATGTCCAAAAGAGTAGCACTTGGAGCGACAGATCCTATAGTTCTGCTATCCTTTACCTCTGTAACACCATATATATATTCATTTCTAGAATACTGTAGCTGCTTTTAGGCACCATATTTTAGGAAGAATTCTGACACTATTTCCATGAGAAATCAGCCTCTAGTGAGGGGTCTCAAGCCCATGCCATCAGGGCATTGGTTTGAAGAAGCACAGATGGCAGGGTAGAGGGGGAAAGTATGTGAGTACAGTAGGACTATTGCCTTCAGATATTTAAAGGACTGGCATGTCAATCTGTTTTGCATATATTGATAGGATTGCAAAATGCAGGAAGGAGATGAACATATAACAAAGATGGAAAGGTAGGTTGGGGCCACGTATTTAAGGGCTTTAAAAGCTAAACAGAAAGAGTTTATATTTGATCCGAAGTGCAAGAGGGAACAATTTGATTTTATGGAGGAGGGCGATGACATGGACAGATGTGTGCTTTAGAAAAAAAAATCACTTTAGCAGCTGTGTGAAGGATGGATTAGAGTTGACTGAGACTTAAGGCAGAGAGGCAAATTATGAGGTTATTGCAATAGACCAAGAGAGAGGTTATTAGGGCTTGAACTAGGGCTGTGGTCATAGGAGCAAAGAGAAAGGGATGGATGCAAGAGATATTTTGGTGGCAGAAATTATAAAACTTAGCAACTGATTGTATTTTTAAAGTCAGAGAGAGAGAGAAAAGTCAAGGATAAGATCAAGTTGGTGATACTGGGTGTCTGGAATGATAGTAGCATACTCCACAGAAAGAGGGAAATTGAGAATAGGCTTGAGATTTGGGTAAAAGATGAGAACTCTTGTGAACATGCTGAGTTTGAGATGCCAATGGGACTTCTAGTTTGTAATTTCCCACTGGTAACTGGACACAATTGGAGCCCAAAAGAGAAATTGGGGCTGAATTTATAGAACTAGCAATCATTTGCATAAAGATGACAATTAAATTAAAAGGACCAGATAAAATCACACATCTGGGACAGACACTTATACAGTAATGATGGGGAACTTCAATTATCCAGAAATCCACTGGAGCACTTTCTCACTGTCAATAGCAGAACAGCTAATCACTTCTTGACTTATTTTAATGATAATCTAATGATAATTTCAACCTTTAAAGAACCAATAAGGGGAAGTTCTATTCTGTATTTGATTCTTAATAATAGAGAGAAATATAATGAAAACCTTTAAGGGAAAACTACTACTTCTTCCTGGAGTTTGTGAGAGAAAATGTCACATGCAGCAGAGCAAATTTCAAAGGGTTCCAAGGATGGATAGATAGGGTCCCATGGACTGAAACTCTACAGGGGTAGTCAGGCCAGAATGAAGTTATGAAAATAAAAAGGGAAATAACTCTGATGGGAAGGAAAAAGAGGATTTGTCTTGAGTCCATTGTGGGTGCAAAAGGAATTCTTGCACCAGTTTAGATTTGTTAGAAAAACAAATATATACATACTGACATATGTGTATATATATACACACATACATATGTATACACACACATATAATTTTAAAGAACTATGGAGTGTGATCACTGAGCCACTGCTAGCAATATTTAAAAGCTTAAGGACAATAGAAGAAATATTGGTAGAGGTCAGATGTTTTCCTGTTTTGGGGGAAAAGGGGGAAAATGTTCACAAACAGTAGGTCAAAGTACTTGACTTCAGTTCTTTGGGAAATTCTAGAAGAGTTCATTAAAAAGATGGTTAGTGACAATCTAGAAAATGAAAAAACAAATAGGTTAGGGACGACTAGTCCTGTAGTTTTTCTAGGACTTTGTAAAGTGTTTGATAACCTTTCATTTTATTCTTGCAGAAATTCAGACTTAATAATAATAGAGGTGGATGCATTTGGAACTGGTTGAATCTGAGGACTCCAAAAAGAGTTGTTAACCATTCAAGGTCAGCTTGAAAGGAGACTGCTGGGAGGCGTCCTGGGCAGCGGGGACATATGTTCTCATCATACGTGCTTGACCCGTGCTGTCTTTGTGGCTGCCTTTTGGTTGCTGGTGATTGTTCTATTTGTTTTTACTATTTTAAAAAAAGGTTAGTAATGATTTGGATAAAAGCATAGATGATTTGTATGTTCTGATGGCACAAAGCTGTAAGGGATAGTTAAAATGCTGGATAAGAAGCCATGATCCAAAAGATCTTATCAGGTTTGACCACTAGACTGAATCTAATAAAATCAAATTCAATAGAGATAAATGTTAAATCTTCCTCTGGGGTACCAAAAATCAATTTCAGATGCATTGGAGGGGAAGGCAGCAATTTGACTGAAAAAGATCTGAGGGTTCTAGCTGACTGTAAATTCAGTCTGAGGGAGCAGGGTGAGGCAAGTCAAAAACAAAACAAAAACAGAAAACCCAATCAAGCCAAGCTGTGTTCTTGTGCTGTAGGTTTAGAGAGGCCATGCTTCCAAGAACGAGGAGGGGATTTGCCTGCATTACTCAGTAGATGCCCACTGTCAAACTCCAATGAAAACAGGGGCTGCTAAACCCTATAAAAGGATCCCTAGGTGCCATGTACGGACTTTGAAAATCACATTGTAATTGTCTGTTTTCCATTGTCTTTGTATTTATTTTATTAAATATTTCCTGATCATATCTGTGATTCAGGTTGTGTTCTCTTGATGTATTTGGTGCCTCTGATTTAGTGAAAAGAGAGCCATGTTTGAAACCCCAAAGACCTGGATTCAAGTCAGGCTGTGTTACTGGACAAGTAAATCCCAGTGCTCTGGTCAATAATTTGCAGAGGGAATTTCCTCACCTATACCAATGAAATCTAATCTTTATATTCTGTGTTATTAAAACCACTATTAAGTAATATTAATAATATTATTACTATTAATAGTAATTATGATATTATTAATAATATTATTACTATTAATTAATAGTAATGATATTACTATTAATTACTAATAATAGTATTATTGATCTCAATGACATTTCTGATGTAAATCAAGTGAGACATTTGAAAAGTACTTAGCACAGAACTTGGAATACAGTAGATGTTTACTCGTAGACTTGTTTTCTTCCTTTTCTTTTGCTTTCCTCCCAAAATATTTAGAATAAAGCTCAGTTCTTAGCATATTAAAAAAAGAAAATTTGGATACCAAGGATTCTCTGCTATTCTGAGTGATAAGGGAGGAAATCATCCATTTCTGTTTTCACTTTCCCTTTCTCAGGATGATGCCACAAGCTATCCCTCTCTATTGAAAATGGATTTCAGGATTGATATTCTCAAAATGTTCAATAGTTTTTGCATTATTTTTCTCCTTGTGATCTCTTTCTTCTATTGATATAGAAATGCATCATAAGGAATGCAAGGTTATCTTTGTATCATGTGTTACTCAGGCCAAAGGGAATGAGTCTTAGGTCCCCTTAATCTCTTGGCCTGCGATTCAGTTAATGTCTCACCTCAAAGAGAGTTGAATTACTCTCCCCAAGTAGAATGAGGAAATGACAACTACGGGAGACCACTTGGCAAAGGTATCACTCACCATCCCTCTTATTGAAAAATGCTACGAAGGTAATTTACCACCCAGGCCCGCAGGCCTAATGTCAAAAAAGTAAGACAGCATAAGTCAACGATGCAGCACCCTGTCCATTTAGACCAGGGTGAGGCATAAGTAACATGTCATTTCTGAACAAAATTTTTCTTTTAAGTAAATCTTCCTCTTTTTTGGCCTTAAGAATGAAATAATGGTTCCCCCCAGGCACGCCCTGGGAACTTTGTTCTTGTGTGAGCCATGGAGAAGCTCTCTGGGGTCAGTCAGAACTCACCTCCCATTGCCCCTGTGGGGTCTGAGTCTTCAGCTGGATCTTCCAGTCCTCTGTTTCAGGCTCTGCACAGTGATGCATGCTAAGAATGACAGGTCGAGTCAACAAGGCTCCAGGAGGCCCGCAACTCACCACCGGGGTCAACAGAGTCTGACTGTCTTCTACTGGGGGTCTGGTGGGACAGAACAAATATGCATAAGGGGGAGGAAATGCAAAAAGGGGAGGTTTTTTCTCGGCACTCTTGCATTTGCAAAAATGCAATTTAAGCTTTTGCTTTTTTTTTTTTTTGGTTAAAATTCCTCTCTCCCACGACCATTTTCATCAATTTGAGGAAACTGTGGGTAAGATGATCAACTAACATCTACTCTGGGCCAGGCATTGTGCTAAGCATTTAGGATACAAAGGCAAAAACAAAACAAAACGAACAATGAAACTCTACCAGTTTCTGCTCTCAAGGAACTCACAGTCTAATGAGAAAAAGTGAAAATAGCACCAGTCTGAGGCGGGGCTGAGGTCCACCTCTGTTACTAAGGGACATTGGGCTAGGAAGTACTTATCCTTTTGGGCCCAGACGTCCTTATCTGTTACATGAGGAGGTTGGAATGGGTTACCTTTAAGTTCCCTTCCAGGCCTGCCGATCTGTGATTAATGGTAATAATGATAGTTAACATTTATATAGTGTCTACAATATGCCAAACCCTGTGCTATTACAAATATTATTACATTGAATTAATGTAAAATATAACGTAAACATAATGTGAAATTAATATTTTACAAATATTATCTCATTCGATTCTTCAAACAATCCTGTGAGGTAGATAATATGATTACCCCTTTCTAACTGAATCAGACAGAGGGTAAGTCATTTCCCAGGTTCACACATCTAGTAGGTGTCTGGGCCAAACCTGAACTCAGGTCTTGTTGCCTCTAGGCCCAAAGCGCTTAACTATTGGACCACCTACCTACCTATGTAATGAGACTGAAAGTCTCTATGTTAAGATATACTTTTGGCAAATGATGGTTCTTTACGGGAAGTATATGTTTCTTAGGACCTTTTTACTCCCCTTGCCCAAAGTAAAGCTCTAGAGGCAGAGACCCAAGATCTCCATTATGCAAGATAGGGTGTGAAGGAATATGGAACAGACTACAGTCTGAACTTGACTTTGCTAATGATAACCCTGCACTTGTCCCTCCTATCTTATGTATATATATTCATGACTTGACTTTATATGCTTCCAAAATATAGGCCATAATGACCCCCTCTTATGACTCCCATTTCAACATTTCTCCCTTGCACCTCAGCAGTTTTCTTGGGGTAAGTTGCAACTGTAAGAAAGCACATTAACTCTTTCTGATCTCCCCATGCCTGGATTGTTGTGGATGCTTGACGGGGATTGTGTCTGTCCATATTTCATGTTTGCCTAGCAGTCAACAAGTAGCCTGGGAACTGAGAGGTTATACAAGTTGTCCAGAGTCACAGACTGAAACTTAGCCTAGAGTTTTCCAATCCAGAGGTTACCTCTCTATCCACTATGCCATGCTGAAATGAGGGAATAAAAGCCAGAGAGGTTAAGTATCTGTCTGGGTCATACATTTAATTAGTAGGAGATTGATTGGGCCAGAGTTTGGATCTATGATTTCAATGGTATAGGCATCTTTCAGTGACAACTTAATTTCCCAAAGCAGTCTGGCACTTTCTCTGAATATTATATTCTTAGAGAGATGCCCAGGGCACTAAAAGGTTAAGATCAGGAACATATAAGAGTATGTGTGAAATGAGGCCTTGAGGCCCAAATCTTTCTGACTCCCGAAGCCAGTCAGATTAAAATTCAGGGCTCCTCCTGACTCCCTGCCTAGCAGTCTTTCCACTTCACCACGTGCTTTTTGCTTCAGAAAGCTTAGAATTCTAGCATTTTAGTCTTGGAAGGAATCTCAGACATCATGCACTACAACTTCTTTAATGAACAAATTCTCCATAACATTCTGATCAGGTATTAGCCTTGTGTTGCTGATGTCTGGTGCCAAGTGGGGCTTACTACCTCAAAAGGTATCCCGGTTCATTCCTGAACACATCTACTTGTTAGAAAGGTTCCCAAATCTGTCTCCCTGTGACTTCCCACCATAAGCCCTAGCTTTATTCTATGGGGCAACATAGAAAAAAAATCAAATCCTCATTCCATGGGCTGGTCCTTCAAAATCTGAAGACAACCTCCATAGCATTGTTTCCAAAGCTTCGCCATTCCAGTTGCCTTCTGTTGTATGTGGTCAGTTTCTCTGTATAATATAGTGTCCAGAACTGAACCTAGCACTTTCCATGTAGTCTGACTGATGAAGCTTTTTATTTTTTAGTGTTTAATAGATGCTTCTTGATTGATTAATTAATCTGTCCTGTTCCTCTCATTTTGTTAGTGAGGAAACAGCAGAAGTCTACAGAAGGGAGGTGAACTGCCCAAGGTCACTCAGTCAACTGGCATTACCAGGATTCTGACTCCAGGCACATCTAGGGTTCTTCCCCACCACAGCTATGGTGTCTAGTACTGTCCTCTCTATTTCACTGACAATAAAAACAATAATTATCATTACCATTTATACTTGTATGACAAAGGTTTATGAAGTACTTTATGTACTTTATTTAGTCTCAGATGAGGAAAAGTGAGAGCCACTGAGATTAAACCCAAGGTCATACAACTAGTACATATCAAGAGTGAGAATAGGAGATTCGATCATCTTTTTTAAAAGCCAACGTATAGTCTTATTTCTTACATTGCACCCAATTCCTTGCCTGCCATTTCATGGGAATTGTTATCATTATATCTCCCTTTTCCTAATGTTTGAGGTTTTCCCACTTCAGGCTATGAGCGAAATCAAGAAGAAAGCGTGTTATCTTTAGGACACAGCAACTTTGAGGTGTAGCTCAATTATAGTATAAACCCTCTGAAAGAATTATGGGGCAAGGAAAGTGCTTCTAACGTGACCTGTGGCTTTTAGATACATTTGCTAAGTATAGACTTGTCCTCAATTCAAATTGTTTTAAATATATAAAAAGGCCAAGGGCAAAATTTCAATCCTATTTTTTCCTGCTCCAAGAAACAAGGCATAAAAGCATGATTTAATGCTATTTATCCTGAGAATTGTATTCACAGGAGGAAGAAAGATCTGGGAAAATGTGAGTGCTGGCTTTACAAAGCAAACACCAGGGAATCTTTGCCCCATTCTGTTAAAAATGACAAAGCTCATTCTGGCTCACCTATAATTTAGTAATGTGTCTCATAGAACATTTTGTAATGATAAGGGTCATCTTGACAAAATTCACTGTGCCACATTTAATTAAGTTGTCCCATCTCTTCTGAGAAGGCAGCAGCTAATTAGTGATAGGAGGGGGAGTAGAACCCAAGTCTTTTGATTCACAGACCAAGTTTCTCTCTAATACATTACCTCCTTGTCACGTACTAAAGTAATTTTTGTGCTCGTGTCCTCTTTTGAGGCCTGTCAATGATGAACAGAAATTAATTTTTCTATAACAGAATCACTATAAAGATGGGTTTAAGATTCATTCCGTTTCCTATAGGGAAAATTTATATTTTGAGGTTACTCTCTACTTCATGGGGACAATTATAGATGAATTGTTTTTCTTCCCCTTCTAGAGTATCATGTGGGCAGGTAGGTGGAGTAGTGGATAGAGAGCGTCCAACCTGGAGTCAGGAAGATTCCTCTTTCTGAGTTCAAATCTGGCCTCAGAGACTTACTAACTGGGTGACACTGGGCAAGTTACTTAATCCTGTCTGCCTCAGTTCCTATCTGTAAAATGGCTGGAGAAAGAAACGGTCAACCACTCTAGTATCTTTGCCAGGAGAACCCCAAATGAGGTCATGAAGGGTTGGGCATGACTGAAACAACTAAACACAAAAGTGTGTCATATGAGTGACATAAGGATAATACCAATCTGAGAGGTTCATCTCACATTCTTTATTTCTTGCCAATGGCTGACGTCAACTCTAGTTCTTCGGGTAAGGAGGATCTAGAACTGCTAGATCTTCTTCTACTTCTTCTTAATGTCCACCCCCACATCCTCCAGACCCCTAGGTATTGTCACCTGGCCTGCCGATACACCCTATGTAGATGTGGACTTTTTCATTCATTTTTACATTAATTCTTTCCATTATGTTCATGAGGTCTCTGATCTTTAGTGACAAGAATCCCATCATTCCTATGACATCTGTTTCTATGGATTTGTGACTTTCAAGAGATAACTGACAGTGTACATCTTTCCAGAACGTGTGACAGTGAATAGATGGTTGGCTTTGGAATCAAGGTAAGTTGCCAACAAATATTTATTAATTACGTACTCTTGCTGGCAATACTAAATGCCAAAGATAAAAGAAAGGCAAAAAACATTCCTTGCTCTCTGGTAACTTCTAGTCTGATGGATCCTGGTTCAAATTCTTTCTCAAACCAACTGTTACTGAGTAATTACCTAACTTCTTAGAGCTTTGGTTTCCCTATGTATATAATGGATTGCATCATAAAAAAAACATACCCTCTATCTCACAAGGCTATTGTGAGATAAGTGAAATAGACATACAAATTATTAATACGGAATATCCAACATTTCCCCATTTTCCAATCTGAAGGTAAATATGCTAAAAATATGTCCTGTCTTCTGTCCCCATTGGTACAGGTGCCAAGGAAAGAGGCCATCGGAGGGCTCTCCATGTGGGCCCACATCTTCCAGCTTCCACAAAGGAAATATAGTTACTTTCTAAGGTTTGCTCTTTTGTCTACTGAGACATATAACACAGAGTGCCAACAAAGTCCTCTCGGTACTAAATGCTTCTCAAGAGCAGAACCTGTCTCTAGAAATAAAGATAACTGTTTCTCTTTGGGCCAATTCTCCATGCCCAAGACAAGACCTTGAGGAATAGAAGGACCTTGAGTCTAACCCTGACACCAGACAAGAGTGAAAAAGGACTCTTGGACTTGATGATTCTTTACTTCTCCTGTCATAAGATCTGTGAGCTCTAGTAGACACTGCCCCTAGTTTTACGCTGAAGATGATAAAAGGAACATTTCATGTGAGTAAACAGCAGCCTTTTAGTGCATTTTATGTTGTTCAAATTTAGGGCAGAAATAATGCTTCGGAAAAAAGCTATTATTTCCTTAGGCAAGCTACTCTTTGTGTATGAGAAAAAATACCACCTGGGGAAAAATGCTCTGTGTCATACAAACTAGAAATACTTCTATCTATATTTGAAAGGACAAAAAAAAAAGAGCGAGCGAGAGTTTTTCTGCAATCACAGAAAAAAACTAAAAATGAAAGCTTTGTTGAGGAGGAGAAAAGGAAAGGAAACTTATAGTACATGGTCATTACCTGCTTCTGTTTGTCAATCAAGCTGCGGATAACACTGTCCAACACGGCAAAACAAATTGCCTTTTCTTTCTTTCAGAAGTCTAATGATAATTGCATACCAGGTCTCAGAATGACTAGAGCATCTTGCATCTGGAGATCTCAAAGTGCTTTACAATCATTAATCAATCAGATCACACCGACCTCTTCCGAAGCTGGGACTCTCTGGCCTATTTCTTTGGGGAGCAAAATAGGACACTAGGCAAAGTGTTCTGTTACAGGAAACACTGCAACACGTCCTCTGAAACTTTATTGTGTAGATTTTTGCTTGAGTTTCAAAGTAAAAATTCTCTTTCACAAAGATGTTTCACCATCTCAAAAATGTCCACAGATTCAAAAGAAGACATGTGATTATATATTATCACATTCAGTGTGATTTTCGATTTAGAAGTCGAGAGTAAGAGCGTAGTAAATGTGTTAAAGACATAGGTTTGTATGTGTGTTTTATAAGATCCTTGAAGGCAACAATTGTGTGTAGCTCAGTTCCAGACTCATGGTCTTTTCTCTCCTCCCCAGTTCCTGCCCTCATACTAGGGGACTTGAAAACACAAACTGATTTCCTCAAGCTGCTTGTCTTTCTAATTTTTCAGCTTATCTTCTCCTAAGCTCCCCCAAACCTACACACCAATAGTCAGAGCCCTGAGCTTGCCACCTTCCACAAGTGTTCCACATGCATTTTGAATGCTGAATTTCCTTTATCTGATCATAATCTTTAGTCATTCCACCTCTTCCTCTACCTTGTACCTCCAAGTCCTATTCGTCATCACTGTCACCTCCAAATACTTTCCCAACACTGGACGGGTTTTCTTATTTTCTCTGTCCTGACCCCTAAGTGAACCAGCTCAACTCTATCCAGCTGTCTTTTGTCGAGTCTTTTGTCCCTTTATCCTATCAAAGATCTTGCCTTGTCAAACCTCAGTCTTGGATTATTTACACCATTACTTCACTCTTTTCATTCATTCACTGCTGAGCAAAGAAAATCACAAAACTATGCAGACAGGGTCCACTACAAGTTTTATTACATAATCTGTACTGGGTCTCCACTGTTCAAGGTAATGGTTTTTTACCTCCTAATCGACTCCCTATCCCATTCACCACAGAGGCTTCACCAAATCTTTTCATCCCTCTCAAGCTCTGTCTCAACATCTCCTCCCCTGAGAACATTGCCTCAAATCTCATTGAAAAATTAAGGACAAAAAAAAAAGAAAAAAAAAAGAAAAATTGAGGGCATTTGAAGAGATCTCCCTCTTCTCCCCTTTTCACTCATTTTGCTTTACTGAGATGCCTTCTGCCATGATCTCTTGCCTCACCCTTTTTTCAAATGAAGAGGTGACCTTTCTTCCTACCAGTGTGAACCTCTCAAATGCACAAGTGATGCCATTTCCAGTCTGTCCTCTCCAGCAGATCATCTCTAGTCTCACTGATCTTCAACCACTCCCTGTGCACTGACTGCATCTCTATTGCCTACAAACACACTCATGACTTGATCTGTCCATCCCTGCTAGCTATCAACCCATATCTCTCCTCCATTTTGTGGTGAAACCCTCAAGAGGACTATTTATAATAGATGACCCCAAATGTTCTCCTCTCACTTTCTTCTTAACTCTCTACACTTTGGCTTTGGACTTCAGCTTTTAATCAAAACTTCCCTCTCCAATGATACTACTGCTCTCTTAATTGCCAAATTTAATGACCTTTCTTTTCTCAACCCTTATCCTTCTTGGTCTCTCTTTGACAACGCACACCAGTTTATTTTCCTTTATATTCTCTCCTCTCTAGGTTTTTGGGATTCTGTTCTTTGCTGATTCTCCTCTTTCCCATCTCCCCTCTCCTCTCTCTCTTTTTCTGGATTTTCATGATCCTCACCCAAGTCATGCCCATCATTGATAGGTGTTCTCAAGCTCTTAGTCCTACACTCCCTTCTCTTCTCCCTATTTCACTTGCTGATCTCATCAAGTTCCATGATTTCAACAATCATCTCTATGCTGATGACTCTCAGATCTATTTGACCAGCCTTAACCTTGCTCCTGACATGCAGTCTAACATCATCAGCTACCTTTCAGACATTTCCAGCTGGATGTCCTATAGACATCTTAAACTCAGCATATCCAAAATTAAACTCATTACCCACTCCCAAACTTTCCTATTACTGTCAAGGTCAACATCATCCTCCAAGTCACTCAGGCTTACAACCTAAAAGTCATCCTAGACTCCTCACTCTCATTTACTTCCAATATCCTGTAGTTTCTACCCTTATAACATCTCTCATATAAATTCCCTTCTCTCAGATCCAGTTACCCCCCTGGTACAAGCCTTTATCACCTCATTCTTGGACTGTTGCAATTACCTGCTGGTTGATCTGATCTCTTTGCCTCAAGTCTCCCTCTGCTCCAATCCATCTTCTGCTCAGTTGTCAAAGTATTCCTAAAGTGTAGTGTAGGTTTGATCTCACATACACATACTTTACACATTGAAATTACAAATACACATACCCTACAAACTAAATATGTTATTTCCAGGATCAAATATAAAATCTTCTGAATTTTAGACCCTTTTATAACCTGCCTTTCTTGTTTTTGCACATTTTACTCTTTTTCAGATACTCAGTAATCCAGTGATGCTGACCTTTTGACTTTTTCTCCCGTATGACATGCCATCTCCCAAATGATTGCTTTCAATGACTGCACCCCATGCCTGGAATGCCCTTCTTATTTATCCCTGCCTCCTTCCTTCTCTGGCTTCCTTCAAATGTTATCTTAAGCTCTGCCTTCTGCCAGAAGCCTTTCCCAATCCCTCTGAGACTGTTCCAAAGTTAGCCTGTATGTATCTTATTTATAAATAGTTTTTTTGCATATTGTTTCCCTTATTGGACTGTAAGTTCTTTGAGGTCAGGGATTATGTTTTGCCTTTCTTTGTATCCCCAGAATTTAATGAAATGTCTTACCAGTGGAGCTGACTCCACTTTTAGGCGAAATAGGTGGACATCTTCTTAGTACTTATATATGAACAACCCAAAAGTCAAGACCCAGGCAACATCATGTCAGAGAGGAAATTAGTGTGTGTGTTCTTCCTTCATTGCTAAAGAAGACCATGCCATCAGAGAAATGATGACATGACTTGCACTTGACTTTGCTTTTGAGTGACAGAGGGCTATGCAGGTCTCCAGCCTCACTTCTCCTCCAGAGCCCTCTGAATCCAGTGACCAGATATTCATCAGGATGACTGGAGATGACCCAGGATGAGGCAATTGGGGTTAAGTGACTACCCCAAGGTCACACAGCTAATGAGTGTCTAGTGTCTGAGGTGAGATTTGAACTCAGGTCCTCCTGATTCCTGCACTGGTGCTCTATCCACTGCACCACCTAGCTGCCCCTTCAGAGAGGAAATATGGTGTTAAGGAAAGAATACTGGAGTTGGATTTGGAAGAACTGACTTTGAGTCCTGGCTGTGATACTAATCCTGTGATCCTGGGTAATTCACTTAAGTTTTTATTGCCTCAGTTTCCTAATATTTAAAATGGAACAAGTGACTGAATGAGAAAAAAACATTTATTAAATATTTGCTATGTGCTAAACACTGCAGTGATAAAAACATTTTTCTACCTCCCCTTCAGAACTGTTGTGATTCAAGTGCTTTGTAAAGCTTTATATAGGTGATTTTGTATTGCTGGAAGGTATACATGCATGAGTTTTAGTCTAATTTTTAAACGGGGCCCTAAAAATGTCCATTGTTAGTTTGTCAAACTGTCTAGGCAACAGTTTGGGTCCGAAGGAACAACATACAGTCAGATAGATTTCAATAGCAGAAGGAGAATTTGGCAAGAAAAATCCCAAAGAATGGGTAGTATATTAATGGATGATGATGTGGTTGGATTCATCTGCCCTTTAAACCTGTAATGGCACCATGCTTCTCCCCTGGGTCAGACCAAATGGACTTTATGGTTGGTTAGGCCACAACTTATTCTCCAGTTCTAACTCCTTACATAGCTCTCATGGCCTCTTGTCCACCTGAAGACAATTTGCTACCCCTTAGTTATAATAGCTAAATAAAGGAAAAAATATGAGAGAGAAGTTATTTGGGACTTACTGGTTGTGTTTGTCCTTCATTTTCAAAGAAGACATCAGAAAATGATGACATGACTTGCACTTGACTGTGTTTTGAGTGAGGGAGGGCTGTGCAGGTCACCAGCCTCACTTCTCCTCCAGAGCCATCTCAATCCAGTGACCAGATATTCATCAGGATGACTGGAGAAGGCCCAGGATGCAATGGGAGACCTTGGCCTTTCTAGGCTAAGGCCTTTTCAGGTACTCAGAGTGAGGTAATGCCTACTCTAAGAAGTGAATAGGTCTCTTTAAGAAGTAGTCAGAGAATGGCCACTTTAATGAAAAAAAGAAAAGATAACTAAATCAAGCTGGGAGAAAAAGAGAAACAATTACTACTGATAATCACTCTAAGCCAGGAGGGTCCAGAAAACAGGCTTAGGTGGAGCTTGGGCAGGGGCCTACCGTTGTCCAATCTATGCACTTCAGAGTGCCCTGGGTTTAAGGTTGTAGGAAGGAAGGAAAGAAAGAAAGAAAGAAAGAAAAGAAAAGAAATCTAACCAGTAAACCCCAAGTTAACTGGGCAACCTTTGGCCATCCAAATACATGAAGATGGTCTGATCCTAAAGAAACAAAGGAATAATTTCTGTTCAGAGCTTTTATTTTTAGGTACCTCATTAGCATAAAATAGTCTATACATATCTAGTAATATTCTGTTGAGGGTGCTGTGTTCATTCCTTCTCCCTCGTAGAAACACTGAGGGGAGGAGAGCTTTAATTTAATTAACCATTTTTTTCAGATTACTTGCATTCAACTCTTATTCAAATTTCTACCCATTTAATAAAGTCAAAAATGGTTCCTCCTTCCCTCCAGTTGTGCTTGGGTTGAATACCTGGTATGAAAGAAGGGTCATGAGGACTCTATATAAATAGAGAGAGTCATGGTGACAAAGTGGATAAGCAGTGAATTTGGGGTGTACAGTTTGTATTGTAGAAAAAGCAATAAAGTACTCATTTGGGGGTCAGAAGACTCCCCCCAAATTTCCATTTAATTTCTTATGCTAATATGAGATATACTGAAATCATGGTGGGGAAAGTTGTTATGTGGAAGGGACAAGTGGATTTCATTTTCCTCATCTGTAGAGTGTGGGGAGGCAATCTGGGACTTTGTAGATCTTTCCCATGCTAAGTAGACTTGATGACTCCAATCCTTGCCAGTTGTTCTATGATTTTGGCTCTCCTCTGTACACACAGGATATGGCCCTTCACAACTACTTGGCTAAACAACTCATTCAGGACTCATGGATGCCCACACTTCAAACGCTCCAAGGCTATATCTGGTCAAAGGAGAAAATCATGAAGGTTTCTTTGACTGTGGATCAAGTTTCCTATGGGTAGATATGGGATTAGAGGAGAGGGAAGGGAGGAGGACATCAGGGAGTACAAAACTATGGGGCTGAGGTTGAAGAATTACCATTCTATGCAAATTGGCCCATCTCTGGTTATGAAATTAATACATTCCATATATGAATATTGAAATATCTGGGATCTCCTCAGCCTAAAGAATTTCAGCTGTAGGAATGCAAACAATAAGTTAGTAAGCTAAGAAATGTGCCTCTAAGTTCTTAATACTATCCATGAAAGGAGGAAATAGGTAGAAAGGAAGTCAGAACAGACAAAACACTGATCTCAGACTCAGTAAGTTTTCAAACAGAGGAGTTGTCTCTAATTCTCAGGAGGCAAATGGTTTCAATGGGAGAAATAGGAATGGGAAAGACTTATGGTCAACTGTATAACAGCTGAGATTTATATAGTGCTGTGTACAATGGTGGCAGGAGCACTAGATCTGAACCTTTGGACTGGGGGTAAGTTATTTTGCCTTTCTTGGCCTCAGTTTCCTTTTCAGTACAATCAGGGGGTTTGTCCTAGGCCTCCAAGATCCCACCTATTTGTGGATTGTGGTAGTTTTTAAGGTTCTTAAAGCATTTTGCATACACAGTCTCATTTGGTCATTACCACAACACTACAGTGTTAGAAGTGCCAGTATTATCTCATTTTATAGATAAGAAAATTAAGGGAGGAAAGGGTTAAGTTCACATAGCTAGGAGGTGGCATAGCCAGGCTATACACTTGAGCCTTCTCATGTGGAGACTATCACTCTTTCCACTAAACTTCCACTATCCATGATCTAAATAATTCCAGTTGTGCAGTTTCATTCTTTTTTGTTTGTCCCAGACTTGAGATGTCAATAGTGTGGAGAATAAGCAATCTAGAAATTTCCCTCCCTTATGCAGACTGGTGACTGATTTATAACTTATATTATTTGAGAATTTGCCAGGGGCACTGAGAAGTTAATGCCTTGCCCATTGTCAGAGAGCCAGGATGTGTGAGGGGCATATCATTCCGATTCTAAAACCAGTCCTCTCTCCATGCACACTGCCTCTTCTCCATTTAGGTTATACGAATTAGTCATGTTCCCCACTGCTTTAGAACATATGCTCTTGATTGATGCACAGTGAAAATGGCAATTGTATCAATAGCCAACAGTGTCCTTAGAAAGCTCATGCACCAAAATAAATCTAGCAAATATAACTTTATTAGGTGTTTGAAATAAATGGGATCAGTATATGTATGTATGTGTGTGTGTGTATACATGCATAATGTAGCATCTTAGAGAGAGCTAGGCCTGAGGTCAAGAAAACCTATGTTATTATCTTCTCGGACTCCTATTAACTCTGTGACCATAGGAAAGCCCCTTTACCACTCTGAGTCTCAGTTTTCTTGACTGCAAAATGTGATGGTTGAATTAGGTGGCCTTGAAGGTCCCTTCTAGGTATATAATCACAGTCACAGAAAGTGCCGGTGGAGTTGGGTCAAGCAGACCTGAGTTTAAATCTTGTGTCAGACCCTTATGAGCTGTGTGATCCCAGGTAAGGCAATTAACCTCTTTTGAACAATTGTTTCCACATCTGTATAATGGGGATAATAGGAGTGCATACCTCACAACACTGTGAAAATCAAGTAAGATATTAGATCTAAGTTTGCTTAGGAAATTGGCAGGGCTTTAGTATGATATCCTAGCTATTTTATATAGACATATATAAAAGGTAAATGCTTATATTCCTACATTTGTGAATATACATATAGATATATGTATATACATATATAAGTTTGTTAAGTGCCTTCAAACTCTGTACTAAGTACTAGAAATAAAATATATAAAACTGAGACAGTCTCTGCCCTCAAAGAACTTCCATTCTAAGATGGCAAACAACTGTACAAAGTTAAGCAAGTGAAGAATATATAGAAAATGAATACAAAACATCAAAGGAAAAGTGGTGACCTAACGCATTGCCTGGCATATGTTAAGCACTAACTACATGCTTGTTAAATAAATGATAGACTGATTGACTGGCTAGAAGAATGGAGAGAAGTCTAAAGGATATGGTAATTGAGCTGAGCCATAAAGGGAGCTAAAGGTGCCAGTATATGATTTGTTTATAGCCAACAGACAATACAAAATGTAAATGGGCTAAACCCAATTTCTACTTACTATATCTGATATAACAGTGATAAAATTGAGTGCGCCACAAACAATTTTTTACCTCATATTCTCTTTCCTGTGTACGGTCACATACATTTCATAGACTCTCCCTTGTGGAATGGCCCCTGCAGGAATCAGCAAACTCACTCCTAAACAAAAGGTATATATGCACACATATATGAGAAAAAAAATGAATTAAATAGGAAAAAAATCAGAAACCACCAACACAGTTTGTCTAAAGGAATGAGTACAGATTGTGAAAAGGCAGCCATATGTCTACTTTTTTCCCCTTTGATAAAAGGGAAATCTTCCCAGTTGCTGGGACTTTCTTGTTTACTGGCTATCTTAGTTAGCACAGCTACTTCTGTGCCTTTGTGGAAATATGTGAAGGATAGAAGTGAATTTTTTAAAAGCTTTATTTTAGTCAAGGAGCAAGCAGATGGATATTTTTGCTTACCCTGCGAAACTAAAGGAAAAAAAATTACTTTTAAAATTTCAAACTGCTGTAATGGGACATGTCTCCCCAGGCATTTCTTCTTTAATTACAAAAATCCCCTGTGAAAGCCAAAGCCAGCAGAATGCCATATTTTAAAGTTAGCAAAGGAATCTTGGAAAGGACATGTCTGTTTTATCAGTATCATGGTTTAAATCAATGCTTCTCAAACTGTGGTATGGGGACCTCTGAGGAACACAGAGGTCCTTTCTAGGGGTCTGCAAGGTTAAAATGATTTTCATAATAACATTAAGATTTTAAATTTCTAATGTGGTAAATATCAAAAGACATAATCCATATAAAGAAAATCTCTATGGAGGGGCACTCTCCCCCATGATTTTTAAAGGGTGTAAAGTGCTCATGAAACCAAAATTTTAGAGGCACTAGTTTAGACTTGAAATCACTCTAGGGCAGCAGCCATGATAATGGTCTGGGATTGCTTGATTTTGCTTCAGTAGGTCAACTGATGTGCAAAAATTTCCTCACTTTTTGGGTTTATATTTTTTCTTTAATTTATTTTTAGTTTTAAACATTCACTTCCACAAGATTTTAAGTTCCAAATTTTCTCCTCATCTCTCCCCTCCTCCCACCCCAAGATGGCATGCATTCTGATTACTTCTTCCCTCAATGTGCCCTCCCTTCTATCAAGCTCCCTCCCCCCAATCCCCTTCCCTTCTATTTTCCTGTCGGGCTAGATGGATTTCTATACCCATTGCCTGTATATCTTATTTTGGGGTTTATATTTGAGCCTAATGTATGAGCAAGATTACAGGGTCATCCAAAAGGATGTGATTTCACATTTTGAAGTTGCATAGCACAAGGATGCTTTTCAGTTAAAGTTAAATTAGATTCCATAAGCACTTATATTGACCATTGCAATCAGTCCTCCATAGCAAATGTCCTGCTGAATACTTTGGGAAATACAAAAGAAACAGAAGAAAATATTTTTGCCTTTAAGGCAGTTAAGGTTAGTTGAAAGGACAAGAATGCACACACACACACAAACACACACACACATATATATACACACATATATACATATACATGTACATATACACACATGTATATACATATATATGCATATGTGTATATATATGTATATATAATATGACTATAAAACAAAAGAAGGTAAGGAAAGATGATTGAGGAGAGATGATAAGTTAAGGAAAACTTCACCAAGGAGGAGAGGAGCCTTCTATTGAACCTTGAAGGAAGTGTAGAGCTTAAATAGCTAGAAATGAGCAGAAAAGAGTGATTTGTCTTCGAGGCAGGGAGAAGAGTAGAAGGAAAGACAGAAATAACGGGAATGACATTTTAGGACATTTGTAAGGAAATCTGCCTGGATGGGTTGGTACTGCCATGATGGAAATTGTGAGAGAAAAAGCTATGGAAAGTTGGTCCAGTTAACAATTCGGGAATGCTAGGAGTTTGTATTTGACTGAAGAAGGGATGGGGAAATCATTAGAATTTCCATGTCTTTTTTTTCTTGTGGGTCCTAGCGTGGGTGGCATTGCTTTCTAGCACCATATTTATTGAAAGCTCACAACTAGAATTTGAAAAATTAAGGCACTTTACTTGAGGAAACCATTTGCTGTTCTGCATGCCTATTATTATTTTAAGAGAAAATAAAAATGAAATGTGACAACTCTGTCCTAGGGTCTGATTTTAATACTTTTATGAGGTTTCTCTGAAGTTAATTGCCAGATTAAATGATGAAATCTAAATAACACTACAAAAGAAAGCATAATGAAATTCTGCTCTTTAAATAGAAAAATCAATGGGTGGTGAGTGGCTTATTTACCCTTTGTGCCTGATGGATGCATAATAAAGAGTTAAGTTAATAAATGAATCTTGGTCCTTCTCTATGATATCCCCTCATCATCTGAAAAAATCAACATTCTAAAATTCTTCTTCCTCTACAGCAAACTGGAACTAAAGAAACCAATGTGATTTCTGATTAATTTATCCTTTGTATGGATGGTGACCACAGCAAGAGTTTCTGGCTTGAAGTTGTCTGCTAAATGCTGAAAAAAGGTCAATGGCCTAACTGATACCTTATTTCAAAAAATTTCTAAGTATGTTTCTTTGGGAAGGGTTCTGCTAGTGAGTTATTGGGGAAGAGCAGAGCTTTGGAGAAAGGACAAATGGACTTGAAAGAAAATGTTCCTCTTAATCTAAGTCAATAACAGAACCCAGTGGGTGACCTGTATTTCATGGTCTGGTAAATGAGGAGGGGAAAAATGGGGCTTTTTTTTTTGGTAGGGAAAAGGTATCAAACTGAGTGTTCACATTTCAAACCTTTAGAACTTACCTGAATTGGGGACAATGAGGTGTCCCCCAAGAGAGTTAAAAGTCCCAAAAGCAGTGCAGGATGGGTCTGTTTGTCTAGCCAGGCTCTGATTCTTCAAGTTGAGAGTCTCACTTTCCAGCAGAGACTGGGTAATTTGTGGGGATAGCTTGGCTGTGAAATCTGATAAGTCATCCTGTGGGGTTACGGCACCTGAGGTATTGTACACTTTGATTTTCAGGTTGGGTAGAGGATCGAGAATTGGTGAGTTGGTCATTGGAATTTTGTCAGAGACATCATGCAAAGCATAGACAGGGCCTCTGTACATGGCTGCAGCTGATGTAAGGTCTGGTGGTACCGCCAGGAGATCTGTGTTTGAAAAAGAAAGAGCAATTTCATTGCCTTATTTTGGCCAACTTAGACAAATTAATTCTGTGATAGCTTGTGGCTCCCAAAGGAGAAGTAGTTCAATTAGCATAAAGGTTTGCAAGACGGCCTCAGTACCTGCTGGAAAATGGCCAGAAAGTAATCTGGACCCGTGTAGTTGTCTCGGTCTACACCTGCCTTGTTTTCCATGTACCACCCTTAAGAATTCTGTTTTAGCTCCTCTGGCTTTAATAAGACATATCTAAAACATGGAAGAAGGAAGCAAAAGAGCAGTACAAACCTGTCAGAATAGAATCAGGAAGGCTAAAACTCAGAATGAGCTGAGGTGCTGGAAAAATGCTAAGGAAGGACGATAAAAACCACTTTCCCCGGTATGATCAGACCAAGAAGGAGAAGAAGGAAGGAACAACAGGGACAAAACAGAATTATTCAACTCCTATTTCTTTCCATCTTCTCTAGCAAGGAGAATGATCTTCATACTGGAAAGGGTAGAAAAAACAGAGTAAGAGGGAATGGAAACCTAAGACAGGGGAGGGAAGAAGAGAGTGTCTAGCTGCATAAAATGAATTCAGAGGAATTACATTCCCGACATCGACAGAAATGGAAGATTTGATTACTGAACGAGTATCAGTAATCTCTGAAGGCTCAAGGAGATTGCCCAGGCAAATGGCCAGTTTTTCAAACTGAAAAGTTAGATTTTGGGAAATATAAAATAGTGAACTTGACAGATGTTCAGCTCCGGGAAAAATCTAGAATATATTTTTAAATGAATGGTTTGTGGCCACTTAGAAACCGAAGAAGTGATCATTAAGAGCTGGGATTTCTCCATTAAGAACAAGTTATGCCAGACTAACCTCATTTCCTTATTAGGGAAATGATACAGACATAATTAATATGAATTTCCACAAGGAATTTGACAGTCTTTTAAGACAGTTTCAAAGACAAAATGGGGAATGTAAATGGGATGAAAGTACAATTGTGTGATTTTTTTTCTGGTTGGTAGAGCGTAACTAAAAAGACCAGAGTAATGTATCTGAAAGGCAGATAATGTATTTGAAATGTATATCGGATAATAATCTGATATCGTCCTGAAAGATGGTGTCCAGTAGTATGATGAAGTCATCTCTTACGTCCAATTTCATCAGTGTCTCAGATGAAGATATTGAAAGCATGCTTGTTAAATTTGCAGATGACACAAAGCAGAGAAGGTTTGCTAATAAACTGGATGACAGAATTAGAATCCAGAAAGCTTTTAGCAGTTTGGAGCAGGGGACTGAATCCAACAAGATGTGATCTGACATGGCTAAAGGTAAAGTCATATTTAGCTTGAAAAAATCAACCATACAAATATAGGGTTAGGGACCAAATCTGTGATTTTGCTTTTACAAGAAACTCTCTGGTAAGGAAATTGCTTCTTTCAGTGCAGCTAGGAAATTTCTATACAATTTATAGGCTTAGAAAGTTGCCCTAGAGCACTGAAGGGTTAAGTGATTTGCCCATAGTCACCCAGAGCAGCATGGATCAGAAAGGAGTCTTAACGCCATCCTCTCTGCCACACTGCTTCTCTTATAGAAGGATGGCAAAAATAAGTAGAGGCTAGAGTAGTCAATAGTTTGTTCAACATAAGTCACCAGTATGACTAGCTGCCTGCATATCACCTTAGGCTGCATTAACAGATGTATCATTTCCAGGAAAGCGAAGTAACAGCCCCTTTCTGACATGCAGATCAGGACACATCAGTCGCATTTTGGGCATCACTGGCTATTACATTTTCATAGGGATCCTGATGAACTGGATGTGCTCCAAAGGGAATTATCAGGATGCTTAGAGTGACCCAAACCATGTTAGAAGAGGACCAGTTGAAAGAATGAGGGGTGTTTAATCAGGAGAGGAGAATGCTAAGGGGCATCATAATAGTTTTCCTTGAATGTCTAGAAGGCTGGCATATGGAAGAGGGATTAGATTTATTCTTCACAGGAAGACCTAGAATAGAAGCTATCTGGAGATAGAGCTTGCCTCAAAACAACGAAGAACTTGCCAGCAATCATTGCTGTTCAAAAGTCCAGTGGTTTGACATTTGAGATAATGGGTTTACTGGCAGTGTTCAGGCAGAGGACAGATGACCTCATGCCATGAATATTGACCAGGCTCATTGATTTTATAAATGGAAGGGACTCTTTCAGGTCACTTTCATAAGTAAGGATACTGACTAAGAGATCTTAAGTGACTTGAGTAGAATCACTCAGATGGTCAGTGAAAGAGGAGGGTCCTGAGCCCAGGCCCTCCCATCTCAGAGCTCTCTCTCCTTCCATTGAACTACCACTGCCTTTAAAAGTCACCTCCAATTCTAAGAGTCTATGATTGTCTTAGACCATCTTAGAAAGATCATATTAGATCACCATAGAAAATGAGATATCACTATAATACATGATACTTAAGTAGCAGCCTGTATGGCATGGGGGATAGAGGGCTAGCCTTGAAGCCAAGAACACCTGAATTAAAATTCTAAATCTGACATATATAGCCTGTGTGACCCTGGGCAAGTCATCTAACTTCTTTCTAAGACAGGAGCTCTTGACCTGAAGTCCGTAGAGCTCTTGGATTTCAGGGGGAATGTGAACGTGGATTGGAAAAATATTATTTTTATTAACCTCTAATTTCCTTCATAATTTGTGCTTTATTTCATGCATTTAAAAAAGTCTTGTAGGTTTTAACAGAGATCCATGATGTGGAAAAGGTTAAAACACGCTGTTCTGAGACTATAAGAGAAGGTGTCAATAAGGATGGGTAGAGGGGTCTCCTCGCTGGGAAGTTCTCTACAGCAGTGAAATCACAGCTCTAGGGCCTTTAACTAGATGAAGGATTTCTTCTGCATCACTACCTATAATTTGATGTTAATGTGCAAGGTCTTTGCTGTTGACCTGAGAGAGGGTAATGGATAGGGAGCCTGAGATCAGAAGCTGAATGAACACATGCAAAAGATAGCATCAAGTCCCTTATAGCTGAGTCATCTGGTGCCACCATTGTGAAAGCTCGAGGAGGTTGCATGATGGAGAATCTAAGGAAGAAATGATGATTTACCCTTATGGTAGTTTGGTGAGGGATCACTATCATTGGAACCTGGTTGCTTCGGGTTCAGCCTTTAAATGAATCAAGTGAATTTACAGGGTCCAGGAAGGGAGTGGGAGAACCTGGCTCACATGAGTTTATTATCTATCACAATATATTTTTTTTGTCCAGAGGCAATCTTTTTTGAAGGAAGTGAGACAGTAGCTTCTAGGGGTCTGAGGAGCTGCCTCATGTAGGATGTAGTATTTTCGCTAAGCTTAGAAGGAAACCAAGGATTGTAGAAAATGGACGAGAGAAGAGAATGCATGGAAGACAACTTATGAAAATGCACGGAGAAGAAGGTGGAATGTCATGAGTATTGGAATTATAAGTAGGACCATTTGGCACTTACAGGATCCAAGGGAGACTGCTTTGATGGGTACCTTTTACTCTGGAGCTCCTTCAGGACACTGGCCACCAGGAGGTGCCGGGGATAACAGTGGGCCTGTGTTTTCCCTTTTTTCCCTCCCTTCCCCACTCACTGTCTAGTGAGTGGTGGCTACATTTGTTAATCGCCAGTTGGCCTGGAGTAAACCTCTCTAGTCTGAGGCAAATGTGTGGAGACAAAAGCCTTTTGGGGAGTTTAAGGCTATTTCTCTGACATATCTGGCTCAAACTTGCCGGTCCCTTCATGATGGTTTTAAAGTAGTCCCAGTAATCCTGCCGTCTACTCCACTAAAAGGGAATAGAACAGTGGGGTGGGAAGTCCAGGTGGCAAAGTTCTTTGGAATTTGAGTGGGGATATTACTCTGTGTAAGATCCCAGCAAACCTTTAAATAAATAGCACATTTTAAATAAATTTCTAACACAAGATTCTGAAATGTTTCCATTGCTTATTGACATTATGAAGATGGCTAAATTACAAGGCATTCAAACACTATTTTATCTTTAGCAAATTTGACTGGATTCAGAGACAGAGGGTATGGGTTTGAGTCATCAGTCTACAACATTCTATCCTTTTCATCACTGGCAAAGTAAATTAACCTCTCTGGATTTCAATTTCTTCCTTTGTCAAGTGAGTGGGTTGGATTAGAAGTATTGTAAGGTCCCTTCCTGTTTCTAGACCTTAGGATCCTATGAAAATCAATGAACAACAGAGGAAAATATGACTGTATACTAAAGAAAAATGATGTTTCAAAGTCTGTTAATGTCCTTACTCCATAAATACTCTAGTGCTAGTGTAATTTAGCAAAGCAATTTTGACCCCCTACTAGGAATGCTTCAACCTCAAATACACGGATAACCCGCTCAGACTTCAGAGCAAACAAATTTTCTACCCTTCCCATTCTTTACATAAGCCATACACAGAGATTGTAGGTCACTGAGATGGTGATCCCCCAAAGCTGGAGACAAAACCCTATAAGCAAAATTTTCTCAGTCATTAGAAAACAACCACATTAGATACATATATAAGAACTTAATCTTTTCCTTTCTTCCCCATTCCTCTTTCTCTTGTCCTTTTCTCTTTTGCATGTCATATTTTCTCTGTGGTTCCTATAGTTCTTGGATCTGCAATCAGTGGTTAGTTACTCTTTGAGATTTTATTTGTTTGATGTGTTCAACTCCTAAAAATAACTACTGGTGGTTCTTTCCTCCTTATGCAAGTGGCTGCTAATCCACTTAAGTATAGAAACTGCTTCTAGCACATACTTAGATCAATCAACATGAAATGAAATGTCATCTCACCTTGTCTTGCAGCCTTGATGTTCACAGGCTGGAATCCTCCATTGAGGGCTGAGGAATCAATGATATCAGACTCAAAGTCCCTATGGTTCTTCCGATAAACAAATAGAGCCACGATCACAGAGATGGCCAAGCATACAATCACCGCAATCACCACACCAACGTAGAGAGCAACATCATCTGAGTCAGGAGCCGCTGGAGGGGAAGAATCGGTTACAGAAATTTGCAATAGCACACATATTGCTATCTTTCCTTCAGACATTTACTACCTTTTTTATTGGTTAATTCCAAATCTATTGCAAAAGCTATATACTTTGAGTAAGCCCTTTCAATGGGAAATAATCATGGATTTCTTTCTTATTCTCTATCTATCTACTTCTGACCTATTTTGTAATTGGGAAACATAACAGATCATTTATTGCTAGGGTTGTAAAGAAATTTTAGCTAAAATTCTACCAACCCACAAGAAACAGTTGAGTGTTATTGATGTGTGTGTGTGTGTGTGTGTGTGTGTGTAATAGGATAACAGGTTTTTAATTTCACAGATGCTCCATTTAAAAACATAAACATTCCTTTAGAAATGTCTGGCACATTTTGATTCTGTGTATTTATTGAATTAGAGTATTTTCCTAAGTAACTTTCCAAGTCATAAAGTTTACTTCTTCAGGTTTCTTCTTTCCTTTCTTTAAACTCTGGGTGAGGAGAGGAGGGTCAAAAATAAGTAGTATAATGAAGCTGAGCTGGGAACCCAAAGACAGAGTTGAATGTTGTGCTTTCTGGAAAAAGAAAAAAAAATACTGAACAATAATGCCCTGTTCCTCCTCACCTGGCCCCCCACCCTGAACAAGTACCAGGTCTTTGGAGGAAGGAAACGGGGGATACAAGTATTCATTCTCTAGGTATGCTGCTTTTCCTAAGGAGACGATATGAACAACAAAACTTGGAATTTTTTCACGGATAAGAGGCTTCCATTTTTCTTTATGTATCATTGAAAAGAAATATAGCCTTATACTTTAAGTGTGTTTGACAAAGACCTGAGTCAATCAGGTACTGTGTCAGATTATCCTAGAGGCTAAACAAGCATGTTCCATGAAGGAACTTTTCATACTTTTAGAAGGTGGGGATGGAACTTTGACCATTTTTCTCACTGACCTGGCATCATTTGACTTGGTCTGGCTCAATATGGATGGCAGTGTGCAATAGTGGATAGAGAGCTGACCTTTTGAGCCAGGAAGACCTGCATTTAAGGGCCATCTCTGGCATACTGGGTTGTTACCCTGGGCAAGTCACAACTCCTCAGTGCTCTAGGCAACTCTCTAAGATGCTGTGTTGCAGAAAAGGTTCCAGCTGGCATTGATAAAAGAAATTCCTCACTGAGAGTTCTCTACTCTGATTAGATCACAAATCTCGCATCTAGCCTTCCAGTCTTGGTGAGCAGAAACTTTATTGAACTCCATAGTATAATTCGTGCCCACAAAAGCTACTTGGAAGGATATCCCCGAAAATAGTCTATTTCCTCTAGATGGCTTGTAATAGTAAGGATAAGAATTGCATTGACTACTAAAGTAACCCAAGGCAAACTGGAGTGACTCATTTTGTCATTGTCCTCATTTTGGCCTGTGTTTTGAAAGAAATCCAACAAAAATGAGCATCTTTTTTCATTTTTATTTCTTTAAATTTACTAAGAAAGAAATTTTACTACCTACTTTCCTAAGGTACAGAAACATCTGATTTCCTGTTGTGTAGGTGAAAACTGACAGATGTTTAAAGGAATCCACTGACATCCCAAATGCTTTTGACTGTGGGAGCTCCTTTTTGCCTCTGGGTTTCTGATGAGGCCCCCAAGTGGAACTCTGAGCCCTAGGCATAGCATATTGCCTTAATTTCATTTTGTTCCCTTTTGCTAACTATTATTTCCCAGGCCTGTAAGACTTCCTAGGTCATGATTACTTTTTCAGTAGTGATGGATTCTTATCCAATAGTTGTGAATTTATATTTTCAGCCTTTGAAGTCTCTTTTTCTGGAATCTGCATATTCATGACTTTTTGTTGTCTCTTTCAAGTTAAATTTCATCTGATTCTTCTTTCTCTGATTCAGCAAGGAGACACTAACTTATTTTCTGTGTTGGAAAATATTAGGTGCCTACCTCCAGTACACATAAATGATATAGTAAAGGTCAGCTCAGACTGATGAATGACAATGAATGATTAAGCCAGAAACATGCAAACAAAACATGACACTTACAAGAAAATCCATATTCATTCTGGGTTCTCTGTTCAGTTGAAATAGGATAAATGAAACCTTGAAAAGAAAAGAATTGTACAAAAATGGGAACAAAATCAAATTAATGAGGGGAACAAAATGGGAAGCATGAAAAATGGTTTAATTAAAAGAAGAGGAAAAGAAACTCATGGTACTTTAAAGTTCTGATTCAGCACAGAATTATGATTTTGCATCTCCTGTCTGCTCCAGAGCCTCACTAAGAATTAATAAGTAGGCAGATTGAATTTCAGAGGCAAAACTGGTCTCGAGTCACTAACTTTGGAGTGCTTAAAGTCTTTCTTTTATTGAGCATAAACTCTAATGGATCTAATTTATTTCAGACATCAAGGGTCATTAGCATATGGAAAATCTTTTTTTCCCTATCCCTGCCATATGTTTTAATTCCCAAGACATATTCAGTAAAGCTCTAAACAGTTTTTTTATTTAATTATAGCAGCTTGCTCTTGGTCTAATAGAGCTAAAGAAGACCTGTCGTCATTGGTCAAAGGTTAAATACCCATTTGCTGTGTTGAGCCTAAGGAAAAGAAATCCACTTTTTGGATTTCCTTCTTGTTCATCCCCCACTTCATGTAATAGGAATCCAATAGGTATTGCCCAGGGAGTGAGCAGTTTGTCAATGAAATGGAAACTGGATGGCTTTTATTTTAAATCATTAAAAAATCAATAGAGGCCTAGAGGGTGTAAGGTTATTTATCCTAAACATAGTATAATCTGGATAGAATTATAACCTAGTTTAATTCTTCAAATAAATAATTAAGTTTAATGCTTTTCTTTTGAAACACTCCAAAGCCAACTAGATTTGTTTTGTTTCATTTTTTTTAAAGCCAGGGGAAGAAAATATATTTTTCCAATTTGGAGCCCAGAATTCTGAAAGTTAAAACTTGTTTTTTTGTTCCACTTATAAGCAACAGACTGTGACTTCCAAAGAAAGATGATTTTAGATACCAAGCATCTCCTCTAATGCAACATTTGAATGTCAAGTAAAAATGAATCAGAAACACATGGCTTTAGAATCCCTTGCTATATACAGGAATACAAGTAAAGGGAAAACTGAGAATCAAAATTAATTGGCTTAAAATGAAAGCATTGTAAAGTTTGGGGATGAAAGCAAACTCTAAGATGTGACAAAGGTGTCTCAAGTATAGTTTCAGGAACATTTACAAGAAATTTACCAGTTTGGGAAGTGAATGCTGGAGAAACATGTGGTTCTTACTTAATGAATGAAGGGTTTGCTATGGCACAGACAAATTTTTACCCAAATGAATTTTTAATGCTTTATTTTAGAGAATGATTGCAGCCTCATACTCATTTTTATAAATATTATATTCCTTATTTCACTTGTGTGACTCCATGTATTAGGACTATTGTACATTTTTAAACGACCTGTGTCTAGTAATAACTTTTTTCTATTTGTACTCTGTGAATTCAATAAAAGAAAAGCTAGGACACAGACATCAGGAAGAAGTAATTGATTGCTAAGATCTGAAGTCAAAACAAGTTATTTTTTCAGACACAGTATGACTTAATAGGTAGCACTGCTTTGCTCAAGATCAGGTTTAGGGAGAGAGATTTCAAAGGATCTGCTGTCAGTAACTGGGGTAAACAAGCTTGGAAATGCATTATAGTAATTCCCAGTGACATGGGATTGAGAGACAGAGTAGCCTCATGGATTGAAGAGCTGTCCTTGGACACAGGAAGTTCAAACCTTACCTTTTACTTCAAATCTTATCTTTGATATATACTGGCTATGTGGTTCTGAGCCAGTGACTCTGCCCAAAAGAACTCTCTAAAACTGGAATTTGTAAGTGCAGTTACCAATTTATACTGGGAGATGTAGTTTCCATAGCAGAAATTCCCTACACTGATGAAATCCCAAATTGGAAGCCCTTTTATTCCTCCTTAAGAAGAGATAGAATTGGACAATTTTATTTTCTCTCTGAAAGTCTTGGTATGTGTTTGCAGCAGAGAAGGTGATTGTGTGTTACATAAAAGTACAAAAAGAAGCCAAAAGGAAAGTTAACATTCAGAAGAATCATGGAATGTTTGAATAAACACTGGATTTCAAGGTCAGAATGACTTGGTTTCAAATCTTAACTCTGACTCGTAGTGAATGTATGACCATGGTCAAGTCACAAAACTCCTTATCTGTAAAATGGGGATAATAATTTTGGGGATGTGAGGCAAGTGCTTTACAAATACTAAAGAGTTATATACAAATAGGAGTTGTGATTATGAAGAGAAACATCCTAGAAGGTAGCACTTGATTTTTCATATACTTTTGTTACCAACAGAATTCTTATTCTTGATGGGTAAATCAAGGAAGAAGAGACATGGGAATTTAGAACTGTATTTTAAGCTCAGGTCTTCCTCTAATTTGTGCTAACCTCCAGGGCTCTGTGCTATAGTCACTACAGAGAAATGGAAGGAATCTTTGCAACTTTAAACCTGTAAACTTATCTCTATTTCATTTTGGTTTTGAGACTGAGTCTTGCCATTTTGCCCCAGTTGGAAGTACAAGGGCTATTCCATCCGATCCCTCTCTGACTGGCAGAGGAGCTTTGATCTGCTCCAATTTCACCTGGGCCAATTTACTTTTCTGTAAGCAGTCTAACACTCTGCCCCTACTTACCCCAATAGGGAGCTCACCATATTGGTCCTGGACCTTAGAGGAAACATTCATTAGATGAACCTGCTGCTCATCAGCAGGTTGCAACTCATAACTCCTGAGCTAACGAGATCCCTCAGCCACAGCCTAGACGCTGAGAGCTGGGATTGTTATCCCAACACCTGGTTGCACTTATCTGCTGTGACTTGGTATCTGAAACTCTTAAGTATACAGAGAAAGTGAAAAAGAAACGTGTACTATTACCTGATCCTGGCCAAACCTAATGTTTTCCAGAAACAACCCAAATGTTGGGCTAATTTTAAATGAACTCAGTAGTGGTGTAACATTCCCTTTTATTATTTCTGTGGAAACAATAATAATCAACTATTTCCCAAGAACCTTCTTAAATATGTTCATTCACCTTCAAAATAGGTAAACATCTTCAATTATGGTATCAAGGCATCAATTAGAAGGCAGGGGATTTGAGGAAAAGATTATTTTTCCATTTCTAAAATGATTAGACAGATAGGATCACATTTTAAAGTTTGTTTTCATGTGTCTCCATCTGATCCAGCTTTTATCCAACAAGAAAGAATATTTTCTTCAGCTAATGAGGTGAACCTGCTGAGATTAGTAGCAGAAGTAATGAAAAAATAACATCTCTGATAGGATCAAAAGAAATATGGTGCAAAATAATTATTTTTGTGGCTATTAATAGCTCAAGCAATATGGATTTTGGCCAATTCATTATTTGAAAATAATGTCTAATAAATGGAATAGTATTGTTTAGCATTCTAGAACCAAAGCCAGAAGCTGTATGTTTGTGTGTGTGTGTGTGTGTGCTTCTCTCAATGCTAAAAATGGCTATTTTATTTATGTATTCAAGTTTATTGGGATAAGACCTGGATTTGAAGTGAGAAGGACAATGAAGTTTAGAATCCAGAAGATGGGTTCGAATCCCATTGTGAGATCTTGGAAAGGTAACAAACTCTCTGAACCTTAATTTTCTCAATAAAATGGAGTTAGAAGCAGAGTTTCATTTCAACTTTATAGTGTATGACATACTTCCATTCTCACTTTAAGATGTTGGATTTTGTGAAGTCAGTTCTACTGGATTTTTTTTTTAAAAAGTAATTTCTATGTTTTGGGATGTCTTAGCCTTGTTGAAAAGCTAGCTCTTGTTCCCATTAGCTTTTAGAAATCCAAGAATTCAAGGGCTAGAAGGGACCTTAGAAATCATTTAGTACAACCCCCTAAATCTTTTATATGAAGAAATTGAGGCAAGAGGAGGTCATCTAACTACTTTGAGGTAGAACTGGAATCCAGGTCTCTGAATGTTGAACCAATGTTCTTTCTTTTCCACCATGCTACCCACCAAAAAGTAATGGTCAATAAAAGTGAAACAGAACAGGTAGAAAATCAAAAGAGTAGCTGTGATAGCTTAATAACTTTAAATTTTCATTTAATTATTATATGAACAAAAGTAAATTATTTATATTTAAAAACTTTTTCCACTTGAACTTTTGTCACTAACTTCCATGATCTAAGTAAGAGGCACTTTAAGTTTAAAGAAAAGACTCTATAAAATGACATTTAGATGTTGTCTGTTTTCTTTTGAAAGGGAGGAAAAGCAAAGGACAAATTCAAACTGAGTTGCATTTCTACCATAAATTATCTGCAAAGCCTGTGACCAGGGTCATGAAGTCCTTAATTTGTGGCAATGACATTGTGTTAGGCACAAAATGACATGACTCATAAATACTTGAAGAAATAGTAGTGCTCACCTCGAACTGGTTCCCACTAAAGAAGAGGGGAATTTATGATAGCAATTAAAAAGAATATTTGTACCTGAAGAGAAGCAAATGATCCTTTGATAAAAGTGTGTAAGCATACCCTTCCTGTGCTTGCAAGTGAATAACATGGGACAGAGTTTCAATTTCCTTAGACTCATCTTCTCCATTTCCTATGATAGCAGACTGCTAACAAGATACCTTATGGGTAGCAATCCTTCCAAAGCTGAACCAAGCCCTCCATTCAACCACCATCTTGGCTTGATTTCTACTTACACTGGGAAGCACCATTTTGCATGCATTAAGGGAAACAATGAATTATTCACTTTCATTCTACAAATCCTTGAAAAAACCCTATCAGATTGAAATTGTTACAGGTCACACACCTAAGTTTCTAAGACTTGGTTTCAATAAGCATTCCTGCTTGGTTGATGGCAAGATTTAACACACATTTAATAAACTCCTGCCAGTCATCTATTTCCTTGGCCAGATGGTGGGAGTAGGAGGATGTGAAAAAGAAGATAAATGAAACCCAAAGATGCCTCTCAAGGCCACAGATGAGAATTACTGCCCCCACCCCCACCCCCCCAGATGGCAAATGAACTTAGTTCACCTATGGTAGAAATTTTGGATCACGGCAGAGCTTATAGCATGTGGGCCTCCAGTGAACAGCTGAGAAATCCTGGGCATCATGGAGATGGTGAAAAGCATCCTTTTGATTTCAAAAAGAGGCCAAAGGGTATTTATTGCTTTCCTGACATTACAAGAGTACCCTTTGCATGGAAAATAAACAGGGAAAATGTGGAGGCTACACTGAATTGGACTTAAATACACTGGGTAAAAACAAAACTCACTATCTAGCAAGTATGCCACAACCTAACAATATGTTGAGTTTCTGTCTTTAGCTAAAAGGGGTAGCTGATTTTAGATCTTATCTCTATGATATTTTACTTAGTAGAAGAACTCACAACTCCATAGTGTTTTGTTTCACTTTGTACATCACAAGTAGTTTGAAAGTGTTGTAGTACTGTATGACTCTATGATCACTTCAACGTAAGTACTTGCTCCATCAGTACAGATTGGAATCCACCCATGTCTGCTTATCCAGGGTGGTTGACAGAGAAGATATCCAATATCTCCCCTTTCAACATTTTTACATTTAATGAAGGATGCACTTTTCCAACTGATGTAGATAGAAAATCTTAGTATTTCTGACAAAAAGGATCTCAGACTCTAGTCCACCAAATTCTCCCTTCCCTTTCTGCTCCTCACCCCCAAATTCTCTCCATGAAATAGCTAACATTTATTTTTATCTAGGCTAGCCTGTGCTTGGAGATCACCGATGATAGTGTCCTGTCTCCTGAGGCAGCTCATTCTACGCCTCCATGGAAGTTTTACCTGATGTCAACTCTAAATTTGCCCCATTGCACCTTCTATTCATTGATCTTGTTTCTGCCTCCTGGAGCCAAACAGAGAAAGTCTAATGCTCCAATATATGACTTGACATTTATCCCCATTGAATTTCATCTGTCTGATTTGCCCAGTGTTCTAGCCTGTCAAGGTCTCTTTGGATTCTGATTCTATCATACAGGGTGTTAGCTCTCCTTCCTAGCTCTGAGTCATCTGCAAATTTGATAAGCATGGCTTCCAAATTTTTTATCCAAGTCACTGATAAAAATGTTAACTATCACAGGGCTAAATTTCTTTGCTTGACATTTAAAACCCTTTATGATTTAACACTGGCCTATTTTTTTCCATGCAAATTACACATTATTTCCATTCATGCACTCTGTGCTCCAGACAGACTGTTGCTCATTAAAAAAAAAATCCATTTCCTGACTCCATGCTTTTGAATTCACCCCAAAGCCTCCAATACTTTCCTTTCTTACCTCTGGCTCTTGGAACTCCTGAGCTCAAAGATCACCTCCTTCAAGAGGTCTTTCCTGATTTCTCTCAATTGATAGTATCCCCCCTTAATCCCCTTGGCATTTTCATCCTAAAATCACATTGTGATTTTGTTTAATTAAATACAAGAAATCACATGTATTTTTTCTATGTATATTTACATATAATCATATGAGATAACATGTATAAAATGCTTTTGTAACCTTAAAACACTACATAAATGCTAGCTATTGTCATTGCAATATCACATGATAAATACTGTATGTGAACATGTTGTATTCCCGTTGTATTATGTATGCTCCCAGAAGGTAGGCTATCTCATTTCTATCTTCATATTCCCAGAGCCTGGCCGATTTTGGAAATCTGAGATAAGACTTCTGACTTCACTGATATGATCACATATTAATCAGCTCAGGGGGTTCCATACTCATCTAGTTACCCAGATGTAATTTTTTTTGTGGTATCCCCAACTTCAAAAACAAAAAAAAATGTTTTACAGAAAAAAAAAATCAATTTTTTTTTGCTGCATCAGATAATATAGGTCAGTGTGTTCAGTAGATGGTTCATTTGCAGAATATGTATTTACCCAACAATACATTACTGATGTAATTATTAAATGAACCCCTCCCCCCCAGAAAGTAATCTGTGGTTGACTCTAGAATGTAGATAAGCATACTTGCTGTACAATGCACACCCCCTTTTTTTTTAAAAAAAGGAATTACTATCTTTTCTTAACTTTTAGTAAACAAATTATGATTTACTTATTTTTAACATTCATTAATTTTGTTTTAGTTTCAAATTGTCTCCCTCCTTCCAGTCTTTTCTCCACCCACTGAGAAGGCAAGAAATATGGTATCAACTATGCATCGGAAATCATGCAAAACATTTCCATATTAGCTACATTTCCAAAAAAGCAAGAAAAATAAAAAATGAGAAAATTATAATTTAACCTACACTCAGATTTCATTAGTTTAAGAACTGTTGCCTTAAAATGAACTTAAAAATGTTACCTGGTGCCTCACTGTGGCCCAGGCTCATCCTGAATTTTCAAAGGCAATCTTGGGAAGATGTGGGTTCTGGCAGGTTCTACAATGTTAGAAGACTGAGGACATACTTTGTGATAACCTAATTCCCCTTTCTGTGGATGAGCTATATCACTAGTAGGTTCAATCAACATGCATTTATTAATCTCCTACTATATGCCAAGCACTGTAGTTTCAGTAGCGATTCAAACTAGCAAATTACTTTTCAATGACTCATTCTTTAGCCGTGGTAAACCAATCATTCTATTTAGTCCTTCATTCAATGTCTACCACAGAGTATTATAATCCCATAATAGCAAATCAAGTAAGAGCTTTGTGTAAAATGTGATGCTGTGGTGGTTACACAGACAGCACCCATGCCACAATGTGCCCATTACTCAAAATGTGCCACTCCCCTTTAAAAAAACAAACAAACCCAGAGCTGTGTGACTCTGACTTGGAGCAAGTCACTTAACCCCAATTGCCTTGCAAAAAAAAATCAGAAACTTAAGAGTTATGTCTAGTCTTTAATTCATGGTAAGATCAAATTTTTGCAGAATTCTTTCAAATATCTCTAGGCTCTGAGGTTCGTCAATACAGACACAATTCTGTAAGATGGCTATTGAAAAACTCCAATTTATCAGATTTCTGCTTTAGCATAAGCTTAACTCACCCCAGTGTTCTGCAGTTTCAAGCAACTTGACTTGGATCTGGTCAGAATTATAGTTGTCAGATAGATTATATCACACAAATTTCTCTTAAAACTTGGATAAAAATTGAAAACACGATGAAAGAGTCTACCAAGATAACATGGATACTTTGTTGTTCAATTGTCTGATTCTTTGTGATCCCATCTGGAGTTTTCTTGGCAGAGATACTGGAGTGGGTTTACCATTTTCTTCTGCACTTCATTTTACAGATAGAGAAACAGAGGCAAACAGGGTTAAGTGACTTGCCCAGGGTCACATAGCTAATAGCCAGATTTGAACTCACGAAGATGAATCTCCCTGACTCCAGGCCTGCTTTCTATGTACTGTACCACCTAGCTGCACCAATAGACAATCACATACATATTTTGTCTTTCTGAGGACGCGTTGCATTAGTTCAAATTCCACCCTTTCTACACCTTCCGAACCTTTGCCATTCTAGTGTTTTAAGTCCCACACTTTCTGGCTTTTACCATTTGGAGGGGACTAGTGCAGAGTCTTCATCTGCAGTCCTTTGCTCTTGCTGTTCCACCAGCCTATGATTTTCTGATCATACAATACTAGGATGGTAGGCATTAGTCTACCTTTTAACATTTTGGAATAGATAGACTTTATTTATTTGTTCTCCCTTTAAATATGTATTGGCAAAACCCAGAAACTCTTCAGTACTACTGAGATAACATTACAATGATGACTGCCGATCGAAAAAGAAGACTGAAAACTACTCTACTGAATTAGGAGGTAGCAATTTTCTCATGACTGGAGAACTTTATGGACCAAGGATGTTCTAGAGGAGATAAATGGGACTAAATGTCCTTCAAAATACTTTCCAGTTGTGACATCCTATGCTTCTCTACTTCAATTCCTAAATCTTATAGGAAATGGACAGAATAATTTGCCTAAGAGCACATGGCTAGTTAGGGGCAGATGTAAGCTTAGAATTTAGATCTCCTGAGTGTGACATTTACACTCTGATGTTCAGTCATCCTTGGGAACATTAGCATGTATGGAGACTAGATTATTTTTAATGTCTACTTTCTTTAAAAATAACAATGTTCTTTAAAAAGCAAAGGAATAAAAAAGCCAGTTTCTTTCCAGGACATTAAGTACCTTGACTGGTCTCTAATTATTCCTTAATAATCCATTCTAATTAAATAACACCAGTTTCTAGATATGCATAAAACAATTTTGAAGGCTTTGTGGCAGATTTTCCCAGTACATGTACTCTTCTTTCAGTCCATTGGATTTTTATTCAGAACTGAACTAAATATATAACTGGATATACACTTGAATACGACCTAAATTTTTACATTAAAAGTGACCTGAAAGGGAAAGTAGGGCTTTCAAAACTGTTGTAGCACTTGCAGCAGGTCTCTAAAACTCAAATAACTACACTACAATATTTACTGTTTAACTTTTTAGACCTTTTAAAAATCTGATCATTCTGAAAGATTATATTGAAACTGCAAATCATTGATTTAAATTCTTATACTGGCTTCAAAATAGTTGACTTAGTGACCACATATAGCCATTAACTGGGAGTAACTCACTCATTGGGCTATGTAGTTAGATCAGGCCAGCCTATCTATCACACATGGAACAAAGCCAAGAACCATCTTGACCAAATGGGCAAAATGTTACTGGTGGCATTGCACACCAAACACATAGATCCTGTTTGTCACATGCTGGTGTCTTTGTCTCTTGAAAATGTTATCTATTTCGAAGTAGTTGAAAATCACTTTTGGATGCAGAAGAAACAGGATTTCCCTAATATTTATATAGGACACCAAATAGTCTGAAAATAAATTTTGGAGGGGAGGGGTTACATATATAGAAGATGTGTCCTAACACAAGATACATTCTCTCCAGATGATGATATTGTCTAAGCTACACTCAACTCAAATATCAATATTTTCCTGGTTATCCTGCCTAGCTGGAATTATGGAAAATCACAATTTTTAAGGAATCAAGGTATCAAGATTTGCATATCAGAAAAAGAATAAAATATATCTGTTGGAAAAGGGGGGTGCTGATTGCTACATGGAATAACATGGAACTGACACATGTCTCATAAAAGTAGGATTCAGATATTTAAGAAAAATGCATCTAATTTTGATATTTAAAAGAGTAGGAATATGGGAAAAAAGGATGCATATCCTGAATTTCGCTCTGGTGCTTAAGGAATACTGAAAGACCTGGAGAAAAATTCCTGTGCAACAAATAGATCTTCTATAGGTGGAATGGGGTGGGGTTTGGATTGCAAGGTGAGGGTGGAGGGGTAGGGTCATTAATGGAAGGACCTAGAAAAGAATCATAGAAGATGAGATGGCACAAGCAGGTTGCTATATTCATTGTGGCAGGGAATATCCTCATGAAAAGATGACAAATCCATTGGAGTAAGGAAGTAGATGATGGATAAATTATTGAAAAAATTGATATTAAGAAAATGCTTTCTTGTTTCCCTCATACTTTAAAATTCTGTGGGAAAAGTACAGTATATGTTATTTGGGACAGCATTTCAGGTGAGAGTGAGGAATGGTTTGGCATTCACTCAGGGCTTCTACTTGACCTGCCTTTGATAAAGACTTGAGCAAATCCAATTTTAATAACAGCCATAATAGCTAGCATTTACATAGCACTTTAAGTTTGTAGAGTGTTTTACTAATACTATCTTGCTTTTAATAGGATTACTTCTTACATCTTGAATATTATGTCACTTCATAGACTTTATTACATTGGCCCTTTAAATACAATGATACATTGAAGACGTATACAGTCTATTTACTTTACCCCCTGAGCTCCGGACTATTCCCCTCCAACCCCCAGCAAATATGCTCCATTTTACATAATTACCATTTCAATGTAATTTTTATTTGTGTAATTTTGGAGAACATATTGAAAATCTGGTAGGCTGAATTTATTCTGGGAAATGCTGTCACTAAAAATCTATTTAATGTTGCTATGATTTATTTTTATAATTTATGCACATCAGAATCCTGATTTGAAGAACTGTGTATATTTATCTGTGCCTGTGTTTTATCTCCCACTACTAGATTGTAAATTCCTGGAGGTTAAGGACTAAGGGATTTTGAGTCAGAAGTTTGGGGTTTGATTCTAGGTTTCAACATATATTAACTGTGTGACCTTGAGAGGTCATCAACCTTTCTGTTTCAGTTACTCATGTTTAAAATGGGCACAGTAATACTTGCATCATTCATCTCATTGGTCTGTTATGACTTAGGTGACTTGTAAATCCTAAAGCATCATGGAATTATGACTGAAACTATCTTTGCACTCAGCACCCCACCCTACTCCCACTCAATGATTAATACAGTACAGTTTATTTTAATAAATGCTTTAAATTTTTTAGCAAAATAATTTTAATCAACTGATTAACTAAGAAGAAAATTCACTAATGCCTATTCAAATCCCTCTCTCTAATTTAAAAATACATCTTATTGATTCATTTTTATCATTATTTCACAGTCATTTTCAAATAAAAATACTGCTACCCCTTCAGATTGAACTCAGTCTTAGAATGGAGAAAAACTAAGCAAAAGAAACTGAAACAGTAGTTGCATCTGACAGTGCAGGCAATCTTCTGTCCTCCTAGTCCACTCCTTTTCAGTTGGGTGGAGGAATATATTATATTATCTCTTTACATCAGGACCATGAGTAATGTTTCAGTTACTTGGAGTTTGGTCTCATCTCTATGACCTTTTTGTTTTGTAATTTGCATTGTTGTGGTCATCGGGTATACTGATATATGATTTCGCTTATTTCACTCTAAAGTGATCTTAAAATCTTCTCAAGTTTCTCTAAATTCTTTGTATGTTTTACTACTAATTACAAAGTCACATTCAGTAACCAAAGGTTTCCCCCCATCCCCACTCCCACACTATGAGCACATACTTTATTTTTAGTTCTTAGTTACCAGAAAAAGTGCTCATATGAATACTTCTGTATATGTTGGACCTTTGTAGCTATCTTTGATTGCCTTGGGGACACATGCCCAGTAATAGGAGCCTTGGGTCAAAGGGAATAGACATTTTGATCTTTTTTTTTTCACCTTAGCATAATTTCCAATTGTAATCAAGAATATTTGGAACAAATCACAGTTCTACTAGCAATGTGTTAACATGCATTTTTTCCATAGTCCATCCAAGAGAGAGTCTTGGTGTTGCAAAATTTTAGGGGAAATCTCCACATTATCTCTCACTATTAGTAACTGGCAGTATGTGTTTATATGGCCATATCAAGGTTGTACTTACTCTTCTAACAATAGAGAAGGACCATTGGAGTTATCAGTTGGCATCAATTCCCCCTCTATCTTGGGTATCAGACTTTGGAAAATTTGATACAAATATTTCCCCCACTCTATAGTTTCCCTTCTTCTGTCTTCACTGATTTTATTCATGTAAAGACTTTAATTTTAAGGAATCAAAATGGTCTTAGTTTTCTTAGTAGGGAGAGCCCTACCTTATTCTGGAGTCAGACAACCTGGTTCCAAATCCCACTTCTGATACTTTCTACTTGTGTCACCTTTGCAAGTCATTGAAACTCCCTGAACCTCAGTTTCCTCCTCTGTAAATGACAAAGCTTAGACTAGATGTCCCCTTGAAGTCCCTTTGGGCTTTAGATCTATGACTCAATGATGATTCAAAAAAATTCTGCTCCAGAAAATCAAAGCCTCTGAAGCAAATAATTTAAGCAGAAGAATTAAATTTAAATACCAAACTAGTTCAAATCTGCAGTGGATTTGATCAAGAATTCTTTCCCCAATCCTGGTTTTAATCCCTTTATTTCAAAATACATGTTTGTCTTATCTTTTTTTTGATAATTTTTCAGTCATGATGGAAAATTTCCAGCAATTTCTTGAGTGGTCACATCGAGATTTTAAGGTTCCAAGTCACAAACATTAAGATTCCAATATTTTATGTGAGTATCTGCTAAAACTAAAAGCCAGAATCATTTTATCTCATGAATTGAAGCAAAACCAATTGTGATGTGTTGCTTGTTGGTTACAATTTGAGTAGATGGGTGGAGGGTTGGTGGGGAGAAGAGATAATGAAATATGGTGTACCTGGAGGGTAGACAAGGTTGGAATCTGAGAAACAGGACTTAGATTTAAATGTTATTCAGAACAGATAAAGGGAAATAAAAGATAGAGAGCAGATCTAGATATTGTCAATATGTAATAATCATGTTATTCTGTTCAGCAACAAGGGATGTGAAACTACGGTGAAACAAGTATTATCATAAGATGTATCAGTGACAAAACATATCATCAAAACCTTTACATCATAGCTCATAAGGAGCATTCTACCTTTGGCTAGGAGGCTAATACTACAATACTACAGCCATAGTGTTTTCATTGCATCATTTCTAGTTGTATATTTGGGTGAAATTCATAGTGATATTTTCCACTCAGGATTCACACTCAGCAGTAACATTCTCAAATAATGCAATATATACCATCAACATAAAAAGAAAGTCACTATAGGGATTTTATCATGCACTCAAAATATAATTATTTGGATCTTTTTTTCCCTAGTGAATTTGCTTTTTGAAGGTCCTGTTTGTAAGGAATCTGAAGGATACATATCTATATAAGGAGAATTTTATAAGTACAGTAGAAAATAAAATCAGTTTTATTTTAAATACTTAAGAACCAAATACTAATTCCTTTGCATGGTTTTCTGACTCTTGGGGGGGGGGACTGTAAATTGTTTTGGTAGACTTTATGACTTAGGAAATGAATAATTAGTGATGACAGTGCCTGAGATGAGAAGACAGCAGGTTGTTTTGATTGAGTCACATGCATCGGCCTGAGTTCAGATTTTAATTCTTAACACCCAGATCTACAACAAATGGCAGCAAATTTATCAGTCATATATAGAGAGGATAAAGGTAAAAGGGTAAAGAGCCCAAGCAGCCTCCCATGGAGGCATTATTTGGCAGACAACTCTAATATGCTCTTTCCTACAATTTTTGTGATTAAAAATTTTGACCAGGTATAATTTTCTTTGTCAAACTCATGTTAAGGTTTTCAACACAATTTCAACAATCTCAAAGTGTTGTTAAAAGGTCACTTTAATCAATTTACTTGGTTAAAGTATACTGAAACTTGGAGCTAACTTATCAATGATACTAAACATACCTGTTATCTACATGTTTCCATGTTTATATGTAAACTCTGATTTCTATATATATGTATATATACACACATATATACATGTATGTATGTATAGATACAATATACATATGAGAAATATACACACACATTTATTTTTGTCCTTGAACATAACACCAACCTCATCATATACATCTGCAGGGTCTTCATATTTAATGTTTTCTTTGCTTTTCTTTTTTTTGTATATATATATATACATATATATATACATACATATATATATACATATATATCCTCATTATTAGATACAAAAATATATTAAAATGCATCTATCTATAAAAGAGAGAGAAAATAGCACAGTAGACAGAAAGCAGGCCTTGTACCTAGGAAAAGCTTGGTTCCGGGCTTACCTTTGACATTGGCTCTGACCTGGGGAAGTCCCTCACCTTCTCGGTGATCTTAGGCAACTCTCCAAGACTCTAAGTTTTAGAGAATGTACTGATCTTCTCTGGTAGGGAGGGTTTCCACGGGAGGAATTCTCTCTATCAATAAAATCTTAGGTCTAGTCCCCATTCCTATCTCCCTATCATATATAACTGATTGATCCTTGTAGTAAATGACTTCCTTTTAGAGTTGGTTTTAACTTGCATATTACCCTACAGTCAGAAAAAAATCAGAGGTACCACTGTGACATGACCGAATGGATCCTTATCCAGTACTATGCCTTCTAAGGGTTATCCCTTTGTTATCTGCCACAGTGAAGACATATTTTAATTTGGGGAAGATAGGTGGTCTCTGATGGTGCATATGAGACAGGATGTTATTAAGCTGTGGATCCCTCCCCCCATTTTTGGTTCAAAGAATTCTCAAGTTCTGTTATTTACTTCACAGCACTCCAAATATTAAAACCTCAATCCTCCCTCCCTTCTCTCTACTTTCTCCCTCTACTCACTCTGCATACATAGCCCATCTGTGCAGTTCTTGGATTGTAAAACGAGTCCCTCGCAGTCCTTGCCTCCATTTTTGGGGGCTGGTGCTGAACACTCTCTCCTGCGCCAATGTGTACACTCTGTTCCACAGGTCGACCACTTGCTCCATGCTGTCCACCGACCATCCACTAGTGCATCCACACAAGCACAAAAACAAATATAAAAATAGCATCACTCAGGGAAATGTAGAAATTATCTTGAATTGGGTGTGGGAGAATCTATTTCTTTTCTGTAAATTGGAAGGGAGATATTCCTTGGTCATGATTCCCAAGAAGCTTTTTTCATGCCTACTGATAAAGCCTCTGACATTCTTTATATCTGATTTCATCAGTTTACAGGCATTCCTTCCAAGGAGTCTTATTTTGGAGAAATCATAGCTTTGTCATAAGAACTGAAGTCACATTGATTTTTCAGGTTCAGTCCTTTGGAATCACATTTTCTTCTGTCTTGTGACAGGCTTGTCAGTAACTTCAATGAAAATAAGTCTAGATATTGATATTTTCAAGGTACTATACATATAAAAATGCACAAAATAATAGCATACTTTAGGGTTTTGTTTACAATGTTTCCTGTGTCACAGATGTATAAAGAAAAAGTTGAGAATGAGATTTCTTTGTTACTTGTAGCATAGAAACATAGCAGCCAGAGTGACATGCTTATTTTGAAGGCCAAATGAAACAATACTAACAGGTTCTAGAGATCTCTTAAGGGATCTTAAGACTCTAAACTTCTTATTTAAAAAATAAAAAAAAACCTGAGGCTTAGATAAAGTAGTGGCAAACACAAGATTTTATTTTCCCAAGCAACTCCAAGTTAATTTCTATTTACTTTGTGTAAATTTTGAGCTTATATGTTTACCTGTTTTGTATGGCAGGAATAGTTTTGCTCTGTTTTATTTGTTTATCTTTGGTATCTTTGGATCTCCAGTCTATACTATGGTGACTGGCATATTAATAACCACTTGTTGAAATGAAAGTCCTAAAGTGACCTTCCATCAGAGCTGGGATTTGAACCAAATCCTTCTGACTACAGATCCAGCGTTCTTTCCACTCTATGACTTCATTTCCTCCCAACATGTTTGGGATTTCCAAAGTGTTAATAAAGGCACTTGGAGGAAATTCTGGGATGCATATGCTCAGAGCATTTGTGTATCTGGACCCAAACTGCACTGAGAAGGGGAAAAGGATGGGACTTGGAGCTAAAAAGGAACTCTGAGGTTATCTAGTTCAATTCTATCATTTGATAAGTAAGTAAACTGGGCCCCCAAGAAGTGAAGTGAGTTACCGAAGGTCAACTGATCCAATGGAAAGAACCCAAATGTGAAACAAGAACACTGGGGTTTAAATCTTAGCTATGTTACTTATTGAAGTAACCTTGAAATTCCTTCACTCATATGTCCTATTTACCTCTCCATTTCTATCTTTGTTTTTTTTGTTTGTTTGCACAATATGTACTTTTGGTCTTAATTAACAATTCCTGAAGTTGGGTCAGTTCTTTCAAGATCCCTTTCTTCCTTTGAGATGTTTGGCAAAACTGTCCCCAGGGAGGTCCAGGGGGCACTCAGGATTTTTCCATGTAGCCCTCCCTCTCTTAGTGTATAAAACCCACTCTGTCCCAAGGGACAGGAAGTCACTTAAGAAGTGGAGTATTAAGACCATAGGATCTGGATGGGACTTCAGAAGCCATCTAGGCCAACTCCTCATTTTATATCTGAGGAAACTGAAGCTTAGAAGTAGGTGACTTGGCCAAGGTCATTTAGGTAGTAAGTGTGAGAGATGGAATGTGAACCCAGGTCCTCTGATTCTATATCTAGGGTTCTTTCTACCATAATACACTTTTAAATTCAATTGCTACAAGTAGGTTTCCTAGTAGTATTATCAAAAGGTCTACGGAAAGGCCTGAAATGCTGATTCCTTTAAAAAAGTAAAAGGTTAATGAGAAACCCCTGGTCCTGTGTAATAACTCTTGTTTCACTGGAAAATTTTAAGTATCTTGTGTTGTCCTCTTGCAATCTTACTATGAATCTCAACATTGATTGATTGGTCCTTTGAAGTTAATATAAAGCTAATATAGGCTAATGAGGTTTGATTCCACCAGGGCCTGCTCAGTCCAAGTTGCTCTCTGCTTCTCCATTATGGTCTTCTCTGCATCACAAACAGTGACTTTCTTGACCCTGTACCTGTAGAGATCATCTTTTCACAAGGGAGAATTAATCCACTCAGTTCTGGGACTCCATCCTGGGGCTGAGTTGTCCTGATTGATTGTGAATACAGATACACCTAACCCAATATATCTAGTCCACAGAGACCAGGCTTTACATTTATCTATTTAACCACCAGGACAACAGATTTTGGTCTGTAATTCCCCTCCCTATTCCCAAAGAGTTTGTCAATCTATGGCCCTTATAGCTCCATTTACATTCCCTATGACTATCTATGCCAAAACCTCGCCACCACCTTCTGATCTGTATTCTTATCTCTCTACTAGTATATAAACCTAGGGACTGTCTTTCTTTTGTGTTTTTATATTTAGTACTTAATACAGTGCCTGGAACATGATAGGAACTTAAATGCCTGTTGATTGATGGACTCATTCAAAATAGTTTGAAATTCCCAACAATAATTATACATTAAGTGCTTGAAGACAGCATAGTACAGTGGTTGGCCATGGTGATTTGTGCCCTCTCATTTGTGAAATGGGGATAGTAGTCCTCATAATTTTGGGGGAATCAGGAAGACATAGATTCATATTTAGCTATGCGAACAAGGGTAATTCACTTATAAGTTTCCTTATATATAAAATGATGAAAATAATTCTGGTTTGAAGAGTTGTTGTAAGGCATTGGTGAGACAATGTACATCCAATGCTTCACCAAACTTTAAGACACGATATACTTTTTGAGGATTATTTTTGTTGTTATAATAATATCATTACACTGCAAGGCTATTGTGAAATGATTGCTATGAAAAATGAGTTGTTTTTAATATTATACTAGCCTAGACCTAACACAAAGCACAGATGACCAGAAAATTAGGAATGCTAAGTACAAATGAAATATCTATTATCTTTCTATCTTATCTGCAAAATTGAAACATATACAGTGTTCCAAAAATCTTAATTACATTTTAAGCTCTAATAACTTCAGATTTATAAATGCCTTAAACTCACAAAAATAAAAAAAATCACTTAAATGTTAAACTTCTTTTATATTTATTTAATTTTATGAATTTTGTAAGTTACATATGTAAATTTAATTTAACAAAAGGTGGCACATGCATTGTGTGCATGACAGTTTCCAGATGATATTTTCTCAGGATGGTGGATTGGCTGACCACCTTGGTCACCTGATCTATCTCCATTAGACTTTTTCTTGTAGGGTCAAAATTGTTATGTATGCATCCAAACCTCATTCTTTTGTAATCTCAAAGGAAAGATTATAAATACAATCCTTTTAGTCATTGAGCCACAGCTAAGGAAAATTTTTACAAAGTTCAAAAATCATCCAGAAGAACGCAGAGCACAAAACAGTGGCTAAGTTGAATTTTAATTTTAATACCCTTTAATATCTGACAGACCTTTTAAAAACTTCTTTTAGGGAATTTGTAGCATTTATGCCTCAGGTTATTAAAGCTTAAAACTGCATTCTGTTTATATGCTTTATATATATTTTACAAGTTCATCTACTTATATTTGTTATTGTGAAAATCATAACATGGATAGGACAGCACATAAAAAATGTTGAAGTTACTATGTGACAGAAATAGTCTAGTTTACAGACGAATGGAGTATCATATAGCAAAATAACCAAATGGTTCACAGTGGGAGTGTGATTGCTTGGAGACTCAGGAATCTGTGAAAGTGATAAATGTTGGTTTCAGTGACTTTCCTATCTATGAGTGATATCTGAAGGAGGAGGTCCTGCCTAGCAAGAAATTAACAAGGGAAATGTCAAATAAAGAAGAGAGAGAAGCAAGGCACCTGTTAATGCGCAAACTGGATAATTCACTACTAAATAATTGAGTTGGTTGTATAATTAATTCTCAACTTATTCATATTAATGTAGTTCTGTAGGGGTTTGAATTATTACAAAATCATTTAGATTTTGCTTTGGCATGTATTACATGCATACTCTATTCATAGTATGCATACTTCTTAGCTGTGTTTGCTTTAGGTTAATATTAAATGTTGTTTTCATTCCTTGAACACAACAAGGAGATAGCGTAGAAATGAGCTGGGTGGCAAAGAAGCAATCTTGGGATTAGGCATTGCTGTGGATAATCTATAAACTAAACACTTCATACATATAGTTAATTAAAAGTAGGCTGTTTGGTATTTGCAAAATTCATTACTCAATTGTCAGAAATCTTTTCCAGTTTCTTTAATTTATGCCCCAAATTTCTAGTTGCCTTGCCTAAAAGTTGACATTACAGTTATGCATGATTCCTTCCAAATCATTTTCTAAATTTATATTCTGATTTACTTTCACAGCTTTTTGAGGATCAAGGAGTTTTGTTCTTAACATTTTCAGCTTTCAATGCTGCTCAAAACTTTTATATTACAAAGTACTCATATTGGTTTAAACTTTGTGGAATATTGTGGAAGGATTAAATTAACTGATTTTTGGATTTCCTGTTTGCATACAATTTTACACATTTGAATAGTCCTTTTATCAAATGCTTGAATTATCAGCAAGATAAGAATTAGGTGGAAAGATGGTTTTGAAATATTTCAAATATAGGTCAGTTATAGCAAGAGTGCCCTTGAATAGTCAATATGTAGGTGATGTTTTCCCCACCCACCCGCCTGCCCCAAGACACACAGTAGATACCGTCATTGTTAGACTTGAGCCTAAGCAGACCACACTCACTTCTATCAATGAAAGGTCTAGAAAGGAGGTAGGAAAATATGGAAACCTGATGTACTGACCTGGGCACAATGTTGTACAGGCTATTTTCTGAACACTTTGTCCTTCACAAAAGGCACCACCATTGAGTGGTGCTGGGTTGGTGCAAGTTCTTGTACGTTTTTGATAACCTCGTCCACATCGACTGTTACACACAGACCATTCAGTCCAGGTAGACCAGCCACCATTCACTAAAACAAGGAAGATAATAAACATGTTATTATACACACACATCCAAGAACCCTAAACCCATCTCTGAAACAGTCTAGATAGAAGTTTTAAAATAGGATGGATCCACAGGGGTCATCTAGTCAAACACCACTGAGAGAAATGACTATGTCTCTCTTGTATTAATGACTAATCATTGAGTCAGGACCAAGGTTTTTCCCTTTTCTAATTCCTCATCCAGAAATCAACCACTGTGGGAAATTTTTTTCAAAGATAGTAAAGGGAATTCTAAGTTTGGGCTAATGGGAAGATTCCTGCTCATTGTGTTTACTGGACAGGTCTGGGAAAATGTGGATTGTCCCTTTTGTCAGCAGATGGTATGGAAATTGATGTATTTTTGAAGAAGGCTTGGGTGATCCAAGTCACATATCTCTAAGAACCTCACTGGAATATAGCCCAACCTCTCATTATAATATTCATTCTCTTAGAAATTGTTAGCCAATCAAAGTTGATTGCTACTCTCAGGAATACCTTCTCTTCCACGGGGATATAAATTGTGAGCCCACCACCATAAAGGGTCTTTAGCATTTGAGAATGATACTGACCTCTTTTTATTAAAAAACATACTAGTCTTATAAAATGATCAAATTACCCAGAAACTACGTCTTGAACTTTTTAAACATCATACCACATATAGGGAGAAAGGAACAAGCATTTATTAAGCACCTACTTTGTGCCCAGAACTGTACTAAATGCTTTACAAATTTTGTTTTGTTGGTCAAGTTGTTTCAGTCATGTCCAACTCTGTGATTCCATTTGGGGTTTTCTTGGCAAAGATACTGGAGTGGCTGGTGATTTCCTCCTCCAGTTTATTTTATAGATGAGGAACTGAAGCAAACAGGGTGACTTGCTCATGGTCACACAGCTATAAGTATCTGAGGCTGGATTTGAACTCAGAAGATGAGTCTTCTTGATTCCAAGCCAGGGCTCTATCCACTGTGCCACCTAGCTGCCTCACTTTACAAATACTATCTCATTTGATCTTTATAACAAGGCTACTATTTATCTGTGTTTTGCAGCTGAGCAAACTGAGGCAGACAGAAATTAAATGATTTGCCCAGGTTCACAAAGCTAGTAGGTAAGTGTCTGAAGCCAGATTTATACTTAAATCTTCCAGACTCCAGGCTCAGTGCTCTGAACTCTATAGAGCTGATGGGGATGGGATCTGAACCCTTAAAAGGAAAAGCCCTGGACTTTTCCATGTGACCCAGGTCCCTAGGGTTCAGTTGGGGCAATCAGCCCTTTCCAGTTAATTAACTGCCCTTTCGTTGTCTGCACCTGACCCCACCCTGGACCATCAGTCTTTAATTCCATCTAGACCCCTCTTCTGATCCCACAGTCTTCTGTATAAAAGATCCATCTCACCTTCATTAAAGGGCCAATATGTAGATTTTTAGAATTGCACTCACCCTGACCCATTTTCTAATAAACCTTATCTTTAAAGAACTGAAAGAAGGATTGGGTCAAATTCATTCCAGGCGGGACCTGTGTGTTGTTATTTCAGGGTCCCAGCAGCCGTAAACCTCCACTGTCTCACCTCACTGACTCATAAGGAAGTTTAGAGCCACTGAAGTGAAGTGACTTTTCTAAGGTGATATCTATTAAATGTCAGAATTAGGCTAAGAAAGTAGTTCCAGCTTCTAGTTTATTGTTCTTTTCCATTACAACATGCTGATTTAGAGTCACTGAGTTGTTCTTAAAATGTTGTCATGGAAACAATTCTTCTACATGATTACGCAAAAGACTAAAGTTAATATATATTTTAAAAAAACTATCTTATTTCAATGACAGACCATTAATTATCTTTCAAACTGTGAACACATTCAAATATATTAACAATTTTGATCCAATTTAGTTATATAAGTTAATTTAGTCAAAACAACAGGTTTGACTTATTTCTCCACCATGTTGACTAGCTGGTTAAATGTATTAATGATCAATTAAGTCAAAATGGGAAGCGTATTATAACTGAAGGCATGTAAGATAAGTATAGCATGTGGGTTAACTATTACCTGCATTTTGATAAATGCACATACCTATAGCGTACTCTCCATTTCTACAGGAGTCTTTCTAGTATTTTTTTTTCAAATATTTCACTACTTAGATAAGGGGGTTCTCAAAATCTTTAGTGGTACCTTCTAGATTTGTTAGTGACTTATGAGAATGGTCCCAGTAGTTAATGTATGACAGATGTCCCATATTCATTATTTCAAGAATCTCAAATGTACCAGAAATTCATTTAACAGACTTATAGCAAGAAACTTTTTTAATATACTTGTTCTTAGAATATTTCATCTTGTTTCCTTCCAGTTCTTTTTAATCTCTGACAACCCGGGTAAAGAGTGAATAGGGCAAGGCATATTGATAGTCTTTGGAGAAAGCAGTCAGTTTTCCCCAAGGCTATTTAACCAACTCTAGCTTCCTTTTCCTAGAATATTCAAATGTTACTTTCACCCACTAGCCTCAGGTCAGATTTCCTGTTTAAGAACCTCAGCAAATTGGCATTTAAATTGCTCTAAATCTGAATTCTAATTCACAATTTAAAACCATTGAGTCACTTGTGTTTGCAACATTTTTGAACAGAGTATGTATAATATATGCTAGATCTATGAGTACTGTATAAATACTACACCACCGAAGAGAAAAACTTGAGTCTACACTGAACTCTAATGAAATGTATCTGGGTCCAACTATCATATTTTATTTATGATTTGTATACATTGTGACCATGCCCTCTTTCTTCTTTGCTTTCCATACTCTGCTAATGAACTCATTCAATTGGTTTACCACAGACACAGAGTAAGAAATATCCCCATTGTGATCTAAGGAAGGTAATTAATTACAATAAGACATAACTCTTAAACTGACCAGTAAATTAATGCTCAGAGTCATCACAGGATTTTAAAATTCTTTTCATAGTTTGTCCTATCACTAAGGGACAGCTAAGTGGTCCAGTGGATAGAGTACTGAGGCTGAAGTCAGGAAGACACATCATTGTGAGTTCAAGTCTGGCCTCAGACACCAGCTCTGTCTGGGCAAGTCCTGTTTGCCTCAGTTTTCTCATCTGTAAAATGAGCTGGAAGAGGAAATGATAAACTAATCCAGTATCTTTGGCAAGAAAATCCCAAATGGAGTCATGAAGAATTGGACATAACTGAACAACAACTTATGATAGTTTGTAAAAACAAAACAAAACAAAAAACCTTTTACACTCTGAATCCTTTTAGCTTCAGTCCTTGTGGAACTTTCTGTCTCAAAGAGACTATGCCAACTTACTCTATTGTAGTAATCAAGCTATAATCACATGATGAGCTGACTCACGATTATGGCTATCAGTCCCCTAAAGGAAGATGATAGAATAGGGAGACACATTTCTGTCACTGAAGTCTTTCTTTGATGCTTCCATCATGGCAAGATCCTGGGTTCTTATGCCAGCAGAACACCTAGTCTAGCAGATCCTACCAAATTGAAAAGGTATGGATCAGGACCTCTTCTCTGAGGACCAATCCAGAGAAGCTGGGAGAAAAAAGCTCATTGATAGGTGGTCCAAAGGATGAATAAATTTTCAATCTCAGTGCCTCATTAACTAAGATGCAGAAGGGCTGAAATTTGCATTGATGGAAGGAGTACCCACAAGCATGAAATCAGATTCCTGAAGTATTTACTTTCTGTAAGGGCTGCAATCCGCATCTCCAAAACACTCCTTTCTAGTAGCATTGTAAACTCTAGTTAGTTCTGTGTTCCTCAAAGAATCTCATAGTACTCTGACATTTCCCATGCATCCTTTGAATCACTCTATCAACCAATCACTAAGCATTTGAATATCTGCTTTGTACCCAGCACTGTTGGGGATAGAAAAGAAGTATAATATGTATTCTCTGCCCTCTGAGAAAGTTGTAATCTTTCTGAGGAGGTCAAATTAGCATACATTAGGATGCTTCAGGTTTCTTCAGACCTTTGAGAATAGTTCAGGGCCCCAGATAATCCATGAGGTACCTTCAAACACCTTGGTCTCTATTCTGTGGTGCTATAACTTGGTGTGTCCAATGGCCAGCCTTTGGGACCAGGCATACAGTTGGACTGTAGTCAACTGAGCATATGCTGTTGGACAGTATAATGGAATTTTTCAATTCGACTATGAGTAACTCCACATTACCTGACAAGCATTCCAAATATTGCTTGACAGGGGGAAACTGTGAAGACAGAGGACCCTTTAGGAGTGGGCCAAGGGCTGTATGGAGGTGTTTCATTAGAGCCATGATGCTGATGAGAATCTTTGTTTTAAACCAAACTGTACTGGGACCCTCCCGACTTGGGTAAGACAAAAAAGCTTACCATAGACTATAACTGTTGCTGTTGTGCTTTTCCTCTTGGCGACAATGTTTTTGGCAACACACGTGTAATTTGCTGTATCTGAGAGGCGAGCCTGCTTTATAATCAGGTTGTGGTCAATTGTAATATAAAAATTCCGATCTTCAACAGGATCAATTATCTCTTCATTTTTCAACCACTCCACCTAAGGTATATAAAAATATTAAATAAATCCCCACTTAGGAAGCCTTGAACACTTTTTCCTCTTTGCTTTTACTTCATGATGGGCATAAAATGTTCCCTTATCATGATATGCAAATTGGGGAAAAATAACTTAGTGAGGTCATACCAAGTATCACTCACCTGCCAAACATGCTGATTCTGTCTGTACCATATTGCACTCAAATGTCAATGAACCAACTGGGAAATACAGTGTTCAAATTGTTTTCATTTTCCTCTGCAGGTAGCAATGGGAGAACATGTATTGCCAGGTTCAGAACCCAATCAAAAATAATAGCTTAAGCATTTCAAAGAACTCAAACCATTTGGTATTTGATTTGTTTACTCTTGGTAACTTACTTGCTTATTTCAGAAAAGAAAATAGGGATGTAAAAAAAGAGCTCAAAATCATCTCAGATTCCATGTAGCTTTAATAGAACAAAATGTGGATGATTTAAGTATGTCAAGTTGAAACATATGGATTAAATTACCCTGAAAATGCTCTTATTTAGAAGAATGTGTTTAGGGAGTCATTTAAGCCAAAACATTAGAAAAATCAATCTACCCACCCCCCATATAACTCAGCTCATCCATCATCCATTCTCAAGAGTTAGATAACTTTTTAAAGAGAAAACCATTTTAATCTTGAACCCTATAGAATAACAGAGGAAACTATGTCAGTTAGTAAAAAAAAAAATCTTATTGTGTTATCCTCTACCAAGCAGAATCATTTTCTAGTCATTAAAGTGGGTATCTTCTCTCCTCTCATTTAGTCAGGGAAATCAGGCACCTTAACATTTTCTGATTTGTTTTAAGGGTTCAAAGATGGTAGAGAAACCTTTCAGTGATAGGAGATCAATACTGGTGCCATTTCCTAGATGGTCAGAAGCATCTCAGACTCCAGAGGAGGTCTGAAAATTCTTCAGCAAATCTGTCAGTATGTTTGATGTAGCACATCGTGTCTATCTAACTAGGGAACCTTATGATGACATTCCTCAGACACAAATTTGATAGATAAGTTGTAAAACAGGACCAAACAAGCACTTGAGGTGGCAAAAATATGGGAAGGAGCAGTTCTATGACTTGATTGAAGTTTCAAATAGTTGCTTATTCCTTAATTCTTAATATGTTCTTTAATTAAATGTGATGTTAATGAAGGCTATCTCAAGCAATGTCTAAGCCTAGGAATCATTCGTTAATTAGTCTTAAAATATAGCCTGACTCATTCAGTCAGATACCAGAGTTAGCAAAAGATGTAGGAAATACAGATAATCACTGTATCAGCACCTAGCTCTTCTAGTTGCCATTACTTTGGAAAGAAAATGTCAGTTTGAGATCATTTTCTACAAAACTGAAAATCTACTCACAGATAATTGAGAGTTGACTTTTATTTATGCCTACCTGGCACAGTTCACCTTTCTTAACAAAGGTGGTAGCAAAGCCAGTGGGTATTAATAACAAAGGTAAAAAAATGATATACTACAGCATTCTCTGATTTCAAGGTGCCATAACACACTATCCACAGGCTATCTCATGAGAAATTTATTCACTTAAACTTTTTATATAATGGAAGGAAGCCCAGGGCAAGGCTTAGTATTGTTGAGATTAGGTTGGGGGAAGAGGAGGGAATCACAGTTGTTGGTAGAAAGGCACTTTCTTCTTGAACAGAATTACAAATTTTCATCGAGGATGTTTTTATACTCAGAATTAACACTTCAAAAAAACAGGGTCTGTACAAGGTCTAGAATCTTGCAAGGGCTCAAAGACTGATAATAAAATTATATTCTTGTGATATATTTCACTAGAAGAATTTTACTGCAAAGAGAAAGAATATTTCCCTGTCATACTACACAATATCAGCAATGTTATCTGCAGAAACTAAATTTTAAATTATGATAAAATGGTAGCTGAACAATTGCAAACATGGATAGAACAAAATGAGAACGTTACACCATAATAGCTGGAATAAGATTGATGCTAATCTGACTTGAATCACTTGTTTGAATTTTTCCGGAAAGAAGAAAATGGATAAAATCTTTCAAATAACTTCTGATCCCTTCTAGCATGCATTTCTAGCATGTCACAACTTCTTATGCCTAAAAAAAATCCTGTTCAGATTTTCATTGGCTAGCATCAAGGTAGGCAGAAGAAATGACATCATAATATTACTCGTTTCCTAGTCTTTAAAATGTATTGAGTGTGATTCTTTCACATCTAAAATAAGGTCATTTTCTCCCTCACTCCTTGGTAAAAAATGAGGTACTCTGGGGGCCATTAGAAGTATTGGGTATTTCACCAGCTCTCTTGGGGTAGTCATTAGACATCTGTTCTAGCTGGAGTTAATCAATGAATTCCATGGAATATTTCTGATTATATCTCTGGGGGGAAGGAAATACTGTAGTAAAAGAACTTATGGTGGTATCATGGGAGTTATGTTGTACCTTTTAGGATTATGCTCAGTTTTGCAGAATAAATTATTCTTGGTTGGAGGTTGTTATATTCCAAGCTTTCCTTTCTTTTCTTCTATTTATTATCTTGTGTTAATCTGACTCTGATCCCTTGGTATAGATCTCTTTCTATAAGGTTGACTGAAGTTTTTTTCCTTCCTTTCACATGAAATTTGAAGTTTGATTATCACATTTCTAAGTGTGTTAATTTTTTTTGGTAACCCATGGATTCTATTTTCACCTAGCCCTCTTATTCTAGGAGGTCCAGAATGTTTTATTTTCTGATGTTTTGATATATTATATCTGAGGTTTTATTTTATTATGGTTTTCAGGGAATCAATTAATCTTAAATTATTTCTCCTCGGCAAATTGTTTTTGATAGTAGATTTCTCATACCTTCCTCATTTTCATGATTGTGCTTTGACTTTTCTCTACCATTTGTTACTGTATCATTGAATTACAGAATTCTGTTCTCCATCCTATTTTTCACTATTCACTCTTAAGTAATGTTTTTTTTTTTTTGGCATCTAGACTAAGTTGTTATCACTTCAATGTTTTTTTTTTCTCAAGAGCTTTAATTTCATTTTATAACTCTTTATTTAACTTTTCTGTCATATAGTTAGTAGTCCTTATGGGGAATTCATTTTGATGGACTCTGCTGGTAATAACTGCAGTATTTTCTTCTTTTGAAATTTCATCTCAGGGTTATTTCAGCCCATAGTTTTTGGTATCATACTGTGAGTTTTCTTCCATGTTAATATTTTTAGTCTGTGCACCCAAGCTTCACTAATGGATCTAGAATATATGTACATAGTTTCAAGCATCGCAATGACCATGACCCTGGATGAAGCAATTGAACCTGCAATCCTAGGCTCTGTACAGTCCTCTCAGCTCCATTCTTGGGTAGGGCTCTCTTCCATGACACAATTCTGATTTAGGATGGCAAACCATGGCCAGGGCCTGTCCTGTTTTGCAGCCTTGGATGAGGCAGTCCAACCTATGCCCTACTCCCTCCCTTAGCTCTATATAAAAATTGCAAGGAAGGTATAGCATCCTCTTGACCCCTAACAAAGTCCTGGGAGGAGCAGATAAGAAGCAATTTCAGAGCTCTGGCCCCATTATTAGATTGGCATGCTTATCCTCTGACTCAAGGAATCATAGGATCTGGGGACTGAGGTCTCATGAGACATGAAATCAAGCTCCATTTCTTCCTTCAGTCCTATAGGGAGATATTGAGGCTGGGATATAGCTTTATTCCCTGACTCCTTTCTGTTCCCTTTTATTGCTTCTGGAGGAGTTAGGAATTAATGGTTCCTGAATGGATATCTTGAATTAGGGATTTTGGTTCCTGGTGCCTTCCACCTCTTAATGTTGTGGCTGGGATGGGGTAGTAGAAAGAATGATGAGATCCCTTCATATTGGATCAGATAGGGAGCTTATGGTAGGCTTCCTGTGAATTTATTTACTTATTTTTGGTTGGGACTACCTAACTGGCATTTTTCATCTCATTAACAACCACAATTAGTCAGTGATACCACCACAACAACAATAGCTTAGGTACATGAAGTTTGCCCAGCTGGAATGCAAAACATTACATGGAGAAGCACACAAAGATGCCACTTTGTTAGAAAATAAACATAAGTGAAATCTAATAGGAAAAAGGGAATGGGTTGGGCTAGAGGTGTCCCATTTTGACTTCTGAATTTCAAAGTGATCTCAAACTGTGAAACTTAGATTGCATTGGTTCCTGGAAGTACATAAGAACTAGCTTGTAACAAAGAAGATAAATGGAAAAACCCAGGGGAATTTATTGGATATCAATAGCGACAGTGCTATGAAATGACTGAAAATGAATCAGGAATATACAATTTAACTTTCTCTTAGAACACACATGGGGTGAAAAGTAACAGGAAAAGTTTATTGGCAAAGTATAGCTTGGGTACTGCCAAGTCTGAAGTATGCTTTCTAAAATGGCTACAAATATTTGACAAACACAAATTGCAGCTGGGTTCACTTAGACATATTTTACAATTCTCATTATCTCATAGAGTGGGTATAGATAACAGCTGGGGACAATGTGGAGGTGCTGCCTGCCTATGGAATTTTGATGATGTGCTAACACTGGTAAAAATGATGACTCTTCCTTAGACGCATCTTTAGCTGTATTCCCCCTGTATCATTTCCTGATGTTTTCTGTCTAATTAGGTCAGGTAAGACCACATGCATTACACCATTCTACTTCCTAACAAATTGTACTAAAAAATGTGTTTTATATCACCTTCAGCTCCAAACATATCTCCCCCTCCAATTTCCTTTGCCAAAGGAGCATCCTTTATAACAAAAGAAAAAAGGGGCGGTGTGTGTGTGTGTGTGTGTGTGTGTGTGTGTGTGAAAGCCATACCGCAAAACTAACCAGCACATCAATCATGTCTAACAGTATGTGTAATGCTCCAATTTCTCTTTTCTTCTTTGTGGTCTCTTTAGACATAAAAATTCAATTTTATTGTTGATAACGGTATTTCCATTTCCACTGTTTTGATAGGGTTTTTGTGTATATTGTTTCCTGGTTCTGATTATTTGACTTTTCATCAGTTCATTTAAGTTTTATATGCTTCTTCTTATGTGTCCTTCATCCTTATCACTACTTACACAAAGTAATATGACATAAAATCCAGGTAACAGTTTGTTTATCTGTTCTCTAATCAATACGCATCCTTGAGAACAAAGGACAATAACCACACATCTACTTTGTTTCTAATGAACTAAATTTGTAAAAAAAAAAGTTATTATGGCGTGTGACTTAGTAGACAGATGGAATAGAAAGGACTCGGGGTGGTCTGGTGATATGTGATTTTATAGTTTTGCTGTCTAGTATTTTTTTCCAATACCAAACTATTAGCTGAAAATAAAGCTAGCAGAGAAAAAGAAAGGATAAAGATGGCTAGAAAACCATTAAAATTTCCTTTAAGGCAAGTTTCCTTCAAAAATTCAATCACTATCCTTTTTAGAAAACTCTTATTTATATTTAGGCCCAGGTTCTTTAGTATATACCTATATATGTATATGTGTGTATATATATATATATATATATATATATATATATATACATATATATATACATATAACATTCAGTACATATAATTTTCTCTATTTTTTAAAATCTTCAACAAAAATGAGAGAGAGAAAAGATAATATCCATTTATATAAATGGTGACGCAATCAAGGGTGGGACACAAGAGGTTAACCGTGCTTTTTGTTTGTTTTAAAATGATCACATAGTAGGTTTTCAACTTTGTTTAGCTTGAAGCTAGTGAAAAATTACAAAGTCTTGGATTAGAAAAATGGGTGAAATTTTAAAACAAATTCTCGATGATACTTTTATTTGATTATTTCTTTCTATTTGGTCTAGTTCTTCATTTCCCTTATATTGAGGAGGTCCAACTATGAGCAGTTATTGTATCTGATAATTTGTCTTTGAATTCTTTAAAGAGCATTGATATAATCCTGGAGTGTGTAGACTAGTTCATAGATAATTATTTATGCAACTTTTGGTTACTTTCTATTCATTTTTATATTAGCTATATATCGAAATTCTAATAGTTTTGTGAATTTATTTTGTATTCTATTACATATTGACGCTATTGGCTTTCTTAAGTAATTTCTTGACCCTTTATTTGTGGCTTTATAAGCAATCCCTCATGAAATCTAGGAACTGAGTTTTTTCTTCTCTTTGCAGTTATCTATCACTAGCAAATCTTGAGCTATATCAAGTTGTTATAGGGAGAAGTATCTTTGTCTCCCCAACCTGTTTTTTTTTTAACTGAGAAAGTTTCTAGGGATTGTTTGTTGCAAACCATGCTAGATTTTTGGTTTAGATATACATTTTAACAAAATACCCAAATAGCTCCTTAATGCTTATGCTTTATAGGGTTTTAACATAAATGTTTGTTATACTTAGTCAAAGTTTTGTCTGCATCCATTCATATAAACGTGATTTTTTTTGTTTTTGATTTTAATATTGCCAATAGTGCTATTTTCCCAACATGAACTCACCCTTGGGTTTCTGATAAAAATCCAATATCATAATAATGAATAATTTTTGGATATATTTAATTAATATTTTTTGCTATTACTTTATTTAAACTATTTTTTCAAATGAATATTGATTTATTAGTTATATCCCTTTTTACATTTTATTTTTCCTGGTTTATATATCAGGAGTGCATTTTTCTTATTAAAGTAATTTTTTAATTATTGATAATAATTTTAGAAACATATGTGTTCACTGATCCTTTAACAGAGAAAAGATGTTTAGAATCGGCAATATACAACTATATGACAGAAAAACTGAGAATTCAAAGGCAATAGATGATTAGCTACAAATATACACAATCATATTAACATAACATGAAAGAGATCCTATACAACTCTTCCAAATTTCAGTTCCCTTCAACTCTAAGAATCTTTGATTTATTGATTTATTCAAAAAATGTGCTAATAGTTGATGCATATATTATCATGCATATGGTAGGTAAATAATGCTACTTCTTGAGGGAAAAAAAATCTTGTACAATAAGCATTTCTGTAGAAAATTTATAATAAGCAGATAAAAAATTACTTTAGCAATAAAACTAAAAAGAGACCACATAGGATGATATGTGTTATGTACACTAGACAACAAAAGGGGCAGTGTGGGATGGGGGACAGTCTCTTTAGGACTTCTTTGACATGTTTGTCCTGATTCTGTCACATTGTCCACGTGACCGATAAGTTGCTTTTCCTTCCTAATGTCCCAGGCAACTTTCTAAGACTTCAACTTGTGGAATAATTACCTAGTATTAATATAGAAGGAATTTCCTCACTGAGAACTCCTATCTTAATGAAATCACATATCTTAACAAATAATAAGATGCAGTTTCTTTCTCTATCACTGAAAAAAATCTGAAGAAAATTAAATAAACATATAATACATTTGCCACTTTCCAGGCAAAACCCAATTTGAGATTTTGTTGGGAAAGATTCTAGATTGGTTTGTCATTTTCTTCTCCACCTCATTTTATAGATGAGATAACTGAGGCAAACAAGGTTAAGTGACTCGCCACAGCTATGAAGTGTCTGAGGCCGTATTTGAACTCAGATCCTCCTGTCTCTAGGTTCAGTGTTCTATCCATTGTATAGAATATAGAAGAATAACTTTGCTGCATCTGAATGCCATTGAAAGAGATGAATGGCAAGAATAAACAAATGGACAATAACATGAATAAAGTAACATAAAACAAGCAAATAAATGAATGAATAAATGAATGAACAAATAAATAGCTAAAGAGAAATAAATGAATGAATAAGTAAATGAATGAATGAACACATAAATAAGCTAATTCTTAAGGAGCCTGATTTCAGTATAGATTTGGCAAAGAAATCATAGAAATTGTGGGACATGTCAACAGACTACAAAGAGTTAATGCATAATGCCTAGAACTATATGACAAAGTAAGCAGAATAATACATCAGAAACTCATCATTCTTCATAAACTGATAAATAACAAATCCCCACACTACAAGTATGAACCCTAAAATACCCTTGAGAATTCACTCAACAAACTGTCCTCGAATTAGAACATTATTATAGATGTAGTGGAGGTCTGACACACACACACACACACACACACACACACACACACACACACGCACGCACACAGAGTGTATCTGATGGTGTATCTCCCTCCACATGGATGAAAATGGACATCTTGCTTCTGGGAGTGTCATGATGGCATTTAAGGGAAATGACTTGGAGAGAAAGTGATGTAGGTCCAGATAATTATTTAGCTGGTTCTGTTCTGCTAGCCACATTGTGAATGTAGCTCTTGGGCTTTAGGGTTATTCAAAAGGCCTTGGTGGACTCCTCCATGTCTCTCTCTTGCCTCAGTCATTTTGGTTTTTCTGTTTGTCATTGAACTGTTACTCACAGTTCCTGGTGAGACACCCAAGTCATGATTTCTTGGCATAGGGATTTCTTCCCTCTGAGGCTATGTGGGCATGATGAAATGGAATTCTGTGATGTTTGCATTTTTTTCTGTTTTGGGTGAAGGGAATGGGGTCTTCATCACTGTGAATTCAAAAGGTCTGGAGGGTGCCTTGATCTCTCAACTCTCCAGAGCTGAGAGGTTGGCAGTCAATGTAGCATAGAAGCTGTGAGGAGCAAGGTCCAACCTTTGGGATTTACCTTCTACCTCCAGGCTAGAGGCAACTAAGAGGTGGATTAACGTGAGAGAAATTGGGGATGAAGTTGGGGAGATCAGTGCTATCTAGAAAGAAGCAAAGCCTCAAGACTGAAGAGCTGGAAGGAAGAAAATGGCTCTAAGGAATTGGGGAAAATATCTATACATCTGTTCCTGCTTCATCTTCAAAGTAAATATCCCTTTGTAAAAGCTAATTGATGTTAATTGGTTAAACGGTATTGGGATGTAAGTAATTTCTCCTAATTAGGGGAGAATCACCAATCTGATGGGAGTAGAGAAAAGATAACCGAACCCTCCATAGTTACCTCTTGGAAATTTGATGACTAATTATAGTAGCCTGTCCTAAGAAAGGGCAGTCAGAGCATTGAGGATATAGGAGTGTAATTATCTGCATAAACTATATCCCACAAATTTCAAGAATAACTTTTTTGAGAGGCAGTACCATACCAAACATTCATATCCTCCAAAATCCATGGAGTGGAAAGCTCTCAGTGTGTAGAGATGTGACGGAAAGAAATCAAAACCACTTGTGAAAAGAAGAAAAAAATCTACCATTCCCATGTCCTGTCTTAGTTCAGCCTTATATTTCAGCATTTGGGGGCAGTTCACTGGCCTCGAGTTAGCTAGATTTGAGTTTAAATCTGGCTTCAGAAATTGCACGACCCTGGACAAGTCACTTAACCTCAATTTGTCTGTTTCTTCAAATGTAAAATGGGGATAGTAATAGCACCCAATTCACAGGGTTGTTGTGAGGATCTGCTGAGATAACACTTGTAAAGTATTTACACAGTGCCTAGCACATAGTAAGTGTTTAATAAATGCTTATTCTCTCCTTCATTCCTAGTCTGCTCCTGGAGCGGTCTTGAGGAGCTTTCAGTGAGTCTTTAGAAGATAAGACTGTGTCACAGAACTTTCAATGTGTTACAAATAATCAATTGTTTTATCCATAGTTCACCACATGTTAAACAAGCTGTAAATCCAATTTACTGATAGATCAATGTAAAGAAAAGACAAAATAAGTGCATTTAAATTCTTTAGCAGAACCTTGACTGAGGCTGCTCTGGCAATAAAAGTAGGTTATTAATTCCTAATGCGATTTGGTTTTTTGTTTTTCTCCCTTTGGGCACAATGGAGAAAAGCTGATGACCACAAATGATACAATTTTTCTGTCTTTGGTCTCCTGCATTACTAAAGCTTCTTCACATCACATAAGAGTATCAGTCCTATCCAAATGCTAATAACGTAGAACAGGGCACCTTGCAGTTTTCTTCTTCCCTATTCTATTCCCCTGCGAAAGACAGATGTGTTGTGTCTAATTATTCACTGATTGGTATCGAGAGATACATTAACATAATTGGCACATTTGTTCTAATTAACAGAGGGAAACTGCCACATGCCACCCAATATGAAAAGTGAGTCCAGGAAAAATGTGTAGGAAAAGTCACAACTGATCTCTATCAATTCAGAATACTTTGAATAGAACACAACAACGATGGGGCAAGAAAGTGTCCCATAGATCATGGGTTTTTAAGAGGAGAATAATTAGATGAGGCTATCTTAATCAAATGATTATATAAATGTGGAAAACTGGTATGAGCCAATTGTCAAATGCACAGGAAGCCAAGCCAAGCTACTAGCAGTATTAACTGGAAGTTGAAAACCTCTTGCCAAGCTCCACTGTCCTAGAAAGTATAAGGATTAGCCTGAAACAATTGATGTCTTTTAACAATGCACATTGGATAGCTCTGGCTAATATACTTCATTGAGTCATGTGCCCCCACTACAATCTCTCAGTAGATGGTGCCTGGACTCTATTTCAACTAGCCTTCAACCTTCTAGCATCATTTTTGTCATCTTGCTTCCAACCAACTGGTAGCATGTATTTTGTGGGATTTAATGGATTTTTGTTGCTCATGAATTTCTTTTATAGGGAATGAAAATGAGCACACTCCATTCACAACCATGATTTACTAGCACATACAGACTTTTAAAAGGATAAAAAGCTAGAATACACTTGTCAAAATGCATCACATTCAATGAGAAAGGCCATAGCCCAGAGAGAAGAGGGGCTACCTGAGAATGTCGCAGGTTCTGCTGTGCTATGTTCTCTCCTACCTCTTTTAGAAACAGGTAGAAGTATTATTATGTGAATAATATTATTAGATTTTTTTCAGATATAAAAAACACTCTCCCTTCAACCATTACCCATTGGATCCTGGGATTCAAGTGACACTAAGTGTATTTTTAAGTTTTAAAAAATAATGGTCTGTAAGCAGCTTGCAATTACATCTCCAGGAGACTGTAAAAAAAAAAAAGATTGGGAATGAGACAGCAAGTGAAAACTTCGACATTTTGCTCGGTTGTTGTCACTTTTGTCTGAGCTGCCAAAAGAACGGATTTGTTTTCCTGCTGAGGAAACACTCCCTTAATTGCACATATGTCCAAGTTCACTGCTTTGGAGAAATAAATCCCTATACACTGTGGGAACTAAGTTGTCCTGAACCACCCCCCCAACTTCAACAGCAAAACATTGTTATTCAATTAGGAGATCAACATTCATTTAAAAATATCATTCAACATCAACAGCCTTTCTTTAAAGTGCCCAATATCTGCAAATTACTGGGGATATATATGTATGTGTATATAAGGTCACATAGGCAGTATGTGTTAGGATCTGAAAGTGCACCCATTTCTTGCTGACTTTAAGGCCAGTTTACTCTATCCACTATATGACATTGCCTCTCAATCAATCAAAAAACATTTATTAAGTGCCTGCTACATACCAGGCAATGTTGTGTGCTGGAGATATGAAGACAGAAAACGAACAGTTCCTGCCCCTAAGGAATTAATGTTTTCTCGGGGCACACACTGAGCAAATTTATATAAAATATATTGATATCTATTCAAAAACATACATTTATTAAGCACCTACTATATTCAAAGAACTCTTCTAGCATCTGAAGATATAAGGGAAAAAATCAAATAGTTTTTCCCCACTTGGAGCTCTCATCATGTTGGAGGATAAAAACTGTACTAAAACATTTGAGAAACTGTGTATATAAATTTAATATAAATTGATTGAAGGGTCACCAGTTGTTGGGGAGGTCAGGAAAGGTTTTTAAGTTGAACTTTGAAGGAAACTAGGACTTCTAAGAGACAAAGGTGAAGAGCATAACAAGAATGCAGTCAGATTCATAAGAAAAGAATTTAGATAGGAGAAAGTATCCAAGAGGTAAAAGTAGTCCAGAGTATCAAATACTACAGAGAAGTCAAGACGAACTAGTATTGAGGAAAGGCCATTGGATTCAACAATGAGAAGATGTCGGGAAATGTTGAGTATTTTCAGCTGGGTAATGAGGTTGAAAGCTAGACTGCAGAAAGTTTAGGATAGACTGAAGGGAGAAGGTACAGGATACCTGGTGGAGGGAAAAGTTTTTCAAAGAATTTGAGAGGAGGAAGAACAGAAGGTGATAGCTAATGTGAATGGAAGGCTCAAGTGAGTATTTTTAAGAGTGAAGGAAACAGGCATATGTGTAGGCAACAAGGAAGTAAGCATCAATAAAAAGAGAATGAATATTAGAAGAAAGGGAATGATGGGGGACAGTCTTCTGGTGAAAAGAGGAAAGGGTGAGATCGAGGTACATATGGGAAGATTAGTCTTGGTGTGAATAGCCACCATTTTTTTTCTCTTTTTTTAAAAATTTATTTATTTAACTTTTTACGTTCATTTTCACAGAATTTTCGGTTCCAAATTTTCTCCCTATTTGTCCCCTCCCCCCCACCCCAATAAACCAAGCATTCTAATTTTCCCTATCTCCAATCTGCCCTCTCTTCTATCCTCCCTCCCTTCTCTTGTCCCCATCTTCTCTTTTGTCCTGTAGGGTCAGATGACTTTCTATTCCTCATTAACTGTATGTCTTATTTCCTAGTAGCAACAACAAGACTAAACAGTTGTTCCTAAAACTTTGAGTTCCAAATTCTCCCCATCCCTCCCTCCCCACCTGTTCCCTTTGGGAAGGCAGGCAATTCAATATAGGCCCTATCTGTGGAGTTTTGCAAATGACTTCCATAATAGCTGTGTTGTGTAAGGCTAACTCTATTTCCCTCCATCCTACCCTGCCCCTCATTGTTTCTATTCTGTCTTTTGATCCTGTCCCTCCCTGAGTGTTGACTTCAAATTGCTCCCTCCTCCCATTGCCCTCCCTACCATCATTCCCCCCCCCTCTTGCTTATCTCCTTCTCCCGCACTTTCCTGTACTGTAAGATAGGTTTTCATACCAAAATGAGTGTGCATTTTATTCCTTCCTTTAGTCGAATGTGATGAGGGTAAACTTCATGTATTTTTCTCAGCTCTCCTCTTTTTCCCTCCACTAAAAAGTCTCCTGCTTGCCTCTTGAATGAGAGATAATTTACCCCATTCCATTTTACCCTCTTTCCTCCCACTACATTTCTCTCTCACAATTTACCTTAATTTCTTTAAGATATGGTCCCATCCTATTCAATTCACTCTGTGCTCTCTGTCTCTGTATGTGCATGCATGCATGTGTGTATGTGTGTGTCTGTGTGTGTGTGTGTGTGTGTATGTGTGTGTGTGGTCCCACCAACTACTCAGATACTGAAAAATTTTAAGAGATACAAATATTGTCTTTCCATGTAGGAATGTAAACAGTTCACTTTTGGTAAGTCCCTTCTGACTTCTCTTTGCTGTTTACTTTTTCATGCTTCTTCTCATTCTTGTGTTGGAAAGTCAAATTTTCTTTTCAGCTCTGGTCTTTTCATCAAGAATGCTTGAAAGTCCTCTGTTTCATTGAAAGACCATTTTTTCCCCTGAAGTATTATACTCAGTTTTGCTGGGTAGGTGATTCTTGGTTTGAGTCCTAGTTCCTTTGACCTCTGGAATATCCTATTCCATGCCCTTCAATCCCTTAATGTAGAAGCTGCTAGATCTTGAGTTATCCTGATTGTATTTCCACAATACTGGAATTGTTTCTTTCTAGCTGCTTGCAATATTTTCTCCTTGACCTGGGAATTCTGGAATTTGGCCACAATGTTCCCAGGAGTTTCTCTTTTTGGATCTCTTTCAGGCGATGATCAGTGGATTCCTTCAATACTTATTTTGCCCTCTTGTTGTAGAATATCAGGGCAGTTTTCCTCGATAATTTCATGGAAGATGATGTCTAGGCTCTTTTTTTGATCATGACTTTCAGGTAGTCCCATAATTTTTAAATTGTCTCTCCTGGATCTATTTTCCAGGTCAGTTGTTTTTCCCATGAGATATTTCACATTCTCTTCCATTTTTTCATTCTTTTGGCTTTGTTTGGTGATTTCTTGGTTTCTCAGAAAGTCATTAGACTCCATCTGTTGCATTCTAATTTTGAGAGAACTATTCTCTTCAGTGAGCTTTTGAACCTCTTTTTCCATTTGGCTAATTCTGCTTTTGTAAGCATTCTTCTCCTCATTGGCTTTTTGAACCTCTTTTGCCAATTGAGTGAGCCTATTTTTCAAGGTGTTATTTTCTTCAGCATTTTTTGGGTCTCCTTTATCAAGGTATTGACCCATTTTTCATGCTTTTCTTGCATCTCTCTCATTTCTCTTCCCAGTTTTTCCTCTACCTGTCTAACTTGATTTTCAAAATCCTTTTTGAGCTCTTCCATGGCCTGAGCCCACAGGACATCCCCCTGGGATGTCTGGGATACAGAGGCCCCGACCTCCACATCTTTCCCTGATGGTAAGAATATTTCCTCGTCATCAGAATTGAAAGGCGGGAACATGCACCCGCTCAAAGTAGCTCTCTATAGTCTTATTTCTCTTCCCTTTTCTGGGCATTTTCCCAGCCAGTTACTTGATTTCTGAGATTCCTGTCCACCCCTGCCTAGATCTGCCCAGCTAGTGCTTGGGGTCTGAGATTCAAATGCTGCTTCCCAGTCTCAGGGCTATCTGTGGCAGTGGCTGCTATTCAATGTGAGCTTAAATTCTGGTGCTCGGTTTGGGGCAGGGCCGCCTCCCAGGCTCAGTTCCCTCAGGGGGTTTATGCAGAGACCTGAACTTCTGCCTGCTGCTGCCTGCTGTCCCTGGGGCCACCGCCGCTGCCTCTGCCGCTGCCCCCGCCCGCTGCCTCCCAAGGGAGCCGAATCACGGAGGCACTCCACTCCCCTCTCAGCCAGCCCAGACGTCTCTCTCACCGACCTGTAGCGTCTGTGGGCGGAGGGACCTTCCCGGCTGCCGGAGGTTCTGTCCCCGAAGCCTGCTCGGATCTACTCCTGTAGGCCCGTGGCCAGGGCAGCTCAGGGGTGGGCTGTGCTTTCTGGAGCGCGAGGGACCCTGGGGATGGCTCTCCAGGGCTCTCTGGGATGGAAATCTTTTCCACTGTGTTTCTGCACACTTTGCAGTGATCCAGAATTTGTGGGGAGTTCTTCTTCCAGGAAATATATGGGCTGTGGGTTCGGAGCTAGCATACGTGAGTCTTTCTACTCCTCCATCTTGGCTCCACCCCCCGAATAGCCACCTTTTTATCACAGAGGAGTAGATAATGTAGGTTAATATCTGGAGAATATGACATGAGAAGATGAGGAACAGGATGAGTTTGTAGTAGGTGACTCAGTTTTCACAGTAAAACATGATGCAATGTTCTTGCGGAGAGGGTAGGTTAAAGGAATGCCTTGGAAGGTATGAGAAGAGAAGAGAAGAGAACATTGACAGTCACTGTTGTGGTAAATGGAATAGAAAGTAAACTAGACAGTTGTATAATGGTTGTGCCAGAACTGGAGTAAGGAAGGCTCATCTTCTTGAGTTCAAATCTGGCCTCAGATATTTCCTAGATGTGTGAACCCGAGCAAGTCACTTAATGCTATTTGCCTCAGTTTCCTCATCTGTAAAATGAATTAAAGAAGAAAATGGCAAATTATGCCAGTATGTTTGCCAAGGAAACCCCAAATGGGGTCAACAAAGAGTCAGTGTCCATGACTGAAAAATGACTAAACAATGGTTGCCTTGCTGTAGTGAAGGCACAACTGAGATTAGATGATGTAAATATGTACTGGATCTTGTCAGCATAATTTCATGACTTCCTTCAGTTCTGTTCAAAAGCACATAAGAAGGAACAAAGGAGGAAGATGGTGGGAACAGTCCAGGATTTGTATGAACTGTGGTAAGTCAACAAGGGATTTAAAAGTAGACCATATAGAATTCATTGGTTCATGATGGAGTTGAGTTTGGGAAGAGAAAAGTATCTCCAGATCAAGAGTGATGATCTGGAAAAGTACTGATGGGTGGAGGGATTGGAAATAATAGGAATGAAGAACAGATTTAGGAATAGTGAGGCACAAGGAAAAATAGCAAGATAGGCTATGATGGAATAAATAAGTTTCAGAGTTAATGGATAAGTGAGGAAAAAGTATTACCATTTTTGTGTATTTGTGGTAGAAAAAGGACCTGTTTACAGGAGTGGAATGGATTGAGAAATTGGGTGGTTAAGGAACACCAACACGTCTGAGGACTTGGGATGAAGGAGACTGTGAACTTGACACTGAATTTATGGAGAAAGGAGGGACAATTTCTGAGGGTCTGTAGATAAAAGTGAGCCAGATTTGAACTGAGTAGTCAGTTTAGATAGTATAAATTTTAACAGTGGAATGGTTGCCAAGTGATAACAGTAGAAGAGTCTGGAAGTGGTCCTGCGGAACATGGAGTATTCTGACTCTCTCTCTGGGACCAGTGAGTTGGGGTGAATAAGAGATGGTACAAGCAGCACCAGAAAAGTTAAGTCAGTGATGCAGTATCATACAGAGAGAGTCAGGAGTCAGTCAATGCCAGAAGAAGTAAAGAGGTGAGGTTTAAACGAAAAGAAATGTGTCCAGTACTAAGCATGGTGCCTGGCACACAACAGGTGCTTCATAAACGTTAACTGATTGATTATTCATTTTAGAGGCAGGTAGATCTAGAGTGGGATATTGTGTGTGATGGGGGTGAGTAGCATTGAAGTAGATAAGGAGAGAGAAGGCATCAGAGGGTGGAAAGTGGACATTCTTCGCAGTTACAGGTTCAGTATCACTGGGATGGGAAGATTTAAAACGGAAAGCAATGTACTAACCAATAGGTTCAAGAAGGCTATCAGTGGAGGAAAGAGACTCTTGCCCCTAAAGGCAGACTAGAAGGTTTAAGATCTTGCACTAGCTAGGTAATATTTGGCATTTGGTTAACTGTCTGAGAGTCTATTGCAGAAAAGTTGCCAATCTACATGGGTGAAAAAAGTTTCCATGTTGGGAGTTCCTGATATAGTTGAAATAATGGGACCAGAACTGAAAGGGAAGAAAACACTCAAAACTTAATCATAGGACCAAAGATCTCACAATGAAAATGATCTCACAATGAAAAGTTCTTCAGAAAGAAATTCTAACTGAGAACACTGGGCAATGAAAAGCAACATTCTCCCCGTCCCCCACCCCAATCAGAATTCAGGTCAACCTTTTCTATTTTTCTCTATAAAACCTCTTTTGCCTGCAGAGCATACAAAATGTCAGGTGACAATACACCTGCATGGAAATTCAGGCACCTGAAGTTCCAATTAAGGAGATAACAGCAGCAAAGCATGAAGCACCTTGATGATACAAAGCAAACAGCAGTTACATTAATAATCAATTAGTTGGAGGTGACCACTTGATGCCAAATGTATGAAAGTCTCCTGCTGCTACCAGCTTTTTATCCCCTGGCAGCATCAGCTGAAAAGAGTCTGTTCCACATTTACCTAGAGTCAGCAAAATAATTTATTCCTTTGCACTCCACCCATATTTTTCCCACTTGCTAATTAAAGATGCAAATGTTGATAAATATGATGAAGGTTTCTAAACACAACTGGGCCACTAAGTTGTATGCTGTTCTCTGTTCTTCCAATTAAGCTCCTATGAGAGACAGTTCAATGATAATTAGTGAGGCAATTATCCCCCTGTTAAAGGTGTGACAAATCACACATTTTCGATTACAATTTAGTTTTGTTTCTTATGCCATATTAACTAATTTTAAATCCATTGATGTTTTCATCTCTGACCTATGTAAAAGAGACAATGAGGTGAAATCTGTATTCTGAGTGTTATTTTTTTCCTCCTGGTTCACCATGTGATCTCAACATTTTTATTTGTAGTATGAGCAAAAATGAACAGAACAGATTCACAGCAGACCGCTCTGCTGTTCTGGAAGTAAAATATGTAGCTAAATTAACACTTTACTTCCTAGAGAAACTGAGGAGGTATATCTATGAAAAGTGAAGAGGCCACATCATTAGAGTGAAGATAGGATCTGGATCCTTGACTCTAGATTATAGAGATTTATTTAAGAAATTCTATTTAATTTTGTTTGTTTGTTTTGAGATAGGATCTCCTTATCTGCCCAAGTTGGAAGTGAAGCAGCCACTCATGGACTTGATCCAAGTGGTAATTGGCGTAGGAGTTTTGATGTGCTCCTTTTCTACGCTGGGCTGATTGACCTTCCTTAGGCAGCTGGGACCCTCCCTCTACTCTCAGGGGATCACTATATTGGGACTTAGTGGGAACACTAGATCAACTTTAGAACTTCTGCTGCTCAGAACTCTCACACTCAAGAGATCTACCAGCCTCAGTCCCCCTGGTAATATGGAGAGCAAGTGTATGCCCCCACACTCAATTTAAATAATTATAGAAGACATGAATTAAAATAATTTAAGAGCTGGTACTTATTCTTTTGCATATTTGTTCCAATTTTTCACCTCTCCTTCTAAAACAAAGCTAATATCAATGAGCTTTTATATGACTGCTTTTGGTCAGCATTTGTTATAAGGAGAGTGTATAAATTATGCTCTTGATGTCTTGTTCTTTATCTCAAGTTTACATGGGAATATGTTTATGTCATAAATATTAAATTCTCTTTCTTCATAATGATAACTCACATTTGTGTAATGATTATAATAGCTAATATTTACATACCCCTTCAAGGTTTGCAAAATTCTTTTTTCACAACAGCTTTGAAGTGGTTATAACAAATATCATTTTCACCATTTTAGAGCTGAAGGTATTGAGGCTACAGGAGGTCAAGTGACTTTTACTATGATTGTAAGCTGGTAAGGGTCAAAGGCAGTGGTCAGACAGACCCAAGGTCTGTGACAGTAAAATACACTTGGCAAGAGAAATCCTAGTTCCTGATAACTATTTGGCAGCAAGCCCTGTTCATGTTACACCATGTACACCATTACATGTTACATCACGTACACCATTAGCATGCTCATTCTTAACGGGAGCTCTTATACTCATGTAGCCAATGCTTGCTTTCTCCGCATCACGACTTTTCACAAGGATACTCAAAGAACTGAAGTGGGGGAACTGATACAGAGGAAATATGTCCTGCCCTTATCTAGGGACATAAATAATGTCAACTAGCAAGAAAGTGACCTGTCCTGGTTCTCGCTTTCTCACCTTTCCTCTAGCTTCAGGAGGAGAGCCAGCAATGGTTTTGAAGAACGGATTTTGTCCAGCCTTGCTGTTGCAGAGGAATAAAGTTGAAGTTTATTTTTTTAGACGCTATTGCTTTTGGAACCAGTGAATAGGAATGGATAATGACCACTGTGAAAATACATGAGGAGGACAGGTGCTCTATCAAGGTGGACTGAGATGTGAGAGGAATACCAGAAAAATCATGCAATGTCACCTTCAAGGTATTTCTCTTCTTGAAAAGGTAATGAAAATTATGTTTTCCATGTGACATGTTCAATTGCAAATATCAGCTCCAGACAAAGCCTCAGACTGGTGTGGAATTTGTAGATATGTTGGAAAGGCCATTTTAAAATTATCAAGAAATTCTTCAAAGTCTTTTTGTTAGATTGTGAGCTCCCTGTGGTCAGGAAATGGGGTTTTGCCTCTCTTTGTTTCCCTGTAGCACTCTATAACAGTGTCTTGCTCATAGTAAAATGCTTGCTGATTGACTGAAAAGTAGGTCTCTCCTTTTATTCTCACTTCCATATAAGCTAAGAAGTTGTATGTTCATTCGACTCGATTAAATGAGCATTTGAGAAGCACCTGCTGGAGGGGTAAGCCCTAAAGATATACTCCCCTCCCCGCAAAATGAATCAGTCAGTGCTCCTCAAAAAGCTTATATTCTATACACAATTCAAAACAGACTTTTAACCATTCGGCTGCGTCTTGGTGATTTTTCAGAGAGTTGGTTACATACCCATATCTACCTTGTGTCAAATAGAAAAGAGAATCTGTACTGAAGGATATGATATCAAAGGTCTTTAATAAAAGCTAAAATGAAGTAGTAAAGAAAATCAAAGCCTGATCAACAACACAACATTTAGGAAAGAATTTTTAAAGTTAAAACATTTTTAGAACTTAATATTTTAAGGAGTCTTAATCACTGTGTTAAATTTATCCAATGAAAGCACGTACCTTAAAAAAATGAAACCATGAAAATGAAAAAATAAGGGCATTGAAGATGGAGAAAAAAATAACAGATTATTGTGATGCTGGAAGATATGCAGATGGAATGCATTAGATATTCATTGGCCTGAAATGGGATGGAGGAGAAAATATCACTAAATATCCAGAAAGAGTGGAAGGTGAGTGTTTTCTCTCTGCCTATAAAAAAGTATTCGTATAATTTTGATGTACTAAAGATCATTGAGCAATGAAAAAAATCCAATAAATATATTTTGAGAACCTACTATGTGTCTCACACTGGAAAATTTTGTCACTCTGGATAAAATATTCTAATTTTAATAAATCTATTTATTAATTTAATAAATCTAATGTAAATCTCTTCTTTTATCTTTCTGGAATATTTGTTTTTTAAAAGAATGCTCAATCTCTTGCCTCTTTTGACACAACAGCTGCTCTTCTGGAAGATTCTGTAACTTTTTTGGCTTTGGCTTCAGAGAAGCTTAATTCAGATAATTACTCTGCTTGTCAACTCACTTAATCTCTGGGCCTTATTTTTCTTATCTAGAAAATGAGGCGTATGGAGTAAAGTCCTTTTCAGCTATAAATCTATGGGCAAGAGTTACATTTCTGTTTAACAATGCTTCTGTACTTTAAGAATATTCTTCAAACAAATAAATGAAGTATTAAACAAAGAACACATCCATTTCTAAATTAAAGTAATCATGTAATCCTTCAACCTACCAAGTTACCCTTCATCTTTTTCCTTTTTTAATTTATCTCACCCTCTTGAACAAATGGCAGTAATAAAGTGTCACATTAAGATATTCATTAGCCTCTGGTCTTTGTGATTATAGTAGTGTTGAAAAGAGTCTACACAGAAGCTGTCTTAGGCTGCTCGCCAGTAAGCGTGCTTGGTCTCTCTTCTGACTTCAAAAAGGAAAAAGAAAAACACATTAAGAATAGTTCTTTTTAGTGTCAAATGGGTATATGATTTTTGAGCTTGCCAAGTGTTAATTGGTCTCTTCCCTGACGATGGTACAAATAAAATTCACAGCCAATTAGCTTGCAGTCATGAATCTTTACTACTTGACAAAGTACACCACTCTGTTATGGAGCTTAGAAAAGACATGTAATTATTAGGATCTCTTCTCACTGGAGATTTTTGCTGAGATCAGTTCACTTTGAGATACATTGAGATGTAATCATATATCTATAGATATACATGCTACTACCATGATATATTTTAGTTTTTAATGTAGTATAATGGAAGAGGTTTACATTAGATTTCAAAAATGTACAATTAAGGAGACAGATGTAGTTACAGATACATCTACAAATGAAGTATGAACAGAGAAAAACATAGCCTTCCTACTAATAAGACTAAATCATACTGATGATCTCACTTCCAGGGCATTAGGTTTTTCACTGTTTCATGAAGTAGCTGCAATCATGGCTACATCTCGGATCTGAGAAGAATACCAGAAAAACCATGCAATGTCACTTTCAAGGTATTTCTCTTCTTGAAAAGGTAATAAAAATATCTGTAAGAGTGCTGTCATGTGTTTTCCACGTTCAATTGCAAATGTCAACCCCAAAACAAAACCAGATTGGCGTGGAGTTCTTAAATAATTTATCGATAGTTTTTAAAGTGAAATCAATCTTCACCTCCTAAAATGGGAAAGGGGGTGGAGTCACAAAGTTTCTGCTTTATTAACTGTTAATTTCTTTGCTCTCTGAAAATTGAGATGTTCTCAGAAGCCCCAACTTCTTGTGCAACAGGGATCTAACACAATGCTTTTGATAAATCATTCTAACTTAGTCTCAACTTATTACTTAGAAATGATCTCTTTGATACAGTAGGGAGGAAATAAAAGTCACTGAAAATAATAAACTTCCAAGTAATGCAATGTAATTAGCAGTTTGCAAGTTAACTGCTAACGAATTCAGAACCCTTTGTTCTGGTGATCTAGTGAATGTTTTAATTTAGAGGTCATTAACTGAGATAAATGACTAAACTTTCAATAAAGAGTAGTTTTTTTTTTCTTTATGGTCTGTGAGGAATGAGTTGTAAGATTTTAACTGAGTAATTAGCACAAACAATTCTAGAAATTTGATTTTGATCACTGTCCTATACAAGGTTTGGGAAGACCTCTCCAGAGTATGATACTTAAACAATAGCATGTATAAACATGTCTACACATGAGAAAAGCACTTTTGGTTGTTAAAGATAACTAGGAGAAGAATTGGACCTGGAATGATTTATTGACAGGTGGTCAGAAGGTTTTTGTGAGTAACATTTCTTTCATATGAATGAAAGAAATAAACATGTGCAATAAATGTTGGGCTGAAATTCCCCAAGTTAAAAGCCTAACACCTACACACACACATGAACTAGCTAATTCCTTGCCTCAAACAAATGTCTGCTATCATGTAGACATGGCTCTGGCAAGTCAGTGTGTAGTCAGGATAAAATCATGAAAATATTCAGAGGAATATAATTTTAAACTTGCTGCTGCCCTAGCAGATCCCGTTCTTTTAATGACAAAAAATAAAAAGAAAAAAGAAAAAGAAACAGTGGCACATTCCTATATCTTATCAGGTAGTTTACTTACCAGGTGCCAGATAAAATCCTGCAATGTTCCATTTTCTTGAAAGGGAATAAAAAAAATAAAACTAAGTTGCCTGTAGCCCTGTCCAGTGGGGCATTCTAATTGACTCCCAAGCCATCAATCAGTTCCCAATCAATCTATTCTGACAGCAGCAGGCAGTTAGGACTCCATTATCACCCATTTATCATGCCATACCTTAATTCACTGCGCCATTAGCCATGGATTAGGCCTCAGTTAGGGTAACTAAGTGCCAGTTGCTAAATGCAGAAAATTGTTAGTCACTCACCTCAGCCATGGGTATGCCTTCAGGTGGGCGACACTGCAGCAGGACTTCCTGTTCCAAGGACACTTCCTTTCCTAAAGGTTCTTGTTCAAAAGTCTTGCGAAGATCTGGAAAATATAGGTGGAACAGTGTGTGTTTCAATTAGGGTAACAGCTGTTCACTGTTAGAAAGTAAGGTGGCAACCTGCGGTGTTAGTAATACTGTTTTTATGACTGCTGTCATTATTACTGTTAGACTAGAGATTCATGTAATTTGGACTTGGGATTCACACACATATATATATAAACATATACATATGCACATACACACATATAAAATGTATAAATATGTATAACATATATAAATATATATGTATATAGGTATATTCTATGTACAGTGATCCATACAAATACGCATATGGATTAGATCTACATTTTTGCCTCAGTGAATGTTGTCGAAGCACTCATTGTAGGAATCAGTATCAGTATATACTGTGTCTGCTAAAATCTCTTCCATTTCTGAATCTGAGTCTCTAAACTATTTTTCTTATCAAGCCTAATAATTCTCTACCTATTAGAGCCTTGCCGCTCAGGCTTTTAATCAGAGCATACTATTGTGTACATATGAGACTCAGGGCCGGGGAAGGATGTAATAGAAAAAAAGCCAGCTTCAGTCAGGAAGATCTGGGTTCCTATTTCACCTCTGACACATATTGTGTGTCACCCCTCCCTTTACCCCAATTCCCCAAGACAAAACAGTAGTGGATTTGCATTGGTGGAAGGAGGTTCTCTTGCCAGAAAGTCATTTATTTCAATGAAATATAAACTATTATGTAGGTTTGCTAAGGGAAATTGCTATGATATAGTTTCCTCTTTGAGTTCCTTAGCATTTTTATTTTTTGAGCATTTGTAGCTATTATGAAAGTGACTGCAAGTTAGTGTCTTCTGTAGCACAGCTTACTCCATGATACTGACCACCTGCATTCCCTTTGCCTCCCAGCTGATCTTGACTTAACAGGTTCAATTATCATTTCTTTCTATATCCATCCAGCTTCTTATACACACAACTCTTTTCTTCTTTCCACTAAATACTAATGTTTCAGTATTCCTGGAATCTTTTGGGTCAGATCTGCAAAAACCCAAGGTAAGTTCTGTTTTTTTTGGGGGGGTGGGTGGGAGGGGGAAAGAGATTAAAGTGAAGGGACAAGAATAGAAGCCTAGACCTGTGATTACATCATTCTAGGGATTCCTGGTACAGAAGCTCTTTCAACTGACATAGATATGTAGTTTTATAGTTTTTTATAATTATAAATCTTAGGGGCTGCAAAGCTTGATGAAGCTTCAGAATAGCTCCATCTAAAAGCCAGGGAGCTGTGTAAATGCTATGCAAAGTTTTATCCATCGATTAATTTACCATTCAATCAGTCAGCAGGCATTTTACTAAGCATCTACTATAGGGGCAGAGAACCTGTGTCCTTGAGGTCCTCAAGTGTAGCCCTTTGACTGAATCCAGAGGGCCACACTTGAGGACCTAGAGAGCTACCTTTAGCCTTAAGGCCACAGGTTCTCCACCCTTCAAGTGGGTGGCACTGGGCTAGGCTCTAGCAACATAAAAACAAAAAACAAAACATCTCACCTTCAAAGAGTTTATCTTCTTATCATGGCTAAAATATATTGTCTTTAACCTCTCCTCAAACAGTCAGGAGTTACGGTTGCTGTGGAAATTCATAACAATTTATATAGATAGAAGTACTTTGAAAAAGTACTTCACTTTAAAGATAATACCCATCCATAACAATGAGCATTAGTATTATTTATAGATAATGTTTCATATGTTCAATTCATTACAATGACAAATTATTAGAGTTTTCTCAGATGAAATTAATTTTGAGAATTATTTCTATTTTCCTTCATCTCAGACTCTAAATACACAGGAGGCATCATTTCAGCCTATTAAATCAATGATTCACAAACCATGTGTTGTTCTAAGTATAATGCTAAAACTTTCAGGGTAACTACTAGTGACTCATTTAAAAGGTTCTCTGGAGGAAATCTGTACCTAAGCTTCCCATTTTGCAGTTCAATTAATCCTATGGGAATTGTCCTTAGTTGAAGACTGGAATAAATATGACCTTGCACTAGCATAACCAAAAGACTTCCTACTTTTTGGTAAGCAAAAACAAGAATGGAAACTCTCGGAAAGGGGCAATTACTGAGTTGATAATTATGGAAAGTAATGCAACAGAATTCATTTTTCACAGAACTGGAAGTCAGTTTACAAGATAACCTAGCTGAATTCCACTTGATTTGCAAAGAAGTAAACTGAGACCCAGAGGGTTGAAATGAATTGCCCAAGGTCATACTTCTAGTTAATAGAAGGGCTAGTGTTCTGCACCTATTCAGTGCTACCATTTTGCCTCTCTTATTGTACCTGGAGAAGTAGCATGGCATAGCAATATGCTGAACTTGGAGACAGGAAAACAGGTTCAAACACTGCCTCTGACACTTAGTATCTTGTGTAACCTGGACAACCTCCTCAAGCCTCATCTATAAAATGAGGCGACTGGAGTAGATGGTCTGTAAGTCCCTTCCAATTCTAAACCCATGATCCTATGGTGCCTCTGTATAGTTGTAGTTTATTAGAGAAACTCCTTGTTAACGTTTTTCTTAATATTTTGCATGTGAGAGCTGCTATTTCTTTCTTGAGTCACAACGCAAAAGCACAGGATAGTTGGGAAGATATCTGCGTGATGGGGGAAAACACCCTTGCTGGTACAGACTTATGCAATCTGCCAACAAGCATTAGTTATAAATTCACCTATCATGTGCCAAGCAGTTTTGCCAAGTGCTGGGGAAAAAAGAAAGGCAAAAAATACAGAAACTAACAAAAAACCATCCTCAAGAACCTCACATTCTAATGAAGGAAAAAACATGCAAATAATTATGTAATATCAGATATAAACGCTAAATTAGAGCTGATCCCAGAAGGAAATCACAAGCTGTAAAGGGGACATAGAAAGGTTTCTTGCAGAAGGTGGAATTTTAGCTGAGTCTTGGAGGAAGCCAGGAGGTAAAAATGAAGAGGGAGGCGTTTTAGGCATGGAGAGTAGGCAGAGAAAATGCAGAGAGGGGACTATCAAGGAGTGGAAAGTGATCAACAGTGTCAAAACTTCAATGATGTAAAAATGTATCAATTGAGAAAAGGCTATCAGATTTGGCAATTAGATCACTGCTAATTTTGAGAGAATAGTTTCAGTTGAGCAATGAGGTCAGAAGTCAGTTATCTGACTGACATATCCTTATGACAGGATCATAAGATTTTCCCACTTCTTGATAGATAGGATGTCGTCTTTATGACTACTGAGTTAGAGGTCCTCAAAAGGAGAAAAAATGTTTATTAGTATCAATGAAGCTGGATATTCAAAACAAATTCTGATCACATTGTCCAGTTTTGTATATAGTGTACTCTACTGCTTATCTATCTTCTTAATGGCTATTTTGTGTGTGTGTGTGTGTGTCTGTGTGTGTGTGTATCCACTGTTATCAAAAAACCATCAAGAATTTGGATTTTAATATAGAGTGGAAACTATACCTCAGAATATCTGCATTTTGAGATCTCTTTGCATAATCAAATATAATATTTTAATGTCTGAATTTTAATTGTTGGACCACCATCTAATAGCTACAATGATTTTATTTGAAAAGAGACAAAATCCTCCCATAAGGTTACATTTCCTGAAAAGCCCTTTTAATTTCACCCAGAAAACTCCTGTAGCAATAATTCAGGAATCCAGCATAATGGATCAACACTTAGATACAGATAAAGAGGAGCTCTTTTATGAGGTTCATTTCTTCAGGAACTGGGGCAGTGGTGTAAAAGATTTTTTTAAAAATTCTGTTTTGTTTTTAGACAAGATTCCTTCTAGGCAGAGTTAACACAAGATAGACAAATGATTAAACATGACGGACACTTTTCAGGCAGAAATCGGCAGGAAAACAAGTCTTTCAGAATGACAATATTTCACTGAACAGGTAAAGGAGGATGAGAGGTTTATGAGGGGAGGGATTTTTTCCAGGTGAAAACATGCGAAAAACTTTCATAGAAGAGATCAAACCTGGGGCGGGGTGGGGCATGAAAGATGACTTTGGCAACTGAGTGAGAGATGTGTTGGAGATGGCAGAGAAGAGATGCGCGAAAACGATGAATATAGATGAGGGCAGAGGTAAGCAGGAAGGAGCTGGATGATTAGATAGCAGGGGAAATACTGAAATCATTCATCTTCTTTGACCCTTAATTTCCTCATCTGCAAACATGACTATACAACAGGTATATGATAGAACCAAAGGGCGTCATTGAGAGAATTCTTGTCAGGATTAGATGAAATAATGTATATAGAGTGCTTCATAAATTTTAAAACACACTATGTTTTTATGGTCTTATGTGTCAGTGATTATTTCCATCATTTGCTGTCTATCCTATGTAAGAATTTGTCTTTGTTTTTAAAGAATGTATATTACCATACCCACATATGTATATGTATGTATATGTGCATGGATACACACATACTCATACACATATATACATAACATATATACATTTAGCATTTTTATCATATGTACTTGATTATTTGTGTACAGCTTACCATATAGAAATTCCTAATTAGGAGTTAATATGACAATAATTTTCCTATATATTTTATATCACATAAAATATATTTTATATTATTTCCTCTTTTCAGTAGATGTAGCAAAAAGAACTTTGGAACTCTATAGTGAACTTTGGAACTTCTATAGTGAAAACATTCGGCTTTGGGTCTCCTTATTTTTCCTTCATACTTTCTTTCCTCTCTCCCTTGGTATCTTCATCAGCTTTCATCAGTTAATCTCTATGATTTTCTTTGATGACTTTCATCAGTCATCTTGATGCAGATGACTTTCAAATTTATATTCAGCTGCAGCGTCTCCCCTGAGCGTTAGAATCACGTCACTCACTAATTGCCTATTGGACATTTCAAACTGGATGTCTCAGACACGTTAAACTTGTTAAACATGTCAAATACATTAAGCTCAACATATCCAAATAAGAACTCATTATCTTTCTCCCTAAATTCTCCCCTCTGCCAAACTCCCCATTTTTTTGAAGTTACCACCATCTTTCCAGTGTCTCAAGTTTACCATTGTCCTGGACTCCTTACTCTCGTTGAACCCACATAACTAACAGCGGCAAAATCTTTCCATCTTCTCATCATCTCTAGTATCAGAACCCTTCTCCCAATTAAGGCAGTTACCTCCTCAGTTCAGGCACTCATCCATCTACTTAGACTATTACGGCATTGCCCATTCAGTCCCAGTGGCCTCTCCTGATTGTCTGGATCCTCCTAGAACTACCATTTAAGGAAGCTGCCCAGCCTTGCCATGTCTTCCCTTCCAGACTCTATTCCTCTCAATCAGGACTTTCCCTACAATGCTCCACGTTGGATACTTTTGTGGTTCCTCCACCTAACTTCCCTTCCCTCCCTTTTCAGCTTTATGTTGCGCTTTAGATGTTAGCTTCCCCTCTTAGGAAATTCTCAAGAGCAGGGGACTATCTTTTCACTCATCCTTGTTTCCCCAGCACTCAGAACAGTGCTTGGAATACAGTAACAACTTACTAAATGCTAGTTGGTTTGATTTAACCACTCCAGTCTATCTTGCATACTAGTGCCAAGGAAATCTTCTTCAGTTCAAATTTGGTCTATTGTATTGCCACCAAGATAAAATAAAAACTCCTACTTTTAGTTTTCAAAGTTCTCCATAACCCGGCACCAAGCTACCTTTCAAGTCTCATTGGACATTATTCTTCCTCCCACACTCTGTAAGCTAGCCAAATTTGCCTTTATTTTTCCCCCTCAAGGTGCTCCCATCTCCTGTTTCAGTTGTCTGGAATGCACTCCCCCCTTGGCTTTGCCTCTCAGAGTCTCTCTGTTCCTTTAAGATATACCTCAAGCAGTCTTTCCTGATTTCCCCAAGTGCCAGTGTCCTCTCTCCCAAACTGCCTTCTATTGAATTACTTTGAGTATGTGTAAGTATGTATACATAGACATATATTTTTATGTATTAATTTTATTTATTAATCATCAAGTTTGCTCATTCACCCTTGGTGTCCCCCTATTTCACTCAACCTGCATGTTTGGTACCAAGAATCTGTGTAGCATGTGTAGCCACACGCCAGGAAACCCTCTCAACAAATGGGCTAAACCAACTTGAGGGGTAACTGACAGGCCACAAATGATTACATTTATATAGTATATATTTGTATATATAATGGTCAACCCCTTTAATAGAATGTAAGCTCTTTGCCAGTAGAGATTATTTCACTCTTTATAAATGTATCTCTCAGTGCTTGCTTAATAAGTACTTAACGACTGAATGGGTAAGGAGTCAGAAGACTTGGGTCTTAGCAATGGCTTTAGTAATATAATTATCCACCGACATTGAGTTACTTTACAGCCATTTCAAAAGAGGACCACAATAACACCCCTCCCCCTTGTCTCCAGCCAGAAACATGACCCCGAAAAAGGAACTCCATTGAGTCAATTGGCTGGAATAAATGACACCTCGATTAACCCTCAGATCTGTCACACTTGCAGATGGGCATGCTGAAGGTATGATATTGCCATGAACGCAGAGGGGCAACAAAAAAGCAACAACAGACTCTTGCAAGAATAAATATAACAGCACATGATCTGACTAGACTGGAAGTAATGAGTTGAGCTTAGAACACAGAGGTCTTTTGAAAACATTTTTTATCTTTCTTGTCTCTCTTTCTTCCCCATGCCTGGTTGATAGACCAGCAACTGAAGGCCATGTGCCTCTGGAGAGAAAAACAGAATTCAAGCATGTGTCTGTGTTTCTCACCTCTCTAGTACACATCCCCTTTTCTCACCTTCTTCCTTGTTTGTTGCTAGGAAACTTATCTGGTTTGAGGTCAAGACAGACCCAACTTGTATTCTCCAGGGGCAATCTTGTTCTATTCTTTTAAAAGCAATACAGAGTCCTGTGTCTTAACTTCTAGAAGTCATTTGGATGGATTTCTTTTTGATATTTTGATACTGAATGTCTCTCTCTCCCTCTCTGTCTGTCTCTCTGTCTCTGTCTCTCTCGCCCCACATTGCCTTCCAGTTCATTGAGATTCAGCTTGCTCAATGTCCCCTTTGCCACTGCTAAAAGCTAAGTAAGCCCTGGAGAAATATGAAGTGTCATTATAAAAATGTGCTTTCTACTTAATTTAACCTCCTGAATATGCTTATCTTGTTATATTGCATATTAGAACAATAATAATGATATGTACGGGTTGTTCAGGATGACAAGCATCTCTGCTGGGAGGACTTGCTGAGCGTTTTTCAGGGCTTCTCATTCACCTTTGATGTCTACCTGCTTCAATCAGCTCCCACCTGTGTCTCCAAGAAGCTGTAGCATGTGCAGCTACACCCCAGGAAACCCTCTCAGCAAATGGGTTTAATCTGCTTGAGGGTAACCGACAGTCCTTAGAACTGTCCGTGAGTCAGAAGGATGTCTACTCCAGGCATGTGAAGACTTTCCCCAGTGGAATGGGGGGGATGAGGACAATTTGTCACAACTACCTTGAAGGTGTCTGAAGCAGGCACTGTGGTCTGGTGTTGAAGATGCCAAGGTCATTCACTGCATCCCAGGCCACAGACTGGACTTCTGCCCTGTCATTGAACTTTGATGACTCAGGGAGGGAGGGAGAGGCTGATGATTTCATTTTTCTCTTTGTTAGTTTTGTTGTTTTTAATTGTATTTGTTTTTTAATTTATGAAAGAAGACAAGCATTTCCATAATGTAGCAGAATTTTAAAAAGGATGGTTGCACATGAAACTGCAAATCTATTATATACAACTTGCTATTACTTTGAAATATAGTAAAGTTATCTTGTAACTTTTTCCTTGTTTCACCCTCTGAAATGGCTACTATTAGACACAAATAAGCATATATAAAATCATTCTAAATATACTTCTATTCATCACAAATAAAATCCTGCAAGAGACTTTGTTTAACTCTACTGCACTTAAATCCAATTCAGGACATCACGTGTGATGTCATAGGTCCTCATGGAAAAGGAAGGGCAAACAGTAATTATCATGAATTTGATATGTCTCTTATTTCTCTACTAGACTATAAAGATCATGAGGACAAGAGCTGTGTCTTAATAATAATCAGTACTGATGAAGATCCTACTATGTGCTGGGTCCTGTGTGAGCAACCGGGGGTATGCATACAAAAGACAGAGCAATCCCAGTTCTTTATAGTTTATGTTCTTTTTCCTATACTTTGTATTCATCTAAAGCCTAATATAATTGCTCAATAAATGAGATTTTAAAAATTAGTCATTGAATTAATTAATAATTACTACTTTAAAAAAAAAACTTTAATAAGTAACCCTTCTGAAAACTGGGGGGAAGGGAGAGGAAAATGATCATTTTTATGTGCTAGGATTTTAAAATACCATGGAGTTACAGATGTTTAAATAAATCTTGTCAGGAGCTAGTCATTAAATGTCATTGCACAGAATTCTGCCAAGTGGAAATTTGGTAATTATATAGATAACCTTATCTGTGTAGACAGTCGATCTAGATGATTCAGGATGAAAAAATTCTCACGGGGGCATGAATTGGAATATTTGGAATGGAAAAGGCCAACTTCAACCTTTTTATTGATGATTCAACTGAGACTCAAAGAACTTAAAAGAGGGGTGCTTAATTTTTTGTCATAGAACTTTTTGGCAATCCAGAAGCCCTTCTGAGACAAAAAAAAGTTTTTTTAAATACATAAAATAAAATGCACAGGAGTACAAAGGAAATAAATTATATTGAAATAGCTACCAGAATGCTATTTAACTAGCCCAGGTTAAGAACCCCTGGTTTAAATTACCTTGGACAGGGTCACATAGTTTGTTAGCAGAGGAAGTGGGATAAATGGGGTCTTTAGACAATATCACATAGGGGGAGGGGCAGGGATGGCTTCAGCTTTCCTCTAAAATAGACAATCTGTTGCTGATTAAGGTTTACTATTGTGTTTTCTTTGATCATTCAGCAGCTGGAGACTCCTTTTCTTGGAGCATTTTCTCTATATCTCTCCTTTGTAACTCATCACACCCTACTTTTAATTATACTTATCTGTGTATATGGCAGACTGCCCTGGTGCAATTTGCACATCTAGAGAACATTACTCTGTAGTCCATCCTTACCTCCCTTGCACAGAATCATTTTAAAAAATATTTGTTCAATAAATTAGTGTCTCAGAAGTGGGGCATTGTAATCCATGACAGTACAGTAGATTAGGGATTTGACCTCCCTAGAGCTAAGTCTAATTCATGAACCACAGCAGACCTCCTAAATGGAACTTCCACACTTTAACCAGAATTCTCTGGATTCCCTGACATGTACTTGACTTTGCATTAAACATGTAAAATCTCCTTTAGTGAGATGTATGGTATTTATACTCTAAAATTATATTTTTTTATCATTCTATTCTCCAAGTAAGTATAAATTGGAGGAGGCAGGATAGTCGATGTATAGGGTGTCCCAAAAATCTTAGTGCGGTTTTAAGTTATTAAAGTTTCTATGAATGCACACACACACACATATATATATATATGTATACCTATATATGCACACACATGTATACACATATACATACATACACATGCATATATTCATATACACAGAGGGTACATCCAAGCCTTATTGGCAGTTAGATGGTACAGTCACAGTGCCAGGTCTGGAGTCAGGAAGACCATAGTTCAAACCAGGTCTGAGATATTTACTAGCTGCATGATCCTAGGCAAGTCACCTAACCTCTGTCTGCCTCAGTCTCCTCAGCTAAAAAATGAGGATAATAATAGCACCTGACTCTCGGGGTTGTTGTATCAAATAAGATAACAATTGTAAAACACCTATCAAAGTGCCTAGTACACAGTAAGCACTATATAAATGTTAGCTATCACTATTACTACTACTACTACTAGTATTACTATTACTTATTATTGCTAGCAGCAGCAGCAACCAGTAGTAACACCATCACTGCTAATACTACAGTTTAAGCTTTAATAGCTTAATGACTTTTGGAATATTATGTGTGCATGTAGTATGTATATGTGTGTGCATGCATGTATGTATACATATGTATGTATATATGTGTATGTGTTTTTATGTATACACATACCATATATAGGTTGTTTCAAAATTCTTAGTGCAGTTTTAATTTAAGCTTTAATAGCTTATATATGTACACATGCATGCAAGCATATGCATACATACATTACTATATACATATATGGTATATATCTTATTTATTTATTATTTTAATGAATAGTGTCCTTTGGAGTAAACAATGATGTAGAGATCACACAAAGTAATACTGTTGCTTAGGGAAATAATATAACTTTTCTCTGAAAGTGATGGAAAGGGTTAAATATACTCTAGTAAGTAAGTTCATAGTAGAGCACTACATATTTTTTGTAACATCATAGAGAGATTTGGGTATGAACTATGTAGGTGTTAAGGGTTTTGAGTATTTACTAAAAAAATGAAAAAAAAATCTGGTTTGATATCAGATAACTTAAAAAGTTTGCTACATAGTTCCAGTTTCTAGAGATATAATATCTTGTCTGTCCTATTTTTTAAAAAAATATGGAAAAAACTATTTTAAAATTTAGCAACTCTTCCAGTTGTAGTTGAAATTTAGGGGTGAGGAGACTTTAAACATATTTTATGGTTTTCACTTTCTTGCTTAGTAAATAAAAAATACAAATAATTCATTTTCTATTCAAATTGTGAAAATCAAAAGTGACATTTGCTGCCCTCTCTTTCTTCAATACTCATTTCTGGGATAGCAAAACACAAAGTGACCAAACCATTTCCATCAGGACTACAGATGTCCCTTTTTATCTATGATCATTTTTCTTTTGTCCTGGCAAATGGAAGGTGGGTAGTAGTGGTGTCTGGCTACAGATCTTAATTATTTGCTTTAAAAACTATAAATAGTTTTGTTTTCTGCCTTGTAGACAAACAAGAAAAATGAAAAAAATCATGTTTTGCATAGAATTGTACCTCCTTTTATGAAAACGTGAAAAAGAACTCACAAGGGATTTTACTCTAAGGGTTAATCTGAAGATAATAATAATCTTAATTTGTAGTTTCTTCAGGGAATATCTGATGTTTATAAATTCCTTACGGGATAAAATGTTTTCTCTCAATGTGTCTATGATCAGCACTGAATAAAGCACAACCCTTCCTTTCCCACTAAAGAATGCATGTTTCCGTAGAGAATTCTGGGAAGATGGCAGAGTAGGTCAGAAAATTCCAAGCTCTCAAGATTTTCCCCCACAAAAGAGATAAAATAACACCTTAAGGTGAAAAAAGTGTGGATAAAAATCAGTAAGAATAGACATACAGTCTGGGTTTTCCTGGGACAATTCCAGAAGATGAGAAGAACAGCCCAGAATGAGGTTTGGTCCTGGTGAAGAGTAAACACCCCCAGGCTAGGGTCCCCTTCAACTCCAAGCAGTAAGCTCTGGGGTTGGTTGATTTGAGAGGCTGCCTCCCCCCCACCCCCAGCCATAGCAACTTTCACCCTTGGGGATGGTGAGGGGAGTTGGGTATTTGTGCCCCAGAAGCCTGAGAGAACCTCTGACAAGGAAAGCTAGACCCAGTTGTGCTGTGGGAAGCAGTGCGGGGAGGGCGGGGGGAGGGGGGAGAGAAGGAACCAGTCTGTGCCAGGTGAGAGCAGAAGGAGTGGGGTGGGACTGTGCTGGCTGTGGGCACTTACAGGAGCAGGGGATGTTTGACTGTGGTTCTGACCGAGAGGGGAGAACTGAGATTTGGGGCAAGAGGTGCCATCCCCCATACCCTAGGGCTAGAGGTGATTACAAAATTTAAGTTATTACCACAAAAAAAAAAAAAACCCAACAACCCCAAAACCAAAGAAAACAGAACAAAACAAAACATGGTGGAGGCAAAGGAGAAAGAATCCAAGAAAGCTATTATGGGAATAGAGAAGACCAGGGTTCATCTTCAGAGGAGGATATTAAGTAAAGAAATCCCCCAAAAGTAATGTCAAATGGTCACCTGCCCAAAAAGAATTTATAGAAGACCTTAAAAAAAGGCTTTAAAAATCAAATGACACAGATGGAGGAAAAACAAACAAAAAGAATAATCCACGAAAAACAAGAAGATTATGAAAGGAAAGTCAACCAACTGGAAAAGGAGATCCAGAATCTTAAGGAAGACAGCTTGAAAATTAGAATTGGGCAATGTGAAGCCTGTAAAATTATGAGATCAAGAAATAATTAAAATATAAATAATGAAAAAATAGAAGAGAAAGCGAAACATAAGAAAAACAACAGATTTGGAGAATAGATCAAGAAGAGAAAACATAAAAATAATTAGACTAATGGAAAGTTATGATAAAAAAGAATCTTGATACAATAATACAAGAAATAATTAAAGAAAATTGTCCTGAAGTATTAGAACTAGGTGGGAAAGTCAAAATAGAAAAAAATTCATCGATCACCACTTAAAAGAGATTCTGTGAGGATCTCATAGAAATAGTCAAATTCTGAAACTCTCAGATCAAGGATAAAATATTAAAAGCAACAAGAATAAAACAATTTAAATACCATGGTGCCACATTTAGAATCACACAAGACCTATCAGTGGAGACATTAAAGGACTGAAGGTCTTGGAACACTATATATCGAAAAATGAAAGAACTAGGATTTTAGCCAAAAATATCATACCCAGCAAAGTTAAACATAATCGTGAATGAAAAAAAAATGGACATTTGATCAACTGTCAGATTTTCAAGACTTTGTTAAAAAACAACAAACCTGAACTTAATCAAAGATTTGACATACAGGAGTCAAGAGAAATGTAAGGTACATACCAAAGACTCATTGTAAGGGATTCAGTTAGGACGGACGATTAACTTTTTATATAAAGAAAATGTAAAACGTATGTCCAAGATTCTTATTAATAATTGGGTAGCTCAGAAGAAATATTGGGGTAAACTTGAGTATGATATGACTTTAAAAAGTAAAGCCATTTAGGAACAGCTAAAAAGAGTAATTATTTTATACAAATGAGGTGCAAGAGGATGAATTGATACAGAGGAATTAAATGGGGGAGGAAGGCTAATAGTTCTGGTAACCTGCTTTCATCAGGAATGACTTTCAGAGGGAATTATATATATATATATTTAGAAGAGTATAAAAGTCTTCCAAATCTAGAAGAAATAAAATGGTAGGGGCATAGGGAGAGGAGAGAGGGCAAGGAATCTTTAGAGGAGAGGGTGAGGGAATGGGTAAAAAGGGGATATAGAAGGGTGTTTAGATTTATAGGAACGGGAGGATAGAGGAAGTTTCCTTGGAGGGTAGAGTAGGCAAGTAATAGGAGAACAAGGTAGTAGGTAGAGGTAAAATACAAGAGGTGGGAAGTATAGAATACAAGAGATATGCACAAAGATCAGAAGTAGAATTTGTTTGAAAAGTATGTACCTATATTTGTATGTATGTATGTGTATATATATATATATCTGTAGCTATAGACAAATATATTCAGACTTAATAATAGCCTTCTGAGGGGGAGGAAGGGGAAAAAAAGAACAAAATTAAAAAATGCAAAGGAGAGAATAAAAGAAAACTTACAAAGAACTAAAGAATAGATGGACAGTTTTCAGCATAAAGTGTATTATTAATCATACAGGCTTTCTTGAAATGAAAATTTATTGTTGCATATTTTGAATCCTCTCTTATGTTCTGCTGTGCACATGACGTGCTTTTTTTTCTTTGTAGTTAAGTTCCAATATTTAAGTTTATGATATGTTTTTGTTTCTTTTCTCTATTCTGTATCATGTGCTCTCATGGTTGAGTTTAAAATGAAATTTAAAAAAAGAATAGAGAGGAAAAAAAGAATTCATGTTTCTTGGACACAGGAGGGAGAGACATATCTCCATCCTCCACTCTATGTGCCCTCTAATTTAGAATCAAACTCATGCCAACTTGTAGTCAGTTGCCTATTTTACTACTGATGGTAACACATTTGCACCATCCATAGGTCTTACATAAAGGCAACTTCACCTGCTCTTAAGGAAAACTTCAAGGGAATAAATGATTCTCTCTGAAATTACTGGATCTGGGAGCAAAGTGACTATTAATCAATCAATTAACATTTATTAAATGCATGCTATGTGCCAGACACTATGCTAAGTGCTGGGGATACAAAAAGAGGTAAAAGACAGTCCAGTCCAGCCCTCAGTCTACTCGGGGAGACAACACATATATACATAATATAGATGTGTGTATATATGTGTGTATGCATGTATGTATATACACATATATGTGTATACACATATATTCTGTATATAGCTTTATGGATGTGTGTATATACATATATGGCAAGATAGATATAGATACATCTATATCCATCTGTCTGTCTGTCTATCTATCTATCACAAGTTATGTACAGGATAAATACGAAGTAGTTAACTGAGGGAAAGGCACAGAATTAAGCGAAGTTGGGGAAGGCTTCCTACAGAAGACAAGATTTTAGCTGGGATTTAAAGGAAGCCAGGGAGGTCAGTAGGTAGAGTGGAGGACAGAGAGTATCTCAGGCATGCAGAACCACCAGGTAAAATCCCCAGAACAGAGAGATGGAGTATTTAGTTTGTGGAGCAGCCAGGAGGTCAGTGAATCAGAGAGTACAGGTTGGGGAGTAAGGTAAAAGAAGACTGGGATCGAAGCAGGGAGCTAGGTCAGGAAGGGCTTTGAATACCAAACAAAGCATTTTTTATTTGATCCTGGAGACAATAAGGAGCTTCTGGAATTTATTGAGGGGAAGTGGTGGCATGGTCAGATCTGCACTTTCAGAAAACCACTGTAGTCGCTAAAGGAAGGATGAACTGGAGTGTTAAGAGAAATCATTATTAATAACTCATGATTTAGGGCGATTCAGAGTCTACCACCCTTTTTCTTCTTTTTCTATTTTCAATTCCTCAGTCTTTGAAGGTCAAGTTGAATCCTCTAATAGACTCAACCCAACCTTACAAAGAATCTCTAGTCTGAGGTGAATTCCATTTAATCAAGCTTAGTTAGAGATAAATCCTTTTGTCCAGATTGCCCAAGGTTGGGAATGGCCTAGGTATATGAATAGTCTCTCTATCCAAGAGTGACATGATATCACTCTTAACCCATCACTGGAGCAAACCCACATCTCTTTGTAAAGTCCACCTCTAATTAAATTGTTAACCAATTAGAATCGATTGCTGTTTGATGGAACACTTCTTGTCCAAAGGCATATAAACCTAAAAAAGCAGCCATGAATTCTCTTTGATGGAACACAAAGATAACCAGCCCTTTTTGTCAATCATATGCTGCCCATGACTGATAAAATTGGTTACAATTTAACCCTCTTGAAATGACTTTATTCAGCACAGTGGGGAGAAACTTGAGACAGGCAGATCCACCAGCAAACTATTGCAATATTTAATCTGTGAGGTGACAAGGGCCTGTATTAGGTAGACAAGTCAGAGGAAAGAAGAGGGAGTTTTAAAGAAATAGTGCAAAGATGAAATTGGTAGGCACTGGCAAAAGATTAGATATAGGGAGAGAGAGTGAGAAGTCTGGATAACTCCTAAGTTATGAGTCTGAAGGACTGGTAGTATGCTGATGTGCTCGGCAGAAATAGGAAGGTTGCTGTTATCATGTCTGACTCTTCATGACTCCATGGATCATAGCATGCCAGGTCCTTCTATCCTCCAATATCTCCTGAAGTCTGACCAAGTTCATGTTTATTGTTTCCATGACAATATCTTTCCATCTCATCCTCTGCCATCCCTTTTTCTTTTTCCCTCCAATCTTTCCCAACATCAGGGTCTTTTCCAATGAGTTCCATCTTCTCATTATGTGGTCAAGTATTTAAGCTTCAGGTTTTGAATTTGACCTTCCACTGAACATCCTGAATTAATTTCTTTAATATTAACTGATTTCATCTCCTTGCTGTCCAAGAGACTCTCAAAAGTCTACTCTAGTACCACAATTTGAAAGTGTTGATTCTATAGCATTCAACTTTACATATAGTCCAACTCTCACAGCCATACATCAATATTGGAAAAAACATAATGTTGTCTATGCAGACCTTTATTGGCAAGGTGATATCTCTGCTTTTTTGTGTGCTGTCCAGATTTGCCATAGCTTTCCTTCCAATGAACAAGTGTCTTTTAATTTCATGGCTACAATTGCCATCTGAAGTAATCTTTGAGCCCAAGAATATAAAATCTGACACAGCTTCCATTCTTCTCCCTCTATTTGCCAGGAAGTGATGGAACCATTTGCCAAGATCTTAATGTTTTGAATGATTTGCTTCATGCCAGCTTTTAGACTCTCCTCTTTCAGCCTCTTCAAGAGACATCTTAATTCCTCTTCCCTTTCTGCCGTCAGAGTGGTATCATCTGCTCCTGGGAACCTTAATTCCAGCTTTTGATTCATTCAGCCTAGTATTTCGCATGATGCACTCTGCATACGTTAAATAAATATGGTGATAATATGCAGCTTTGTCCTACTCCTTTCCCAATCTTCAGCCAATCAGTTGTTCCATGTTCAGTTCTAATGGGTGCTTCTTGGCCCACACCGAAATTCAGAGGAAACAGTTAGGGGGAAAGATAATGAGTTTTTTGTACATGTACAAGATTTCTGTGTCTAAAACCACTCTATTTCCATACAAGGAAGATGAGACTCTTGACTTCACATTATTTTATGATTACCTACTGGGTAAATAATGAATTAGAGACTGGAATGATTTGTAATAATTAAAGAATGAAAATCTGTTTTTTAAAAAATTTATCTACCAGGTGGTACTTAAAATCTTCCTTCTTTCCTCCTTTCTTCATTTATTCCTTCTTTCTGTTTCTCTGTCTTTTTGTCTCTCCGTGTTCTTGTTTCTCTCTGTCTCTCTTTCCCAGAGTCTCTTTTCCTCTTGGCAAAAACTCAAAACCAAAATAAAAAAAAGGTTTCCTGAGTCATGACCTTACATGCCAACTTTTTGCTTAGATTTCATTTTCATAGATGAGTTCTAAACCTCAGAAAATAAGCATTTATTATGGAAGCACTAAAAGCCCCTCCATTGTGTTCTTGCTATACATAAATCTAATTACATGAAAGGTAATTGCACTTACATAACCTTAGCATCATAATGTTATCTTCATCTGAGATAAATTCAAACCTTTAATTGAAGTTAATGTGATGGCCATCTGTCAAGTGTTCCTGGGCAAATCACCAAAACCCACTTGATGCAGTGCAGACATGGTTATGTACAAGCTTTCTAAAATGTTACAAAGGATCAGTGCCATGCAGGGCCAGCCTGCTCAAGAAGCAGATACTCCATAATTATCTGTCAGAGCATCAGTCCTGGTGAGTGATGCCCTGTCCCTGAAATTCTACTTCTTTTAATTATGTGACTAGGCAAATAGAAATCTTGATTCATGAAGGTGAAAAAATTCTATAGGAAACTGTTCTTTTTTATAGGAAAAAAACACCTCTCCTTTTTTCTCTGACTTTTATAAAGTCCTACTTTGAAGCATCATGAGAATTATTCTTGAGGTAGGTGTCTGTGTATAGTCAGACTACTGAAATGTAGAGCCAAGATAAAAAATAAAACAAAACTAAAAAAAAAAATAAAAATGAGAAAAAAAATTATGTACAATTAAAACAACTAGCTCTTTAAATAAGTGGCTGATACTACACACACACACACACACACACACACACACACACACATATATATATATATATATAATACAGTTAGATGAAAGAACATTGATAGCATTATAATAGTTTCAAACACCATCTGCTTGTCTTCTGCACCCTAAGGGTCATGGTACCTTTCCATCTGATTTGTAGCTAAAACCTTCCATAGGTGTTGATTCTCCATGAGAGATTCTCCTTGAGAGCAAGAACTTTCTTACTTTCCTATTTGTATCCTTACCTCTTGGAACAGTGTTTTGCATATAGTAAGTGCTTAATATTTATTCCTTTATCCACTCATTCATAAAAAGAGAGATCTGTTAGAGGGTAAGATCAGTTTAAAGAAAGCTTTGCAAGAGATTCAAAAACTAAGAAAATTCATTCTGAGGGCATATAAGTTTGAAATTCAAAGGGGAACATCAACTGGGGAAAAGATAGAAATGAACTGCAAAGCTTTCCGTAACTTTTTTTTTCCATCTAGCAATGAAGAAACCAACGGGAAGAGATACTGGACCGAATCAAGGATACAGAAGAGGAGGTCTGTCCTGGAAGTGATGTAATTATAAGTGCTTCGGGGGAGCAATGAACAAGGTATCTGAAGAAGGGTGATATTATAAAGGTGTGGTGGAGAAAATTCTCAGACATTATTATTACCAAAAAATAGGGCAAAGTTATTAATGACAACTTAAATAATGCCCACTTTTCTCTCTATGTAAAATGTTTATTGTAATAATCTAGTCATGTATGGAGGGAATACTTGTGATATTAAACAGAGACTACAATTTTTAAATCATACAATTGAGTTTAAGAGGAGAGAATACAAGAGTTTACTGTACTTATTATTTGTTGACTACTATGGAAATATGTGTGTGTACGTATGTATATGTACATATATACAAACACACGTATCTGTTAAATCAGTCAATAGCATATTAAGCAGCTTCTATGTGCCAGGGACTATAGTAAGTTCAAAAGGAAAGTACAAAAGGAAAAGTCTCAGGAATGTCATAGTCATAATTTAAAACTCCCACCTCAAAGAAAAAATAAATGCAAGCATCCAGAAAGGAAAAAAAATCAGGTACCAAGAATCTACAGTCACAATTATGCAAGATCTGGCAACTTCTCCTACAAATGAGAAGAGAGATGGGAATACCATATCGCAAAATGCAAAGACTGTAAGCTTACAATCATGAATAATTTACCCTGCAAATCTGAGTATAATCCTACAAAAAAAAAATGAAACTTTAATGGCAAAGGACTTTCATGAATTCCTAATGAAAACACCAGAGCTTTGTAGGAACTTTGAAATGTAAATGAAAGAGTCTAGAAAACCTTAGAAAAGCAAATTTATTTGAGCAAATGGAAAGCTATGGAGATTCAAAGGAATAAAAAAAAGGAAACTGAAGAAAACTCTAAGGGAGTGCTCTAGATTACCTCTTAGACAATTAGAAAATGGATGAACAAATTGTAACTTATGAATATAACAGGAGAATACTTATAAGAAATGACAAAAGAGACAGTTCAGACAATCCTGGGAAATATGAACTTATGCAAAGTCAAGTGAAAAGAACTAAGAAAATATTTAATAGGTCAACAACATTATAAAGAGAAAAATTTTAAAAGAATTTGGCACTGTAATCAATGCAACGACTAATCATGTCTACAGAGGACTTATGATGAAATATGTTGCTCACCTCCAAGTAGAGGTGGTGAACACAAAGCATAGAAAAACCATTTATTTCTGGATATGGACACTGTAAATTCTTTTACTAGACTATGCTTAGTCGTTAAAGGTTTTTTTTTTTTCTTTCTCTTTTCAATAGGGTGAGGAGGGAGTCAGCAGCTTATAAACAGTAATGCTAAAAACAAAGAGGATTATTGAATCATTTTAAAAAATGCACAGAAGAAAACACAAGGGAGTTCCAAAGGAAATACAGACAAGAAGGATAGTTTGGAAAGTAACTTGATGAATTTATTATATACTTAATAAAACAAGCAGCATAAAATGGAGATTCACATTTTCATATAGCATTCTCTTTTCATATTTTACCATATATAGAAATGGCTCTTTTGTATTTTATGTTTAAAGTAAAAAATAATAGAAAGAAATGTTAGAAAAATCAAGGAAGATCCCCAATATGCAGGGTAATGAATATGGACAGGGAAAACACAGATAATAGTCCCATAGATTGGACTGTCATGAGTGGGTTGCAATCTACATATATTGTTGGACTAAATATTAACATTAATAAGAACACAGATTCATTTGAATATTTGAGTATTTTCTAAGTATCTAAAGACAAAGTCAACTGGCAAGAAGCCAAATTTTGTGTGAAGGAGAGAATCATTTACTAAATGCTTATTTACCAAACGAAAAATAATGTACTAAGCTAAGAACTCAGAGTCTAAATGTAAGCAAAGAGAAAGGTAGTTCTGCCCTCAAGTTTATATTCTAATGCAGGAAGATAACATACAAAACAGGCATGATTTTAAAGTCCAGAAAATTGGGAATAGGTCTGGAAGAGAATAAAGGTTGGCCTATGCCCCCAAAGGAACTCACCAAAGGGAGTTGGTGGGGCAGGTCATATATGTTTTATATGGTAAACAGAGTGGTAGGCTTTTTCAGGACAAGGAGACCACAGATAATAAGGAAAGTTCTAGATCAGCTACCAGTAGAGGAGGCATGGTTCCAGAAGGCAAGAAAGTCTAGGACAGTGTGGGGAGGAAATTTTTTTGGTAAATGCTCAAATTTTAAAAATTTTATATTTTTGCTTCAGAGGAAAGAATAATTTAATTTTTAGTTACATTATTTCTTTTCCAAGGTAGAAGGGTCACTTTTTATAATCCCTCTAGTGCTAATTGGCTATTAAGTGTCCTGGTACAACTCTGCATTATTAAAAATAAAACACTGATGAAGAGGGAATTCTTATAAATTGGAATTTTATCATCTATGATGTGAAGTTTAATAAGGGTTGCCTTAGCAAAGAGATTGGAATAATAACAAAATAGATGTTATTGTTGACCACAAAACATCTAAAATATGCAGTGATATCTTTTTCCATCACATTGTTTCTTGTGATTATGGTTAGAAATTAATTTTAAATATTCTTTTAAGGAATAATCTTCCTCCTCCTTCTCTTTGGTTACTTAATTTGATAGTGCCATATTGTTATCGATCATTTTCATGTATTATGACAATAATAATGGTGATAATAAAATCTGGCATTTATAAAGCACCTTAGAATTGGAAAAGTACTTTATATATGTGATTTCATTTTATCCTCACAACAATTCTGAGAGGTAGGAGCTATTATTAGTCATTCTCATTTTGCAGACTGGGAAATGGGCTAAGGGAGATTAAATAATTTGTTCAGGGTCATACAGCTAGTAATTGTTTAAAGCAATATTTGAACTCTGGCCTTCCTTATGCCAAGACTAAAATTCTATCTACTGTGCCACCTAAGCAGGAAGGAATCCTCTTTATAGTTACTCAAAGAAGGTGGACTCAGCATGGGTTTTCTCACAAAATTACACTAGATAACTCACCAGTATTAATTGGAGAGTAAGTGTAGAACTCTGCTGAAGGCAGACATATAACTAAAATACCAAAAAGACCTTGGTAGGATATGCTTTCATCATTAAAGAAAGATCTCTAACATTGCCTTAAGGAAATTTAATCCAAAGAAGTCCTCCTCATCCCATTTTACTCTATGCCAAATTAAAAAAAAAAGGTTCTGGTTCTTTGCGGAGCTGGCACAGGCTACACATTAACTTATTTGTGGCACTGAGTTCCAGGCAACATATTAACTTAACCGTACTGTCAAAATAAGCTGCCATTGTGTTGGCAGCTTTGCAAACTATACTGCGTTAAGGAAAAGGAATCATACTTCCCAAGAGAAGATGCATATTTCTCCCTGATAATGAGGCACTTTTAAAAGCAGCAACAACCCTTCCATTTACTCAATGTGTAGTTAGCTCACTGAGGCAATCAATCACTGAGTAAATGATACCCTAATGGCATCAAATGTGATAACACATGGAAAGTGCTTTGTAAACCATAAAGTGCTATAAAAATGCTAGTTCTTCTTATCCTTCTTGGTTTTTTATATTTTTCTCCCTTTTTTCCTCACCATTATCACTATTACAACTAACGTCTGGAAGGACTTCGAGAGGCATTGATGATATATGTATCTATATTGTGCTTTAAGAGGTGATGAAAGGAAGAGTTTCAGAGAAGCTTGTTTAGATTTACATGAACTGATGCTAAGTGAACTGAGCAGAATCAAGAAAAGTCATACAATAACAATAATATTATTAAAACAACTGGGAAAGACAAGAACTCTGACCAACACAAAGACCATCCATGAATTGAGTGGACCCAGGTAGGCTACCCACTTCCTGATAGAGAGTTCACGACATAGATATTTTGGACATGGCCAGATTAGGAATTTGTTTTGCTTTGATAATATTTGTTCTAAGAGTTTTTCTTTTCTTTATTATCTATTGGTGAAAGGTGACAGGGAGAGAAAATAGATTGTATTAATTAAAGAATTAAATAAAAATTATTATAAATTAAAATAAATTTATTATTTTATTCTATAATGTATAACATATAATTATTAATAAATGAATTAAGTAAAAAATAGAGCTCATATACTTTGAAACTTAATTCACAAAAATATAAGACAAGTCAAAAGATTTTCAGTGAGTTGTCACTTCCTGTGTAACAAGACCACACATACCTCATCTTTCTTTGATTGGGATGATTGAAAGCCAGCGCAGGCTCATGTTGAACAGCCCTTCTCCTTCCCCCCCCCATCAACTGCAGTGACTCAACCAGGAGAGACACCTTACTTACATGCAATGCGCACATAGGCTTTCCGGCTTTTTGTGGTGCCTGCGGAGCTCCAGGCAACACACTGGCACCAATAATCTTCAGGTCCAAACAGCTCTTCAACTTGTTGCCGGGAAATCTCAATGCTCACTTCCCGGACAATGAGACCTGCCAGAAGAAATTAACATTCTTATGAGGATAAGATTCATAAAAGGGCAACATGCCAAAAACGGGCCATGTATATCTTTTAATAGGATCTTTTTAAAAATGATGCCTGGCAGAGCTGCATAACCATATCACAGATATAGCACTGCTTTTATCACTTTTCTCATCAGGCTTGCCTCTTCTGTCTGCTCCATTCATTTTACTTGCTTAACCCTTTGTTTTTTCTCACTTTTTTATTCTGGGACTTCTTGATCCCATATCTTTTGCACTCTATAAAACTCCACCCTTCATAATGTGGCTAGAATAATCATTTCCTATCCACAGAGTCATCTTCTTTCATTACCAAATTAAATTTTCCATCTTCTAAGAATGTCCACCATCATTTAATAGGATTTTGATAAAACACCAGCCCCATCCCCCAAATTTCATTGTTCCCAAATTGTCCACTCTTTAAGTTGTCTTTGTGAATCAAGGAAAAGGAAACTGACAACACTGGAAAATAAAAAGAGAAATATATCCATACATCATAACCTACAGTTTCTCTCTCTCCCTCCCTCCCTCCCTCTCTCTCTCTCTCTCTCTCTCTGTCTCAAAGCACTGTATCAGTGATTAGTGCTACTGTACCCACTGGGAACATAAGAGAATGCCTATTTAGTGTCAATCCACTTTTAAAAACCTGGATCTGTCATTTAATCCATGTAGAGAACTTCCATGAGTGAACACTCTCTACCTATAATGATTAGATAGAAGCTCAGCAACTCCTAGGCTGAGAGAGATGCCTGAGATGCTGGAGATGAAGTAGTTTATTACCTAGCTAGGGTCATAGGATATGTTTGAAGTGGATCTGGAATCTCAAAAGCCAGTTCTTTCTCCACTGTGCCATATATGCTTGACAAAAGTCCATTTTAAAAGAAGGTGTTAAAGAGGACTGGAATTAGTAGTCATCATTGACAACTTGACTCCCAATTCTAAAATACAGTTTTTAGACGGTTTCATAATCATTCTTTAGATGTGACAAGTTAAATGTTAAATCTGACTGAAATATTAAATATCTTTGATTTATCCAAAATCCAAACAACCAGAAAATAAATTGTTTTCTCACTCTTAAATAATAACATGATATAGCAACTGTGTTATGTGCCCAAATAATTACCAATGTGACCTTGGGAAAGTCACTTAACCTTTCACTACTCAGTTTCCTCATCTGTGAAATAAAAGGGTTGGATGAGATGATCTCTTGAAGTTTCTTCCAGTTCTAAATCCTATGAACTGATGATCCAGAATCATTATTGATTTCTCTATTTATCTTGGGAAAGTTCCTGGTTATTCGCAGGATTTAAATTTCATTTGGAGACTCAGAGCTGGAAAGGATCACAGGGGACAAATACCTCATTTTATAGATGGAAAATCAAAGGCTGAGGTTGGAGAAGGGACTTCCTAGGGGTCTCCCAGACATTAATTGGCAGAGCCAGGATTTGAATTCATATTTTCAAATCTCAAATCCAGCATTCTTTTCACTGCCTAACCATTAAACTTTGTCAAATCTTTGAGATTCTTGAAACCATGAATTGCCAAAAAGATTGCTTCATCCTACATGGTAACATCTAGAGAGGGGGAGGGTACCCTTGAAGACAGTGAGATCAAGCCATGAGCTTTGCCGGGGACAATTCATGAAGCTTTGTTCGCAATAAGAGAAGATCACATTCTCCATTGGGCTATAAGATTTATGAAGTGCCTTTCTCACAACAATTCTGTGTAGTAGGCAATTGATTAGCCCCAGTGCAATGATGATTCTTGTAGAAGTTAATTGGCTGACCCACAGTCATGTCGCAAATAAGAATCAGAATCAATATGATCCCAGAGCTCACAGCTCTAACCCTCTTGTATAATTCGCTACACAAAGCTACGAAAGCTATCTTTGGAAAGCAAAAGAGGCCTGAGGGAATACCTACTGGTTTGCTGTTCAGTCATTTCAGTTGAGTCTGACTCTCTGACCATGGGATTTTCTTGGCAAAGATATGGAGTGTTTTGCCATTTCCTTCTTCACCTCATTTCACAGATGAGGAAACTGAGGCAAAGAGTGATTTTTTTTTCCCAGGGTCACACAGCTAGCAAGTGTCTGAGGCCAGATTTGAACTCAGGTCTTCCTGATTCTAGGTCCAGTGATCTATCCACTGTGCCACCGAGCTGCCCTACCTACTGGTTAAAGTGGACTTTGAGTAGGCAGGCTTGCTTCCCTGGTGCTTCTCTATAGACATTGGCGTGGATGTCTTAAGATGAGTGATGGAATTGAAAGTAGACATGTAAGAATATTAAAGAAGGGCATTATGAACTTGATCTATCTCTAAGTTGTAAATTCTGACTATAAAACAGGTTTAGTTTATTTATGATAATTATACCTTGTCTCCTTCCAAAAGAACTTGAGACAATATTTAAAAGGGTAAGGCAAGCAAGACAATTACATAAGGAAAAAAGTTATGATTTTCAAAGGCTTTTCTTTATACCTTGGTTTGAAAGGCATTGCGAAATGTTTTTAGTTCCATAGTAACTCCAAGCCTTGGGTCTGAAGTCCTGTTTTGAAGTCTAGTCTGGGGTAAAGGGGGAAGATCATTGGCTCTAGAGTCACAGGCCCTGGGTTCAAATTCTGTTTCTGATATTCATTTTTGTAAAGCATAAGGTGCTATACTAATGCTATAATTGGTAACTATTATCTTAGACCTCAGTTTCTTCATCTGTAATGTAAGGTCAGGTGGTTGGACTAGAAAATTTCTGAGGTCCCTTCCAGCTCTACTTCAGTAGACTGTAGCCTATTAACTACTTGTTCCCCCAAAGTGAAATAAACGATACTAAATGCAAACGTATGAATAAAGCAATGAAACAAAAATAACTGCATAAATGTTGGCTATGCAAATTACAAAGTAAGGGCATAACAAGCAGCACACATTCTATATTTTATTGGAATAGGAGGAGCCAAGACACATGACCAGAGAAGAAGGTTCCTGTTCCAGCTGAAAGAAACAGGGTTAATGACTGGCAACCTGTGTGTTACTCTCATTTCCATAAAATATCAATGACTCAGTAAATATTTATTAAGTGCCTACCATGTGCCAGGCACTGTACTAAGCAATGGGGATACAAAAAGAGACAAAAGACAGTCCCAGTTCTAAAGGAGGAGCAAATGGGGGGAATAGTCATGGAACAGGAGGAGGCATTTGATGAGGTGGAAAACCCAGACACTTGGAATAATTACACACAGGAGATGCTATGAGGGGAGCATATGGATGCAGGAGACTTGCAGATTGCTGTCGAATTCTATCACTGATTTATCCTTTTCGAGGGAAAGGAATGAGAGGAGAGATGAGAGAACTTCTAGGTTTACCTTGGGAAGAATGTAGGCTGTTCCACTGGAGGGAACAAGTATTTCCCACCGAGAAATCTGACCAGACTCTGGGTACATGTTTGATCCAGGTATGGAGATTATGAATATAAGCCTGACATCTGCCATGTCCTAATGAAGGAAGAAGGTTGGAAAATAGCTCCATAAAGATGACTCAGATCCTGAAGAGTCTTAACAATTATTCAAAATTAAATTCACCTGCTGTAGGTTTAATGTTAAATATGTTTTGCTATATCCCAGTTCTTTGAAATTTGGTGGCCAATTTTATATGACATGAAATAATACAAAGCTATTCAGAATATGGAGTTAATTAGAATACCCTATTCCACATCACTCTAAGTAAAATGATGTAACATCTCTTTTCAAAGAGTTTCAGACAAAAGTTCCCCACCATTATGCTAAACGGTGCTCTGTGCTATGCCACAAAGACATGCATGGAGACCACTTTCCCCATTTAAGCCATGACACTTGATCACTAGACTTATATTCCCAAACTGGCTGCAACAACATAGGTTTCTGTGGTTTCTAATTACTCACGTTATTCTATAGCACAATAAAGTGTTCAGTCACCACAAGTCTGAGAAGTAGGTGGTGTAAGTTAATAAAATAGACAAATAAAAAGTTATCTTCATCCCCATTTTACAGATAGGAAAGAGGCTTGACTGTAACAAGTGACTTCCATAAGATCAGGTAGCTGAAAACTTGGCACCTATTTTTTTTAAATCCCTCTCTCTATCCAGTCTTAGTGCCCTGGCCTACTTTTATCGGGTTATTTACTGCTTGTTCTTTAGGTGGAGGGAAGAACAAAAGCTACTATTCAGTGACAGGAAGCAAAATTCTTCTTAAATGTCTTATTAATTTACTGGATTGAAGGGTGGATAAATCAGACATGTGTATATTACCTTAAAGCTATGGTGACTATAAAATTCAGACCAACAAATCACCACAGAAATGTGAAACCACACACAAATATTTAGTGTTCCAAGATGATAAACACAGGCTTCTTTTTGCTGCTTCTACTTAAAGCAATTCCAGGAAAACTAATGAAAAGATAGTGGATTTTCACTCAGTCCACTGTTCCTTTCTAACCAGCTACCATCATGAGTGGTTCTGTTGACCACAGATCTGAAGTCTTCCAGGAAGCCACAGTTCCATGCCCTTGCCATGGGGAATACAAGGTGATATTCATTGGATGAATATACCCAATTGTGTGGCCTGCTACACCCCATGGGCTTTGAGAGCTTGGCATGCACCTTGAGGTTGCCTTCTATTTAACAGAAGCCCCATTCAGAAGGAAGAGGATTAATTGCTGCTTATATGTAGTTGTCCCATCCCATAGCCCACAGTTTACATTCCAATCTGTGGTTAACATAAGAACAAAAAAAAGGTACATCAGTAGGGCACATGGAAAACTGTACTATCAAGAGCTCTGTAAAATCAGAGCCATTATTTAGACTGAGCTTTCTTACCATAGATAAGTTCATTACCTATGACTTTTTACTCATAAAATCAGAGATGGCTTTGGATAAAAGAAATAATAACCTTTGAATACATAACCTCTTTGAAAATGAAGTTCCAACTCTAGCTGATGGTCTTGGATGGAGAAAGTATGCCGACTTGAATTATGAAATGGCATAACCACCTTTTCTGAGGAGGGCTGCTTTGAAAAGCTTTTGGTGGCTTGAAATTGGTTTCAGGACATTTAATGCAGGAAAAAAAATGTTTCTGTGTACTGAGTATACTCAAATAGAAATGTGTATTTTTCCATCATGTCTAATAACATCAAAGGTTTCCCATCTCTGCATTCTCTTTAATAATGGCTCCTCTAGATTCCATGCTGTTTGAAGTTTGCAATAATTTGCTTTTATAATAGGATTTGTTGTGGTCAGGAGCCAGGGAACAGGATAGTAATTGGAGAGCTACAGCAAAAAACCTTATAATAAGAAAAGTTGACTAGTTAATAGGGAGTCTGAAAAGACTTAAAAATTCTACATGAAAATGCCACTGTCTAGATCTTTTTTAAATATCATGCATCAGACATGTCAATGACATCATGTTGAGAAACCTTTATTGCTTCTTTTTAAATTAAAATGTCAATTTCATAAAAGCAGTAAAGCATCAAAAAAAGAATGTTTTTCCAGGAGATGCTATTATGGACAAATTGGTGTTTCAATTATTTTAACCATTTTTTCCCTTGAAATTTAGGCAATGTTGACATTATGTAACTGAGAAGATCATCCAGTGAGCTTTCTGTAGACCTTTTACATCAGTTCAATTCTTGATATCATTAGAATTTTGTTTTCAGTTCCAGAAATGACAGGTAGGAAACTACCTGTTTCTTGGGGTCACTGGGAGGTTAAATGACTTGTCCAGCATCTCTGAGGAAGGACATATGACCTGATGAAAGTTTTCTTGACAATAAGGCTATTTATCAAGTGTGTTGTGTTGATACTGGTTCCTAAGATCATAAAACCAGAGATTTAGAACTAGAAGGGAATGCAGAGGCCCTCATTGTGAACCTCTTCATTTTGTAGATGAGGAAACTGAGGCACAAATTGCTTACTACTTATAAGTATTTAAAGCCAGATTTAAACATAGTGCTAACACCAAAGTCAGGGTTCCCATCCTACATAATCTCTATTTTTATATACTTTGTCTGAGTTTTGCTGAAAAGCAGTGATAATCAATTGGGTATATTAGATATTCCTTAAAATGTACTCTTTTATAGTTCAGGCCTGGGCTAAATCCTTCAATTTTTAAATTTTTATTTAAACCTCCTGAGAGCAGGAGGGCAGGGGAAAAGTGCCAAGTCGTCATGTTGTGTAAGCCTGAAAGCTCGACTTCGCTAGGACTTTGTCATATTGGGAGAAGGGTTAGCGAGGGCATACTGTGAAATCTCATTATCGCACAGTCTCAGTTATAGCACAGGTTGCTGCTATACAAAGCTCTGGAGTATGTTACAAAATGCTTATTGAATTAGTGTGGTAATATTCTTATGCTCTCTAGAAGAGCTTAATCATATTAGTTTTCGCTAATATAATATAAAATATGAGACATAATAACACTTCTGGATATCTTGATAAAATTCAGTTTATAAAGATATCAGAGACAAGCTTTATTCCATTATAGTTTAATATAATGTTTCAGAATAAATACGATAATTTCTATACCTAACTAGAACAAAAATAACACATAACCTAAAGGCAAGATTTTAAAGCCAAATCTTAGAGTTACTACTTTTTTTTTTTTACTAGGAACTAAGCAATCATAAAATAAATACAAAATCTCAAAACAACAAAGAACTAGAGAGGATTACATATGGAACTGAATTTTTGTTGGATATAGTTCATTTTTAAAGGGTTTATTAAATTCAATAAGTAGTAATGAAATTGCCCTATCTGTGACCCTTTCTGTCTTCTTTTTCTTTTTTCTGTGTATTTAATATTTTATTTCATGCACTTGCTCTCTTCTCTCTCTCTCTCCTTTCCTTCTTTGCTTCTTAATTCTTCTATTCATCTTTAATTCACCCCACAATCCCTATTATCCGCTCTCCTTTATAACAAATAGAGTCAAGTGTAACATGTCCTTTGAGCTACACTGCAGAATGAATTATTTTTATATAAATATAGAAGTTATAATCTTTTCAAGCTGATAAAGGAATTTTTCATGCTTTTTTGTATTGATTGGATTGAAGAAAATTCCTTATCATTTCCTTTATCATTTGTGGTTACATTTCTGGACCTTCTTTGTTTACGTGAATCTGAGGTGGGAGGTCCAGTCTAAAAGGACGTTGTGTTGTTTTGATCCTTTTTCAAGAGACACAAAGCATACTCCATCATCAGTTTTCTGAAGTTAGGATTGTTCACTAATGATTAGAATTCTGAAGTTTTTCAAGGTTTCTTTCCTTTACTTTATTGTGGTCAACCTAAAAACTGTTTTCTTGATTTCCTTTATTTCAGTATATACCAATTCATAAAATTCCTTCAAAGTTTCTTTGAATATCGAATTATACCATAATTGCTTGGCACAATAAGATTATGTGAGGTGATGTAATTGCTCAAGCCATTCCATTGATGGGGAGTTTCAATTCTATATCACAACAAAAAATGAACTGAAATGTGGGGAAAAAAAGGACTTACTAAAAGAAAAACAATGTTTTCCTTGTATAATTTTTTTTGCTAAATTTGTGTAGTCTCAATTTTGAAGTCATTTTGAATTCTCTCACAAGCAGGTAGGTAAAACAAGCTTAAACCACTCCTTTTCTCATAATTGGGATGTAACACTTCTTGATGTAAAAACAATGTTTATTAAACATTATTGTAATCCTAATAAAATAATGAAATATGCAAACAATACAAGGAACAAAATATGTGTAGGAACATGTGATTGGCAAGATGGCAGAATTAAAAGTCACAAAACAACAAAAGTGCAATCCACAAGATGAGAAGATAGAAACACCATGAAAGGTAAAGCCTTATAAAATAACAAAGAACAAACATGACATAGACAGCTAGCTCCCACTCAACATTCTATCTCAAGTCATGTCACATACAGGGTATAGATAACATAATCAACTTCAGGAATTGACTGGGGTCCCTGGGTTGTCTCTTTATGGAAGCAACTCAGTCTGAATCTCCTCACACCTTGTAAGAGGCAGATTATGGGATTTTGTCCAGTTATTTAAAGGAAAAGGAAAGCAACTTGGGTATGGGGGAGGGCAATGTGCAGAAGATGTAGACAGCGCAAAGCCAGCCACAAGGGTTTTCATGCATAATGAAAAAAGAATTTGAAACATTATTAGGGGCTACATCTACAAATATGATAACAGAAATGAGGTTGAGGAGGTAGTTAAATTTTGATACTTGAGAAGTTATTAACTAAGAAGAGACAACAAAAATAGAAGGAAAATGTAAGCTATGAAATGAAGAAGAAAATTCAATATAGACTAATGTAGGAATTCTGAACCTGGGGTCTAAGAACTAAAAAAAATATTTTGTTAGCTCAACATAATTCTTTTCTTTTGTAATCCTAGACACACATATACATATATCTATATGTGTTTATATATGTATGTATAAATGTGTGTATATACATATATATGTGTGTGTGTGTGTGTATGTATAAAATTTTGTACCCAAAGACATTATTCCGAGAATGGGCCCATAGGCTTCACCAGACTGCCAATGTGGCACATGACACAAAGGGACAAGAGGGAGAGAGTATCAAGGTAACTAGAAAAATAAGGGGGGAAGACTAAGAAGAGTTGTTGGAAATGGGAGTTTCAGTCTTTTTTGCATGCATCAGGGAGAAAGCAAGACTACTATAGGAGTTAAGCATCAACTTTGGACAACATGCACTTGGGGAATTTGAGGAATATTTCACTTTGCCACCTGAAATACTCAGGATATTAGACATAACCGAAGTCTATATTCATATCAAGCATGGAAAGAACACTAGATATGAAGTACGAGGTGTAAAGGAATTGATACAAATGTCTAAGGACAAAAGCCTTTCACCACTAGAGAAATGGTCAAAGGTGAACAGATATTTCTCAAAAAACGAGAGAGGAAGTATCAAGAGCCACATTAAAAAGTTCCAAATGATCAGTTATAAGAGAAAGGCAAATTTAAGCAACTCTGATGTTTCACCCATCAAATTGGCAAAGACCCCAAAAAATAAAAGAAAAAGAAAAATTATTATTAGGGGTGCCATGGGAAGATAGCCACACCAGCCCACTGCTGGTGGAACTAAGAATTGGTCCAACAATTTGGAACTACACCCAAAAGGCACAGTTTTCAATATCCTAACATGATGATATTTTAATGTCAAAATGAAACAGTTCCTGCCTTCAAGGAGCTATTATTCTCCTGATACTATAGTATCGTGCCTTATTTTCCCAGTGGTACAGACTTAAAAATGCAAATAAGAATGCTGCTTACTGAATGATTGTGTTGACAATTCTGTAGAATTAGATATTATGATACATGAGCTACTAATTACATACTAACTTTTCATTATCATTTGTAAGTTTATGACCAAAGATTATGTAAACAGAGACATCTTTCTTCAGCATGAATAATATTTTTCCCCTTTGAAAATAACATTGCAGCTCTTACTAGCAGCTTAAAATTAGGAAAGTAGATTTTCTTGAATTTAAATGTGATTAAAATCACTCAAAGTATGGCATTTTGAAGTTTATTTTGAGGGGGCAGCTCCACATTAACTAAAAGAAGTATTAAAAAATATTTGTAATTTCTCTAATACATAAAATTACTCAAAGGAAAATTCAGTAATAAGCTTTCCAACCACAGAAAGCAGTTTCACAACATATAACTGAATACTCACTCAATCAACACACTGTGTGTTTGGTCCTCTGCTAGTGAACTGAAGAGGAATACTGAATTAATAATTTGGTTCTACGAAAATCTATACATAATTCTATCTATCTATATCATCTATATCTATATCTATCTATCTACTACCCTTTGAAATAGATAAGTCAAATATTTTAGTTTTTAAAATTAATACAAAGATGAATCAGGGTGGGTGTCTCCTGATAGTGTCTCCTCTTAAAACTTGAGGAGGGAGATAAAAAGATATAGATAGGTAGTAATCATACAAAGTAGTGTCATAAAAGTGGTCCAAACCAAGAGACAGAGAAATTCAACTTCAGGAATTCAGAAGAATTCCTACCTAAGTAGGATGAATTGGTGTGGCTCATAAAATAAGATCATAAAATTGTAGATTTAGAGTTGGAGGAAGTGACCTTCAAGGTCATCTAATCCAACTTCTTCATTTTACAGCTGAGAAAACCAAGTCCCAGAGAGTTTAAGTGACTTGCAGTAAAGTGGCAGAGGTAGGGTTTGGTCTCATGTCTTCTAACCCCAATCCAGCACTCTTTCTACTACATCACAGGAAATACAAGAGAAGATATCATTTAAGAGCTATTTATGCTAACAGTTTTAATGGATGGCAAGAGGTTTCTGGAATTCCATCTTAAGGATCCAGTCTTTTTCCTGCACTCTTTAACAGTGACTTGAATAAAATCATAGATCATGTGTTTACCAAACTGTAGATGTCAAAAATCTGAAAGGGATAACAAAGTCAGGAGACAAAATAGAATTCTGTACAAATTTTAACAATACTTGAAATAGGGATAAACATGAAGTGATACACTTGGGTTCCATGAATCAGCTACACAAATGCAATAGAATGCAATTCACAGCATGACATCAGTCATCTCCAAAAGGCTTTCATGGATGGCAAACTCAATAATATGAGTCAACTATTCCTTTGTAAAGTCCAAGAAAGCTTAGGGCAATCTCACATTGCATCAAGAGAGACATGATGTCCAGTAATAAGCAGGGAGTAGTTCTGCTATACACTACCCTAGTCAGAATCCATCTAAAGTAGTGTGTTCTGATCTGGTAACAGATTTCAGGAAGGATATTGATAAGATAGAAAGTATGTGGAAGAGAATACCTAGAGTGATGGAAAGGTGATGAATTTACATATGAGCATTAATCAACCAAGGGCATAAGTGAAGATTTGGAAAGGGCAACAGTACTTATCATCAAATATTTGATGGGCTATCGCATGAGAGAGGAAAATGTGTTCTGCCTTATTCCAAAGAGGCAAATTTAGACTTACAGAAAACTCCCTGAAAATTAGCATTATCCTAAAGAGTAATGAGCTGCCGTGGGAAATAGTGAGTGCACCCTTATAAGGGTTTCATGCAAAAACTGTGCAACAATTTATTGGAGATGAGGTTTTTGCTGAAATATGGTTTACACTGAGGTATATTCTAACTCTGCAATTCTGTGAAACTCAAATTATGATAGAGGTGGAGGAGAAGAGGGAGGAGGAGAAGAAAAAAGATAAGGTGAGGGGAGGAGAAGGAGGAATAAGAGAAGAAGGAAAAGGAGGAGAAGGAGAGGAAGAAAAAGGATGAGGAGGGAAGGAGGAGAAGAAGGAGGTGAAGGAAGAGAAGAAGGAGGTGAAGGAGGAGAAGAAGGAGGAGAAGAAAAAGGAGGAGAAAAAGGAGGAGGAGAAGAGGAAAAAGGGGGAAGGGGAAGGGAGGGAAATCAGAATGAACACCAGTGTAGATGGGAAAATGGCGAAATGTCTGCAGTCGACTTTTCTGGAATAGAACATAGATGCAACGCAACAATGCAAAATATGGGTAGCAAGGTCGACTAGGAGCAGATTGAGGACGGCTTTCAATGCCACGATCAGTAGTTTGAACTTTTTGTTAAGTGATGGTGATCTGTAAATATTTTTTGAGCATGGGAATAAAAAAGACAACACTGCATTTTACATGTACATATACACACACACACACACGCACACACACATATGCACACAAAGATCCAGCCTGGCATAATGGATAAAAGGACAGGAAGAGCTGGGTCCAAGACTTGTCTTTGACACAGAGTGGCTGTGTGACTTTGAGCAAGTCATTTAACCTTTTAGCCCTCTAGGTAATCATCTAAGAAGAGAGAGGGAAATTCATTTGGAAATTTCTTCTGTCAATTAAATGATAGAAAGACAAAGTCTGGAGTGCGGCCTGAAGAGGAAAGAGACAGGGATGGTGTAAATAACCTCCCTAAACCAAGGATATTATAAGCATGATTCCTATTTAAGACTAAATTCAGTGACCCCTTAGGTCCATTATAATTGAGACTTAACTTTTTTCTACTGAGTTCTAACATATGTAAAAAACATGCATTTTATTGTCTTTTGATAAACTTTTCACTTTGCTGTGCTCATATTATAGTATTTACCAAGTAAGTCACCTTCATACAAAAATCCTAATATTCTTCTCCAATTCTTAACTTTGAATTTCAGATTCCATTCCTATTCCACCTTCAGATCTCTACAAAGGTATGATACTGAGTGAACTGTTGAAATCCAGAAATCCAGAGAGAGAGGAATGGAGGGAGGTTGGCGGGGGGGAGAGAGACAGAGAGAAAGAGAGAGAGAGAGAGAGAGAGAGAGAGAGAGAGAAAGAGAGAGAAAGAGAGAGAGAGGGAGGGAGGGAGGGAGGGAGGGAAGAAGGAAGGGGGAGGGAGGGAGGGAGAGGGAGAGGGAGAAAGAACACTCAGTATTTAACAAAACTTCTCCTTACATCAGAAACATGGGCAGGTAATGGGTTTGAAAGGCAGTCCTCACAATTTCATTTATAGATCCATAATCAATTAAAATTAGCTTCACCAGTTTGGTCCCTATTGTTTAATCCCTATTCTTAACTTGTACAGAGAAAAAAAAAGCTGTCAAACCATAACCTCCTTGTGCCAAGAAGTATTTCTGATCTATTGAGTCCAAAATGGGAAGTCAAGTGGTTGCTATTATTATACTTTCCTCGCAAGTCAATGTTTCTTAGAATGAAAACAGACAATTTTCTGAAAGTGTGCTATGGATTGGATTAATTTTACAGGGCACAGATCTCTGAAATATACACATGCATTTTGCTTCCCAACTCTAAGAATTTCAATGTATTCTTTTCTTCTCTAAAAAAAAGTATTTTAAATGTAAATGGAAAGCCCATTTCTTTCAAACTATATAATATTTAATCAATTTTGATTTAGTATTTGAATAATGATTTATATATGATAGCAATGATCATATATGAAATGAATGAAATATACATTTCAAATGAAAAGTGCTTTTGAAAATTTTAATCCACCTCAATGAGAAAGGTTGCTCTTTTATGGAAGGGTTGAGACAGATCACTTAGCAACTACCTCCACCCAAAATTCCTCCTCTTATACCTGGGCTCTTCAATATACACACTGATGTCTCCTTAAATACCTTCACTACTTATTTTGTTGATTGCTTCAACTTCCACGCATCATCATTATCATCGTCATCATCACCACCACCACCACCATCAACATCTTTATGTAGTGCTTTAGCGTTTACAAAGTTCTTTAGAATGCTATTTTTTCCCTTTACAACAACTGTGTGAAGTAGGTGCTATTATTATTGCCATTTTCCTGATGAGGAAACAGAGGCAAATAGAGGTTAAGTGACTTGACCAAGGCCACATAGCCATCAAGTTCCTGAGATGGGATTTGAATACAGGGCTTCCTCCCTCCAAGTTTGACACTTTCTCCACTCTTCCACCTATTTGTCTAATGGCATCTTAGCCTCCAAGCTCTCCTTGGCTGGTTCATCATCCATACCCTGCTCTTTATACTCTGATGTCATTATTAAACTGAGGTGTGTATAAATCTTGATTTGAAGTACAGAAAGGCAAATGTCTGGTCTTTGATAGACTGAATGTTACTGAATGAAGATAGATCATGGAGCTAGGCAAAGATTTTAGAATGCATGACTAGCCAGGGAGGATTAGCATGCCCTATCAGGTAAGCCCTGTGCACATGAAGGAAATGAAGGGATTAATGTTGTGACATATGGGGCCACTAACATATCAAAGTGCCAGATGTGACTTGGTGTCTGATATTTGTCCGTGGGATGTGAATTCTGTGGTACCTGAACACTCTTACCTCCCCTGTCTGTTCTTGGAGTAGTGGCAGGAACAGCTTTATGATGAAGGCCTTGGAGAAATGATATTGGACAAGAACTAAAGGTATGGCCCATGTGGACTCAATGTTCATTTCCTAGAAGGTACCCTACTATTAAGATAATGGGGAAAAAGAAATATCCAATGGAAATATCCAATTGGAAATATGTAGCACTGTGTCAGATCATAACTGTTTTAAACAAAAGGTAAGAAAACAGTTGCTACTCCCAAAGGTCTAGTCTTCCATTGACATGAAAGCACTACATGATGATGTGAGGGTGCCAAGAAAACCTTCTGGATCTGTTATAAAATAGATTCCATTGGCCTTAAATGGTAAAAGATGCATGTAGGATGTGTGAGATCTATGCCTGAGCTGTTCACTGCAAAGGTCTGTAGTCTGATCCTGTTCCCTGAAAGATATAAAGAGTAGCATGTGTTTGTAGCTTGTGAAACTACAGGAGGGAGGGAAAAAGAACACGAACAATAACCTGGTGGTACCATAGGCAGATGTGAGAGGTAGTCTGAATTCATCCTTGGATTCATAAAGAACTAGATTCCAGCTCTGCAAAATGACCTGTGCTGACTTATCATATAGACAGTGCTCTTAACATCTCATTCCCTCAGGTAACTCTTCAGAGTTGCTGCTGATATATGAGGAGCTATTGATGTGTCTTGGTGGTAGGAGTTTCCATAAGCAAAACTCCCAGTGAGGAAATTTCCATCATTTCAAATCCCTCCACCATTCTGGATCAACAACACTAGCGAAAGGTACTTAGATCTTTTCAGCTAGTAACTTGAAAAGTATGGATGCCAAGGTTTTGTGGGAGGAATATTTTTCTCCATTGCTTCTCTGCTAGGATAATTCTGGCTGAGGCTGATGTTCAAAGAATGACTCTGGGCAAGTCACCTGGACCTCAGTTTCCTCAACTGCAAAATAAAAGAGTTGAACTGGATGGTCTCTTAGGTCCCTTCTAACTCTAGTTCCTATATTTTATGAATACATCCCATGATTTCTTTATATACGTCTGTCTATATTTTTAGCAAACGGAAAACGTTGGGTTTGATTGAGCAAAGAAACATGCATATTATATGAGTAGATAACTACCACAAAACTATCAGCTTAACTTTAGACTTGCATATTTTTGGTATTCACACATAAAAGAAAAAATGTGATGGTCACAATCACACACACTACCAAGCAGCATGGGTTAGCTGAGTAAATGGACAGCAAAAGTCCTTGGAATAGATCAATTTTCTCCGACGTATAAATTTGGGAACTCCTAAAAAACAAAAATTACAAACACAATCTTCAAGGAGAATCCAACTAATGAAAAAGCAAGCCTTATTACTAACATATATACATAGCACTTCAAATTTTAAGCCCCAGAAGAAAGTATTTTGAACTCTTTTGAAAAGCAGATTTTGCTATTTCTTTTTACTTCCAAGTATTTCCACATACATACAAATTCTTGCCACTTCAACATTCTTTTACTATTCTACAGGGAAAGATAGAGGATTTCATGAAAGCATGGACAATATCATGGGATACACTACTTCATTTTGAAATACACCACAGTGCTACTCTTTGACTATTTGCCTGCTCTCTATGTGTCTTTGCACTTAGAGCTACTTCATTTACTGGCAAAGAGAAGTATTCATTTTAGTCAGCATTACAGAAGACAATATTACCAAAAATATGCCTCTAATACCTCTTACATTCCTTTCACAATCTTGGCAGTTTATTTCTCATTGCTGAGGCAATAAGTATTTTTATCAACAAAAGATAACTTTATCTTTCAGAAATTATGATGGAATTGAGTTCCAAGTTATAGCTTATTGGTTTTTGTCAGAAACATGTCACTAATGATATATCCCGTATAAGATAGGCAGGCTAAATACTTAGGATTCGTTTTGTTGGATGTGACCAAATAATCAGATTCTTGTACAAAGCGTTCTTCAAGTTGGTATGGCAGAGTTAAGAACTAGATTTCTACTTATCTTTAAAACTTTTTAACATACAAAAGTTTTTGGTACCAAAGTTCTATAGAGTGAAAAAAAATCAATTGTAGATTTAACTGTGCAAATTCAACTACACATACTAGACACTGCTCCTATTCCCAACACGTACATACAAAGATCATTGATTCAGAGTTGGAAGGGGTATTCCAGGTCATCTAGTCCAACCTTTTAATTTTATCATAAATGAGGAAACAGAGTCCTAAAAAAGGTGAAGGAGCTAGCCCAAGTTTACACTGGTAACGGTTGGCTCCCTTTTTTCAAAGTTAGTACTCTTTCTACAAAGAAACGAAGAAAGAAAATAATGAATTGTATGAGGTTGTACCACTGACCATTCCACTCATTGAGTGTATACCCTAGTCTGAGTGAGAAAAGAAGATGTGAATCGCTTTTCCTTCTTTTCGTTTCAATTCAGTCATGCTTTCTGTAGTATGAGCATCTCTGTTTTTCTGTGTGATTCTTGACTCTCCTTTTCATTGTACCCATAGGCTGTATTTAGTGTTCAGACTAGTTGAGCTAAGGAGGAAAATCTCAGTTGGCCTTGCTGCCATTACTGGTCATGTAGGACACTTAACCTGTGTCCCCTCTGACTTCCCTTGCCCCATGATGAAGCAGGAAGAAGAAACAGTTATTAAGTTCTATGTTGACCAGATAAAAATAATTAAAATTATGGATGAATCTCTTTCACCATCATTTTTATCCCAATCGTCGGTGTTCCTGTCAGCTAGGTCTGTATCTGGTTGTGTTTTCTTCAATTTGAACAGAAGTTCTAATTGTTGTCTCCTCTTGAACAAAAACCTAGCTGGATCCTGTGAAAAACTAAATCCACATGGCAATTGTTTCCACGGCAACCGTCTCAGCTCCATCTGCTCTCTGATAAAGACTGCCTTCTTTTAAAGAGTCCTTACTCCCTTTCCAGCAACCAGGATTTAAAAATCCTGACTTACACCATGTGGGTGATTTCAGGGATTTTCAAACATAATTTTGACAAAACCCAATTTTTATCTTACATGCTGACCAGCTGCCATTAGATACTGTTTCCCTGCAGATTCAAAATAGTTGGAAGAATCCTTTAATATGTGGAAAGAGAAGATAAACTATTTCCAGATCGTGATCCTTGGAGGGAGGAGGATGAAAGGAAAATATCAGTTAAACATTGCCGTCACTCTCTCTTCATTTAGTATTATTTCTTGGTTTGCTTAATGGTGAAGGAAATGTAAATATTAGGTGCAACCTGAGACAACTGTGAGGTGATGCCTGATTATCAGCTTATTTTGTCACTTGCAATATCTGTTGCTTGTTATCTAAATGTTGGAATTCTCTGCATTTTTCCCCAAATTACTATTGCCCACACACCCCCAATTCCCCACGATATTTATATAACCATGTAACACTGCCAACAGAAGAAACAGCTTCAGTCATACGTCTGTTCATATCTCCAGGCCAAGTTTTGTTTCCTCTTCCTTTCCTTTATGCATGATTTAAAAAAATATTCATTCTGGCTATGGAACAATTTTGTTGGAGAGGGCAGGCAAAATGACAACTGGATTTTTTTTTTTAGTGTATTACCATTGGAATTAGGTGTTAAGTGACAGATAAAATTGGGAGAGGTCATTTGTTTCAACCAAGAGCACTTAAATAATATTTTGAACGGATATATATATATATATATATATATATATATATATATATATATATATATATATATATATATATATATATACTTGCCTCAAAGGGTTGTTTCAAGGGTCAAAGGAGATAATGCTTATAAAAGCTTTGCAAGTATAAATGTGCTTTAAAAATGTCTTCTATGTTTTGTTGATGAATGAATGGATGAAAGAGCCTTAGAGTATACTAAACACCATGCCCCCAAAAAACCCTAGGGGTAGAAATACAAAAGAAAAGATAGTAGTACCTGTCCTCAAGGGGTTTTTATTCTATTGGGGGAAACTATACACATAGGAGAGTAGTAGCTAAGACTGAACAACTTGCTAACGATGATGACATTTTACTAATTAACCTTTTTTGTAAAAGGCAAATAATACACAAGAATAATTATAACAGCACATGTAAATGATATGCTAATAGGTTAAATTTTCTTTTACTAGTAATCAAGTCAGCCGTACAAAACTTCTGTAGATGTATGACTTTACAGATTGTACATTTAGCATTTTCTCAGTTCTTACAGTTTCATAATAGATTTCTTTCACATTTGCCTGTGATTTATGTAATATTTTCTCACACATCATTTCTATATGCAGTGTTGACTAAATCAACGGTAACTTCCTTTCAAGTATGTTCCTAGACAAATAATGAACATGTATCATCATCAGTGCATATCAGACACATTGTTTCTACTCATAGAAATTGCGCTCCTTGAAGTCAAGTACTTGGATTTTTGTGTGTCTCTTCAGTGTCTCATATACAGGATAACGCTAGTTAATTGGCTTACTGATAGAGTCAATCACTTATTGATGATCCATGAAATATGGATGGAGATGAGAGGTACATTTGTGTTTAAATGAGCCAGCTAAAAGAGTGGATGAGTTCTACTCTCAAATTACGGTCTATAAACAAACAAGAAACATCCTAAACATTGCCTGTTTTGATGGTCAAAACTTTCATCGAAAATGAAACATTAAATGAGGGTGGAAAGTGGAGATGTGTAAAAGGTACATTTTATGGTGGTCCCTGGAACCCTCGTTTACTTCTTTCTTTCATTCTAGACTGAAATATCCTGGCATAGCAGTCTTTGTAGTCACAGAAAATAGATGCCTTTTCCCAATATTCTGGAAGGACTGTACATATATATGCTTTTAACTTGCTATCTGAAGGACTGATAGGGAGAGAGAACATGAATGTTTGAAAGATTAGGTCAAGTGACAATGAGGGCTATTGCCTAAATCAGTGGTTCTCAATGGGTGGTCCAGGCTCCCTTGGGAGTCCTTGAGACCCTTTTAGGTGGTCTTCAAAGTCAAAATTTTTCACAATAATACTAAGATCTTTTCATCTCTAATATGGTTAAGTATTGATAGATATATCACATAAATAAAAGCTCTTCAGGAAAGGGTCTTCATTAACTTTTAAGAGAATAAAAAAGGTCCTGAGACCAAAAAGTTAGAGAACCACAAGACTACTTTTACAAAGTAATGGTCCTTCCTAACTAAATCAGTGAAGTGAGAAGAGTATGCCTGATTCTTTCTGGCTGACTTCTTTAGACTCTACACCGTGCTTTATCCATTTATGCAATACCTATACATTGGTGATACACTTCTTGAAAGAATCAATTTTTGTCCCCTGCATGTCTATGTATCAATGTCAACCACCGATGATTTCTTGCTATTTAGCAGTTTTTCTTTCATTTTTCTTAGACTTGCTGAAGTTTCCTAGCAATACTTTGGATTACTAAACCCATTAGAAATGAAAAGGGATGAGAGAAATGGTGACAGAAAATGCCTATTACTTTTATATACCTCTAATTATACTTTAGACCACTATTTAAAACAAAATAAAAGAGTATGACATGTGCATTGAAGTGAGAATGCAGAAATAAAATTTAGGAGGAGAAAGAAGCCACATAATACGCTGCCAGAGGTTCATGTTTTACATAAAGCTGTAGTTGAGACTTCACAAAAGAAATCTCTGCACTTTTTATTTCTGGTTCAGAGGATTTACATGCTCTTTCTAATGATCTGGGCCTTCAGCACTGGGTAATGTCTCCCAGTCCCCAGCTTAGGGCTCATGCAAAATTGAAGCACTTTTGAGGCAGTTTAGGAGCAGCTGATGAATCTCAATGTGCAGGCAAAAGAAATAATGGCTGTTTAGTACTTTGCTGGGAGAAGCTGAAGAAATCTGGGGGAAAATCTATTGAACTGAAGCCATATGGGAAGCAAACAGAAAGTTGCTGAATTTTGAACACCATGTTTATATTCCTATTGTGTAGCAGGACTAAGAAAAAAATATAAATGCAATATTCTTTCCTAAAAGGGGAAAATTATATAGTAAGCTTGTCTTTTTCAATTGTTTAAAATATTTTGTCTTTATATTCCCAGGAAAGTAGGAATAGACAGTTGAGAGTAAATGTATCCAGAAGAATTGCAATGTTTCCAGGATATAAAAACCATCATGGTTCAGGGGCTGACAAAGATAATATCCACAAATAAAAAAGTGACTGTCGGGTCACGAGGGGCTTAGAAGTGGATTTTTTTCTTTGGTCTGTGATTCTGTACAATCATGCACTTAATGTGGGGCTAGGGGTGAGAAAGGCAATAGGGAAGTGCCTTTCATTCATAATTGACTAAACTCCAATCTCATATCACCAATTGCCTGCTGGACATCTCCAACTGGATGTCCCATTTGCATCTCAAACTTAACATGAAAACAGAACTCATTCTTTCTTCCCCCTGAAACCTTTCCCTGCTCCTTATTGTCCCATGTCCATTCAATGTAATATTATCTTTCCTGCTACCCAGGTCCAAAACATTAATCAAGGTTGACTCTTTCCTCCTCTTCACCTCTCTCTTTAGCCTTTACCCATATTCCCTTCTCACTTCCCACAGTCTGTTATCAGATAAACTCAATAGTTAAGGTCCCCACCCAAGTCTGTAATGAGGTGTGTGTGTGTGTGTGTGTGTGTGTGTGTGTGTGTGTGTTTGCAGGTATAGAATTTTCATCGCTAGGATAATTTAATATAACTGTACAATATCACTGAAACTGCTGTTATAGAAGTCATATAGCATTATTCCTGCCAATTAACATCAGAGGTATGTTATTTATTCCCCAGAACTTTCCTCACAAGGAACATTCTCCTGAGTTTTGTTTTCCTGTTAACTTGTAATTGACTCTTAATAGTAGAGTTTCACTTCTACTCCAAGGACACTATTTTTCCATGCTCATAAATTTAATAGATAGGAGAAGAGGAAGGGACATTCAAGAAATAACCAGAAAAAAAGGGAAATAATCAGAAGGTAAAGGCTATGTAACCACTCAGGGGTCTGATGAATACATATTGATCATGTCACCAATGACTGAGAAAACCATGAAGCTGTACTCCTACTTGTCAGTTTGTCTGTTTTCTGTCCATGGTTTATACTGAGTTCTAGCTGTCCTTTCCCCCATGATACTGAGACTTCAAAGAATCATATCTCATGATATGCTAACGTTCTGAACACAGTTAAAGATAGGTCTTTCACCTGAATTATTCTGAATCTTTGGATATAATATTCCCTACTTGGTGTTTTTTTCTTTGTCCTTGGTTTTGTATGGAATAATAATCTCATACATGCTTCTTTTGTCCCACTCCCATTCCCATCCCAATCCAGACAATACTCTTCAGAGCAGACTTTCCCTTGAGGACCTGGTGGTTTCTGACTGGAATAATCTTATGTGAAGTGAAGAACACTGCTAAGAAATATACACAACATATATTTGTATCCAGGTTCATTGATTGTGAGATTTATTAATGAAGGAATTATCTTTGAGTATTTGTCACGTAATAATGAGCAGATAATAAGATAATATATTTTTTTAAAAAGTGATGCATCAATAGTTGGAAAAATAATTTTGAATGAGAGTTTTATAGTTATGTGTATAAATATATGCATATATATGTTATACATATACATCATACTGGTCTAGTCGGGGTACAATTTCACCTCATTCCACTCTTCTCCTACCCCGCCAAAGCAAAATGAAGTTGGAAATGCACAGTTACTTGCATTAATCTGCATTCAAGCAGCCACAATGGCTGGACAAAAAACTGTACAGGAAGACCAAAAGATGATACTCAAATTTGGATCACGATTTCTACTGTGGGATCTATTTTCTTTGGCTGAAACCATCTTAAATGAGAAACTTAGTCCTATATTTTAATTATTATACAAAAATTAACACATATATTTTCACTAGAGAAAGAATGTAAAAGAAATTCACTCCAGACCCTTTGTACATATCTGCTGGAGTTAAATTTACCCTTATGTTGGCACCTGACTACTATTTATTCTTATTTAAAACCAATGCATCTAAAGCCCTTATGAGGAACCTGTCTATAGCTGCTATTCATAAGAGTATCAGAGCATTATGACAATAGAAGACTGATTTTCTTCTACCAGCATAAAGTCCTCTACTTGAATAGGGACACACACTCTTGAAGTGATTCTAAGTGGGGAATAGGATAGAATTTGTGTTTATGTATAACATAAAGGAATACAAATGACACAACCACATGTGGCCATCAATACAGCCCAATGGACCCATGCCTGACATGCACTCTCCTCTGACCTTCTCTTCTTAGAATTTCTAATTTTTTTCAGAGTTTTCAAGCTCCACTTCCCCTAGCTACTAGGATTTACCTATTTATTTTGGACACATTTTAAAATATACTGATATCTGTAGAGGTTCCACCCCTTTTTAATCCACCGGAATCTAAGCTTTTCAAGGAAAACTTTCATTTTTGTCATTGCTCTCCAGGGAGCTAGCACATAGTAGGACCTTAATGAACATTTATTAATCGATTGAAATAATATGCTCATATTAATTAAGACTTTATTTTCTGTGGCAAAGTAAAACTTATATATTGATTTTTAATTTAAAATTGATTTAAATATTAATTTTAGAGAAAATTGTATTTCTTACATTAAAAATATCCACAGCTATGAAATTTCTAAAGAGTCCTGCTTTCCTATAATAAAGTCTAGTTCACCAAAATTACGTAATAAAGTCAATGTGTAATATTACTTCCTCAACCAGTTGCCAGTAATACTACTTTCAGCCATGTGTTCTATAAATACAGACTATTAAAATGTTCAAATCAACATCCTATTCAAATGTAATTACATAGTATGACATACATGATGTCATTCAGCATATATTTGTTTATGTACTTGTGTGTATATATAATGCTAGGAGAGCCAATGCAGAAGAATCATGAAAAAACTCTAAGCAAAAATTATCTAAGTATGTAATTTTCTATAGAAAATGATCAAGGAATTGAACTGCCATCTATTTCTGATTCTGCTTCTGTTTACCCTGGACAGAAAGAGAAGCTCAGATATAGAAAATGTCAACTCCTTAGAGAAGGATGATGATTCATGGACATGAGAAAGAGTAAGTAAAAAAGTCAGCTATAATAAAAGGGGATTTTATCTTGATTTCCTGTTATGACTTACCGTTAACCACTCTTATCTGGTTTATGATGTTACCAGAAATACTCAATGAAAGTACGGTCTTGTGACTACCTGGATGTACTTACCACTTTTCTATTTATATATAATCCACTGATTTCCAGATTCGAAAATAAATGCTTCTGTGGTGAAAAGGAACTAATACGTATACTTTATACACATTTATCTTTGCTGGTACAAAAGTATTTTACTATTTAACTTGAATCCTTCTAGAGAGGTGAAATTCCCACTGATATTTTGAAAAATTAAAAAAATGAAATCTAAAGAGTTTTAATATTTTGTTTATGATTTGGTACAATATAAGTAGAACTTACAAACTTTTCTTTTATGGGTTATACGTATATATTTTTCTTATCATCTGAAAGTAAATTGACTTTATTTTGTTAAAAGTTAGGAAGAATCCTTGCAAGAAGCAATGAGAAAACCACTAGGCAGTATAACAGATAAAGACAGTCTCAGGTATTTATTTGGCCCAGTTCAAGTCAACTAAGTGTTCTGTTTCACTTTTCTCATCTGTATAATGGTAATAATAAAATAGCACTCACCTACAGGGTGGTGTGGAGGTTATTAAATGGAAAAACCTTACTTAAAGTATTCTATAAGCCTTGTAATGTCATCTAAATTACTATTATTAGTAGTAGTAGTTGTATTGCCATCATCATTACAATGATATAAACAATAGTATCTCTAAGTAAGTCTATAATGAATATTTTCATAGAATATTATTATGTTATCTTCCGGTATTACTCAAACTGATTAAAAAAAATATTCCAAACTAGTCTGCCATTCACCATCTTAAGTCTCTCTTTACCTTAAATTCAAAAGAGGGGCCAGTATAAATATTTGATTGGATATTTTCTTTTTTACCCTAGTGGACACACATCCACCAATCAACCAAAATATGTATATTAATACCCAAGATAAAAGTGAGAGTCCCTGCCCTCAAGGAGGTCACATTTGTCTTGGGGTTTATATGTTCACAGACAAGGAAATATAGGATGTTAAAAAGTAATAAGAGTGATGGGGATAGAGGATACACTGATACCTGAGAAAAATCAAGATTGGCTGTTAGAAGGTCTCAGCTGAGCTGAGCCTTTATAATAGCTAGATTCCAAGGGAGCACACAAAGTCATTCCCTTTCTTTTTTCTCTTTAGGTCACCTTTTACAAAGTAATATTAGCTTTGTATTTTAATACAAAGTTCTTGGTCTAATCAAAATAAGAAACCTTATCAGTCTTTCTTTGACTATCAATTTCAAAAGATTGTGCTACTAGAAATCTTATTACAGATCATTCTTATCAAAGGACTAACCAGTTTCTAAAAGGAAAAGCCTGATTAGACCAGGAAAGATTCATCGGGGAATCTGACTAGGGTAAGAGGAAGAATGCCCTTGATTAATTCAACCAAGAATGTCTTTGATTAATTTAAGTAAGAAAAGCATTTGTGAAGCTTGTCTTTGACTTGGTTAAAAAATAAGAGAGAGATTCATTAGAGCGAGGGGTCAAAGGAGGAACTGAATGGTTTTAGGAAGATGATTCTTCAGGGCGCTCTAAAATTAAGTGACAATAGTTCTGGTGGATGAATCCAAACGAATGCTTAGACTTTGGCCACCTGTTTGAACTTGATTATCTAGTTCATCTTTTTTCTTAGACCCTATAACTTGTTACTGGAAAAAGACTTAGGAGACAAATTTTCAAAAGCACCTTTTGTGGATTCTTTCTCTTCAGTGTGAGATGCCCAGAATTATAATTATTTAATTAAAAGTTGTTTCCAGATTTGTTCCCAAACTGTAGGATATTGAATGTTTCTTCCACAATCCCAAGAAGTGTGGGAGAGCTTTCAAAGCATGGAGAAACAAAGGCATGGAGGCAGGAGTGGAATGAACTACTTTCCTAGTTTCTCACAAATGAAATGCGCATTCTAGAGTGCCCCTTTGGCTCACAGAAAGGAAAAGAAATAGGGAGAAATATGAAAGAATCACAAAAGAGGTTTATTCAGAGTAAAGATGGGCCATGGTCCCTTTCCCAGCATGTAATTTGTATATGGTAGACATAAAGACACTGCAGGTGACAGGAAAACAGAAATCTCAGGACTTTTTGGTGACTATGGGGCAAATATGTACTGCCTGGTTATGTTACAGTCAGCAAAGATATGGATTTTATAGCCATGAGACAGAGGTAAGGCATCTCACTAAAGAGAAAATGCTTTTGACCAGAAGAGCTTACCTGAATTTAGGGTATACAGAGAAGCTCTATACTGAAAGCTGATCTCAAGAGAGATGAAGTTGGTTGCAGGGGAGCCCTCAGAGCCTTCAGGGCTCTGTCCTGTGGCCCTGGGGAGAGTGTGCCCTAGGTTACAGTGAGGTGTGTTGTTCTTGCCTCACCTCTCTCTGTTCAGCAGATGTTTCTAATTGAGTTAATGGATTGGGAGCACATAAGGGTGAGAGTATTTCCCATACCAGGGAAAATTTGAGCCAATACGTTATTGCAGGGCAGCCTCCTCTCCTAGGGACACCCCCATCCCCAAACCTGACTGTGTGTAAGTGTACAAAGAATGTGGAGGAGGTTCATATCTGAGTTTCATTTCCATTAGGCTTACCTTTCTATAATTGGTACTTGTTTAAAATAAAGAACTTTAATCAACCCAAATGGGAAAATGTACTTGGGCTGAGATACTTGTGACTCTGGCTGTTCTCAGATTCATGAGCTTTGACAGACAGAAAAGCTTTTTCTGGAAAAGCTGATATGTGGCTAAACTACAAAGAGAAAAAGATGAGAGTATGGAGAAGTCATGATTAGCTGATGTAGGCTGTTAGATTTTTTTTCTCTGATAAGTGCCAGATAGTAATCCTATTTTCACTGCATGCTGTCTTTGAAGTTATTTAGTTATTCTGTGTTGTTTGCATCATACTTGCATACAGATAGCATCTTGTTAATGACTGGAAGTGTGATGATAATAAAATAGGAAGGAAAGAAAGAAAAAATAACCTTGGTGTGACCAAGGATTAGTGAAAAGAATACTGGATATAGAGTTGAGATCAAATTTCCAATCCACATTTATATCTGTACAATCTGAGAGAAATCACACTATCTCAGATCCTGAGTTTTCTCATCTATAGAATGGGGAATGCTATCTCACAAGATTATTGAGAGAAGAGTTTGGAAATCTTAAAATGGCATAAAAATGTGAAATAGTATTTTAAATCACAAAGAAACATCAGATCTCTAAACTTTGCTCCTATCAGAATTCAGAATAAAAAAAAAAACTTTTTACAGGAGAAACTGATCATTTTGGGTAGAAAGCTCTGAGGCTTTGATTTGAAAATTTCCCAATTCAAGCAGCCTTGGGATTCAAGTACAGATAGAAATTCAGTAGAGTCAACTTAGGCTTTTACTAGAAATATGACAGCCCCTGGAGTAGAAGGTTTTGAGTTTTCTGTAACTTCCAAGGCAGGACTACTTCAACAGTTTAGCACGATGCAGTAACATAGCTACTTTTAATACCATCCCCAGAGTCACTAGGTAAAGAGCTAACTGAAAGTTTCTGGCCTAGCATCAATAAGTTTTGTAATTTTCTAATTCTTATATTCTTTATAAACCTAATAAAGGGAATCGTTGGAGCCAATAACAGTTGCCATTTCATTAGTGCTTGAGAATATGTAAAATACTTAGCATACTTTCTCATTTGATCTCCATAATCACTCTGTGAAATGAGTTTTATCACCCCATTTTATAGGTGAATAAACAGGTTCACAACTTGTCTACTGTCACATCAATAGTGAATGATCAGCGACAGGATTCGAATCCTGATTTTTCCTTACCTCAAATCAAGTGCTTTTCCCACTACACCACAATATCTGTCTAGAATGTCTAGAATCATCTTTTTTTAGTATATTTTATGTGATTCACTATAGTTTTATTGCAATGGGCATTATTGCTTCCCATGTCTATCTCTTAATCAAGTAACTTATAAGCATTTGGCAGCTTGTTGGTGTAGGGAATAGAAATTCTGCTTCATACCCTTACTAGCTATATGACCTTTTCTAACTCCAGCCCTCACTCTCTCTACTCTGCCACCCGATGGCAAAGGAGAGAAGATGAAGTCTGTTTTCTACATTTGACTGTGATATGCCAAGGAATCACCTAAATGGAGATTTCCAGCAGGTATCTGTAGCTGTAGTGTCAGGTCAAGGAGAGAGATCAGGCTTAACACATACATATGGAAGTCATTTGTATAACAGTATAAAGGATATACAAAGCCAACAAAAAAACCTCTTCCCCTGTAGGATCATACACTTAGAGCTGCCGATTTCTTGATCTTGGTCTTGGGGTACTCTATACTGAATGGCTTAACATTATAATTGCTAGACTGTGATTGTTTTGAAAGGTACTTTTAAATGTTGGTGTATTCATGATGTGCACACAATATTAATGAATGGAAAGGGCACATGGGAAATAGAATGTTTTCCAGACCAGGAAATGTCTTTCCCTGTGGATTATCAATGTAACATGAAGATAATGGTGTAGGCATTAAATAACACAAGTATGTTATTTTTTCAAATTCCAGTCTTCCTGTAGAGGAGTTCTTATTACTACTAGCAGCCACTCAAATCCAAAATTCCTTTCCCAATCTTACTTAGCAGTTCTGGTTTCTTCCTCCCCCTACTCACTGTTAAAAGTGTGTGCTTTTGAACTCTGCACAAATAAATGAGCTGAAACAAATAAAACTCAGTCCACTTGAGACTTCCAAGACATCTGGTAGAGTTATTTTTTTGAGTAATTAGACCAAGTGGTGGTACAATTCCCCAAAGTGGACTGCTCTCCTGCCTGATACCCAGCTATTTCTGCAATCATCAGCTTGCAATAAACTCATGTATTTCTCTGACATGCAACCCAAATGGCACAGAATCACAGGTTTTATAACCATGACAAATATCTACTGCAATCTAGTTTTGCATGTTTTAAGTTTATCGTGCATTTATATGTACCAGACATTTTTCAGGAAAGTTTTCCTTTGTTCCCCTGGACTCTGTTCTTCTATAGTTGAACTCCTTGAATTTATCTTTATGCAGTTAGCATAATTCAACACCTGAGAGCAAAATCACCCTTAGGTACATGCCACTGCCTTTCTCTGGTTAATCCAGTTTTGAATCAATCTGTATTAATTGATTTTTAAATTTAGGGGAAAAAATGAGCCGACTGGGAAACACTGTGAACAAAGAATGTCCAGAAGCACTCCTCTGATCTTTGTCATAATTCATCTGGGGAAGAGTTTATTGACTATGTTTTGAAATTCAGCACTATAAAACTGTAGGCCTGGGAGGAATTCTTGTGAGTTCATTTAGTTGATCCCCTTGCCTTTAGGCATGATCACATTTAAACTATCCCAGGAAAGTAAGTATCTCTCTAATTTAAATGAACTCCAGAAGGCTATTGCACAACTCCCCTTGATCGCTCATTATGAAGTATTATGAAATTTAAATCACTGTCAGGAAAGTTGTCCTTATCTACAACTAAATCCTGAGGGAGTCCCTTTCATCTCATCCTAAACCTGAAGAATTGGTCTTTTGGTGATCATAGAAAGGGTAGCATATGGTCAAGGGAACTCAGTCAACACATGAACAAAAACTATGGCTTGGGTACCACTAACCACAGAAGTGTGTATGGTTTTGGTTATTACTTCTAAGCCTCCTGTATACTGGTTCTTATTACTCTGATCAGCCACACAATACAACTAATTCCTTCCCTGGTCTTTAAACAGCTATGGTTTCTTCCTTTTCTCATTTACCATTGAAACCAAAGTGACCACACTATCTTGAAGGATATTGCTGCTACCTGTACTCAACACTGATTCCATCCCCTTCCTTACTCCAACTACCTTAGTACCTGACACCTCTTTAGTTAGTTCTCCTTAGTACCTGTTTGGGTAGTTAAGTGGTATGGTGGATAGAGTACTGAGTTAGGAAGATCTGAATTTAAATCTTACCTCAACTGTGTAACCCTGGGCAAGTCACTTTAATCCCTGCTTGTTTCATTTTCCTTAGCTGCAAAAGGAGGAAAATAATATACCTATTTCCTAGGGTTGTTGTGAGTATCAAATGAGATAGGAATTATAAAGCACTTAGTACAATGCCTGGCACTTAGCTATTATTACCATCAGGTCATGGATAGGGGCAGTGAGGTTTTTATGGGGCTCTTAATCTGGGCCAGAGGAATACTAAAGGTCACTTGTGCCAAGGAATTACAGAATTAAATCTCTACCATCTTTTAAGATAAAAAAACCCCTTCTAGATCATATTTTAGGAATGTATGCATATCAGCATCTTTTGCATTTGGTTTAATATACTCTTGGAAATCACTGGATGATAATAACAGCAGCTCAAATTTACAAAATGTACCTCCCCACAGTCCTATAAAGCAGCTATTACAAGAACTCTTCTCCCTAATTTACAGAGGAGGAAATGGCACTCAGTTTGTAGTAGAGCTATGATTTGCACTCGAGTCTTTAGATTTCAAAGCCACCTTGTTTTTCCTATACATACAACTGCCTCTCCATCTTCTTTGCTGCCAGCTACATGGAAGTGGCATTCAGTAACACCAGTAATTGGGGCATTTTGTACAGATCCCAACTATCATTCCTGTTATCTGGGATAGGAGTATATCAGTAGAGGGGATTTCCACAAGAAGGAATTCTCCCTAATTTTGAAATCTCATATTAGAACCAAAAATATGAGCCATGTTTGAATTTTCTTTAGTTCTTCAGACCAGAAATCAGGGGACGATCTATTATTCCATTTTGATTCGTGAGCAGAGATAATCACTTCATATGACCATGTTTTTATCAGCAGCATATGTCTATGTTATAGTTCAACAGTTTAGAGATCAACGTGAAAGTTAAGAAGTAAGTGGTGATCGTAGATTGACTTATCTTTTAGATCTTTAGATTTTGGCGTCTCCTACTTACCAGAGGTTTCATCTACTCTCTCATCCACGATGTGGTCCTTCTGATGGACCCATTCACTATTGCACTTGAAGTAAATCTGGGTGGCAGGGCTGGCTTTGCAGTACAGGTTCACTGGCTTGTTTTTCACAATGTAAGCTTCTTCAGGCTCAATAAGGAAATGTGGCAGAGGTTCAGGAGGGTCAGATGGAAAAGTTTCTGGTAGCTCATGGAAAAAGTCATCATCTAGAGAACAAAAAAGGGAAAAATAGCTAAGTCACAACATAGTGGTCGTCTTTCCATTGTTGCTAACATTTAAAGAATGTCCTATTAGCAGCTTAAAAGAAATAGAATCCCATTATAAGTAAGAAGAAAGATTTAGGTAAATGGTCAAAGGGTATGACTAGGGGGTTTTGAAAGGAAGAGTGGGATGCTATCAACAAACACCTCAATCTCATCAGGTTGGCAAAGATGACAAAAGAAGGAAATCAAAATATCGGAGGGGCTATGGGAAAACACTGATTAGTGAACCTAGACAGGTGCAGCTTTGAATTGTCCAATAATTCTGGAAAGCAATTTGGAATGATATCCCCCAGACTGACTGAACTGCGTATACATTCTGACCTGATTATACCTCTGCTAGGCTAAAACCTCAGAGAGATCAAAGAAAGAGGAAAGGGACCTATATATACAAAATACTTGCCATAGTTATTTTACTGATAGCTCCAAATTGGAAAGAGGGTGTCCTCATTTTGGGAAATAACTAAACAAATTGTGGTATATGCATGTAACAGGTTATTATCATATCGTAAGTAATGACAAAATGGGCAGTTTCTGAGGAAGCCACAGAGAACTCTATGAACTGATGCAACACTACAAGAACAGAACTATTCATACAATGATGATTATTGAGAAACATAACTTTGGAAGGCTTTGGAATGTTGATCAATGCAATGATCAGCCATGAGTTCAAATGAATGAAGATGAAATACTTATCTCTTGAGAGAAGTGATGAACTTATAATGCAGAGAGAAACATACATATTTATGCATGAACAATGTGGGAATGTGTTTTGCTTGACTATGTATGTTTATGGTGAAGGTATTTGTATCATTATTTTTTCCTTTCTTTTTGTTACTATTGTTGGAATTGTCCAATTAAGGGTCCTTAGTGGAAGGGCAAATTATAAATGCACATAAAATTTATTTTTAGGAAAAATAAACAAAGGTTTAGTTTATATTAGAAAAGATCAAAGTTAATGCCCAAAGCACACATATATCAGTATCTATATCTGTCTCTATATTTATCTATCACATTCAGGGTAGGGAATTATTGAATCAACTCAAGTTTATTTTTCAGATTCATATTGAGATCAACTGCTTTTTAGAAAGTATTGCTACCTAAGGTCTAAGTCCCCTTCTAACGTTACTTCTACAAACTTCTCATTCCTCATCACAGACAGGCAGCATGGCTTTGAACAGTGATGTCAAACTAATAGAAAAAGATCCCTGAGGGTGACATATCCACTTGGAAAACCACAAATTAGCATTATCTACATTGTATTGTATTTTTATTAAACATTTCCCAATTAAATTTGAGTTTGTTTTTCTTCAAGTTTTGTGATCTACCATGGGGCCCTTGAGTCTGACACCTCCGGGAGCATGGATTCCCAAAACAGTACTGGAATCAGAAAGACCAGGGCTGAAGTATTGACTATGACACTTAATGACACTGTGGCCCTGGCATGTGGTTTTTCTCTCTCAAAACTCCAGTCAACTTTCTCACACCATGACTTGTAGAGCAAGTGTTTGGGTAGAGAGAGTTTCTTCATTGGGAGTTGTGTGAATCAGTGAAATTACAGGTCTAGCTTCCACCTACCCCCTTAGAAAAGATAATTAATAGTGCATTATTTTTATTCAACTGTTACTAATCTTACTATTAAATTAAAAGCTAGACTAAAATTGTATTAATATTAGTTAAGAATATTATTGTCTCCATTTATGAGGAATATCCTTTGGCCATGTCATAAGAAGTAGGGGACACTCAGACTCTACAATTTATTCTCCAGATCAATATAGCAGGCTAATTAGTGTTAAGTAGCTTAACTTGTAAGACCAAGTCATAGGACATAGTTATAATTAAGGTTTCATAAACAGGATATTGATTTACTAGAGGCTAAAAGACAAGTACAAATAATGGAATATGGAAAGTTTCATTACAGTGTCATTGGACCTTGGAGCTCACTCTGGCCAATTCTGGTCACTCATCTGGTTGTTGCTGTTTTTAGAGATGGACATAGGTGAATTGGACTTCTGTCCACACAAGTGACTTGCCCTGAATGACTCCTTTCATGTATGTTGTCAACCAGTCGTCTGACAGTAATGACTTATGATTTTTACCAGTCTTTGCTGGAGGGGGAAAAGAGGCTTCCACTACACCACAAACAAATCATCTGCTCAAAGCAGACACGAAGAACACAAAACATCCTAGAGTGAATTCTTAACGCACAAATTTAAATGTCATTTCAGAAATGAATTATGGTCATTTTTCTTCTTTGATTTGCTACGCTTCTGTCAGGGCATCATTTTCGCCTCTTTAGTGGTGAGCGCTAAGACCAAGAGCTGTCAGTTTGCTAAAAAAAAGTAATAACCTAGGTTTATTTCTGGTAGCAAGACAAAGTCATCCTAAATTATTACATTCTGCTCACAATGGGAAAAAAGATGAGGGATAGTTAACTATTGACAGATCTATCACCAAAAATTCAGCATCTTGAAGTCCTTATCTGGTCTCCTGTATTTGGCTTTTTGAAGCACTTATTGTTATATGCAATGATGGACAGTGATAATGATCGATAAAGCATTAAAAATATCAGACATATATATATCAGAGAAACAGTCTTCTTTTTCTTGTCTTTAAGAGAATTAAACATACTCCAAATGTTTTCATGGCATATGTGCATGTATGTATTCATATACCTGTACATTTTAAACATCTATGTAGTACAAGAAGAATTTCTTGGAGTAAAAGAAAAAGTAGACACTAAGAGACATTAGTGGATAAAAGACACACGTAAGTACATACAAGCACATCTTGACCAGCAGGTTGATGGAATATAGCAAAGCCATACATAAGTATTAGACTTAGATGAGTGAACACTTTTTCATTTTTGGTGACTAAAAACATAAAAAAAAACATACATAGTTCTGCTACAGAGTTTCTGAAATAACCAAAAATGATTCCTGCCCCCAGCTTTTTTATCTTCTTAAGAATTAACCATATTTTACTACGATTTTGAAGTTTTTTTAAAAGAATAATTAAAAAAAAACAAGAAAAAGAATAAATTCATTTATTCGTTACTTGAACTTGTCAGCATTTTTTCATTTTTAGTCTGTTTAATGAAGATGGACCATTTCTAACATTTTAAATTTTAAAATCAAAATATTACTTTCAGGTAATTTTCATAAAACTAATTCTGCTTTAAAAAGATTGCCTTTTAAAAAAACACATCTCTCTAGTTCTTAAAAATTGAAAACTACAATGTTACCTCTTAAACATTCTTGATATATATTTATTGGATAAATGAATGAATGTATTTTCTCTTGTATGTTAATTTCTTTACATTAATATAGCATATTATTTCATTGCTATCTATATAACTATAGGCTATTATCCATCTATGTTTATATGAGTTCGGGGAAAATATATTCAAAAAAGGAGGCAGACCAGAGGGAATGATAACAGATGCACAGCCTCATGGAGTCCATGGAATGCAGAAAGGCCAACTGGAAGGCCTCCAGTACAATGAAAGTTCACTTACTGAAGATTTCTAGGAAGATATAGAAATGAATCACACTAGGGGAGAACAGTCACTCTGGATGGATGACAATATGTACCATTGGAAAGAGTGTTTAATGTAGACCAGATCTTAGATCCAGTTAATTAATGTACAATTAATTAACATAATTAGCTTTTGTTTTTGTCAATTCAAATTTGTAAATATGGATTTATCTTTCTAATTTTTAACTCAGGTAGAAAACTAGGAAGGAACTAGTGCCATAATAATAAGAATTTATATAGTACATTAAGATTTGCATAGCATATAAACAGTAACTCATTTTATCTTCCTAACAACCTGGGACGTAGGTGCAGTTATTGTCACCATTTTACAGATGAAGAAACTGGGGCCCAGAAAAGCTGAATGATTTGCCTAGGGTCACACAGATTTTAAGTATCTGAAGCAGCATTTGAACTGAGATTTGCCTGATCTCAGGTCCAGCATTCCATCCAGTCACTTAGCTCCATGGAGACCATTCTCTAGATCAAAGATTGGTAGCCTCTGGAATGAAGCCATGGAGGCACATAGATTGAACGCTGTCACAACACTCTTTCCTCATCTCTTACAGGAAAATTAGGTCCTATTACTCATCCTGATTCATTAAAGGGTGAGCAGAACCCTACAAATCTGCAGCAAAGTTGGTGCTGTTACAACTACCTCCCTATACAAGTGCATGCTAGAAGATTAGGTGGCCCCTCTACTGAAACATTTTGGCTTCCGCTTTAAGGAATATTGCATTATTTGCCTTAATATTTGATACTAGAACTTAAAGCTTCAACATGGCATTCATCTTTACATAATTTTATGTTCACTATCTTCACCTAATGAAGTAAAGAGGTTATTACAAGAGTCTTTATAATTCCATGACTATTTTGTGTATGAAATAATAAAATAATAGCCTACCAAATGCATCACATATAGAATTCAGCATCTCTAACCTACATATGTACCATACCTTAACTCTTTGGTATTCCCTCACTTGGAAAGAGAAGCATGGCATTGTAACAGCAGTGTGGTGGCTGTATTGTTATCAGGTAATTACCTTATTCATGACAAGAATTTCTTTTGAGACATTTGTCTCAGTGGATGGCTAGAGCTTTCTTTCAGCTTATACACAAACTGTGTCCAACAAAGTAGGTCAGTAGTATACTCTGCTAACTCAAATGATCTAGCTGATGGTTGATTCTATGTCACAGATAGATTGCCATTTTTCAAAGAGGCATGATAAAATAGTATTATTAAACATTAAAGCTGTATTATACAAAAGGTGATATTTCTTTGATTATTTAGGAGGCATTTTAGAATCTTGCAGCATCTCCCTATAATATTTTTAATTACTTTAATTTTGATATAGGCCAGTAGCAATCAATAGGGAACAATGGTTAATATGATGAGAGAAAATAGAATTAATTTGCATTAACCTTATTGGCCTGTTGAAATTGGTGCTGCAATTCATTTTGTGTTTTTACTTGGTAACCCTTGGCAAATGACAAAATTTTTTGAGACTCAACTTTCCCATATGTAAAACAGGATAATACTTTATGATGTTAGGATTTTAGATTATTTGAGGCTGTAAGGGATCTTCATAGTCATTTCTTTTGACTTGTGAAGAAACTGATTCTTAAACCTTAAGGTACTATATAAATTTATTATTATATAAGTATTAATATATCGTAAGCTGTTTTACAAAGGATCACTACTTTATTATCTTTGGTTTGAAAAAGGCATATTTCAATTACTTAAGAATAAATATGTGAATATATAACTATGTCTAAGCAAAATTATATATGAACTATTCTCAAGACTTGGATTAAAACAAGCATTACTCTCTTCCTCTTGGATGTTTCCTCATTAGTATTACATTGTTCTGATACCAGATTAGTAAAATCCATATCATAGACGAATTAACTCTTTTAGGTCATTGGAGGATTAAAACACAAAAAAACGAACATACAAAACCCAAATGAGTATATTCCTAAAAAAACTATCAATTGACTTTCAAATGGTGAACACTTTACAGCTTGGCCTTGGTCTGAAACTAATGCCACCTATAATGAAATCCAAGTTAATGAGTGACAAAGGGGTCAGTTCTCAGCTCCCACTGAGGTTAGACTGCAGAACATTAACCAAGTAAAGCACTATCCCATTTTTCACTAGCTCTATCAGTATGTCACATCCACTTCACGCTCTCTTATTCAATAAAACTATTGGAAGCATTCCTTTGTGGGATTCATAATAGAAACCCAGTTTGTGGACAACAGCCTCAAACTGTGAGCTTATTCTGGTAACATAACAAAGTCATCCTAAATTATTACATTGTGTATTAATATAGAACCCAGCTGCAGTCATTGATGGCTTTATACTATCTGGACAAAGGACCTGATTAATGAAACTCTAAAACTGGCTTTGCACGTATAATTTATTCAAAATAGGGAAGCATATTTGCCCAAGTCATCTTTGCACTGTACATTTAATCAGGATTTACTTATATTAGATGTAATATTGAATCTTCTTGGACCCTTCTGACTTCTCTCTCTGATTTTCACACCTTACTACAAAAGCAAAAGGTGACATTTACACAGTCTTATAATTTTCATTTTGGTATTAGAACAATACCTTGGTTCTGGGAAGCATTTTCTTAAGTTTTGTATACACGCATATATACCATCTATCTGTATATCTTATCTATATCTATATATTCAGTTCTATATAAAAAGAGAGACCCATGTAGAGTATCTGTTTTTTTTTTAATTCCCAATCCAGATCTCTACAGGAAAAAAATCTGTGAAGCTTGAGGAGGCTTGTTTTATTATCTTATAGCAGGCTTTAATTTTCATCAACTTAATACATGACTCAGTATTTCTGAATCACAACTCTTAATCTATGATAGTTTATATCATAAAATATAGGACTAATATCTCTTTGTCTGAGACCTGAAACACACTTCAAAAATAGAATTTATTTTCAGAGCAGTTTAAGGATGACCGTAAAGCTAATTTTATCTGTTTTTGGCTCTCTACTCTTCCATCAAGGACATAACTTGATAATAGCATAGAAATTAAGTATTTATATGAGACCTTGGCTTATTTTTAATATTTTGATTAAAATGAATTCTGAAAGGATGAAAGGCCCTTGTTGTGTGGAACATATATCAGTTCATTTTTCAGTGAGGTAAATGTTGGTATATAGTAGGTAGCAATGACTAGGTTTCACCAAAAACATACACTAAATCTATAAAAAAATTTTTTCTTTCTTCTTTTTTTAACTTAAAAGATTACTTGCCTAACTGCATAACAGAATGCTGTGGCATGCATTTTATTTTAAATATATTTACTAAGGATATGCTCCAGATAGGCAGCATCATGTGTAGACAGATAACCAGCTTGGAATGCAGTAAGACCTGGGTTCAGGTTTTGCCACTAATACATACTGACCATGATCCTTTGCAAATCATTTCAGTTTTACATGCCCTGGACAACTCTTTAATACTATACATTAGGGAAGAGGCACTAATCTGCTTTGGTGGAAGAGAGTTTACTCTAGATCCCCATGCTAAATGTAATAAAACCACCCTTATGGGACACAGTAAGAAATTGCACATTCAACAGGTATTTATTTTAAATGAGATATTTGTAAAGTGTTTGCTGCAGTATCTGGCTAGTACTCCATGCCTGGTGCTATATAAATGATATTTCCTTCTCTCCTTTTCCTACTATGTGTAAGGTACTGGGGTTACAAAAATAAAACTTGACTCAGGTCCTATCTTCCAAAACTATTGTAATAGGCACCTAAATTACAATACAAGGCAGGTTGTCATGGAGGCAAAGAAGGGATGTAGGGTAAGTGCTCTACTCAAATTTAAGGAAGGCAGGCTACTTTCATCTGTAGGGATCTGGGAAAGTGGTACATGATCCCAGGCTTGAAGGGATAGGATTATTCTGATAGGCAGAGTCTTTCCACCTAAGAAGTCTGCACAGCTACAGAGAGGTAGGGCACAGCATGGCCACTTGGCTAAAATTTAATTGTCATGTTTGACTGGAAAAAGTAGATTGGACATAAATAACAGAAAACCTTAAATCCCAAACCAAGAAGGTGGCATTTTATCCTAGTTAGGAGAACCATGGAAGGAATGGATAATCCTCCCTCTCCCAGGAGATTCTCATCACACCCCCGAAAAAGAATCCTCAAATATCACATTTATACCTTTGAAAGATAAACATATTTTAGTTTTGCCCATTTTGACCAAAATCCGTCTAAAATGTACCACATGTATCCTTTCTTAATAAAACAGTATACTGAGTAAAATATATCTTTTTTATAATTCAAGAACATGAAGACATTTAACCCTTCACTAAATAGTCCCAAACTACTATTCTTTGAAGTTTTCCTTTTCTGCCTGATTTGGGAGGGGAGCATTTTTCTATCTCTCGCCTTGCACTGTTGATCATATGCTTTCTTTTTAAGTCCCTCCATCCAGTAAGACTCATCTTCCTGAATTCAAATCTAGCCTCTGACACTTGCTAGCTATGTGACCCTGGGTAAGACATTTAACCCTGTTTGCCTCAGTTTCCTCATCTGTAAAATGAGCTGGAGAAGGAAATGGCAAACCACTCCAGTATCTTTGCCAAGGAAACCCCAAATGGGGTCATAGAATTACATATATTAATAACCAAACAACAATAGTCTCTTGGTTTACTGCTTCTCATCACTCTGTCAATCAGCTTTTATTAACATGTTTATTACTATGTGCCAGGCACCGAGGCTATGAAGATAAAAGCGGGACATTCACCGTCCTCTGCCAGATTACATTCTAGTAGGATGATATATAATGAATAAAAACATAGATAAAGCATTTATTAAGTGCGAAGCCCTGTGCTAAGCACTGAGATATAAAGATAAATAGGAAACATTTCCTGTCTTCTAGCTGATTCTAATAAAAGGATGCAAAAATTTCACTGATGAAAAATACAGCATAGACAAAAGCAAACAAATCTGTACAGAAAACCACGACTCAAAATGATTCTGCTAGACTGCCATTAAACAATGTGGTAACTAAAGAATAAAATCTTTCCTTACTTCATTTTTATAAACCAATACCATCTGATATAGCTGATTATTGTTTTATTTTCTAAGAAAACATTTCACTTATTTTTCTGGCATTATTTAGACAGCACACTTATAACTCAACTATAGTTGAGTTCTATATATAACTATAGAATTTCAGAGCTGAAAGGGACCACACAATTATACTAGATCAGATCATTCATTTTTTCCAGATGAAAGGTCCTGAATCCCAAGGTCATTGAGGTCACATTGTTGATAAAATTAAATCTAAAACGCAGGTCTTCTGACTCTTGATGGGAAGGTTCCCTCCATTCCTTCCCCCATCTCCCCGTTCCCTCCTCCCTCTCCCCTTCCAATACCCAATTATGCAGAAATGACTTCCTTCTTTTAACTTACAATTCTTTAATAGTGAAGCAATAGGATATAATGAACAACATCCGGACTTAGAGTAAGGACTCACTTTTGGATCTCACCTCGGACATTTACCAACAATAGTCCACTGCTCCAAGTCTCAATTTTGTACTCTATAAAATGCAGCCAAGATTACTTTCACTACCTGTTCCCTGGAGGGGTGAAGAAGAAAGAGCTTTGCAAACCACAAGGTGCTAAAGATTGTCAGTACTAATGAGACAGTCAATGCATAAACCTTTATTAAGTACTTGCTGTATACCAGGAACTGTGTCAAGCACTGAGCATACAAAGAAAGGCAGAAGATTTCATTTTCCCTTTAAAGGGCTTATTTTTCCTTTGAAAATATCAGAAGGTTTTATTGACATGAATACTGATGACCTTAAACAAAACAATCTGAGTGCATTTACGCATAGATGACTAATTTATGCATAGCAAATATCTAATAATGAAAAAAGAATGAATGAGATCGCCAGGCATCCTCTTTCATGCAATACCTACATGAAACAATAATTCCAAACTTCATTTTTTTTGGTGCCCAGTTTTATCCACATTTTGAATCTTTAGTATTAGACCCTGTTATCAGGGTCATATTAGATATGAAAGTTTAAGTCTAGGTGTGATTCTATTTTGTTCAGAAAATGCTCCGATTAATAGAAGAGAAATGTTTTGAAACAATGACCTTGATTAAGTGTTTTGTGGGTCAGAGCTATTCTCAAGGTCAAGGAATTAATACTTCTTTCCTATGCAAGAGTGACTTCAGTATGCAGGGAGCAGGAAGTCTCATTTTACTTCATATAACCTTTCTCACCAGAAAATCTAAAGCAGAACGGGTAATGTTTTGTGACAGAAACAATATTCAAACCATCTCAACTACCTGTAGACTTTTTCAGAAAAGGATAAAGAATAAAAAGTCACATTTGCATAGCACTTTATAACTTCTAAAAGGTTTTCATATTTATTATCTCCCTGTAATCCTTCTAATAACCTTGTGAGATAATGAAGGAGGTATTTTCATCCTCATTTTATCAGTGACAAAACTGAGCCTCAGAGAGTTTTAGTGATTTGTCTGATTCTGCATAGCTAAAAAGTAGAGAAATAAAGATTCAAACACAGGTCTTCTAAGTCTACCACAACCAAAGGTGTGCTGATAAATATTTTACAACCAACTTGTTTTTTTTTGGGGGGGGGGGAGGGTGGGGCAAAATGTAGGTACAGAATACTTTAAAGTGTAATCTATATTATTAACATTTTCTCCATCACTTTCTTAAGTCTAGAAATCAACAAAGCAATAAACGAAATCCTGATTTGTAGTATTTGTCAATTTCTTAGATGTAAATTCTCACACTGAAAATTTAAGAACCAGTACCAGCACCCATTGACTGTAACCACCCAGTACTACAGATCTATCACCTCAATACAGTGACAATACATCATTCAATTGATAGGGAACAGAAATGTGTGTGTGTGTGTGTGTGTGTGTGTGTGAGAGAGAGAGAGAGAGAGAGAGAGAGAGAGAGAGAGAGAGAGAGAGAGAGAGAGACAGACAGACAGACAGACAGACAGACAGAGAGACAGACAGAGAGAGAGACAGAGAGAGACAGAGACAGAGAGAGAGACAGAGACAGAGAGAGAGACAGAGAGACAGAGACAGAGAGAGATGGAGAGAGAGAGACAGAGAGACTGAGACGGACACACAGAGAGACAGACAGAGAGAAAAACACAGAGAGAGAGACAGACAAAGAGAGAGAATTCCTCACTAGGGGAACAGGATTAAATTTAGAAGAATCCAAGATGACAATAGAAGGTCCAACAATGATTACTATGAAATGGTGAAAAGTTGAGGGAAAAAAATCAATAGGAAAATGATAAAGGAACAGATACGGTGATGTTCAAGTTTTATCTTTTCCCAAATGTTCTGAAATTAAAAAAATATATATTTCCAGATCAAGTATCCCGATAAAAAAATTATTTTGTGGTATACATGAATTGAGTGAAATTCTACTCTGAGTTTCTCACACACTATGGAAGCTACTTAAAGGAATTTGCTTAAGTTATTTTGGAGTAAGAAACTTATTCCTTATAATATGCAGAATAGGTAATTAAGAACACGACTAGAAAACACAATAGGTGTGAGAATTCATTCATGGGAAAGAAGTTGTTCATTTGGAGCATTTTGGAAAGGGAAAAACTATTTCTTAGGATAAGGTGAGTAAAATTACCTATCTATTCTATTTATAGTGCTGGCTAGCCTGTCTCTAGGGAATGCCAAGGGCATTTAGGCTTTAAAGAATAAAATATTGGAGTTGTGAGACAATGTGAATTTGGATCATAAGCATCCTTTTGAGTAAACAGAGAGAACTTAAGACATCTGTCTTAGAAGGCTATCAAAGAAGATATTGATTACCCCTATTTTCCCACTTAACTTCTTTTAAAATATTAAACATTTTTTTCCATTGCACATAAGAGATGTGAAATAAGCACATTTTGTATGGAAGTGAATAGACTTAAGAGTCTGGATATTTCTACCAATGGATATGTAAATGATGTCCTGGCCCCTTGGGTGGCATAAATGTCATCCCAATTCCCCATCAAGGGTGAGAGAAGACTTATGCTTATCTTTAATTTTACTAAACACTGAGTTTCACATAAAACTTTCCTTGTCAAAACTCTAAAATTTTTCTTATTAGACTTTCCTTCCTCTAATAATATTACAAAAGCTTGGAGCCATGTGTATTTAGCACACAGATAAGAATAATGTAAGCTAGTCAGTTAAAGAGGCAAAGGAAGGTTCTATATCAAGTGCTCTGGAAAAAATTTTGAGAAAGAAGAAAATACTTCTAGCTGGTCTTATTGCTATATACAATATACATTGGAATTTTAAGAGAGCTTTATCAAAAATTTACTCAGGTATGGTATATAGAGAAAACTTGTGATCAGAAGGACATAAGGAGCCTAAATCTAGAACTGAAAGTGATCTTCAAGGTCAACTAGTCTCTCCTCCCTATTTGGCAGATGGGACCATGGAGGCCCATGGAGTTTTAAGTGACTTGCCCATCCACAGGTCAGGAGTGTGATTTAAACTTATGGCTCCAGATATGGCCCAGTGGTTCTTTTGGAGAGTACAGCTGCTATTTTTCTGTAATTAACTTTTAAAGATAATAGAATAGATGGTAAAGATTTGAATTACCTTCAATAGAATCCTGGACTGGTAAGCGTGTACCATTTCTCCACCAGCTTCCATTAGTAGCCATCATGGCTGACACCAGGTCAGACCATTATTAAACCTCCAAGCAGCAGTATTTCCTACTCAGTGTAAGGCTTCACTTTCTTTGACACATTTGTCCTGAATTTGCTTCAGGCTCTTGACCCTTTCCTTACCCCCTTTAACCCTGATAACTAATTAAAGCTGGACAAGGCTTAGAATAAAATAGTTTTGGTTAAACCTATTCATTCCAAAGCTCCCTTTGGGCATTCTTTGTCATTTAGAACACAGCTTGCCCTATTTACATGGAGTTGAAAGGGGAGAGTTATTTGTATAAGATGAAAAAAACTCCTTTTCAAGACCTAAATCTACCTTGACACTCCAGATAAAGACTGCATTTTGTAACATCTCAAAGGCTCTGGCACACATGAAATTGCATTTTACAGAAGCCTAAATGTAAGTATCCACGTTGTTCTAAAACTCTGGAATAATTCAAAGACAATTAACCTTTTTAGAAGAGAAATAATACATTTAAGGTAACCTTGAATTTTATTTTATGATTGAATTCTCAATCAGCTTGCATTTATTAAGAGCCTATTTTGGGCCAAAGTGCTGGGGATACAGGTTTGAAAGTACATTCTCTGCTCTCAAGAAATTTTCATACAGAACGTATACGATGTGTTCATAGACAAGTAGGCTGTTGTTGTTCATTGGTATCTGATTCTTTGTGACCCCATGGACCACATTGTACATGGGGTTTTCTTGGCCAAGATACTGGAACGGTTTGTCATTTCCTTCTCCAAAGGATTAAGGCCAACAGGGTCACACAGTTAGTAATTATCTGAGGTTATGTTTGAGCTCAGCTCTCCCTGATTGCAGGACCAGCACTCTATCCACTGAATCACCTAGCTACCCTGCAATTGCCCCATATTATTTGGTTTCTACTCCACAGTTTCCTTCTAGTTGCCTGAAGTTTGTTATTTTCTTTGTTCTTTGTCCTTCATTCTCTGAAGAGGACCATGACATCAGGAGGGTGACATCATGACTTTCAGATGAATTGGATTTAAGTGAGGAAAGGCTGTGCAAAGTCACTAGCCTCACTTTTTCCTCAGGAGCCATCTGGGTCCAGTGGCCAGATATAAATCAGAATGACAGGAGATGCAGTGGGAGACCTTGGCCTATAGTAGGTTACATACAAATAAACACCCAATGATGTAAGTGAGGGAAAACATTACCTGGGAATCTTGGGGGCGGGGGCAGAATCAAGAAAAGCAGTGAAGTTTGAGCTGAGCACAGAAGGGAGCTAAGGGTACAGGGAGGAAGAAGTAACAAGTGAGAGCATTCCATACACAGGGGATAGCTTGCATGAAGCCAAAGAAATAGGCGACAGGATGTATTGTTTCAGAAAATAGTAAAAGAAATACTCAGCATTGGGGAGAGCATAGAGTACATGTGAGAGAGGAATGTGTACTCATCCTAGAAAGATAGGCTTGTAGCCAGACTACGATGGTCCCCAAATGCCAAACAGAGGACTTTGCATTTATCTTGAGGGAAATTGTGTGTGTGTGTGTGAGTGTGTGTGTGTGTGCGAGAGAGAAAGAGAGAGAGAGAGAGAGAGAGAGAGAGAGAGAGAGAGAGAGAGACAGAGAGAGAGACAGAGAGAGAGACAGAGAGACAGAGAGACAGAGAGAGAGACAGAGAGACAGAGACAGACAGAGAGACAGAGAGAGATGGAGAGAGGCACAGAGAGACAGACACACAGAGAGACTGAGACAGACACACAGAGAGAGGAAGAGAGAGAAAGAGAGATCAACAGAGACAGAGAGAGAGAGAGAGAGAGAGAGAGAGAGAGAGAGACAGAGAGAGAGACAGAGAGAGAGAGAGAGAGAGAGAGAGAGAGAGAGAGAGAGAGAGAGAGAGAGAGAAAGAGAGAGAGAATTTGGAGGCATAATTTGTGGTGTAATAAAACAATACTTTTTCTTTTTTAGGAAAAGCTATTTTGTCAGAAGAGGTAGCGTATGGACAAGAGCACTATGTTACTTTTCAAAAGTTAGAAACAGCAGTGGATTGATTTCAGGGTTCACCACAGGACTGGGCAGTGTAGCAGATCTTACGTGTCCATTGGAAAAAGAACAAATTTGTAGACTTTTTCAAGACTTCATGAAGCCTTGATAAATTGTGGGATTTAGTTACCCTTTTCCTCCTGTGGTGACTGGTTTCATCCACTCCCCCTTGCTAAGTCAAACTGATTTGTAGTTTTCTCATGCCCCATTTTTCTCCTGATTTCCTTAAACAAGCAGGGCAATTTCAAAGTAGCCCTCAACTCTCACCTCTCCCTCTGATTAGGTTCAACTAAAGTTCTTGTGCATGCATTATATTTTCCATTCCTTCCAGACTTTCACACAAACTTGAAACAGACAACAAAAAATGTTGATGAAAAGGAAATGATGCAATCTGGGGATAATGGATCCCCAGAGCTGTGAATTCTTGATAAGCTCATATTCATTTTGTGCTGGCATAGGCAGATCTGGCTATCTCTGGCTCTCTGAAAGACACACCGTCCCTTGTCCCTTCACCTACCACTCTCCTTACACCAACAAAATCTCCTTAATGGTCAACTGAAAGAATTTTTAAAAAATAATTTAAACCTGATTATTCATGTTTGAGCATAGAATTCCTAGGTAGCTTTTAGATGTGCATTATCTCTAGCAGGAAAATCAACTTGCTCCTTTTTAGGAATTAGTAAATCAGATTGCTTTTTGAATTAAAAAATGCTCATGAATTTTACCATTATTATTAATAATTAAGGCATTATTTTAGTCTCTTGTTTTCATCTCCTTATTTTGACAAATGTATTGCAAACCTCTATATAAAATTCTTATGCTCAGTGTCAATGTCAATTCTGCTGTCCATTACCCATATTTCATTACCAACTACCTGTACAAATAGTTCAGGAGTAAGTTGTTTCAATTGTTTGCCATATGTTTTTCACATTATTTTTCTTTCTTCTGGCTATCTATTAATGCTGCTCTTTGAATGAACAAGCTGGTAATCTGACTGTCCGGACAACTATTATAGTGACTCCCTCTTTGAACTTTCCAGTTAGACCAGGAAGATTATGATGAACAATTTTAAAAGCAGCCCTCTCTTTCAATATTCTAAGTGCTTCTATTGACTGTCCTTAGTATCTGCTAAGGGATATCAAACTGAATAATATCTTAGGTTTTCACTTTGTCTAGATAATGCTTTTGCTCTCCTGTGTTTCATACAGACAGGCTGCACTAGTTAGCAATAATTTTCTTTGTTTTTTTCCTTTTCTCTGTTTTTTAAATTGGTTCTCCTTTCTGAGAATGTATTTTGTTATAGTTCTCATGTTTAACAACTTTTTAAACTGTCTCTTCCTTTTTCTACTTCCTGTTACTTGGGATTTTTTTTAACCCTTGCTTGTGCCTTAACAACAACTTCTTCTCCTCCACCTCCTCTTCTTTCTCTTTCTCCTTCTTCTCTTCCTTGTCCTTCTACTTTTCCTCTTTCTTCTTTCCTGAGCAAGTCGCTTAACCCTTAACCCTTTTCCCTCAGTTTCTTATCTGTAAAATGAGTTGGAAAGGAAAATGGCATATCATTCCAGTATCATCATCATCTTCATCATCATCATCATCATCTTCTTCTTCTTCTTCCTCCTCCTCCATTTTGCATTATCCTCCCTTTATATTCCAAATCTATGTCTGGCTTAGAGAACTTAGTCAAATGCATGCTCAAAGTTGTCTGTGCATTCCATTTTTTTCTCTCCATAAATATAATTGTAGGACCATAATATATCTAAAACTGGAAGGAATCTCAAAGTCCAGCTAGCCCAAGTCTCTCATTTTACAGATGGGGAAACTAAGAATCAGGAAGACTCAAGGAGGAGCCCAGGGTTATAGAGGTAGTGCAAAACATAGGATTTAAACACAGTTCCTCTGATAGCAAGCCCAGGCTCTTTGTAGTGTATCACAATGATATCCACTGAGGCTGTCTTAATAAGAAGCCAGAATAACTTTGAAAAAAAGACACCTCATTTTCAAAAAGTCCATTTTTTTGCCGCTTTAATTCTTTTTGAAGTTCATTGAAGTGTCTTTTTTTTCTTTCAAACTTGCTATAAAATGTAGTTATGTGGAAGGACTGTATTGGCAGTTTCTTACAGCACTTGGCTATTGGTTAACTGGGAGATACTACAATAGTTGGGGGAAGGATTGTGTCTGAGGGAGAAATAGCTGATCTTTCCAAATAAGATGGATATGTAAAGTCTGGAAAGAAGTGAATGAAGCTCTCCCATAAATTATGTTAAGATCCCAGAGCCTGCTGCATGTGCAAATGGTTCCACCTCGCTAAGACCAATATTGGGGGTGAAGGCACGGCATCCCTGCCAGTCAAGGAATTGTGCCAGGGAATAATGAGGGAAGCTGACCACCCTTAAGTCAGCAAGTGTTCTCTCTTGCTCCAAATGTTCTCCTTGGCTGTTACATTTATGAACTGAACTCGATCATTGCTCTACTACATGTGTGCTCTGGTTAAATGGAAGGTGTGCCAAACTAACATGTTTGTACTTCAGAAACCCCATCTAAGTCTAACTGGACTTACTTGGCAGCATCAGAATTTCAAGCTACCAGATCATGGTACCATCAGTAAATCAAGCATCTGCAAACATAAAAGGTTATGTTTCATGATTACAGTAGACCTTGGGCATTGGAGGACGCAGAATGTCAACGTAATTGGCAAAGAAAGTAAGCCTTTACACTTCAAAGGTCACTTATACCAATCTACTTTTGCAGTGCTACCCAAGCAATAATACTTTAAGTGGCAAAATCATACTAGGAGTGAATTCGTGATCAAATTAAACCAACAGCTGTGTGCTTTGATAGTGATTAATATCCACACTATATAGGAAGCTTTGCTTTTTAGTTTGTTATACCCATAGGAAAAAAGTAGTCATTTGGTAAGATGCCTACTTTGAACTGATGCCAACTTTGCTCACTGTTTATCTAAAAGTGGGTAGTCAAAGCTCACTAGGGAGCCAGTGCTTTCTTCACCTCAATGTTGAAATGCCCCATTTAATAGCCAATGGGAGATGAACATTGATTGCCCTGGAGAAATATTCTTCCTAGCTTTCTAAGGCTATCTCTAGGACTTGGTGAAACCATTGTTGTGTCTCCCAACCTTCCATATTCAGAATCTGAAAATGACCTTTTTTCAATGGATGAGCCCCTACTACGTGCCTCTTTGAAACACATATGCTGACATCAGCCTGTTTGCTACTCTTTGTATCCATCATTTCATCTCATCTTCGCGTCTTTGCAGATTGTCCTCCCATGTATGAGATGAACTCTCTGCTCAATTCCACTGCTCAGAATTCCCAGCTTCCTTCAAAGCTCAGCTCAAATGTTACCTTCTTTAAGATGGCTCCTTCTTTATTCCCCAAGCTGCTAGCCCCTTTCCCCAAATTACTTAATACTTATCTTGCACATACTTTGTATTTATGTATATGAATATATGTATGTATGTACGTGTTATTTTCCCTGAAATGGTATAAAACCCATGAAGGTAGGGGTCTTTCAACTAGTCTTTTTATCCCTCATATTTTGGTACACGGAAAGTGCTTAATAAATGCTTACTGATTGATGATAGCATGTATTATAGGCATGGCTCTAATGTTAGCAATCTTTTAGCCGTGTTGTTGGGATGAAATGAGACACTCAGGGGTCACTGAACACTTAACACTTAACAAAGGGGGAGGTTTAATTTACCCTAACATAGAGTAAATCAAATGTTAGTAAAATAAATTGACAAAACCAGCTGATGAAACAAATAAATCATTAGTGAGAGGAGAAGACTCAGGGTATAACTGTAAAGTTGTTTAAAGCATAAAGTTGAAAGTCTTAAGGAAGGTGGTAAGGTATAAATGTATACATGTAAAGAAAAACTTTTTTTAACCAAGCTAAGAACTCGCCATCTCACTTTGTAGTTTATACTTAGAAATGTGCATTTGGCTATAAATTATGATATGTTCATTCATCAGTGTAGCAAATAGGAATGCTTAATTGATCATTATTGATTTTTAAAGTATGAATATATTTTAGGGTTCCTACTGTTTCTGAACTAGGTCAATAAAGCTTATTCATGAACTCCAACAATGAAAGGGAAAGATTATATGTATTAGCATATATGCATTTACACACATATACATACACAAACACACACACACACATATATATATATTTTACAATTAACTAGTTTGACTTATCAATATTTCCTCAGTTACATTCACATTAATTAGATACCTCTGATCTAACTGTACCATTACTCTCCTTGTTGCCCAGCCTAGGCACTATTAGACCTGCCCCAGAGTATAACGTAACATCTAGCCCTATACTTTCTATTAAACTTCATCTCCTATTATTCTTCTGAAAGGAATTTTCAATTCTTTCTAGGTCTAGTTAACCATGGTCCCTGGAATGAACCATGCCTATTCCTCTTTCTGACTCCTTGCTCTTTCCAGCATTGTGTTCTCCACAGTCTTTCCTTCCACATAAATATCCATTTTTACGGCTCACCTCAAGTTCCAGATTATTAATAATAACAGCCAGTATTCATATATATATGTATGGATGAATATATGTATGTATATATACATACACATGTATATAAGTATGTGTATGTATATATATATGTAACTATATGGATATAGATAGACAGATAAAGTACTTTAAGTTTCACACAATTGTTTGTTTCCCTTGAAAGAATATAAATTCCATGAGAGTAGAGACTCTTTCAGTTTTGTCTTTTAATCCTTCACATCTGAATAGTTTTTGTCATACAGTAAGTGCATAATAAATGCTCTTTTTATTATCTCATTTTATAAATATCTCATTTTATTTACACAACAAACCTGAGAAGTAGGCGCTACTATAATCCCCATTTTACAGATGAAGAACCTGAAATAGACAGAGGTTAAATGACTTATCAAGGATGAAAGAGCTTACTGGGAGCATTAAAGGCCACATCAGAACTCAGGTCTTCCTGTCTTGAGGTCTAGTGCTCTCTCTTGCTACCTGCCACCCTCCTCTGAACTTCCTGAGAATTTACTGTCTATATGGGTCATTTTAACACTGTTAAATTGTTAACATTTTAGATTATTTAAAGGTTTAATTTGCACTAACATGTCTCCTTGACAAGACTGAAAATACCTCAAGGTAAAGGACTTACCTTTTTTCAATTTCAATTTTCAAATAAATATTTGTTTCTCTGAATCAATTTGTTTATGTCTATGGAAACTCCAGTCTATACAGCCCTAATGCTTGTTATAATATTAAAGTGCAGTATACAATGGTCTGCTTGGTGAATTGTCTTATGTTATCCTCCTAGGCCTTGGTTGATAAGTGGAATTTTTACAGAAAAGAGTTGGAAAAGGGAGGTAATAAGAGTTATCACCATACCATCAAATGAAAATAACCCAGAACCACCCTAAATATTGAGCTTTTACACAAATACACTATGGGTGGAGTTGTGAAATGGTCCAACCACTATGGAGAACAATTTGGGGCTATTTTCAAATGAACACAAAGCTGAGCATGTCTTTTGACCCAGCAATACTAGTATCTGGCCTGAATCCCAAAGAGATCAAAGAAAAAGGAGAAGGACTTCATACATACAAAAATATTTATATCAGTTCTTTTTATAGTAGCAAAGAATTGGAAATTAAGGAATGGCTGAACAAGCTGTGCTATGTGATTGAGATGGAGTACAATTGTGCAATAAGAAATAATGAAGGGGCAGCTAGGTGGTGCAGTGGATAGAGCACCAGTGCAGGGGTCAGGAGGATTTGAGTTCAAATCTCAACCTCAGACACTTGACACTCACTAGCTGTGTGACCTTGGGCAAGTCACTTAACCCCAATGGCCTCATCCTGGGTCATCTCCAGTCATCCTGATGACTATCTGGTCACTGGATTCAGATGGCTCTGGAGAAGTGAGGCTGGTGACCTGCACAGCCCTCCCTCACTCAAACCAATGTCAAGTGCAAGTCATGTCATTATTTCTCTGATGGCATGGTCTTCTTTGGTAATGAAGGATGAACAAACACACAAGAAATAATGAAGGATATGGTTTCAGAAAAACCTAGTAAGACTTCTATGAACTGATGCAAAATGAAGTGAATAGAATGAGGAGAACATTGTACACAGAAATAGCAACATTGCAATGATAATCAATTATAAAAGACTTGGCTTCTTTGATCAACAAAATGATCCATGGAAGTTCCAAAGAACTCATCAAGAAAAATGCTATCCATCTCCATAGAGAAAACTGATGGACTCTGCATATAGATTGAAGATTTTTTTCACTTTTGTTATCTTTCTTGCTTTTTTTCCTTCAACATGGCTAATGTAGAAATGTTTCACATGATTTCATATGTATAATGTATATTGGGACTGCCTGTGTTGTTATGCATCTGCTTTTTTTATGACACATTTCTTGAAAAACTTTTTAAAGGGAGTACATGTAATCTAGCTATGGCTTCTGAGATAGACAAGACTATTTCTCTCCAGATCATAAACTGCCATACCTATCTATATCAGTCATAGAATTAAATATACGTGCTTTTGTTTTTCAGTGAGACAGTGTTTTTAACACAACTAAATCAAATATATTACAAACCTAAACATATTCAACTAAGCATTGAAGCACTGAAACTAATGTTTCATGTCATTAGTATATAATTGTACTAATGACATGAAATAATCGAATGTGAGAATTATTAGAACTGGTAGGATTGATGAACTAATAAAAATACTGGAGCCAAATACAATTTTCACAGACATGATTTTATTTGAAGTTATTTCCCAGGAATAATCCCTGCCTTTTCTGCAACCAGGATAATTTTGCAGCTATAATGTGTGCTATTCCCCCATTGAATTGTCAGCATTATAAGATGGTTATTCTATGTTGCACAGAATCTCGGAGTTCAAAGCCCACCCATCACTGCTGCTTCTGCCCCATGAAGCCAAGTACACTCAATGTCTTTTTCGAATGACAACTTTTCACATATTGGAAGACAACTAACTACCTTAACCCTACTCTACTATTCATGAATTTTCTCTTTCCCAGCCTAAATATACCTTTCAGCTAATTTTCATATGTGTCATATTCAGGTTCTTCACCAGCCTGGTTTCTCTCTTCCAGATTAACTCTAGTTTTTACATCCCCTTCTCAAAATGTGATTACCCAAGCTGAATATAATCTTCTGGATGTGTCCCAAGCAGAGAAGAGTACAGTGAGCTCCCTGTTGCTAAACATTCTGCTGGAATAAAGAAGAAAGTTTAAATTTTGCTTCAAATATCCATTACTGAGCAACAGACAATTCTGAAAGAATGCGTAGCTCTGAAGGATTAATGATGGAGAACACTGCTTGCCTTATTTCTATGATCTTAAAAAAGCCTCTGATGGTGGCTATGTCATCACACCTGCCAGTTATTTCAGTGAGCTCACATACACATGTGGATACACACACATATATGTGTGCATGCATGTATGCATATCTGTGCCTGGTATGAACAAGGACAGCTGGGCATTGTCTGACTTCAGTTTCAGACCTAGGACCTGGGGTAAAGCTGATACGATGCGTGGAGGCAGAGGCAGAGTAATTTAAACACAATAAATCCTAACTGCTGATATTCATATAATGCTTTTAAGCTTCCAAAGTATTTTATGTCCAGAATCTCATGGGAAGATCTCAGCCTCTAATCTACTCAGTGCACAGACACCAGGTCTTTCCCATATGGCTGCTGGTTCAGACCCAGGCAGGACCCTCATTTGGAGTTCTGTTCTATCCATGCAGAGGCATTTCCTTTGCTGCATGGAAGAGCATGGCTATCCAATATCTTATGGCTTGCAAAGTGCCTCGACTTCTCCTGTGGAATTCCTCTGATTCAAAGTTGGAGGTCCTTGGGCAACACCTCTTTCCTGCTACCACTCTCAGCATCCTTGTTCCTCTCCACCTCAGTCATAACCTTCTCCTGTTGCTATCCCACTCTGATGATGTCTTCCACTGTGCCCCCTAGAAGTCATGATCTGTTTAACCAATTCATCCTCCAGTTAACAAACTGTTCTTCCTCCAGCAGCTCCTTCATCTTCTTATAATCAATATAGGCCCTCCCACCCCATCCCCAAATACTGCATCCCTGGCCACCTTTTACTGTACTAGATGAACTCTCTGTCATCTACCTAGCCCAAATCTCTTCAAGTGAAAAATGAAGCAACAGGAAACCCAGAAATCCCCAAGATCACACAGGTAGTAATTATTAGAGATGGTGTCTGAACCCAGATCCTGTGATTCCAGAACTGTCACATTTCTTCAATATTCATTTTGAATTTCATATTCAATTTGATATTGAATCAAAATTTGGATAGTAACCAATGGCCCTGTGAGCTTTTAAAGCATGAGGTAAGTAGTGTAACTTTGAAGGGGGCAAGAACTTTCCAACTCTGGTACTCATGTCACAATTTCCTAGCATAGACCTTGGCACAATATAGTATGGCATCCCTTCTCTGTCCTCTTTCCTATTTTGCATTTAGAAATTGTCCTCCTCTCTGCCCCCTCGGGGGTGGTGGTGGTGGTGGGTTGATTGACTACTGCCACTTCAAACATGACTCTAGGAGTAAGTTTGGGGAGTTGTGTTTCTTGTGCTGTCACTCACAAGACCCAACCAGGGTGTTTCCTGTTAACAATAGTCAGCTAGACTTCACTTAGACTTTGGAAAGGGAATTTACTAAGGTGGCTCTCCCACCCCCCCCCTAAAGTGCCATATAGAAAGAGCAATTCCCTCAAAGGTCTAGAGCACGCTCTGTCATAAATGCACAGATTCCATGGGGAAAGTGGGCTTATGTTTAAAATAGTGGTTCACAAGGCTATGGGTTACTATTTGGATTTGATTGTGGGACATGGGAGACTGGCACAGGACCGCTCAGCATGGCATGCCCACATCAGAAAGGGTGCTGTACTCTATGAGCAGGGCAGAATTGAGACAGCACAAGGTAACCAGTAGATGCAGATTTGGAGTATCCACTCCATATGTTCACACAGACTATCTGTGGTAGAGCATTCTGAGCTCACATTGGTCTGATGAGCCCCAGACGGAACCACTGAAACTTTAGTTTGTGATAGTGATGTCACTGGGTCCTCTTTGAGAATGAAGGACAGCAACCAACCAATGGCAGTGATGAACACAGGTAGAGAACACTGGAGATACGATGTCTATATTTGGCTGGTGCAAAGGGTCATCCTCTTTGAAACTCTCTGGGTAGGGGTCTTTCTCTATCCACCTGTGACCCTGTTTGTTCAGTGGATGGCTGTCTGCTACTGCTCTAATCTCTGAGATAACAAGATAAATGGGGTAGAGATGTAGGTAGGTGTGTCGCTTGTTTGATTAGCCAATCATGTTCTCCCCCCACCCACATTTTTGACCCAATTGAAGAGAAATTTTCACTTGGTAAAGGGATTACAAAGTGAAGGCAATCTAGTTGACACATTGGAAAAATCTAATTAAGTCTGTTGATTGATTGAGGGTGAAGTATAGAACACCGTCCCTTACCTTAGGCACTTAATAAAGGTTTGTTGATAGATTTATTTGTGTTAGTGTTCTAACACAAATAAGTTACTCCTTGGCTCAGCTAAAGTTGGAAGTGTGATTTAGCATTTCATTTCAGTAGTAACCTTCACCAATTATCCTGGATGACTAGATTTCACCATTGTATTCACTTTTCAAAAGCACTTTAAAAGAAAATATGTAACATTACAAAAAGTAAAGTCATAGAATCCCTATATGGTGCAAAAGAAAACGGAACTTAAGATGGTTGTTCTCTTTTTGAATAGGAAAGATTTTTAAATTACCAGTATAAATTAATGTAGCTCATAAAGTCTTCCATAGCTTATGGTCTGAGAGAGTGTCCAGGGGGCCCCTGAGAAGTTAAGTGATATGATGATGGATGAATGGATGGTCAGATGGAGAAGGTGCTTGCCTCAGCTGCAAAAAGACCTCAGTTCCATTACAGTCCCTGATCCATGTTAGCTGGCTGAACTTGCAAAGTCCTACAACCTCTCTGACTTCACAGATACATTTCCACATCCATAAAACAGAGTGATAATAGCACCTGTCTGAAATTTCAACTAGCAAATGTTTATTAAGTATTTCCTATGGATCTAATTGTTTCACCCATATAAAATTGATACCTCTACCTTCAATGGGCTTACTTTCAAATGTGATGATATAACACAAAACAAGAGGAGTGATGGGAGTTTAATTCCAGATGATTATATGAACTATTAGTGGAAAACTCTTCACAGTCAGAAGGGTTTTGGTTTTGGTTGTTTGGGGTTTTGTTTCGTGAGTTGGAATTTGAACTGATTCCCTCACATGGTTTATCATTAGGACCAAATGGGACAATGTACCATGTCCTTTGCAGACCATAAAACACCATATATGTGTATCATGCACACTTACATAATATAATACATGTGCATATAAAACATGTGTATCATATATACATCTATGATAAATAGATGTATATACACACATACATACACAAAATGCTATCTTTTTGTGTATTGTCTTTCCCATTAGTTTGTAAGCTCTTTGGGGAAAGAGAGGATCTTTTCTTTATATCCCTGTTGCTTGGCACATAATAAGCACTTAATAAATATTTATTGACTATGGTCATACACACACACACGCATATATATATATATATATATATATATATATATATATATATATATATATATATATATACATATACATGCACTTAGGTGATGCAATAGATAGATTTCCTGGCCTGTAGTCAGGAAGACTCATCTTCCTAAGTGTAAATCTGACTTCAGAGATTTACTAGCTATGTGACCCTGGGCAAATCAGTTTCCTCATCTGTAAAATGAGCTGGAGAAGGAAATGGAAAACATTGTCATATCTTTGCCAAGAAAACTCCAAATGGGGTCACAAAAAGTTGGATATGACCGAAAAACTGCAACAACAGTATACATACGTTAATACTATTCTGTTGGAGAATCCTCCAGAAAGTAAGAAAATGTTCATTTTGTCAGCAAATAAATGAATATGACACGAGTTATATAAGTTTGAGATGGACTTGGGAAGTTTCATACAGACACAGACAGAGACACATTTAGATGATAACGCTCTCTGTATGTACATGTGTGTGTGCATGTGCGTGTGTGTGTATGTAAGTATCATATGTCAGTTAGGTCTTGCTGCCTCCAAATCTGGCCCTCTATCCATTTTGTTACATTTCCTCTCAAATAAGGGAGCTACAGTTTCAGTTTTTAAAGCTTTAGCCATTAGACAATATATCCAGTTATCATCAATGGACCATTTCTAACATGCCAGAAAACTCCAAAGTATCATGGCTCAGTGCAACAAGGCTTCTTTTTCAGTTATGCCCTTTGAAGAAAAAATAATAATAATTATAGCTCAGCTGGAATATCAAGGCGTGCCAGGCTACTACTTTGTATCCTCCAAACTGGCCTGAACAGCTTACGTTATTTCTCCACATAGGGATGTGGGGTTTGGAAACCGCACTATGGAGAATGAAGTCAAATCTCCTATCAGGTTTGAAAGGTCGGGTTTTGGCAAAAGGTAGGAAATCAGATCCAGCCCCAAATACTGGATCCTGCACTAGAGTTTTGCCTGCTCCTTGATGAAAGGTGAACTTGGCAGCATGATGTTCTTTCTGTAGCAAGGCCAACACCACATCTGAGCAACATTCCCCCTGGCATGTAGCTTGGCACCTTTATTGACTAGAGGTTTTCACTTCCCTTAGGGCCCACCCCCTAACTAGGGCTCCAGAAAGGTTTTTCCTTGGAGTCGAGATATCAATGCCCTTCTGTCTGTCCTAGATAATAAGAACAGATAGCTACCATTCTATAGGACACCGAAGCAATGTACTACTTTTACAATGTGATCCAGCTAAACCTCATTAAAATAGACCATTTGATAGCTAAAAATACATATATTCTACAAGAAGCAAAGAAATACAGTTACGCATCAATGTCTGAATGCTAGAGATTGATCGTCCTTGGTAATTTCCCTTTAAAAGCTTGCATAATTTAATGAACAGATATTTAGTGAGCATCTTCTATGTGCTATGCTGAGATGTGGGGACAGAAAGAAAAAAAATAGTCATTGTGCTCAAGTAACTTTCTAACAACATATACGTGTATGAAGCACACATGAAATTAGGGCTGACAGCCTAGTGAACCCCTGGCTGAGGTAACTTCCTGTACCCATGTGACTTAGGACCTTCTTTTAGAGACTTTTCTAGATCATTGGGAATAGAAATGACTTGTTCAGGGTCATGCAACCATTGTATGTTAGAGATGGGTCTTGAATTCTTGTCTTTCTGACTTGTAGGCAAGTTTTCTATCCATTATACCAGATTGCCTCTCACATATGAGATAATATGTGTGTTAGGGAGGGACCACATTAATATCTAGATAATTAACCAATGTTTATTAAGCACTTACTATATGATAGGCGCGGTATTAAGCACTGGATTCAGAAAAGCCTCAAATAGAAGTAACATGAACTACGGTTTGAAGAAATCTAAGAGGTAAAGGTGAGGGCAAAGGTACAGAGGTGGGGGATGATAGTAATGAAGGCAAAAGCTAATACACATATGTGTATATATGTCGCCTAAAGATTTTCAAAGCATACACTTACCCATACATAGAGGTATGTGTGTGTGTGTGTGTGTGTGTGTGTGTTTGTGTGCTAAAAAGAGTATAACTAATAGAAATCACCTTTCAAACTTTCTAAATTCCTATTTTGGGCAGATAAATAAAAAATCTATTGTCAGATTTCTCAGGCATTGACTTTAGCAACTCATGAGCAACTTCCCAAGTCCATCTCAAACTTACATAACTCATATCACATTCATTTATTTGCTGACAAAATGAACATTTTCCTACTTCATGAAGGAATTACATTATCCAGCAGAATAGTATTAAAATATTAAGTGATGAATAAATATTTACCGCCCTCCCCCCGTAACCATATAGAGCATACAGGTACTGACTAGACTGGCTCTAGTTTGATAAATGAGGCTTTCAAAGATATCAAATGGATGCAACAAACATTTTTATGAATGTGTAGAAGAATCCTGTCAAGGATGGCTGACTTCAGATGGCAAAGTCTGGAAAGCTCAGTATTTGCCCTTTGGACAAAGCGCTTCTGTTACTCTGTCTCATGTTTGATGTCATGGCTAATATCTTTAATTTTCCACTTCCAACATAACCCTTCTACACCTAAATAATAGCCCTGTGACCTTTAAAAGCTTTCTTTGGGTACAGTGAGAAAACTAGGCATTTTAGGATGTAGATTAAGGACAACTTCACTGCAAACTACCCGCAATATCTAATTTTGGTTTCACACTCTTTTGTCACCTTGGCTATTTATTTGCAAAGTAAATTTCAAAGTGCCAACATTATCTTTCATCCTGTTCACAGATATATTTCTCAGTTCTTTTCTCCAAGCCCCATCAAATAAATGATCATATTTCAGAGCCTATGGTTTCCTTAGTGATTTAAACCTTTAATTAACTTAAGCTAGGACTGAATGAGATGGACCTCTCTTGGATGATCCCATTGAACTCAAAAACTCTAAGAATTATCTGAACTTTTGTTTTATCATTGTGAACATACCTGCTCCATGAAATAACTAAGCAAAAGTAGGCCAATAGGTTGAACATGAGACCACAAACCATTTTTATGTATCTTTAATTAAACTCAATCAATGCTAATGAACTAAACACAATATAATTCTTCATATTCCAACTCATATTTCATTCATATTAGGTGGGGGTTGCTTGACTATTATCAAATCACTATTAACCTTATATTTGACTAAAAATAATGAATGTTACTACATTACAAATGGTTTCAGAGAAGAGGCCTGTTTCCTATGGCACCTTTTGCAGCACATTTTCATACTTTTTCTATGTATTTATAAGTTTTGTTGATTTCTTATATGGCACTCTGGGATGGGGGTGGGGAATGCATACTGAGGATAATTTTGGTGAAGTAAAAAAATCAAAAGACATTTTCACAACTTTATTTCAAAAGATTTAGCATTTATATTTAAAAAACTCCATTTGTCCTAATACCATCCTCAGAATAGAACCATAAAAATAAAACTTGAAGCAGGCTACAAATGAATACAATATTTAGCTTTTGGTCACATCTATTCTTAGTGCTTCTCTGAGCCATCGCTGAATTAGACATTTTTAAGAAAGTCTAATAATCACTAGGTAATTGAGTATTCTTTAAATCAGCCATCCAAGAAGCAACACATGTCTGGTATTAACCCTGTGATCCTATATGACTTACATAGAATAATGAATGATACACTAGGAGGCGAGCTAGGCCAGTTCCATGCTGTTTGTATTTATATAATCCCAAAGGAAACTTTGAGATCTGACTGTAAATTACAGATTCATTAATATTCCTTTATTTTAGTTTTTGGGAAACAAGTGTTTAAGCAGATAAAAAATCCATTTTAATGGTGAAAAGAAAATGCAATCTGAACTGGGCAATGAATGGGTTATATTTCTGGAATATCACTAGTTATATAATTGATTTTGATCTATTAATAGTAAGAAGAATATCATTTACATGGCACTTTACAGTTAGCTCTAAAACCGAGGCAGACAGAAATTAAATGCCTTTCCCAGGTTTTCTGACCCATAGTAGGTCTATTCCATATGGAGACAGGGATGAGAAAGAAAAAAAAATTATCATACATACAGAAAAGATGCTACAAATAAAAGCTTTGACCTTTTGTGGAGAATAAAATAGAGAAACAAGCACAATTGAAATACAAAAACAAAAGGTCATAGGATGTAAGCCTTTTTTGTTGTTGAGATATAATTTCATCAGCATAACAGTAACAGAAGTATAGGTTTGGGGCATCCAGTGTGTGATGGCATCTATATTTTCTCTGACTTCTCAGATTTCTTCTTTCTCCCTAGGCAATTTGATTGGCTCTAGATTCCCTGGCTTAGGGGCATAGAAGGTGCCTAACACCACATAAGTTGCTCCTGATAATGCCCAGAAGGGACAGCAGGAGTGCCACTATTTTTTTGCTGTACTTTGGACAAAGAAGACTCCCTTTGTTTGAGGATGAGTATCTTATTTTGCCCAAGCTTCAAATCTGAACTAAAAGGTTGCTGGGATTGGAGCTGGACCTATACGGAGTCCAACCTCCTCATTTTTTTCTGGGCCAGATAATTGAGGAACAGGAAAAATCAGTGGAAGGAAGCATAAGAAACCTGTCAGTTTCAGAGAGACTTGAGGTTCCCCTACTACCTCTCAAGTATGCTGGCTGCTTGTCCCAGGCTAAATCACTTAACCTCTCAGCAGCCCAAGGCTAGTCTTTAAGAGGCTATCTGTGAGTGGCTATCTGTGTTGCTAAGAGTTCCCTCACTGAAGATCCCCTAAACCAATGAAATCACCAGGGTAATTCCCAAATAATAATAAGAATGATCATAAATAGTAAGTCACATTCAGATAGTGCTTTGCATAAATTATCTCCCAGTGAGGAAACCCTTCCTACCAATACATTTCTTCAATTTATAGTTTTAGAGAGGTCCTTGAGGGCAACATGAGGTTAAATGATGGCCAATATAAGTCAGATTTATGATCTGACCCTGGGGTTGGCTCTCTATCAAACCTAAATTGACTCCTTCATTCAGAGATAAAGAGATTAGGAATGTTATACAAGCATGGCAAACCAGGAGTACTTTAAGACTTTTTAGGATGTTTTGCACCAATTTAGAATATTTATAGTAATAATTGTAACAGTAGCAAAGATAATATTTGCAATCATAGCTACTTACACCTGTGAAGTCTTTTAGAATTTTCAGGTATTTTCATATGCATTGTCTCAGGATATATTTACAGAGACAAGAGCCATCTACAAAAGAAATACTTCTTTCTGTAGTACTTAAATGTTGTATGTTTCTATTGTGACATCTTTTCCAATGCACACGGCTCAGCTGAGAGATCTGAGGGAATGGCTGCACAAAGCAGGCTCCTGTGCTGGCTTATTGGAACTACACTACATGTCAAATGGTAATTAGACACTGAAATAAACAAGACTTGGCATTAGAAAATGGCTGTACATTGATTTTCTTTTCACTTTTTATTTATTAAAATACTATAGGGTAAAGAGATAACCTTTCTTTGGTCAATATTTATTACTGATTTCCTACCTTTAACTGGGAACTGCAAGCACCTGCAAATGTGGATCAAAAGGCTGTCTTTCTATAAGACTGCTCATAGTCTTAAGCTCTGTGTTATCATATAATCTTTACCTTAATGCCCACAGCAATAATAGCTAGCATTCATTTATTCCTTTATCATTTGCCAGGGGCAGTTAAGTGACACAGTGGATAGATTTCTGGGCCTGGAGTCAGGAAGATGCATCTTCCTGAGTTCAAATATGGTCTCAGAAACTTACTAGCTGTGTGACTCTGGGCAAGTCACTTCACCCTGTTTGCCTCAGTTTCCACATTTGTACAATGAGCTAGAGAAGGAAATGGCAAGCCACTCCAATATCTTTGCCAAGAAAACTCCAAATGGGGTCACAAAGAGTTAGATCCAACCAAAATGATCGAATGACAAAGTGGTTTGCAAAGCACTTTACAAATATTATCTCAATTGGTTCTCAAAACAATCCTGGGAAACTAGGACTATTATTCTGCCCATTTTATATATGAGGAATCCAAGTCAGGTAGAGGTTAAATAACCTGCTTGGGGCCACACAGCTAGTAAGTGTCTACAACCAGATTTGAACTTGAATTTTCCTGACTTTAGATCCAAAGTTCTATCTACTGCCACACTGTCTTATTTTAAAAAATAAAATGAATGAAAATTATCTAGCTATCTCTTTGCAAAATGCTAGAAAAGTGAAATACCTTGAACTTTTTCAGGATATATATGTATATATATATATATATATATGTATATGTATATGTAATTATAGCCCTCAATAAATATCTGAAGGGAAAAATATTTTTTTAACCATCACTGGAACTGGGACCTAATAGGATTGACAGGTAAACTAGATAGGAACATTAGAGATCATCTAGTCCAACACTCTCATTTTCCAGATGAAAATCAAAGAATTTGAAAGGTTATGCTTAAAGCACAAGGTCATACAGTGGGTTTTTGGCAAAGTTAGGATGGGAATCTTGGTGACCCTATCATTCTTTTTGAGTCTCCAGTTCAATGCAACGTATTTTTTCATGGAACCATGAAGTTTTAGTTGTTCAATAACTTGACACAGAAGATAGCAACTATGAAGTTCAAATAAAACTTTTAGAGTTTGGTAGCTGAGATTTCACACTCAAAGTTGCACACAACCCACAGGCACTTGTGAAGCAAGAGGTGATTTGTATCGTTAATTCAGATCCCAAACCCGGAAAACATCTGTTCAACTCCACATCATAAAATTAAAATGCAATAATCTTAACCTATACCTACTTACATCTGAGCACTTTGTTATCAGTTTCTTAATATAGATTCCCTGCTAAATGATCTGGTTTGTAGATTACAGTATAACCGCCATTAGTGTCAATACCATTAAACTGTTTTCTATCAATTAACTAGTCAATCTATTGCCTTCGAAAGCTATTTTCTAAAGCATATAAAAATCTTACCACACAATCATAGGAAACTCCAGCCACTAGCTTATGTTGTTTAGCACTAATTTCTTTGAGCTTACTAAGAGAAATTGCCATTGACTGTTTCCATTAGGAAACTATTGACCCTTCTCCACTGGAGCATTCTGAGAAGAAATTCACTAAATATGCCCATATTTCATCTTTTGAATGTCAAGGTGCTATTGGCATGCTGAAAGATATGGTTTATTTAATCCAAAATTAAAATTTTATAGGCTACATTACCTAAAGCAAATTGCTTAATATATTTAAAGGAACAGCTGCTTTCTAAGTGTTTGGCATCCTTGTATTTGAGGCCTAAATTAGGCTAACCAGTCAACAGAATAGCAAACATGCTGGTCTCCTCATGGCTGATTCAGAGAAGCAGAGAGGGCAGAAAAGAGAAAGGCGCAAGAGTAGGGAGGAGAATGCAGGCACCCCCAAGCTCAGCAGGCCATTTCCTGCTGGAAAACCTAACTTTCAAATAGAAAACATCGATTGTTTTGACAAATGTCATATGGTTACAAGGAGATCTCTTCTTTCTCATCACAGTTTAAACTCTACAGGGTAGAAAACTTAAAGCAAATTTCAAATAATAGTTCCATGTTATTATAGTTTGCCTAGCATTTAAAAGATAATTTTAACTTTGAACTACAAACTTCATTTGCAATATGAAAACATCTTTTCTTCATGTTCTTGTTTAAACTTTTCCAAAATACTTGTCTCAAAACGCTTAGTGAGGTTTTAAGCTCTTGAAGTTTAAAACTGTACTAAGGTTTTTGGGATATGTCTCTAATCCAAGTAGCACATAAGATATTTTTTTTAAAGATTTGTAACTTTACCTTAGATTTATGCCATACATGTTATAAGGATTTAAAAAAGTATTTGAGAACAAAAAGAATGATAGAGGCTATTCCATTCCAAATCATATTAAGTCAAGAGAGCATGTTAGTGACAATTAAATATAAAAGGTATATTACTGCTAACTAAAGTCTTGGGTCTTTCTCCTAGATAGACCTTCTTATTCTCTCTCAGCTTTCTTTAAAATTGTCTTATTTTTAAAATTTTGTTTTTGCAAAAATCTCTCACACTCCAGAAGAAACTTTACTGTTTCTGTATCCACTGTATAACCATTGCAGGTTTTATGTCAAATTTTCCACAAAAAAGTGGAGTGCGGTCATTATGTGAAGCTTTAAAAATTGTGCTAGTATTGCTAAAAATCATTTATTACTAGACTGTCTTTGGTGCAAGATTAGGATGCATGGAATACTCGTGAATATATGTTAAAATTGGGAAGAGGCAAGTCTTACCATATCACGTGACTTACTCATGGCAGCTTTGCCTGCCTGCTCCCCTGGAGCCTTTGACTCTTCATTGGGTTGGATGACAATACCGTTAGTACTGTAGGACTCTAAACAAACCACACAAGTCAGCTTTTGGAAATATACTGACAATGCATGTGTGCTGTGAATTCTAGGCTCCCAACTCACAGCTCACAATGTGTGAGAGATAAATGCGTATCCATATGCCACTGGTGAATATATTGCTGCTCTGTTTATCTTTTAAGTGGTGTGATGAACAGAATTATACCATGCTACAATAATGCAATGAAAGGTTATAAACCAATTTTTGGACTGAAAAAAACAGGGTGTGAAAATTATGTGGTGTTGACAAATATCAGTTATAATTCTTGCTTACTCTTTCTCAAAACTCAGGATATCTTGTATTTTTTTTTGTCACTACCACTTTACTAAAAATGCTCTCTGAGGTTAACAATGATTTTTATTTTACTCAACAAATCTAAGGGTCTTTTCTTAATTTCCATTCTTGTGATTGACACTATGATCTATTCTCTCCCTCTTGACAAACTTTCTCCCTTCCCTCTAATGACACTAGGCTTGCCTGGGCTTCTTTCTCTTTGATCATTGTATCTGTAGGTCCTAAACCCTAAATGGAGGTATTATTTAAAGTTCTGTCCTTTTGATGTTGTTTTCTTCGTTGTACTTTTCTCTCTCCTTCCCTTACCCTTTTTCCTCCTCTTCTGGAAATCTTTTCCACTTCCATGACTTCAAATATCAACTCTAGTTGAATGGTTCCAAAATGTGTATCTTATACTTTATCCCTTCCCTTGTACCATCAACCTGCATCTCTAACTGCCTACTGAACTTTTCACCAAAATTTTATATCCACTCAAATTCATATTGATTCATATTTAGTATTTATTAAATACTTGTCACATGGCAGGCACTGTGCTAAATACTGAGGATACAAAGAAAGGCAAAAAACCCAAACAGTCCCTAGCGTCTAAGAGTTCACAGTCTGTTGCAGGGGGCAGCATGCAAACAGCCATCACAAGCTACATATAGAATAAATTGGAAAAAAAAATATTTAGAGGAAAGACATTACAATGAAGGATTATTGGAAAAGGCTTCTTGCAGAATGTCAGTTATTCGATATTTGAAGTAAGCTAGAGAAAGTCAGGAAGCCTAGAATCAGAGATAACGAAAACGTAAAAATGACCACTAGGCAAACAGAATTTCTTATGCAAGAAAGAGGCCAGCGTTGCTTTATTTTAGAGTATATGGAGCAAGAAAGTAAGGTGTAAGAGGAATAGAAAGGTGGGAAAGGGCCAAGTTATGAAGGGTTTTGAAAGCCAAAGAAAAGATCTGATATTTGATCCTGGAAGTAATGGGGACTCCGTGGAATTTCTTGAATAGGAAGGTGACAATGTAAGAACTGCACTGCAGGAAGGTCAAGTTGACAAATCAGTGAAGGACTTGAGGCAGGGAGGGAGATATTCAAGGCAGGGAGACCAAGCACTACACCAGTATGAGATGATGAGGGCTTGCTTGCATCAAGGTGGTTACAGTGTCAAAGGACAGAAGGTCCCAGATGAGAAATGTGATGAAGGTTGGCGATTGGATATGGAGGGTTAGAGTAGGAGAGTTGATCTGCTGGCAGCCCAAACTCTGCAGGTTCCTAAACAGAATAATCATCTCTCTTTCAGAACTTCCTCTTGACAGCTTTCCTATTTCTATGAATAACATCATCATTCTCCCAGTTCCATACCAACAAACTCTGAAAACATCTTTAATTCTCTTTTTGTCTCTCAGTCTTACCTAAATCTTGGGTAATCTTCCTTCTCACTCCCTCTTTATCTGTTCTTTCCATTTTCACCCTCCTGAATGAGGTCTTCATTAACTATGTCTTAGTTAAATTATTACAAAGTCTTCCTAATTGTTTTCCCTGACCGTAATTTTTCTCCCCTTCCATCTACATTTCACATTGCTGACAAATCAATCCTTTGAAAGTCTCTAAGTATGATGCTCCAGGGTCACAAACGTTCTATGGCTCACCATTGCCATAACAATTAAACTGTTTCAAATGGTATTCAAGATTCTCCACAGCCTCACCTATCTATCTGTCCAGCCTGTTTTTTTCCCTACAAGTCCTGAACTGTCACTATATCTCTACAAGGGCTTCATTTTTGTCATCTGCAAAACAAGAGTGTTGGACCTTGTATTAGATTGTATGATTCTTAAAGAGAGGATCTGTGTCTTATTCATGTCTCTTTGTAGGTGCTTAGTATTTGCTCACTTGAATTACAGATGTGTATATATATATATGTATATATATGTATAAGTGTGTACATATATATATATACATATATATATATATATATGAATGTGTGTATACATATATATGTATATGTTGACTGCCCTGAAAACTTCCTTGTCTCCTTTTCCAATCTCTATTTCTACTGGGTGCTCCATTTTCTGCTACTCCATACAAATAAAATATATATTAGATACATTGATCATGTTCAAGTTGATCATAAAATTGTAAATTTCTTTTTTGTCTATGGGATGAAAATGTCCTAGTTCTAGATTTTGTTAAAAACATACAACCTGTCTATGTCATTGGGCTAGAAAGTACAGAATTGCCCTACAGTTTACCTATTTAAGAAGCATACTCCTCAATGCTGGAGGCTGTTAAAATTTAGCTGTTTTTATACATCAATATATGTTTATATGTACTAATATTGGTACAAGACCTTAAGTATCTGCGCAAGATATACAATTGAACAAGGAAATATTTTGTTTTAGGCCAGTTTTTTCTTGTCTTTGGGAATAATTCATTTCTTTTTAAATTGTAAGAAATATCTTTTTATAATAAAACACTATACCCTTATTAAAAGAGTTACACATAAGGAAGTATCTTGAAGTAGTCAGTGTATTCTGTACATGAGTGTCGATAATGCTAATAAAAGGGACTAGGTATGATTTTGGATAAAAGAATGCGCTCCTTCTGAGAATATTACAATTAATCTAATAAAAACAGAGAAATATTTTTTGATAGTCTTTATATTAATTTAGTATCTTAAAATTATTTTAAAAGTCAAACTTTTGGCAGGGGATTGTGACTTCATCTGTGATTGAATTGTTACAGACTGAAAACTACTGAAGTTGAATAAACTCATCTGGTGGTCAACTGGTTGCCAGCCCTCCAGGGCTGTCACTGTCAACTTTAGACATCAGTCACAAAGGCCCCTGTCGGCCCATCCCAGAAGCACTCACAGCTTTTGGGAACCTGCTAGAGCTTATGCTATATTGACATCACACAATTGATTTTAACAAGTATTTCTTCAGCACCTACTCAGGGCCGTGGAGCTGGGGATAAAAATGCAATCCAGACAGAAACTAAGATCATCTTTGAAAAACTGCCGTCACCACAAAATCATAATGATAAAAAAGGGCAATTTGTCAGGCCATGCATGGATACTTGTCAATGGTCCAAATATGTGTATATCACAATATCAGCCTTCTTTAATGAAAACAAAACTTCTTTGAATATGAAAATGAAGCTTAGTGTGCGACAGTTGGAAATGACACCTGGAAGCCATGTGGAGTTCCTTTAAGATGCTGCTGGCTTATCTGCCTTCATTCATTCATCCATTTATTTATTTATTTATTTTTCTTTTGGAGTTTCAGTTGGAGCACTAATATTATTCTCCATTCAGAGGCTCTGTACCTAATATTAGTCACCATTTGTATAATAATAACAGCTAAATCACTATTCAGTATAATTTAGGGAGTGCAATCAGCTCTCTGATTATACTTTGCAACAGAACAGCATTGAGGATAAAACAGCAAGCTCTTGCAGAAATAGGGAGTCGGAATGGTAAGATTTAAAAAAAAAATCTTTAGGAAAGAATGCTTTCCTATTTTATGCTTGATAATGAGTTTCAGCCATTTATATCCCACTGCCACTGATAGACAGAGACCTGTCTAACTTCACATTTGCTCTGCTAATTGAATGATCAATTATTAAAATAGATGATTCTCACTACCATCCTCTATGAAAGCCTTGGTCAGAACCCCAACTCCAGGAATATCAATTCTGTCATCTTGTAGAACAAGGAGTAGGATAAAATCTAGACTGAGGACTGAAGATATTAACTGATCTGGTCCCATAAGGGGCTGCGGTTTGGTGAGCAGCTACCCACGCTGCTTTCAGGTCTCATGAATTCTGATCATATTCAAGAGACAGCTAATCTCACCTCATAATCTATTTTGCTGATTAATTCATTGGCAAGTACCACTGTGTTCCTGACGAACATGCACTTTGTTAGGTAATGGTTTTTAATGATTGGTCTAAATGCATTTGTACCCTCCTAGCCAAAGAAGACCTTCTCCCTGGGTTCTCTTAGCCTCCAGATGACTTTTTCAGGAGGGGGCTGTGGGGGGTAGAAAAAGGGGGCAGTAGGGAATACTGGTGCCAAGGGAAATCTCAGTTGACAGATGGCAGATGCATTTTGTATCTAAGCACTGCATTTAGATGGGCTAATAGTAGCTGAAGGTCATTCTGAGGATTTGCTCCTTCTATGGTAAAATGACTTTCAGCAAAGCACAGCCTTCATGGTGTATGCCTCTGTGAGCAAATATCTGCCCCCCATAATGATAATCTTCAAAGGGGAACTTCCTGAGGAAGCTTATATTAAGTATACAACTCTTGCCAATTTGTATTACATTCACAACTGCCATTACAGCTATTACAGTAGTTGTGTCAGATTGTATATCCAGAACACTTTCCTTTCTCTTGTTCCTTGGGCCCTGATCAGTAAAAAAGTCATGCAGCCAAGAATTCACAAAAAAACCTTTGGAAGTATGCAAAGAGGTATTGTAGTGTCACACACTTCCCAGCTGTGAAAATTACTTACAGACTTGTGAATGCTTATGAGGAAACAAAAAAAATGGTAATTTTCTAGGAACAAATCACTAATACAATGTAAGATGGCTATGCCTAATGTGGAGTGTTTAAAAATCTATCTATCTATCTATCTATCTATCTATCTATCTATCTATCTATCTATCTATCTATCTATCTATCTATCATCTATCTATCTATCTATCTATCTATCTAATCTGTCGTTCCTAGTGTAAGCTTTGAAGCAAGAATAAAAGGACCTGCAACTCTTTGGCTTCATCAGGTGTTCAGGCTCACACCTTCCTAAAGATAAAAAGAAGCACAAATGCAAAGTGAAATAAAATTCTCCAGCAAGAATTTGGATTAAAATATTTGTGCATGGGTTTACTTACTTAAAGGACAGACCATTTGTTAAACAAAACAATTTCCTTTCAGAAACCTTTGTTAATGCTTTGGTGGATCTGTGGGTTCACTCATGTGGGCTTTCTTTCCTGTTTTCCTGCATATTGCAACTAATCCAACTTTTCTTGTCTTAATGCGATTCTTGTCTGTATGTGTTAGAGCTTTTTGCTAGGTCTTTTTATATCTGGGTATTTAAAATGTAAACCTTCAAACACTCATTTGTTTCATTGCTGGCTCTTAGCACAAGACTGCTTTGCTTTTTTCCCCTGGTTAAATCTATTATTGAGAGGTCAACACTGAATATAAAGATATAGTATACTTGTCACCTGCATCAACAAGCATTTATTAAATATCTATCATGTGCCAAGAACTGCCGTAGGTGCCAGAGATACAAAGACAAAAATGAAAACCATCTACCTTTAGTGAACTTACACTGTTAGGGAAAACAGCTTGTGTATGTGTTTGTGTGTGTACACACGGACTTATTTTGCTGTTCAGTCACTTTTCAGTCATGTCCAACACTTTATGACCTTATTTGGGATTTTCTTGGCAAAAATACTGGAGTGGTTTGCCATTTCTTTCTCCCTCTTGTTTGATAAATGAGGAAACTGGACCAAACAGGATTAAGTGACTTGCCCAGGGTCATATGGTAGTCAGTATATGAGGTCAGATTTGAACTCAGGAAGGTGAGTCTTTCTGACTTCAAGGCTAGCACTTTATCCATTTTATGCCCTTTACACTTCTAAGAATCTAGAAAATCTCAAAAAAAAAATACCAAATCCAAAACCAAATACAGCATGGCAGCTATGGGAATCAGAAGGGCCTTGTGTAGAATGTGATGTTTAAGCTGAATTTTTGTGGCTGTCCATCGCTCTTTGGTTCACTCACAGGTTTTATTATTCAAAGACTGGTGTTCAAAAATTCACATGATTTCAAGGTTGTGTGGCCTACCATATACATTTCCTAAGCATGTACTAGGTCTTTTTCAGTTGTTTCCATGATTACATCTTCTTAAGGGTCATTTCAACTTCCTTTTATAAGCACTGGGGGCAAGGGAAGGATTGAGACATGCAGGTGAAA